>CM036764.1:8283102-8983102 GCA_020796225.1 Arion vulgaris | reverse complement strand
ATTTGCTTAATTTTTGTTTTACACAGTTCATGTTTCGTATTCATACAGCAGCTGCACTTCGCATTGGGTCTCAATTGGTTAAGTCGTTTGCCTGTCGTACGGAATGATGTAGGTTTGAGTCCAGACCGATATACATGTGAAATTTTTTCATTTGATATCTTGGAGCGTTGCCGGAGCTATGAAGAACTTGCGTTGTGCAATGCTCTCGGCTGATGGCATGATTCACAAGATCCAGAAGGGCAGGTATCGGTATGAGTGGATGTCGTCTATAGAAGTTTCTAACCTCCAACGACTTACGCGGATATATTGTCCTGGGCATGCGGGTGTTTACCAATAAGAGAGCGGAAAGGCTTGCATCAACAGCATCGATTGTTGGGGAGTTGAAGATGGATAAGGGGATATTCTTCGGTCTCTTTGCGACTGTCTGTTGGATGAGGACACTAAAATCGATGTTGAATCGATCAAGCGATTTAGGCAGTTTGGAGTTACCCGTTGTTCAAGTCGAACTGGATGCCTGAGAGGCAGAGAGAGAGGTGTGTTTAATCAACGAGCCACGGAACCATCAGTATGCATACTCTTCGATATCTGTTGGGGAGAGTGAGCACCTATGAGTCTGCCCGGAGTGCACTGACGTCAGCTTAGTAACCAATAACCAATACATAAATTGTATAAATATGTGAATACGAACCAAAAGGCCGGTCATGCAGAAGGTTGACCTCAGGGATAACATGGGCGACGAAAGATACTGTATACGAAGAGCATACAACAGCACATTTGCTTACAAGAACCTATTTTGTTGAACGCATATGTTTGAGTGTGAAGCTGCTAATTCTTAAAATAATATGTCATGATACACAGAAACAGTGTATATATATATATATAAAATATAAATAACCCATATAAACAAATGTACATAAGCTTTGATAAAACAATGTACAAAGCATTTTGCAAAACAATGTACAAAGCATTTTGCAAAACAATGTACAAAACAAGCAATCTTGTGTAAGATCTTTCATATTTCAAGTCTGTATGCAACATTTCATCATCTTCATTGAAACGGTTGCAGAGTTATAGATTTGTAAACATGGGGTAAACATTTGTAAACGCACTATAGATGGCGGATGTCACCAAAACGCGTGTGCATTGAGAATGATTTTGTGTTAGGTCTTTCATTTATCATTAGTCGAGTTCTTTAACATCGTTAACAAATGTTTACATAGTAATGTTAGCAATGTGTATGTGACGACATTTCAACTTCGGTGTGTATCTTTTGGAACTACCTTTCTTGATGTGTCGCGTTTATGAATATCGCGTGCTTGACCTGCGTTTTCCTAAAGTGGGTTTAATTATTATAAAGTACACATCATAATCATAATTACAGAGTCGTTGTGGAAACTATTAAAAAACAATATATTTCTTCCAAAGATTGCAACCTTAATAAGGGAAACATATAAATGAATGACATGCAGAAACATCTTTGATCGCCAAATTGACGGAATCCTTTGAGATAAGAACAGGGTGCCACAGGGATGCCTCTTATCATCATTCCTTCGCCCAGTGGTTGTCAGGGCCCAATTTGGGTGTAAAGAATAGAACCACTGTTACATGTCACGCATATCGTAAGAGGCGACTAAGGAGGTTTGGCTGAAGTCGGATGCATGTGTCCTAAACGTGTAGAAGTATATGCGTTTAGGGGCCTACCAAACCAATATGCAATGTAAACACGTTCTTGGCAGAGATGAAACATCACAAAGAGTGATTAAAATTGATCGTAAAGAACGAACGCAAAAAGAAGAAGAAGATCATCATTCCTGTTCTTGCTGACCATAGATTTCATCATGAAATCAACAACAACAGATAAAATAATATAATACATAATAAAGCCCATAACACGTTAGGGATATAGGGGTGTCGCTGTGGAGACATCAGACAAAAAGCACAGATGAGTCTCAACAACAGATAACAGGTGTGGAACACTTATTTAAAAAACTAAGGGACCTGTATTTTGCAAACGATCTGGCATTGCCGTCGCACAATCACGAACAGATTGCATATACAATGAACATTCTAAATAATAAGTCGCATCAACTGAGTTTGAAAATACACAGGGAAAAGACCACGCTCATGAGAACACATGCAGTAAATGTAGACCAGATTACGCTGGTGGAAACATCTTTACATGATGTAGAAGCAGACACATACCTTGGTAGAAACATAGACGCAGGAGGAGGAACAAACAAAGATGTCAAGATAAGAATACAACAAACAAGCGGAAACTGTATTGCATTGATTAAGATATGGAAGTTAAAGCAGATAAAAAAACACAAAGTGATAATCTTTAAATCAAATCTGAAGTGCGGGCTGTTCTATGGCTCGGAAATACGGAGGACAACAAAGAAACAACCAGAAAACTACATACCTTCGTAAATGGATGCTACGTTGAATAGAGGGATTGAGATGGTATGCTACGATTACAAATGAAGAACCCAGAGAAGGTAATATGCATATATCAGTGAAGAAATAGCTATGGAAGAGACTCTGGCGATGGATACGACACTCATTGTGAAGATCGACCGGAAGCATTTCAAGACAGGCGTTGTTTTAGAACCCGAAAGGAAAGATGAGTAGGCTAAGGCCTAGAAATACCTGGAGAAGAGAGCCGGAGACTGGTGTTAAAAGGATAGGTAAAACATGGAAAGAATTGGAAGGGGCTGAAGGAGAGAAAGAGCTGAAGAAATTTATTGAAGACGTGTCCTCCGTAGGAAGTTGAAAAGCGAAGAAGAGACACATCATAATCCCCACTATTCCTTGTATATTTTATACACGTGTGGCTCCGTACATCGCTAATTTCTTCGGAGTTTACCATTTGTACAATTTGTTTATTGTAAACATTTTACAAACATATAACGAATGTGATATTGAATTGCGTAAATATCATGGGCAATAACTGCATTTATTTCGTTAGAAAAGTTCTTCGTTTTTTTAATAAATGGATTGTAGATTATGCTGTTAGTGACAACTGATGCTGAATCTGTACATAGCACAGTTATATTGTGGACAAATATGTACATATCACAGTTATAGTGTGGACAAATATGTACATATCACAGTTATAATGTGGACAAGCGAGTTACAATTTGTTGTTGATATATCATGTAGCAGAAATGCTATATATTATCAGCAAATGTATTTATATAAATCAACATCTTTTTGTGGATATATTTCAGAACAGCACTAATTATCAGCAAATGTAGATGATATGGTACAGCAGTTCATTTTAGCTGGATAGTATAGTATCACACACTATGCTATATGTGATAATATGTATCAGTACACACTATGTAATGATTGGACTTATATATTCCAACTTATGATATTGGAAGATCATATTATTTTATCACATCGACTTGTATATGTGAACTTATTAGTATTTCAACACTTAATGTGGATATATTGTATCAACACTTTATGTGAATCTTATCGTATTAATTGGATATATTGATATCACACACTTATTTATATTGTATCACACTATGTATATGTGGATATATTGTATCACACTTATTGATAGCAATATGTTGATCAGTGTGACTTAATATTGTAAAACACACTTATTGTATTATAGTGTATATTGTTCAAACTATTCATTACGTGGATATTTGATCACGACACTATGTATATTGGATATATTTAGTATCACACACTATGTAATTGATATATGTTCACACTATGTATGGTTATATGATAAATAGTCACTTATTTGATATTTCACTAATATGCTTAGTGTTTATTTACACTATATTCTAGTTAACTATGCACACTTATATAATGAAGTCATTCCTTAGTGTTTCACCTATGACACCACTTATATAATGAAGTCAGTGCTTAGTGTTTCACCTATGACACCACTTATATAATGAAGTCATTCCTTAGTGTTTCAACTATGACACCACTTATATAATAAAGTCATTCCTTAGTGTTTTAACTATGACACCACTTATATAATAAAGTCATTCCTTAGTGTTTCACCTATGACACCACTTATATAATAAAGTCATTCCTTAGTGTTTCAACTATGACACCACTTATATAATAAAGTAAGTTATTAGTGTTTCCCCTATGACACCACTTATATAATTATTGATCCTATTATTACACGAAATATACAAATACAATGCTTAAATAGTTAATATATATATGTGTTTGCGTGTACGTTTATTAATCACACATTTTAGCATGTTCCCTACAATAAATAAACAATTTACATTTTTGTCAGGACCAGTGTGTCCGGACAACACATACGGACTGACATGTAATAAAAAATGTTCCTGCCTCACCAATGAAATATGCGATACTGTAACTGGTGAATGTGCTCCTGGATGTAAACCTGGTTTCTATGACCTCAGCTGTTCATCTAATTGTAGTAAGAACTGTCTTTATGGAGTCTGCAACTATCATTCTGGAAGCTGTTTCCAATGTCCCTCTGGCTTTGTTGGAGATATGTGTAATAAGAGTGAGTAAATGTCGCAACTCTTGCAAAATAAACTTATGTCAGATTAACAGTGGTCTATTATTTCGAAGTTATTTTTGTGTAGCCAGACAATGTGTATACCATTTTCTTGCTTTATTTATTTCCATAAGTTCACATTTTTACACATACGTATATGATGTTAGTTAACAATTGCATATGTGCACATGCATTTGCTATTTATGTCATGTTAGTTCTTGTGATCATATAACTGTGTGTTAAGTCTAACTGATCCTGAATGTTCTTCTATTGTGATTATGTATCATCATCATTTTTATTGGTCATTTTTTTCTATATTGTTTTCTTCATATGTCTATTTGAAGAAAAGAAGAAGTTTACTCGAGGGAAGAACACGATTACAAAAGAACTAATCAGTAAATAAACTAAGAGATTTCAACACACAATCACCATAACTCCAAACAATTAACGACGATTTTGAAAGACTACCCAATGAAATAAAATCCGTAACAGAAGAATGGGCAGTATTTAAGAGAGAGAGATATATATAATAGAAGCGTCAACAACGCACGCGAACAGTAAAATACACAGACAAAAGACAACAAATTACAACTTTGTGGAATGGGGAAGTAAAAATAGGAGTAAATGAGAAAAAAGTTAGATATAACAAATTTAAAAAAAATAGCAAACAAAATGTACTTCATCAGTAAAGAAGAGCAAGAAAGCAAGCCGAGAACATTATAAAGAAGAGCAAGAAAGCAAGCCGAGGAGATTATAACGAAGAGCAAGACAGCAAGCCGAGGAGATTATAAAGAAGAGCAAGACAGCAAGCCGAGGAGATTATAAAGAAGGCTAAACTATAATAATGGCAGTATTAAGGCGAAGATACAAAAGTTCAACAAGAAAATTCTAAAGAAAAACATAAAGCCATAAGGAATAGAAATGAACAATATGATCTGATCTAAAGTATGAAACGATGCAAATGGAAATACAATAAACTAAACAACAATTAATATGAAGAGATAGCAGCATTACTTTAACGAGCTCATCAATCTGCAACAAGAGGACCAATACAACACTCAACAATACACAATTAACATAAAGACAGAGCTAAAACCAAGTAAAATATTTTCAAAGATTAGAAAGACTTTAGGCTCGTTAGGAATTTATTGTCTGGTTGTGTGCCGTGTAAGAAGTGAATGTATTTTCTTATGTTGTATCCTTTGCTTGATAAAGACCTTTCGGTAGAAACGTTGCTGTGTATTTTTATTGATTTTGTATTTTGTAAAACTACAGTACTTAGTTTTTTCGTGTTTCTAATGCATTTTTAAAGTCTATGAAATGTATGTACAGAGTGTAATTAGAGTGTCTGCTCAATCAGTGTCGTCGGTACAAAGATCTGGTCAGTGCATGATCCCTCCATTATGAAACCAACTTGTTCTTCATTCAAAAACTGCATCATTCTATCTCTAAGCTTCGAGAGTAGAAACTGAAGAATAGTTTACCTCATCATCCATTAGTAAATATTCTTGTTACCAAATAAAACATGTTGCCGCGACTGTATCTCGCAACATAACTCTAGTTTTTATATATATATATATATATATATATATATATATATATATAAAAAACTAATAAATACAATACCCCTTTAGGGTCGTAGGGGTTTCACAGTGGAGACATCAGTACAGAAAGCACACCATGGATCTCTGGTTTCAACTCCTCGAGCGAGGGTGGAGAAACTCTTCCCCCACCAGCTCTTGATATTGTCAAACCTAGATTTTATCTGCCCTCTTTTCTTCTTCCACCCTCAACTGTTCCCTGCAGGATAGTCTTAGAGAGTGAGCTATGTCTCATCATATGCCTGAACCACGCAAGTTTACGCCGTTTCTTCTTCCACCCTCAACTGTTCCCTGAAGGATAGTCTTAGAGAGTGAGCTATGTCTCACCACATGCCTGAACCACGCAAGTTTACGCCGTTTCTTCTTCCATCAACTGTTCTGGATGTCTTAGAGTGGCTATGTCTCATCACGCCTGAACCACGCAAGTTTACGCTTTCACGATTGTAAAGTGGTACTTGTCGACCTGCAAGATATTTTATCTGGTCTCTTATTTTGATTTTTTATTGTTATATCATGATTGTACTCAATTAAACTTGATAAAAAGCGAACTGATTGAACAATCTTCTCAGAGCCCATAATGTGATTACGAGATTTGGGATATTTGATGGGACGGGTAAAATATAGATAAGGGCGGGTTGAGGAAGGAAAACAAAAGAGAAGATGTGGGATGGTCTGACATCACGTTTGGCAATAGATTGTTGTCCAAACTGAACAAAAATGCTTCAGGAAAAGCATGATGGATGTCCATGAATAAGTCCTGTTACAATCATGACATTTGATTGATCGAATCGTCATAAAGTGGGTCACCTGAATTTCCAGTTAATTTTGTTTACATTTACAAATATCATGCCTTTAGTAGATAGTTTTATTTTTAACAATACGTTGTGTTGTTTAGTTGTATCAATTCTTCGTTGATATTGCATTTAGTATCAATACTCGTCTTAGCTATTTTATTGTGGCAAAAATATAATAAGTTGTCATATTTTATGATGTTACGTTGTTTCTGCACATCATTAATTGTTTCGCAGATTCAAATAGTTTGTTAACTGTCAGCATGTGTGAATATTATTTTCAAATATTCAAAATACATGTTTGTCTTCTATACGATAACCTGTTAACATTATCCACTACACATACACATAATATTGTTTTTACCTTTTTGTCCCTAGAACCATTTTGTCCGGAAAACACTTACGGATTTTTATGTGATCATAAATGTTTCTGCAAAGTTAATGAAACCTGCAATTCTCTCACTGGTGCATGTGTTCAAACATGTAAGATTGGCTTTTTTGGAACAAATTGTTCATTTCGATGCAGTAAAAAGTGTTTATATGGAGTCTGCAACTATGATTCTGGTAGCTGTTTTCAATGTCCCTCTGGTTACCTTGGAGACTTTTGCAACAAAAGTAAGTATTAGTAGAACTTTTTTGTAAAAATAGCTAAAGTTCGTTCCAAAATTCGTGATCACACTAAGGTTTAATTTGTACGAAATCTATCTGATGGATACAAGTAATTTTTGCATGCAGTCTTATATACCTCACGACGTTACGAATCCATGTTTAACTAATTGGTAGGTAACTTAGTTGATACAAAAACGTTTTTTGTTATATAATTTTGCATAAGCACAACAAAATGATAATCACAGTTTAGAATTTACAGTAATACACACAATGGTGGTGAATGTTTGCAAAGGCGTAACTCTATTACATATTATAAAAAGAATGTGACATGGTTAGCTTTTTCTTCATGAATGTTTTTTATGTTGATATTATCTTTGGCTATCAAATTGACGTACCTTTGGTAGTTGTTGCTAGTCCCTGGTATTGTGAGGCAATTGGTGAAGGTGAAAGCAAATGGGATGTTAGCTATTAGATTCGGAGTCTGAAGAGTCGATTAGATTTGACTACTGCTGCGGGCTGGAGAAAATGCAAACCATCTCTTTGTCAATATGCCTCTTTTTCTCGGAGCACACACTCTTCACATTTGTTCCAGTATTCTATATCTATTTTTGCGAGGTCATCACGTGTTAGGACTTTCACATCACGAAGTCTGAAAGTCTAGTTACTGCTAACTTGATCTTTGACTGCAGCCCACACAAGTTCAATGGGATTGAGATGTGAATGGTAAGGTGGTAATCGAAGAGAAGTGTGGCCGTGCTCAGCAATGACTTTATCGATTATAAAAATCGTTGACTTCTTAGTCTGTCTCAGCAGTTGCAACAACTCAGTTTTGAAATTGTTGCAACAAAACGATATATTTTTTTTGCAAGCCACACCATGATGTCTTGTTTTGTGCTTGATGAGGTGGGAATTTTGTCTGCATGCTCCACTACATTATGATAGGAGGCATTGTCCATTACAATAGACGACGGCCTATCCAGAGCAGGCAGAAATGTGTTCGCTAACTAATCCCTGCAAATAAATCCGTTCATTTCGTTGTGGTAGTCCCTACCATCTGTAGACAGTGCTTGGAAAAGAAGTTCTGCGTCACTGACAAGACCATTTGCTTTGCCGCCTTCATGACCTATCACAATGCGTTGTCCCTTGCTTCATGGAATTTCCCTTTTCTTAGTTCCGTCTAGTGATTACCATTCTTTATCAAACGTATGGTGAGCATTTGCCTACGATTCGTCCAGATATACAATATCGTAACCTTCCGCCCTACGCTTCCGTATCTCCCGCAGATATTTGCATCGTGCAGCTATCAGATGGGTTTTCTCACAAAATATATTCCGACCTGTACTAGATTTCCGAAAAGTGAAACCGCTTCACCTAACAACTCTCCATAAGTCCGTTTTAGATATATCAATATTGCATTGAATTCGCATACGTGATTTCAATTTACGTAGTGTAACCACATCATTTGCCTTAAACATTTTATTAATCTCTCTCACAATAACATCTTTATCGAAATCGTCAGTTTTCCGGCCTTTTCTGTGTTCCTTACGTTCATCACTACAGTCCTGTTCTATCCAACGACAAAATGACATTCTACTTATACCAAGAGCATATTGTTTTCTCCTCTTCGGGTCTTGTAAGTTGTGATATAAACCACACGTCTGGCTTCTCTGTAGAAGTAGATATACAGTTGTGCAGTCACCTTCTGCATGGTAGTGAATTTACACTTCAAACTCATTTCTAATACTGAAAATAAAATAGTACATTCCGCTTCAAGTAATGCAAATAAATGGTTTGTGACACGCCAATGACAATCTCTCACATACAGTGTGAAATGATTAATTTCACGTATTCCCGATTTTAACTACTGCTGAATTGCACGTGGAGCGCACATTGGCATCTTGACGTCAATACTTCATTTTCGTATCGTTAACATTCGAAAATTATACCAAATCAACATCGCTGTTAAATTAGTAATAACATATAATTTAATTCTTACATAACTAACGTTTTGTGTGGGCAAAAAATACTTTTGGAACGTCGTCACTGTTACCTATCTACAAATATAAAAATCAAGAATTTCTGTCAAGTGAATGATTTTATATCGGTCGGTAAAGATGATCACGAATTGTGGAACCAACTATAGCTGGTATGCTCGTATAGAATGCTATAATTCACGACACAGTTGTGTTGTCTGTATTATATAGAAGTATTTAATTGGTCCGGTCATGTCATTATTTTACTAAATGAAGCGGACACAAATATGCTTGCGACATTGAATCCAGCAGATAATAGCCGTCCATCGCAAGCGATGATGACAACAATCTCAGACGTGTACTGTTGCACCTCTCTGGTGTGTGCGGAGGTGATGTAGAGTCCAATCCTAGAACAGAATCCCCGACCACAGGTGGGGCATACATGATCAAGGTTAGACATGTGCGTGTTGTGTGCTCTGTCTTTTCGCAATGCTCGTTTTCTCTGTGACTCAACAATACGATGATTCTCAGCTATTCGGGTTCCTCTTTGTTGTTACAGCGCCACATTTGGCGATCTTGCGCAAGGATTCCCAGCACGTATTGTCTATATCGAAGCATTTCAGAGACACTTTAAGAGTGTCTTTAAAGCGTTTTTCTGTCCACCAGCTAAAATGCTAATGTAAAGATATACAAAAACATTACATAGTCGTTGACGTGTAACTTGTTAGAATTATGTGATCTCTGTAAGTGTTACCGACTCATTTATAGATTGAAGACATATAAAACTGCTGATGTCGGCATATATTTTATGTGATCTCTGTAAGTGTTACCGACTCATTTCTATTTTTAGATCTCCAGACTAGCATGAACAGATTCTCACAAGCCTGCTCCAACTTTGGTCTTACCATCAATACCGAGAAATCTGAAGTCATGTACCAACCAGCTCCTGGAAAAGTATATGCCGAACCAAATATTACAACAAGCGGCAGGAAACTGAAAGTAGTGGACATATTTACTTATCTTGGAAGCACACTGTCCCAAATGTCACCATAGATGATGAAATAAATATCATAATCTCTAAAGCTAGCAGCACCTTTGGCAGACTACATAGAAACGCCTGGCACAAATGTGGTATTGGCCAAGCCACAAAACTGAAGGTATATCGAGTTGTCGTGTTCCCAGTCCTTCAATAATGCGAAACTTGGACTGTATATCAGAGACACGCAAGGATGCTAAACCACTTTCACACAATCTGCCTTAGGAGAATAATGAACATCAAATGGCAGGATATGATCCCAGATACAGAGGTCCTAAAAGAGCTGCTCTCCCCAACATCTACACAGTCTTGATGCAGTCCCAGACAAGATAGGCAGGACATGTGGCTCGAATGCCAGATTGCAGAATACCCAAACGACTCTTTTATGGTGAGCTGCAAAGTGGTAAACGCTCACAGGGGGCCAGAAAAAGCGATTCAAAGATACACTCAAGAACTCGATGAAATTTTTTGGCATAGATGTCAACAACTGGGAGAATGCTGCTCAAGACAGATCAGCCTGGCGCACACTTCTTCGACACGGTTCCTCGGCTTGCAGGCAGGTAGAACAGCACGGATGGAGCAAAGACGTCAAAACAGAAAGGCAGTAAAACTTCCCACAAGTGCAAGTATACCTTGCCCACACTGTACACGAACATTTCAAGCCCGTATCGGGCTAACTAGTCATCTACACACACACACATACAAACATAGCGCAACTACATTCCCTTGGATGAAAATGTGTGTGGTCATCATCACTCGTGATGGACGAGCATCACACTTTTAGAACTTCCATTTATAGATGAAGAAGACTATATAAAACTGCTTATGCCGGCATATATTTTATATTTCGTTGAACATTTTAACAGCTTTAAGTCTCCTGATGTTTCTATTCCTAGTACGTCTGACATACGTATATTATACCGTTCGTATGCTAGACATACTAGGTATGTCACATCAGTCATGTTGATCCAATATGTATGATCTCTTGGAACTGTTTGTTGTGTTGCATCTTTAATTTCTTATGTGGGTTTATTTTGTTTTTACATTGCATTAGAACATATGACAACAGTGTTACGTTAACATATTAGTTGTTTAGTTAACATTCATATTTGGACATGTTCTTAACATTGCGTGTACCACTATGTTACTATTTAATATCAATGTGGGTAAAAAGCAATTATTATATATATATATTTGGAATGTTAGTCATAAAACAAACCACAATAACCAGAGATAATATTCTTGAATATAACGTAAAGTTGTACAACTGCTTCAATAACAATATTGTACAAACAAAATACCCCATTGTACAGTAACTTGAGTAACCTACAATGTTAATTAAAATATTTATTGACTAACAGTAGGGCATGTGTTTTTTGTATATTTACTGTAGTGGTTTAGTTCATATTAGACGAAGTATATATATATGTATGTAGTATGTATGTATGTATGTATATTATGTATGTATGTATTATGTACCATTGACAACGATCCTTTGTTTTTCTAATTTATCATAATGCTCTTTATTTAACCTCACCAACGTCGTCTTCAAGTAGATACAGCCATCCACATGTTTATTTTATAGTTTGCCAGAATCACAAAGCTTTCCGTTGTACTCCTGAAACGGTCACATGTGCTCCTTTCTCCGCCTCAAGAAATTCAGAAGCGTTCAGCGGCACAACACGCCAGTTTGATGTTAATCGAACCTAACCTTAGTCCTAAACATTTCCTTCTTAATGGTTTCGACTTTCTAGAACATTTTAGTTTTAGACAAAAACATTGATTTTTCATACTGTTTAGTTCTATAAAGTACAACATTCGTACTATCGATTACACATAAAATTATGTTGATTTCTTTGCGTATTAGCATTACAACATTAATAGAAACGCCTATGCCAACCTTTTTTCTTACAAATTCCTAGTTTAAAACTGAGTTACTCAAAATCATTTTTTTTCTTTTTTTTTTTTGTGTCGAAATCCCTGAGTTTTAACTAATATTAAAGCTAAATACACCAAATTTGAGGTGAATGTCCCATATATAATTTTGCAGCTACAGGTCCAATTCAAACTACATTTATGCGAAAATGTGTTTTTTAAATTAATTTTGAATGTGAAAGGGTGACACATTTTGTGCGTATTTTTTTGGCAAGTATAAGTTTAAAAATAAAAAAAAACTATTTCTTGAGATTTTAATAAAAATAAATTGACAGTTTTTGAGTCACCCCTTTATTTTTCAATATATTTGTTTCTTTTATAAAGTTTATGATTCTAATTTCATCGTCCCCAGAAGGGCGACACCGTCTACTTTGGGAATCGCTAGTATTGACGGTTATAGGGTATTAGGGAACAAGTTAATGCTCGCTTTGCAAAATATACCAACGATTGTATGATTGAACACACTAACTTCAGACTTTAGAGACTGGAAAAGTCACCATTTTCTTTTTAATCGCCATGTAAACGTGTTTGGCTATTTGTTGGGATGACGTTCGTCATGGACGTGATTGCGATTTTAAAATACCTAATTTAGTACGTAAAGAAGCAGCACCAGTTGTCTTGCAGGTTGGACAGCAAATTCAATTAATATGTATCCCCAACACTCATGCGACAGCAACTAACTAGGAAAATATACATGTTCAATTTTGTTGTATTACAACATATACTGATGTTATCGAGTTGACATATGAAACCTATATTCTATTTACCAACACACACAAATTGCATGGCGAAATAAAATCTTGAGTTGTTGTGAAAATGAAATGAAAATCGTGGAATATCCCCAAGGACGTAGCCATCAACCACAGTGAGTTGTTGTAACTGTAGGAAATGGTGTGTGTGTAGGGACAGTGATTTGACAAGGAAATGTTTAGTTCAGACATATTTTCTAAATAGAGACTGACAATGTACGGACTATGAACAAAATATGCATCATGTTTATGAACAGGGAATGTAAACAACAATATGCAGGGAAATCAACGTGTTTATATATAATCTAAGAAAAGCAAATAACTACCTATATCCAATTGTTGATCAGTACGTTATTAACTAAAACTAATAATACTGTCAAATTCGAACATGTAGCAAAGAAAATGGCAATGTGAAGTTTATCTTAAAACTCAATTTAATTAAACAAGAGTGAATGTTAACAAGTACACTTACAGTTAGTTTCCTGCAATCACGAATTGACTTTATATGCATATCAATACATGAAGAAACCTCCTGACACATCGTTCTATAGTTTTAATTATTGGACATGTCAATTCGAGAACCAATATATTAATTATGACAATAGTTATTCATATACAAATTTGCTGATATTTGTTCATCATATGTCGTTTACTACAAATGGGGAATTTCCAAATACAGTCAACAGTTATGAATACTATGATAGATATATTAGTTCTTTTAGTGGTTACTATAAGAATCGCATCATTGTGGGTTTTTGGTAACACACACACACCGTGAAAACAAGAGTACAAAATAGCATTGCGGAATGAAATGTTATTTGTGATATGTGTATACCAAATCCCCCACAAACACACACACACACATAACTAATTATAGTTAAGTTGTTGCATGCATGGACAACACATTGCGGCAGACGCCACGGGTCTTCTAACAAAACGTCCTGCTGGAAGTTAACCGATGTCACACTTTCTTTTTCTGATCTCATATTGCCATCACATGTAAAAAAAAAAAAATGTAAAGGCACCCTTTCATACCTCGTGGTATATAGGTCAATACAGTGTTAGGCCTGTATTTTCATTGACCGTCGGCGCACGATGGGTGATGTGGTCGGCATCACGCCGGCCGCCTTTACTTTCCCAGAGCATGTCTGGCACCCAGTTGAGGCTGGGTCGACCTGAGAGCCGTCGCGGTCGGGAAAAATTCCACGTGCATTGCTGAGCTGAACCCAATAGTATCTTATTTAGAAAACGTGAGTTCAACGCAAGTAAATAACGTTTACATACATTTCCAATCTATAGAATGCTTGTCAGGAACATTTGGACCACAGTGTCAATCTAACTGTTCTATTGGATGTAGTGACATATGCGACTCCAGAAATGGTCGATGTACATGTAAAATAAATTACAGTGGACCACAATGCACAGGTTTGTGGTACACTAACTGAAGCTATACTATTATATTTAATCGCTTTCAATAAACAGATGCATCACGTAAATGTATGCATATATGTATACATATATATATATATATATATATTATATATATATATATATATATATATATATATATATATATATATATATATATATAAAATCATATGTAAAGGTCAGGGATGGCCAAGTGTGAACAATTGGAGTCTAGCAGTAGCTTGGTATACTGTGGTGGATTAGTAAAGTACTAGTAATGAAGATCGAATAATAGAACAAATACTATAACTTATTTCTGCCAGTATCCTGTATTCGACATATTTATACCATAACACATTCTTTATTACAGATATTATACATCAAACAATGAAGTGCCATGTCTGTCGGAGTAGGCGATCATGTCTCTCCATAACTCTCTTTGCTTGGTGCATGTAATCAGCTCTTACTTCGATCGTGTGTCGAACAATGATGTCAGGTCATCTAACATATTCTCCCTCTGTCCTCCGTGATCTCTCCTTCCCTGAATTTTACCTCTTGTTACCAAATATTATAAACCTTCTCTTCGCATTATATGCCCGAAGAACCTGGATTGTCAGATTCGTATTCTTTTGATAACGTTTCGTTGTGTGCAGGTCTGCTTTAAAACCTCCTCATTTGTTTCCTTCGCTGTCCATGGAATTTTCTCCATTCTTTTGTAAATCCACATCTATGTGGCTTCCAATGATCGTATTGATTGTTTATTCATTCTCCATGATTCGCTGCCAAACAGAAGTATTGGATTAATATATCACTGGGGTATTCGTTTTCCAAGTGTCATTGGTTGTGAGTTCACGCATAGTGTGTTCTTCATTTTCATAAAAGCTGCTTTAGTTTGAGCTATTCTACTCCTAATCTGTGTTGTACATCTTCCATCTGATGTTAGGAATGTTCCTAGATACTTGAATCGATGGACTTGTTTCAGTGTTGTTATTTATTTTGATATTACATGTTGGTGTTTCCTGTTTCTTGGAGACAACCATAACATCTGTTTTCTTTATATTCATGCTTAATCCTTTCTTTTCACTTTCACTAATATGTCTATCAAGTCTTGTAGATCATGTTCATTTGTGGCCATGAGAATTGTGTCATCAACGTATCTTATATTGTTCATATTTTGTCCACCGACTGCTATTCCTGTCTTTTCTTCTATATGACGCATGATGTTTTCACTGTATAGGTTAAATATGTCCGATGAGAATACGCATCCTTGTCTTACCCATAATCGTATCGCCTGGTAGTTTCCACCCTGATTCTCTAGTTTGTTGCCAGTACATATTTTAGATCAGTCTAAGATCTTTCCTATCAACTTTTATACTTTCTAACATCCGAATTATTTCTCCATATTTTACTTAACCAATAGATTTTGAGTAGTCTATGATACATAAGTAGAGAGCCGCGGTAGCGTAGTTGTTAGTGAACTCGCTTCTCAAGGCTGGTGGTCTGGGTTCAACTCCGCAGTGCGTGTGGAATTTTTCCCGACCGCGACGGCTCTCAGGTCGACCCAGCCTCAACTGGGTACCAGACATGCTCTTGGGAAAGTAAAGGCGGCCGGCGTGATATTGACCACATCACCCATCCTGTGCCGACGTTCAATGAAAAATACAGGCCTACCACTGTATTGCCCTATATACCACGAGGTATGAAAGGGTGCCTTTACGTTTTTTACTTTTACTATGATACATAAGTATAAGTCCAATTTCATTTCTATTGATTTTTCCAATATTGTTCTCATTGTACATATTTGCGTTGTTTGTTCCCCTGCGTTCAAATAAGCCACATTGTTCTTCCTTAACTTCTGGTCTTATTTGGTTTCTTACCCTTCTCATGATAATGCTTTAAAAGTAATTTTGTTACGTGACTCATGAGGCTGATTGTGCGGTGTTCTTCACAGTATATTGTACCTGCTTTCTTTGGTAGTTCAATACAAATAGATTGGAATAAATCGGTAGGCTGGTATCCGGTAATGTAGATATCGTTAAACAACTTCGTTAGCACTCCTATCCCTAGTTCTCCGATTGCTGCAATGTCTTCGATGGTTATATTGTCGGGTCCTGATGTTTTATCTATTTTCATGTGATTTATAGTATTAATCACTTCTGATGGAAGTATTGATCGGCCTTCATTGTTGTATGTTATATTCATTTCAGGTCTGTTGTCATTATAAAGTTGGGTGATGCATTCCGTCCATCTCTTTAAAGTCATGTCTCATGTCTGTATCCATCAAAATATCACCTTCTTTGGATATTTTAAACATCCCGGCACGTTGCTGCTTGCCAGTGAAAGTTGCTATATTATTTGCATAGAATGATTTGGAGTTAATGTTATTGTCTGTGATTCTAGATGGCATCATTTATCATGTAGCCATTTCTCTTTTGTTTCATTACATTTTAATTTTATTGACTTGTTGATGCGAGCATATTCATTTGGATGTTGTTTGTTCTTTTGTCTTTTATCCATTAACTGTAGGATTTCATCATTCCTCCATGATTGTCTGACCTTCCTGTCATTCAGTGGTATCATTTCCTTTGATATGTGTTGAATGAATTGTTTTAGCATTAGCCATTGGTCGTCAATTGATTCTATTTTTGTAATAATGTTATATGTATTCTGTATGGTAGTCGTTTACGTCTCCTGCAGCTTTTACATACGTCTTCACAGAGCAAGATTTAGTGTTTCATATCTCGAGGCTCTTTTAATCTTCTGTAATGTTATCCTTAGTTTAGCCACCAATAGTGTATGATCACTTGCGCAATCTGCGCCAGGCTTTGCTTTTACATATATCATGTATGATCACTTGCGCAATCTGCGCCACGCTTTGCTTTTCAGATTTCAGACCATTAATAAATCTTTTGTTCATCATGTATGTAGTCGATTTTATTATAGGTGTTATTTTATTATAGGTGTTATTTTATTATAGGTGTTATTTTATTATAGGTGTTATTTTATTATATGTGTTATTTTATTATAGGTGTGATTTTATTATAGGTGTGATTTTATTATAGGTGTTATTTTATTATAGGTATTTTATTATAGGTGTTATTTTATTATAGGTGTTATTTTATTATAGGTGTTATTTTATTATAGGTGTTATTTTTTATGATTTTTTATAGGTGTTATTTTATTATAGGTGTTATTTTATTATAGGTGTTTATTTTATTATTATTATATGTGTATTTTATTATAGGTGTTATTTTAATATAGGTGTATTTAATTTTATTATTATAGGTGTTATTTTATTATATGTGTTATTTTATTATAGGTGTTATTTTATTATAGGTGTTATTTTATTATAGGTGGTATTTTATTATAGGTGTTATTTTATTATATGTGTTATTTTATTATAGGTGTTATTTTATTATGGGTGTTATTTTATTATATGTGTTATTTTATTATAGGTGTTATTTTTTATTTATTATAGTGTGATTTATTATAGTTATTTATATATGTGTATTTTTATAGTTTTTATTATAGGTGTATTTTATTATAGGTGTTATTTTATTATAGGTGTTATTTTATTATAGGTGTTATTTTATTATAGGTGTTATTTTATTATAGGTGTTATTTTATTATAGGTGTTATTTTATTATAGGTGTTATTTTATTATAGGTGTTATTTTATTATAGGTGTTATTTTATTATGGGTGTTATTTTATTATAGGTGTTATTTTATTATGGGTGGTATTTTATTATAGGTGTTATTTTTATATTTATTATGGTGTTATTTTATTATAGGTGTTATTTTATTATAGGTGTTATTTTATTATAGGTGTTATTTTATTATGGGTGTTATTTTATTATGGGTGTTAATTGTGTCAGGACTTTCCATGTACCTAATCTTCGCGGATGTTGTTTGAACCATGTATTCCCAATTATCATATCGTGTATTTTTGCCCATTCGATAAGTGTATCACCCTGTCATTCCTCACTTCTAAGTCGCAGCCGCCGGTCACATCTTTCATCCCGTCAGCGCCGACTTTTGCATTAAAATCCCCAGTCACGGCAGTGGCTTCATAAGATTTACATTGCACCATGGCAGAATGGAGTTGTTCGTAAAATCTTTCCAGCTCTTCTTCTGTACTCTCTGTTTCAGTTATATTCACATCTCATCTGACTTATTTCTAGTGCCTAGTATATTCACATCTCATCTGACTTATATCTAGTGCCTGGTATATTCACATCTCATCTGACTTATATCTAGTGCCTGGTATATTCACATCTCATCTGACTTATATCTAGTGCCTGGTATATTCACATCTCATCTGACTTATTTTCCTTTCATCTGCTACTGGACCTTATTCATCCATCTCATATCTACTTATATCTACAATGTGCCTAGTATATTCACATCTCATCTACACTGTCATATAACTAGTAGCCTAGTATAATCACTTCTGTTCTGACATTTCTTTCTTAAGATTTTCTAATTTGCCACTCCGCAGTAAATACGCACATTCCACGTTCCTATAGTTAGGATGTTATTATTATGGGAGATCGCTCCCATTATACGTGTTACCTTGACATTAATAGCGTTGTTTCGCGACATAATTATCTTGGGACGACAAATACCGGAAGTTTCACGGTCCCTCTGTTATTTCAAACCTTTCCGAATGGTCTAACGGTGTGCTAGCCTATCACTTTCAGGCTAGCAAACACAAATTACATCCGAAGACGAACCTAAAGAATTATTCACCAAATTCCGAACAAGTATTTCATATGTTCATACAAGGATGAATCTACAACAGATCCAGCAAACCGGTCGGTATATAATGTGTATGTTTAAGCCCCGTTGCTCAAGAATTGTGAGGAATATTGATGAAAAACGCGATAATATCGATACTCTAAATAAACACACAATAACGAAGCAGGAGAAAGTAGGAACAAAATGGAACACAGCAATACGTAATAAACCAAATTTTTTTAACGACGCTTAGCAACAACCCTATTCATCACGTATATTGACCACATCTGTAAAATAGCTAACACCAGCGAAGAAACAACCTCGGAGAACTCTTAAATGAATTTCTTTTTGCAGACGATCAGGCAATCATAACAACAACAGAAGAACAGCTACAACAACACATCAACAGACTCCAGTTAGCATGTAACGAATACAACATGAGAATTAACATCGACAAAACAGAAGTAATGACATTCGCCAGAGAGGAAAACACTACCAACATCTCCATCGATAATCACCTACTAAATCAAGTAAAAGATTTCACATACCTGGGGAGCATTTTTCAGCAAATGGAAGAATAACTAATGAAATTCAACACAGATGCAACAAAGCAAATCAAATGATAGGACACATGGCGCCAATTTTAAGATGCAAACACGTCACCATGAACACAAAAGAGCAATGTTCAACACAATCTTTCTCCCACATTATGTTACCAGTGCCAAACCTGGACGCTGACATTTTAAACGATAGAAGAAAACTAGTCACAACAGAGATGAAGTGTCTACGCAGAATGCTGGGTGTAACAAGAAGAGACCGGTTGAGAAATGAAGACATCAGGAAAAAGTGGGTACAGCATCAGTACTAGACTTCATCAAGAAACAACAAATTAAATGGTTCGGTCACGTAAGCAGATTACCATCAGACAGTGCACCCCAAAGAGCAATGCTGCTCCGATACAATGGATACAAAGCAAAAGGCCGGCCACGCAAAGATGTACCTCAGAGATAACAGAGGCGACGAAAGAGACTATCTACGAAGCGCATACTAGGGCCCGTTTTAGAAATCTCGTCCTGACCTGACGCTGTGAGGCATACAGAATTCGAGAAAGAAAGAAAGCAACAACCCGTAGCAATGTAACTACACTTTTAGATCACTTATTTTCGTTGTCTCCCCTATACTGCCAGACACATATAACTTTGGAAAGTGAAAAAGTAGCATTCGTGTGGACTTTGCCCTGACAAATCACCCCTCACCTTCAGTTGGTGAAGCAAGTAACAGTACCTGCGCATCCATAAGCTAGCAGGTCTCAGGAGCAGTTGGAAATGCTCATAATACATCATTCCCCTTATAGAGAAGAACTGTTCTGCCATAAGAAATGAACTCCTAAAGTTGAGTTTATACAGAACTGTTCTGCTATTAGAAATGATCACTTTCACTCCAAAAGTTGGGTTTATACAGAACTGTTCTGCTATAAGAAATTATCACTTTTACTCCTAAAGTTGAGTTTATACAGAACTGTTCTGCTATTAGAAATGATCACTTTCACTCCTAAAGTTGAGTTTATACAGAACTGTTCTGCCATAAGAAATGATCACTATCACTCCTAAAGTTGAGTTTATACAGAACTGTTCTGCTATTAGAAATGATCACTTTTACTCCAAAAGTTGGGTTTATACAGAACTGTTCTGCTATAAGAAATGATCACTTTTACTCCTAAAGTTGAGTTTATACAGAACTGTTCTGCTATTAGAAATGATCACTTTCACTCCTAAAGTTGAGTTTATACAGAACTGTTCTGCCATAAGAAATGATCACTATCACTCCTAAAGTTGAGTTTATACAGAACTGTTCTGCTATTAGAAATGATCACTTTACTCCTAAAGTTGAGTTTATACAGAACTGTTCTGCTATTAGAAAAGATCACTTTTACTCCAAAAGTTGGGTTTATACAGAACTGTTCTGCTATTAGAGATGATCACTTTTACTCCTAAAGTTGAGTTTATACAGAACTGTTCTGCTATTAGAAATGATCACTTTCACTCCAAAAGTTGAGTTTATACAGAACTGTTCTGCTATTAGAAATGATCACTTTTACTCCTAAAGTTGAGTTTATACAGAACTGTTCTGCTATTAGAAATGATCACTTTTACTCCAAAAGTTGGGTTTATACAGAACTGTTCTGCTATTAGAAATGATCACTTTTACTCCTAAAGTTGAGTTTATACAGAACTGTTCTGCTATTAGAAATGATCACTTTTACTCCAAAAGTTGGGTTTATACAGAACTGTTCTGCTATTAGAAATGATCACTTTTACTCCTAAAGTTGAGTTTATACAGAACTGTTCTGCTATTATAAATGATCACTTTTACTCCAAAAGTTGGGTTTATACAGAACTGTTCTGCTATTAGAGATGATCACTATCACTCCTAAAGTTGAGTTTATACAGAACTGTTCTGCTATTAGAAATGATCACTTTTACTCCAAAAGTTGAGTTTATACAGAACTGTTCTGCTATTAGAGATGATCACTTTTACTCCTAAAGTTGAGTTTATACAGAACTGTTCTGCTATTAGAAATGATCACTTTCACTCCTAAAGTTGAGTTTATACAGAACTGTTCTGCTATTAGAGATGATCACTTTTACTCCTAAAGTTGAGTTTATACAGAACTGTTCTGCTATTAGAAATGATCACTTTACTCCTAAAGTTGAGTTTATGCAGAACTGTTCTGCTATTAGAAATGATCACTTTCACTCCTAAAGTTGAGTTTATACAGAACTGTTCTGCTATTAGAAATGATCACTTTCACTCCTAAAGTTGAGTTTATACAGAACTGTTCTGCTATAAGAAATGATCACTTTTACTCCTAAAGTTGAGTTTATACAGAACTGTTCTGCTATTAGAGATGATCACTTTTACTCCTAAAGTTGAGTTTATACAGAACTGTTCTGCTATTAGAAATGATCACTTTTACTCCTAAAGTTGAGTTTATACAGAACTGTTCTGCTATTAGAGATGATCACTTTTACTCCTAAAGTTGAGTTTATACAGAACTGTTCTGCTATAAGAAATGATCACTTTCACTCCTAAAGTTGAGTTTATACAGAACTGTTCAGCTATTAGAGATGATCACTTTTACTCCTAAAGTTGAGTTTATACAGAACTGTTCTGCTATTAGAAATGATCACTTTTACTCCAAAAGTTGAGTTTATACAGAACTGTTCTGCTATAAGAAATCATCACTTTTACTCCTAAAGTTGAGTTTATACAGAACTATTCTGCTATTAGAGATGATCACTTTTACTCCTAAAGTTGAGTTTATACAGAACTGTTCTGCTATTAGAAATGATAACTTTTACTCCAAAAGTTGAGTTTATACAGAACTGTTCTGCTATTAGAGATGATCACTTTTACTCCTAAAGTTGAGTTTATACAGAACTGTTCTGCTATTAGAAATGATCACTTTTACTCCAAAAGTTGAGTTTATACAGAACTGTTCTGCTATTAGAGATGATCACTTTTACTCCTAAAGTTGAGTTTATACAGAACTGTTCTGCTATTAGAAATGATCACTTTACTCCTAAAGTTGAGTTTATACAGAACTGTTCTGCTATTAGAAATGATCACTTTCACTCCTAAAGTTGAGTTTATACAGAACTGTTCTGCTATTAGAGATGATCACTTTTACTCCTAAAGTTGAGTTTATACAGAACTGTTCTGGTATTAGAAATGATCACTTTCACTCCAAAAGTTGAGTTTATACAGAACTGTTCTGCTATTAGAAATGATCACTTTTACTCCAAAAGTTGAGTTTATACAGAACTGTTCTGCTATTAGAAATGATCACTTTACTCCAAAGTTGGGTTTATACAGAACTGTTCTGCTATTAGAAATGATCACTTTCACTCCAAAAGTTGGCATTATAAATAACTGTTCTGCTATTAGAGATGATCACTTTTACTCCAAAAGTTGAGTTTATACAGAACTGTTCTGCTATTAGAGATGATCACTTTTACTCCTAAAGTTGAGTTTATACAGAACTGTTCTGCTATATGAAATGATCACTTTTACTCCAAAAGTTGAGTTTATACAGAACTGTTCTGCTATTAGAAATGATCACTTTCACTCCAAAAGTTGGCATTATAAATAACTGTTCTGCTATTAGAGATGATCACTTTTACTCCAAAAGTTGGGTTTATACAGAACTGAACAAAGTTGAGGAAGAAGAAGAATCACGCACCACGTGTAAGCTGCAAATAATACCATCAATTGTAACATAAATGCTGCAATAGTGTGTGTGTTGTAATATTTGTCAGAATTTATATTCACATGTTTTAGTGACATCATGCCAATACTATTGATACTTTCAGAATGTACTCAGGGATTGTTTGGGGACAGCTGTAGTCAGTCCTGTTCGGGTTTATGTTACAGAAAACTATGTCATAAAATTACAGGAGAATGTTTTTCGTGCATGGGAAATCGTATACCTCCAGAGTGTGAAGGTGAGTAAAGGCATCGCCATTCATCTAATATTTTCAGAATTCACCTTTTCTGAAAAAAGTAATTACCAATGTATTATCTAATTCGTAACAGTTTTATTTTTTTTCCAAAAAGTGCACAGGTAGTTTATCAAAACTAAAATAGATGCATTGGTGCTTCTTCCCCTCCGAAAGTTCACAGAACAACATTTATTTTGGAATGCGGCCATCGTCCATTCTTCGTACATGCCTTAGCAATCTAAGTCTTCTACTGTTGAGCATGCCCCTGATGAAAGGCAAGTTTGCACGTTGCAGTACTTCAGTTAATCTTTTCGTACCACCTGATGTTCATAATCTTGCGGAGACATCGACGGTGAAAGATGTTAAGTCGTCTCTCGTGCCCTGAGTAAGCTATCTATGTTTCTCAGCCATATAGTAAGAGCTCGATAACACAGGCTCGATATATGTGAATCTTCATTTGCAATGTTATTTTTGTGTGTATTTTCCTACGCTCTCTTTGATAGTTTGTCGACTGTAGTAGCCGCGCTGCCTATTCGAGCGATGATTTCATCATCGCGAGAAAAGCTGGCAGTGATTGGGAATCTTTTTTAAAAAGTGTTAGATAGATACCATTTAAAGTGATATGTGTTGATGTGTTATTTCCCTGACATAAAACCACTGTTTTGGTGACACTTATAGTCAGAGAAAATGTTAGGTCCCTGGGTCACTCTGATATGTTGATACATTGCCTTTGTGTTGCCCATATCTGCAGCATTTTGTATTGCAAAACATATACTTGACCAGTATTAATTTACACCTCCTTGAACGACCCTCTATATTATGTGTGCCCAGCCCCAGTGCAGTGTTTACTGGGCTAGGGAAAATGCAGAATATAAACTACATATTATCAAGTACCGACACGCGCCTCGAAAAGTCTAAGATCGTTCCTATTCCGGAATAAATTCAACGTGGTCAGAAAAGTAATTCCGACATTGTAAAGATTTGACAGGCTGTCCAACTCCGAACAATGGCGAAGGCCGACACTTTTCACGGTGTGTTGCACGAGTAAGATGCCGTTCCAGGACAAGCTTATGTGCCCCAAAAAGACTGAGACATGTTCCTAATCCGAAACATAGTCAGAAAGGCTGCACATCTGTTTGACTTTGATCATGTAGCCCAAATATACGGCGAAAGATGATCGTACAAGAGCAATACTAGGGCTC
Organism: Arion vulgaris; assembly: GCA_020796225.1. NCBI lineage: Eukaryota > Metazoa > Mollusca > Gastropoda > Stylommatophora > Arionidae > Arion > Arion vulgaris. The sequence continues at coordinate 8,958,053 of CM036764.1, read as the reverse complement.
GCTACCCTAGTAAATAAAATGTTGGAACTAACTCGGATGTGCTCGCATAGTCACCATAGTGGCATAATTTGGCACAACGTAAAAACGTACTTGTCAAAGATCACTTATATATCACAATAAGGATGATAAAATTGGAGGCGAAGAACGATCGCAAGAAGAAGAATATATTAGCTGTATAATATTACCGCTGTATAATATTGTGAGCAACCAGCTGTGTGCATCTCTACGTAGCAAGGTTACGTCGTTTGCCAGTGGTTCTGAACGTTGTGATTTTCAAATCAATATGAAATCGCGCAATTTATTTTCACGTTATCCATATTATCTTTGCTGAAGTTACGTGTTCGTGCAACACTGATCTATATTGGTAAACCCAGTGCAATGAAGTAAATAATTTGCATTAAGACAATGTTACACAAACAGGTGTGCTTGTAAAGATCTGTGTCGCCTCAAGTACAATATGGGAAGTTTGTGAGTGAAAATTAGAAATACGAACCAAAGTAGACGCAAGCACTGCACTTTAACCCAAATATTTCAGAATACGGAAGCTATAAACAGTTACATTTTCTAAATAAAAAACTGCACGCATTACGGAATATGTTTTATTGTTGATGCAATCAACATCAGATGGTCACGTCAACTCGGCTGAGCATCAGTAGTCTAGACTTAACGAAATGGAAACATTATATTTAGGAGATCCACTTCCCACATCAATATCGCATCATGCGTTATGCATATGGGTTGTCCCATAGGTCCCCAGTACAAAACGTGGTACCACCATGAGCTATAAATTATTGTCAATACGTATCCTTGAATTATGTTTGAACATATAAGCATGTAAATTACGAAAAGTAATCTCTTAGAGAGGTTTCCAGTTGTGTGAAGTGTATCAACGTAGATACTATAGTGCGTTTCAAAACGTTCGGTCAACGATTGACCTCACATATCTCCATATTCATTGCATGGATGAACGTGATTTTTGCATGTGGTGTTGTATTTCCGATGTCCCAACGATTGTCTAAAATTCAATGTTGCAGGTAGTGTACATTTCTTGCAACGGCGAATTCCTTTGCTCTTTTCAAACCTAGTAATTATCTGGTGCTGGAAGAAAATAATTTACCGTAAATTTTTATAGGCGTATGTACAATTCGAATTGTGGAGGGTGAGATAACTCATTATATAAATCATATAAAGTGTTTACTCACTTTGAAGAGCCTAACAGTTTGTAATACACCTATGCTCTGAAAACACAAACGGTAAATTGTAACTAAACACACCGGAAGGATCAATATACATCTTTTTAAAGTACGATAAAGCGATTAAAATCGGGAAAACCACGTGAAAAACGTGCAAGTCGTGGATCATGCAACATCTCATAAATATGAAGGGGTAATACTTCTCATTATATGGTTGGCTAAGGAGATGGTCGCTTTTATATACTTTACATAAAGAAAATTTTAAACCATACGTTTGTTATTGAGTAAAAAATATCAACCTCGAGACATTACGATCATTAGATCATATGCAAAGTTACAACAATTACGGTCAAGCGGATGCAGAGATATTAAATTTTCCCCGCGGAAAATCAATTTGAAACGCACTATAGGTTGAACATGCATATTAAAAATTCTACTATGTTTATACTATTTCTAAATTTCATTTAATAATGTGTTTCTCCAACCATTTAATTCTTTCAACGTTAGAGTGTAATGCGACATTTTATGGACTGCATTGTGAGTTGAAGTGTTCTGTACATTGCATTAATGGAACATGTAACCACTTGTCTGGACTTTGTCCAGCTTGTAGAAGAGGTTTCTTTGGAAATACGTGTCTGCAGGGTAAGGTAGTTTACTGTAGTTATAAGTATCATGCATATATACCGCAATCTCTGATGTACTTGCCATTACAGGCAGGAATGGTAAGTGCGACTGAAATGTGCTGACTTGAAAACATAAACAGAATATTCACTCTTTCTAAGGACTAGCCTGGAGCGTTCAAGATATAAACAACAATCTATATGATATGCAAAGAACAATACGATCATTTTATATTCGGAGCACGAGAAATACCGGAACTAAGAGATGCTGACCATACAGTGTTACTGCCAACATTTCAAGAATGGATTGAGAAATTAATAACAGAAGTGCAAGAGAAAAATGAAAAACAATATATATACCTCAATGTAACCAAAATAAAATAAAAGTCAACGGATAAACCAATCACGACAAAAGATATTGTTATCAACGGAGAGAAAATAGAAAACATTTTTAATGTCTCTGTTCACTGCTAATAAGAGATGACAATGGTATGAAGGAAAATACAAGAGAAACAAATATGTCCTTGCCAAAATATAAACACAACAACGAAACACATTCTTGTATTACAACTGGTATGTTTTTGAATTTAAGTGTTACATAAGGATCATCCCTATATCATGGAATGAAAATATAAAAAAAATATATCTAAATTGATATAACTCAAAATTAAAGACAACTGTCTAATGCTGCAAACAAGAATTCGAAAATTGAAGTATTTTTTGAACATATCTAGAGACGAGAAGTATTGGAGAAGACCATCATGGAAGGAGACGTCCCGCCAAATGAAAGAAGAGGAAGGTCACGGAGTAGATGGATTGAGGATGTAACTGATTGGTTGATCGTGACGGCTGCAGAGACGGGACTTCTTGTGTAGCAAAAAGATAAATTCTGAAGGACTACTTGGGTGGAAATATTACGCTGAGGAAAAGCTATTTGATGAAATATATACTCTAAAGTGCAACAATGTATAGATTTGCCACTAAAACTTGATATACGACTATATGTGTACATATATAATTGACATGTGATGTAATTTGTGATGACAATCAATAGCATTTTTTTCGTTGCCATTTTGTTTCACAGTTGTAGAAAAACCATCACCATGGGTTGCTCCACTATCCATTCTTCCATTCATGTTACTAATACTGTTTTGCTGGCCTGAAGAAGATTATGAAAACGACGACGATGTTAACCCAAGTGATACATCAGCCACAGACAGTGACGATGAATCTATTATATTTTGCGCACGCTTGAGGGTGTGTTTTTAGACGGGACCATACAATATCTCAAACAGTTGGTTCTTACATGAAGTGAGAGAATCAATGTATGACTAAGTTGTCAATGTTGGTCAGACTGAAGATTATATGGTATGTTTTTAACTTAGAAGTCTTCATATGCACAATACCAACCGGACAACAGGAATGACTTGTAAACATGCGCACAGTAAAGCTAAGCTGATTATTTTCAATATCACTATGTTCTCGTTCAGAGAAGAAACTCATGCAGTTCGCACTTTATATAGAGTTGTCCTCTTACACAATTGTACGTAAAGATAAAACACGTAATCACAAAGTACTGTAGTTTTACAAATTACAACAACAATGACAAAATACAGCAACGTTTCGACCAACAAGGCCTTTATCAAGCAAACGAACAACAGGAATGACAAATTTAAAAAAAAAATTGACGACCAACTACAGACGTGTCTAATGAAAATCTGGGAATAAAAACGGATAACGAAATAAATGTAACACAAACACACAGAAAAACTAGAAATAGAACGGAAGAGAAACAATGAAACATCTAGTAAATATACAACTTGAATAGTTGCAACATATACCCATATAGATTAAAAGGCATGGGAAGAGAAAGTACTAAGAAGCAAAGGAATGTAATACATTGAGCCCACGTGGTCGCAAGGTACCATACAAAGAAATCAAACGATTCTTCAGAGCAAATCGACTGCGATCATCCGAGGAACATGATCGGATGGCTGTGACCTGGACATCGTGAGCTCCTAAATGACCAGTATCATTGAAGTAGGTGGCTACAGAGGTCACAGAGCATTGGCGTATGTCGCGCAAGTGTTGGGCGAATCGGTCACTGAGCCTCTCGCCTGTCTCGCCGATATAAGCGTTGTTAGACCGCTTACAGATAATGGCATAGATACGACTATGAGACTCGCATGTGAAACCATCGTCAATAAGAAACGTGGCTGAAGGAAAAGATACAGTACTCGTCTGTATCACATAAGCACACGTGTTGCAACGCCGACGGCCACACTGGACAGTGCCAAAATGAGTCTGGATATTGGACTTACGGCGACTGTGTACCAACATATCCTTAAGACTTCTGTCCCGTCTGTAAGCCACCAAAGGATAGTTGGGGAAGACATAACGGGTCTCAGGATCTGACTTAAGGATAGACATATGACGGAATAAAACATTTTTCACCAGTGAACTATGGGGGTGGAAAGTTAAGATACGTTTTACTCTGTCAGAGTTAGTGTTCCTATGCCGACTGGTGAGGGCCTGCTGGCGAGTGATTTTCTGAACTCAATGCATAGCCGAGACAAGCACTCTCTCCGGGTATAGGCGCCTGCGAATGAAATCAAGCATCTCGCGAGCTCTCTCGAGAAAATAATCGTCCTCGCTACAAAGGCGACGAAGGCGCAAGAGCTGCGAGAATGGTAAAGAGTCACGACAAGCCCGGGGATGGGAAGAAGTATAAAGGAGAAAACTATGTGCATCAGTAGACTTGTAATATACTGATGTAGTGATAGTGGATAGACGTATGGAGATAGTAATGTCAAGAAAGTTGACACAAGTAGTGGAGATGTGAGAAGTAAAACGAATAGAAGGGTTGAAAACATTAATGAAATTAATGAAGAGCGACAAATCGACTTCAGGCATATCAGTAATGCCAATACAGTCATCAATGTATCTGTGATAGACGGACGGAAGGGGGCAATCATATGTAGTCCATACTAGGTGTTCAAGAAAACCCATGAATAGACAAGCATAACTAGGTCCCATTTTAGTACCTATGGCATCCCCACTGATCTGCTCAAAGAATTGGTCATTAAACTGAAAGGAGTTATGAGTGAGAACTAGTTCCGCAAGACGAAGGAGAGCAGAAGTTGACACACGTAAATTACTCTATATAAGTACGTTGCCTTGTAATCTATATGGATATATGTTGCATGTATTCAAGTTATATATTTACTAGATTTTTCATTGTTTCTCTTCCGTTCTATTTCTAGTTTTTATGTGTGTTTTTAGTGTTACATTTATTTTGTTACTCGTATTTATTCCCATATTTTTATTACAAACGTTTGTATTTGGTCGTCCATTTGTTTTTTTTAAATGTGTCACTTCTGTTGTTCGTTTGCTTGATAAAGGCCTTGTTGGTCGAAACGTTGCTGTATTTGTCATTGTTTTTGTAATTTGTAAAACTACAGTACTTTGAGTACTTCGTGATTACGTATTTTGCCAATCAAATAGTTTTACTGCAGTCTCATCTATTTTGTGAATATGTAAAGATACCGTTTACCGTGTTTTGTTCCCAGGTTCCAACACGAATAATTTGCTGTTGTCTCTACCAAATTATTATTTCTAGAACATTACATACAGTCTACGTTAACATGTCACTGTACATGTATGTGTGACCTCAATAATTTGTATTCACATATGTGTCTATTCCCTTAACGTTTCATAATGTGTACGTAGAATTATGTAAAATACCATGTGACGTTCCTTGTGACTTGACATAATAGATAAATAAAATTAGGTTGACTACACTAACGCCAACTTTATATATATATATATATATATGTATTTATATAAAATGGTGGATTGTTCAAATTTGCTGATTACACCAAGCACAGTATTACAGGAACTAACATTACAATATTGAATATAGTAAATATTTGATGTCTATTTTTCGTCGATTGGGTTCTTATAATGATGTTTACTCGCTGATTAAGATGTGACTTACTGATGAGACAATTAACACACGTGTATTGCTACTTTCTATTCTGCATATTAAGAGTGAAATACGAACACAGTTACATTGATGTTGAAACTATTATTATTACTATAAAATTGAATGAATTGTTTGCATTTTGTATCTAGATTGTGTTTTACGTGTTTATGAACACTATGTATTGTAGTTTTCGATGATAACTTGGTTTTGGTTACTAAACTGACATCATTGCACTCCGAGCAGATCCATAGGTGAGCAGTCTCCCCCAATAAATATCAAAGAGTATGCATCCTGATGATTCCGTGGCTCGCTGATTAAACACACCTCTCACTCTGCCCCTTAGGCATCCAGTTCTGCTTGTACAACGGGTACCTCCAAACTGACTAAATCGCTTGATCGATTAAACATCGATTTTAGTGTCCTCATCCAACAGACAGTCGCGAAGAGACCGACGAACATCCCCCTTATCCGTCTTCAACTCCCCAACAATAATGATGTTGATGCAAGCATGTCCGTTCTCTCATTACCGTAAACACGCGCATGCCCGAGACAGTATATCGACGTACACATCTAAAGGATGCCACCTGCCCAGCTTGTTTGTAGCGCGTTGGACTGCGGGTGACTAGCCATCTGTGAGTGCGGGTTCAATTTCGCGGGCTGGCAGAAAAGCAACAGGTTTCCCAGATTCAAGGTGTTCGTGGCACCGAACCGAAGGATTACGATGTCCATGGCACCGAGCAGAAGAGCTGAAGGCTCAAGTGCTTCTGGATCGGAAAAAAATCAAAAAATCTCAAGGTTAGAAACTTCTATTGACGACAACCATTCATACCAAAACCTGCCCTTCTGGATCGTGTGAAGCATCGACTGAGTGTCAGATACATCAACGACCCCAGTTAATGAAGTCCCAGAGAGCCAATGGTGGGCAGCAGTAGCGGCCTCAACCTCCATCCTCATACTAGAAGTAGGTGTCACGTAGGCCCTCATCGCTCTGCAACAACCCTGCCATGAGCATAAGCCAAAAACCCCAGTCTGAATTCTCACCACGATGAACCGACCCATCGATATATACAACAACATCGTCATCATTTGCATTATCTTCTATCAGCTGTCCAACTGCGAAATCAGCCTTTATGTTGACATAATCTCTACATTCTTTTCCAATAGTAAAGATAACGTTGAGATAGTTGGTCATGCTACCATCTGTAGGGATACTTTCTTCCCCTTCCGGTAGTGTCGCAACAGTGGCCACTTGGCCAATTGTTCTCTCAGCCTGTGCCATCCACGACTTGTCCCGCTTTATTCTTGTGCCCTTAACATCATTAGTGTTCTTGAGCAGTGTATATCTCTTATCCACAGTAACCCGCATATATTCCTTGGTTTGGGCGATAGCAGGACGGATACTTAGTGACAGAAGGTCAAACATATATATCATCTTTACAATGGGGGTATCTCTAGTGCAGCCCATAACTATACTCATACCTTTATGTTGAATAAGTCCGTGAGATATCCTGAGAATCCTAAATCTACCTAGCACTTAACCAGTCGATCGAACAAAAGGACAAGTAGTATTTGCACGAGGTGTGCGGCTACCATAACTTGATGAATCGCAAGACCACACTTGCAACGTTGTATCGTCTGTTGAACATGGTGTTTAAAAGATAGACAACGATCAAAGGTTATTCCAATATTGCGCATCCTGCCACTGCTCTCGATGGTATATTCATCAAAGATTACACGGGGTACATCAGCCTTGACTATGAAATTATTCAAAGAGCACCACAATATATAAACCCATGTACATAAACATAGTGCTACGGTTTTCTCCATTACAGAAGCAGCTATCCAGTTCACCAGCCATGGATTAACCTCACATTTAATCAAAGAGCGCACCATTATTGAAATATCCACCTTGTTATAAGCATCCTCCAAGTCGATGGCCACAACAACAGTCTCTTGCTTGGATTGGAAGCCTTCATAAACATCATAAGCAAATGTGCCAGCATTGTCCATGTACCTTTCATTGGCCGATAGCTATCCAAAGTGTCAGGTAGGATGTGGTCCGTCTCTAAGTGACACATAACCTTTCTAGTCATTATCTTCTCTAGTACTTTGCCACACATATATTTACAAGGTGAGTATGCGGTAACTACTGAGCAGTTTACTATCCTTCTCATGTTTATGGAGTGGAACGGGAATGTGCCAATCCTCGGGTACCACAGCATTCTGTACACTTTTCTTGAAATTCATCACAACTGCATTAATGACAGTATCGTCAAGCTGTTTGATGTGATGATAATGTACACCATCAGGTCCTGGAGCGGTGATGTGGATTGCTTTGAGTTCATTAACAACATCCATCTTTGTTATTAAGTCAATGTAAGGCTCTCCAGAGCTAGTAATGTCACGAAGAACATTCATGATATTAAGGCGGTCAACTTTATCACCTTTTTCTGTCTGTTCCACGAAACGATGAAGGAACCCCTGCCTTTTTTCTTCATATGTTGTCAAAACGGCCCCTGACGAGTTACATAAATTAGGAAAAGACTGGCTGGTAGTCCTCTGTTCATTTCGCTATGAAACTGCCAGAATTGTTGTAGCGACTTGTCACCACAGACGTATTTCATGAAAGTCTCCAATAACCCATTCTTTGTCGCACTAGCCAATTCTTTGAAATCACAAGTGGATGCGTGGCGAACATGAGGCTTTTCAGCCACATCACACATATTTCTAGGTCGCTTTTTTCGGGCTCTTTGCCATGACTTTGTACCAGTCTCATTCGATAGCCATACATTTTCAATATGTTCATTTCATGAAGGTGGTTGCAGGAAAGGAGTTCTAGCACTTTTATTTCTGGCAGTCTGCATTAGTATACATAATGTGTTTTCATGATCAGTGTGGCATTGGCGTATACTGAAAGACAGTGTTGGGCCTTCTGTGTCGCAAAGTATTGACCTTGTTAAGATGAACAACACAGGGGAAATGATCACTTTCCCCAAGAACATTCCATCGAGCAAAAGTATCATCGGTTGTAGAGATCAGTGCCAGATCGATGACGCCATCAGTGTCTTTAGGTCTAGAAGGTAATCGAGTTGGGCGGCCGTCATTCAAGATCGACAAGTCAGAGTTTAGTAGAGCATGACTCAAAGCGATGCCCTGTCTATTCCCGATAGCGTTGCCCCAATCCTTTGATCGAGTGTTGACATCCCCTTCTGTAAGAAACATTGTGTGTGGTACCTCTTAGAGTTTCTCAAGAAAACTACTATTTTGCTTTGTGTCGCATGTCTTGCAATGATAATTTATATTGTACACATGTTCGCATAATGTGTTGGTGTTACTAAACGTATTACAATATAAAATACAGATGCACAATGTAATGCTTTTGTAATAACTAGAAGTATATACACATGTAATTAAATTGGTGATATAAAAAGTGGGTTTTAGTTAGTATTTTGAATTATGTAAATGTGATGTTCTATACGAAATCATCTAACAGATGAAAGCAATATGTTGACTGTGAGATACGTTGTGTTTTTTTGTTGTTTTAAATAAGATAATTTGCTCAGCAGTTGCTATCTTTGAATATGGCCAAAGGAATGGAAAAGATCAATATTTATCCCAATACCTAAAAAGTTAGTTAAGTTAACTGCATATCCTTTACAGGACTTTGCGAATCAACCCCAGATTTTAACGCTGTTTGTGATTTTTCTAAGTTTGACTGTGATTGTGCATTATTACGTTCAGTAGTTTGCCTTTGCTTTCTGAACGGGTGGTGCCACCGTCTTTTTGTTAAAATCCACGCAAACAATTTGCAACCAAACTGTCCGCAGCGTAATTCGAACTAAGAACGTCGGAGTTAATAGACCGAGTCACTTGCCACTAAGCCACAGACGCCACCCACCAATACATAAAAAGGAAGACACCAAATTATGTACCAGCTATAGAAGAGTGGCATTGATAAGCCACGCAAGTAAAATCTTATTAAAAATAATTATGGGAAGACTGTATAGGAAAATGGAGGAAAATATCAACATAACACAAGCTGGGTTTAGACGAAACAGAGGTACACGTGACCATATATTTAACATGATAACAATCATAGAACAATATAGAGAGTATAATGTAGATCTATACTCATGCTTTATTGACTACTCAAAGCATTTGATTGTGTAGAGGATAGATTCCCAATCTTTTTCGGCACACCGCCCACTTTGCACAACATACACTTTTAACGCCCCCCTTCCACATTATTACAATTTGCCAGCTCCCCCTCCCCCGTCTCACATGCTCTATATTTCTATTTTCTCGTTGACATAGAAACTTGATATATATTTATGTAAATACATGGTCAACTTTCAAATAATTATATGAAAGAAATAGAAAATTGATGAAAAAATGATCGTTTTAGACGGACATAAGATGAATTAAAATTCAGAATTACAATTTTAAATGAGTATTCAATCGCAAGATCACGAAAATAATTTATTTTAAAATATTTATTAGTAATTTCTTCTTTAAAGATCCACCGACCACTAATCGTCTAAACACCCTCCAAATTGTTCTGAAACCAGTATCGTCCCCCTAGAACGTTTCAGCACCCACTGGGGGGCGGTACCGCCCACTTTGAGAAACGCTGGTGTATAGCATCAGGAATTGTGGAAGATTATGAGAGAAATGGGATTCCCATTACATTTGATACAGATCATAAGAGAACTTTATTGTGATCAAATGGCGACTGTGAACATGTGATGATACATCAGATCGTTTTGACATAGGGCAAGGAGTTAGACAATGCTGCATTCTACTGCCTTGTCTGTTTAACATATATGCAGAAAACATCATGTGAAATGTTACAGAAGATAGCAGAAAAGAAAAATACTATCCTTTTATAATCGGAGGAAGAGAAATACATAAACTACGATACGCTGACGATACAGTGTTACTGTCAACATCTCAAAAAGGGATTGAGAAGTTATTAGGAGAAGTGAAAGATAAAAGCGAAAAACAAAATCTATATCTCAATGTAGCAAAAACAAAAATAATAATAACAGATAAAACGAACATGGTCAATTATATTTTTATCAACGGAGATAAAGTAGAAAATGTGAACAGTTTTGAACATCTTTGTTCACTGCTAACAACATATGGAAATAACATGGCTTTACAAAAAATTAAACAACTCAAAACAGTATGAAACGGAACTGATAATAAAACTAAGATCATAATACTAAGAGCATGTATATTCCCAGTTGCAACGTATGGGTGGGAAACACGGACAATTAATAGAGAAGTGAAAAAAACATATATATGCTTTTGACTTTAAGTGTTACAGAAAAGTCCTTCGTATATTTTGGACAGAGAAGAGAACAAATAGATCTATCCAGAAAGAACTGAAAATCAAAGAAAACTTGCTGATGTTACAAATAAGAGAAACTATATTTTGTACGTATAAAAGACATGAAGGGCTGGAGAAGACCATCATGGAAGGAGGCATACCGGCAAACAGAAGAAGAGGATGACTACGGAGAAGATGGATTCAAGATGTAACTGATGGTATGAATATGACGGCTGCAGAGGCAGGACATCTGGACTATGAGAGAGAGAAATTCCGGAGGATTGTTGGGGTGGCAAAGTTCTGCTCAGGACAAGCTATTTGATGATGATGAGTTGCTATCTAAACAATAATAGTGTTAGTATTAACATATTGATGACTTACATAGAACATGTATATTTGTATAGTTAAATAGCAATATTTATATGTATGTACAATTTGGTCACCGCCCTGCAAACGAGCTAAAGCATCCACCATCCCTTGACAGTCGGGCAGTATTGCTATATCAAGATGAATTCATTTTGAATGCTGAACAGGGCGGGAAAACAAGGTTACGTTGTGTCACAAATTATATTCAACATCAAGGAGTATCATCATTATTAAATTTATATATGTATTTATTTATAACAATATATATATATATATTTATTTATTTATAACAACATATATATATATAAATATCCAAATTCAAAAATAAAGTTTACATATATCATTCGTGATGTTCTCAGTGACAAGCTATTAATGCAAATAAAAATGAGAAAGTCGTGGTATAACCTATTACAGAGTGCCGTCATCAGCCACAGTAAATCGATTGTTCTTCTTCTTCGAACGCTCCATATTGGCTATGTGTTAAACACTCTGTCTGATTTATATGTGATCTGAGCCTAAGAGCGATTTACGTTGTACCAGTTATGCGCCTTCTAGTAGGCTTTTTATGTACTATGGTAGCATCCCTAGGGCTTACATCAGTCGCCTCTTACGACATGCATTGTAGGTTGCAGTGACACTATTATTTGCTTCCCTTGCGGGCCCGGCACCAAACGGGCGAAACATATCGTTGATTTTATATACACCACTCATGCGTTCAGTAGTTTACCATTGCTATCTGCTTCCTATCTGAAATCTGATGGTTTACTTTGTTTTCACCCAATTATATAAATTCAATCAACTATTTCTTTAACTGACCCCATCCACTGCTACTGGATGTCGTTGTTCTTCTTCCAATGCTCCATATCGGCCACTTGTTAACCACGCTGTGTGATCTGTATGTGATGTATGCCTAAGAGCGATTATAAGTTGTGCCAGTTATGTGCCTACACGTAGGCCTGCACATTTACTCTCTGCGATGTTTGTTATTTACTAAGGTACCTTCCCTTGGTCTTGCATCAGTCGTCTATAGCATGCCTTGTAGGTTGCAACGGTACTATTCTTTGCTTCTCTTACTGGCCCAGGCGTCACACGGGCTCTATTTTAAAAAAAAATTGGTTCCAAAATTCGTGAACACACTAAGGTTTAATTTGTACTAAATCTACCGGATGGATACAAGTATTTTTTCCAGGCAGTCTTATATACCTCACGTCTTTACGAATTCCTGTTTAACTAATTGGTAGGTAGCTTAGTTGATGCAAAAAAACGTTTGTTGTTATATAATTTTGCATAAGAACAACAAAATGATAACCAAAGTTTAGAATTTACAGTAATGCATAAAATGGTAGCGAATGTTTGCAAAGGCGTATCCTAACATATTATAGCATATTATAACATATTATAAAAAATGATACTAACAGATTATAACATATTATTAAAAAAATGTGACATAGTGAGCAAATGATACCTTCCACTTCTGAAATGAAAAAAACAATATAAATGTTGTGTACACACTCCAATGACAGTTGTTAGCATACATTGTGGACCGATTAATTCCACGGGATTCCCGATTTAGACTTGCCTGCGTGACCGTCCAGCTCTCACAACCGTATAAAAGAATATATAGTTCCAGTCATCTGTATATATTGATTTTTGCCATAGTACTGATTTTGCTTTTCCATATCACGTTAAGCTGAGACATAGCGGCTGAAACCATCTCAAGTCTTGACTTGATATCCATACCAGAGTTACCATCAATGCATATGTAGGACCCGAGCTATTTAAAGTTGTCCACTTCCTCCAGCTTTTGTCCGTTAACCAGATACTGGTATGCTTATGCAAGTCATCCAACAATGATTAATATTGCGGTATATATTGTGGCAAAAGTAAGTATATACAGATCGCTGGTGCTATTCATTCGTGTATACGGTTGTGAGAGTTGACACTCAATGCAGAACTGGAACGAGGAATACAGGCTTTCGAATATAAGTGTTACAAACGGGTACTACGTGTTAGTTACATAGAACATAAAACGAATATTTATGTAAGTTACCAAATAAACAACCTTGCAGGTCGACAATTACAACTCTTGACAATAGTGAAACATCGTAAACTTGCGTGGTTCGGGCATGTGATGAGACATAGTTCCCTCTCTAAGACTATCCTACAGGGAACAGTTGCGGGTGGAAGCAAGAAAGGAGTGCAGATGAAAATCCTGGTTTGACAACATCGAGAGCTGGTCGGGGCATTCTCCACACTCGTCTGAGGAGTTAAAAACATATATTCGTGGCGTGCTGTTTGTACTGATGTCTCCACAGTCGCACCCATACGAGCCTAACGGGTAATAGGATTTTTAAAATATTATATATATTATATTATATATTATATTATATATATATATACTAGAGTTTCACCCGTTCTTCGCACGGGAATTTAGTATAAATCTATTTGTAAAGTTGTTTTCGGAATCGGAATTAAATTCAGCCAGATACGGTTTGAATGAAATATGAGGTTTTTATGCCAATCGGAATAAGAAACATATACGGTTTATCTCAAAATCTACTTCTTTCCCATCAAAACTCAATACGTTTTGTCTCCATGAAAGTTTGAGAACTTTGTCGGTTGGCCACATAAGATTAAAATAAACTCATTCCGACTGCTAGTAAAACCTGATACAAATGAATTCCCGTGAAAGTTGAAAAAATAACAATTGGCAAATTAAATTTATCCAGATTATTAATGTATCGATGTATTAACAAATTGTTGTTAAATAAAAAAATTAGCCAAGCGTGAGATTTTAGATGTTGTTTTCAGGATATCAGTCGAGCATCTTACACATTTATCTACAGAACTGACTTGTTGAAATACCAATAATATGTTAGTATTCGTGTGAAAAGAAAAGCCAGTCTTTGGAAACAAAATGCTACAGAAAGATCCTAGTATAGAGACTGCATAAAACAATTTGATTGACAAAACACGTAATCACAAAGTACTGTAGTTTAGAACAACTGTTCTAGTTCTGTTATCTTAACCACAGTTCCAACTTGATTTTTACAATCATCAGCTTTAATATGCGATATTAAAGTACTTTGATATTAGTATATTACGAGTTGATATGAAATTATATGCTAACATTTTGGAATCTAGAATCAAACCTATATTAGAGCCACAGCTAAACATTGCTCAGTGGGTTCAGACAAGGAAAGAGTTGTACCGATGCCCTGTTCACACTAAGGCAACTGAGCGAAAACACCATAGAATATGACAAACAGTTCAACTTAGCATTTATAGACCAAGAAAAGGCCTTTGATAGAACAAACATAAATAAGCTATGGGCCACACTAAGTAAATATGGAATTCAAAGCCAACTATTAGACAATATTAGAGCGCTATACCAAAAATGCTCAAGCGTAATACGAACAAGCGATGGCCTGACAGACGAATTTGAATTATCATCAGGAGTAAGGCAGGGATGTGTGCTTTCGCCTATACTTTTCAATATATACATAGACAGGATAGAGCAAGAAACCAAGACATATAACAACATCGATAACAAATACAATTTAATCAACGAACATACTCTTTGCAGATGATAAAAGTATAATTTACAACAAACGAACACAAACTTCAACAACTCATACATGCACTACAAGCGACATGCAAAAAATGTGACATGAAAATTAACACCTCCAATACAGAAGTCATGACAATAAGTAGGTCAACAGGTCAACTAAATATACACGTGAATAATGTCAAAATACAACAGGCATGCAGAATGTTAATATTTCGGGAGTATATTCACAGGAGAGGGAAAGATGGACAGAGAAATCTAGACTAGCTGCCAGAAGGTAAACGCAGTGACATACCAACTGTCACCACTATTTAAACATCCAAGCATTAATACTGCAGTCAAACGACAACTGATAAACTGTATATTTATTCCAACTCTCTGGTATCAGTGCCAAACATGGCCCTGACTAAGACACAAGAAAGAAAGATTACACCATGTGAAATGAGATGTCTACGATACGCTTTCAACGTTACAAGGCGAGATAGAGTGAGAAACGAGAATATCAGAAGCATCGTTGGTACTATACCATGCATACAGTACATCGAGATGCAACGAATTAAGTGGTTATGCCATCTTATGAGAATGGAACCACATTAACTACCATCACGTGCCTATATTAGTCGACGCTCAGGGCGCAGAGCACGAGGCAGGTCAAGAACACGATGGATAGATAACATCTCAGAGTCCCTGCGAAAGCATGGACTGACAACGTCAATCGCAACACACCTGGCACAAGATAAAAAACTAACTTTCCCCACCACGCTTCACGTCAAATGTGGTTAAGATGATTTCTTCCTTTCGTTCGCTTGAAATGTGTCTATATAGTCAATGTTGTCTCTTGTATGAACTTCACTGTCTTTTGTACATCACACAGAGGTTAGGGTTAGGGTTTTCTGTCGAGTTGTGGTTAAGATAGAATATATTAGTATGACGAACGCTCTGTGGTCTACATTACCGACTCCGTCACGACATATACATCTATAAATTATAGTTTGATAATATAATTATTAAATTGGGACATTACTATAGACACTACTACAGCCCAAAATAGAAATGTAAATATTATATGCGTTCTGTTCAGTGAATAGAAGCCGCTTGTAATGATGATGTATGTAGGTTGGTTTGAAAATCATGAATGTACACAGCTCGTGGTTTAAAATTTGTCACTCGTCATCTGTGTGTGATTTATGAAACATACAACTGTTTCAATTCTTGTTGGAACTGGTATTGTTTTCACCGAACTGAAATATAACTGCATTAAATTGTTAATGTGTTTTTGTCAATATTTCGTTGTTTTATTATCATGATAACATATACTTTACTTTGTTTTAATAAAGGTATTAAAATGGGTTGTCCTTGTTAACGTGTACGCTTATGTTGGACATTTGTTTACATAATGTTAATGTGTACATTCGCTCTGTTAAAAAAGGGATCACAAAAGAAACAAAGTTTCACAATGTTTATCTCTTTACAATTGTATAAACGTATCACTAAACTAATCTATTAAGAAAGACTGTTTAGTGGCATTCAATTATATAATATCTCTCTCTCTCTCTTGAATTTAAAAATCCAGATTTGCGTATATGCTCTCAATTATATCATGCCAAAGATCCCTACATTTAACTATCTCTCGCAGGTCCATCCATGTCGTCTACATATCGTCAATATGAGACTTCAAATCATTCATGTGTGTGTTTTTTAGACCACGTCTCTCTTCAACCCTAAGGCGATTCATAAGATGGGCTTTCTTGTCATATTTCGCACAATATTTCTCATGATGGGTCATATCTTCTTCTTCGAACGCTCCATGTCGACCACTTGTTATCCACTCTTTGTGATGTGTATGTAATCTGAGCATTAGAGCGATTATACGTTGCACCAGGTATGCGCCTACAAGTAGGACAGCACATCCGATTTCTGCCAAGCTTTTTACTTACTAGGGAAGCTTACCTAAGCCACTACCTCAGTTCCCTATTACGACAGTCCCTGTAAGTCGCAATATTACTATTCTTTGCTCCACGAGGGCACTGGCAACACACGAGCGTATGGATCATTTCGAGCGCCCTGGTTTCTTATTCATATCTTCTTCTACTGGAATATGTCTCGGTTTCTACATACGCATCTCATACGAACAAATAGCATACCATCACAGTCCCTTTATTATGCACATAAATTATACATAAATATGCCTGACGATCAACTACATTATAATCTAGCTCTAAGTCTAACACCTACGATCACTACATTATAATCTAGCTCTAAGTCTAACCCTGACGATCGACTACATTATAATCTAGCTCTAGTCTAACACCTACGATCAACTACATTATAATCTAGCTCAAGTCTAACACCTGACGATCGACTACATTATAATCTAGCTTAGTCTAACACTACGATCACTACATTATAATCTACTCTAAGTCTAACACCTACATCGACTACATTATAATCTACTCTAATCTAAACCTGACGATCGACTACATTATAATCTAGCTCTAAGTCTAACACCTGACGATCGACTACATTATAATCTAGCTCTAAGTCTAACACCTGACGATCGACTACATTATAATCTAGCTCTAAGTCTAACACCTGACAATCAACTACATTATAATCTACTCTAAGTCTAACACCTGACGATCGACTACATTATAATCTAGCTCTAAGTCTAACACCTGACGATCGGCTACATTATAATCTAGCTCTAAGTCTAACACCTGACAATCAACTACATTATAATATAGCTCTAAGTCTAACACCTGACGATCGACTACATTATAATCTAGCTCTAAGTCTAACACCTGACGATCGACTACATTATAATCTAGCTCTAAGTCTAACACCTGACGATCGACTACATTATAATCTAGCTCTAAGTCTAACACCTGACGATCGACTACATTATAATCTAGCTCTAAGTCTAACACCTGACGATCGACTACATTATAATCTAGCTCTAAGTCTAACACCTTACGATCGACTACATTATAATCTACCTCTAAGTCTAACACCTGACGATCGACTACATTAATTTCACACAAAGCCATCTAAAAAACTTATACGAAGTTTATTAGTACATAAACTGGTAAATGTATCTACATGCTCTATCAACTGGTTGGAGACTACAAGTACATAAACTGGTAAATGTATCTACATGCTCTATCAACTGATTGGAGACTACAAGTACATAAAATGGTAAATGTATCTACATGCTCTCTTAACTGATTGAAGACTACAAGTACATAAACTGGTAAATGTATCTACATGCTCTATAAACTGATATGAGACTACAAGTTACAAAACTGGTAAATGTATATACATGCTCTCTTAACTGATTGGAGACTACAAATACATAAACTGGTAAATGTATCTACATGCTCTCTTAACTGATTGGAGACTACAAGTAAATAAACTGGTAAATGTATCTACATGCTCTCTTAACTGATTGGAGACTACAAGTACATAAACTGGTAAATGTATCTACATGCTCTCTAAACTGATTGGAGACTACAAGTACATAAACTGGTAAATGTATCTACATGCTCTCTCAACTGATTGGAGACTACAAGTAAATAAACTGGTAAATGTATCTACATGCTCTAGCAACTGATTGGAGACTACAAGTACATAAACTGGTAAATGTATCTACATGCTCTCTTAACTGATTGGAGACTACAAGTACATAAACTGGTAAATGTATATACATGCTCTCTTAACTGATTGGAGACTACAAGTACATAAACTGGTAAATGTATATGCATGCTCTCTTAACTGATTGGAGACTACAAATACATAAACTGGTAAATGTATCTACATGCTCTCTTAACTGATTGGAGACTACAAGTAAATAAACTGGTAAATGTATCTACATGCTCTCTTAACTGATTGGAGACTACAAGTACATAAACTGATAAATGTATCTACATGCTCTCTAAACTGATTGGAGACTACAAGTACATAAACTGGTAAATGTATCTACATGCTCTCTCAACTGATTGGAGACTACAAGTAAATAAACTGGTAAATGTATCTACATGCTCTATCAACTGATATGAGACTAGAGGTACATAAATTTGTAAATGTATCTACATGCTCTATCAACTGATATGAGACTACAAGTACATAAACTGGTAAATGTATCTACATGCTCTATCAACTGATATGCGACTGCAAGTACATAAACTGGTAAATGCATCTACATGCTCTCTTAACTGATTGGAGACTACAAGTACATAAACTGGTAAATGTATCTACATGCTCTCTTAACTGATTGGAGACTACAAGTACATAAACTGGTAAATGTATATACATGCTCTCTTAACTGATTGGTGACCACAAGTACATAAACTGGTAAATGTATAACAGGCTAGCTGGTACAAGGTCCTTGTTGAAAGAGGTAGTAGTGTTAATTTAATAGAATGATAATTTCTCATGAAGATGCAAGGAACACACATAAGTACACCCTTCGTTCTTCAAAACAATAAATTTTAATAGCAAAGAAAAATATTGATTCACAGGTAACTCTCCTAACTCAACGTCACTTTGGACAACCGTAATGTATATCTTAATAAATCAATCCTAGGCATCAACTCACATCAACCTAATTCATTCTATACTCTAATTGGAAACCGTCTTATAAGTTCACCGAAATTAGTTCATTTCACAATTAAACAATGTATCTTAGTTTAGAAATTGTTCTTTACCTTATAAGTTCACCGCAATTAGTTCATTTCACAATTAAACAATATATCTTAGTTCAGAAATTGTTCTTTACCTTATAAGTTCACCGCAATTAGTTCATTTCACAATTAAACAATATATCTTAGTTCAGAAATTGTTCTTTACCTTATAAGTTCACAGCAATTAGTTCATTTCACAATTAAACAATATATCTTAGTTCAGAAATTGTTCTTTACCTTATAAGTTCACCGCAATTCTGTGTATGCTAGTTGGTGGCATACTCTGTTCAGAAATACAGTGGACTACAAGTGGCCGCTCTCTGAACTCTCTACCATCACTGAAAAGTTCGTTGAACAGGGTTTTCTAGTTCCTCGAAAACAGTTAATTTTTTACCAGGGTTAAAGTTTGTTTTTGAATCCTCTTACTAAAAGTTCGGACGTCGTCTCGGCCTAGGTCGTAGAAGTGGCCTCTCTAGAACTGGGTCGTCTGGTCTCTGGTCGTCTTGTCTCTGGTCATCAGGGTCTCTGGGTGTTTGTTCACAACACCAATATTCATCAGATGATTGGAAGGTTGTATGTCTCTCCGTATAAGAAAACAATATTCGCTTGTTCACTTCTGCTAGTTCACTTCTGACTATCTCCTCTCTGTTCAAAGCTTAATGTTCCTTAAATTTTGTCAGAAAAATATATAAGACTATAAGTTAGTCTTCCTCTCTCTCAATAATCTTCATACCACGGAACTCAGTCTCGTGTGTTCCTTTTCGAGTCCTTTTCTCTTCCTTACTATAACTATATCTCTTCTGTAGTGTGTGTCGTCTCTCCTCTAAATCTAAAGTTCCACTCTTTCTCTTCCTGTCTATAACTATATCTCCTCAGTAGTTTGTGTCGTCTCCTTATAAGAAAACAATATTTGCTTGTTCACTTCGCTAGTTCACTTCTATCTCCCTCTCTGTTCAAAGCTTAATGTTCCTTAAATGTTGTCAGAAAAATATATAAGACTATAAGTTAGTCTTCCTCTCTCTCAATAATCTTCATACCACGGAACTCAGTCTCGTGTGTTCCTTTTCGAGTCCTTTTCTCTTCCTTACTATAACTATATCTCTTCTGTAGTGTGTGTCGTCTCTCCTCTAAATCTAAAGTTCCACTCAATATATCTAACCAAAACCACCAGCTGCCCCTACCTGGGTCTCGAGATTTCCGAGATTAAAGAAGTCCCCGAATACCATGGGATAAACTAATGTCCTGAGTTAGTAAACTGCTGGTCAGCAACTAAATATTTGTAAACAAGGTGTTTACTTACAGACTCAAGGACACCCACTAATGTAAAAAGGGGGTGGTTTGGGTTGACCCCCGAATATACCCCTAATCATAACAGTGAAACTTTACAAATGGAATCCTTGAACGGCCATAATTTGTGGAAGTTGACAAAAGCGCTGATTGACGAAAACACCAGCCGACCCCCAAAGTCCTCGAACAAGACAAAAGGATGTCCTCTGGAAGAGAAGCCGCAAACATTATAATGCAAAAATATGCGGAAGTCAGCAGAGTAAGCATAGCAAAAGAAAATGTCGATGACACTAAGAGAAAAGCGAGAGCCCTCCAAGGCGAGACAAGAAAAACAGATAGCCACCTAACATAAATATTCACCAGTAATGAGTTGGAAGAGGCATTAAGGGAGCTAAAGCTCAGAAAATCGACCTGAAAGGATGGGGTCACTAATGAGATGCTTAAGAACCTGGGCACCAGAGCAAAGGAAGCCCTACTGGCCGTCCTCAATATGTCATGGAGAACAGGAATAGTACCACAAGAATGGAAAGAAGCGATCATGGTGCCCATCCTTAAACCAGGCAAAAATAAACTAGACCCCGCGAGTTACAGACCAATAAGCCTCCTAAGCTGCACGGGCAAACTCATGGAACGTATGGTGAACACACGGTTATTCTGGCACTTGGAAAGCAAACGGTTACTCATGGTACAACAGGGAGGCTTTCAGAAACACCGATCTACAAAAGATAACGTAACCTATATCGCCGAGGAAATCGAGGATAGTTTCCAAGAAAGAGAACAGACACTGGCAGTCTTGGTAGATATGGAGAAGGCGTTTAACACGGTTTGGAAAGAAGGCCTAAAACTAAAACTCCTCACCCTCGGAATAAAGGGGAGAATGTACAATTGGATGTATAGATACCTTGAGAACAGAAGAGCAAGGGTTCAGGTTAAGGGGTACACTAGCATGAAAGCCACATTAAAGCAAGGAGTCACCTAAGGAGGAGTGCTCTCACCAACTCTTTTCCTAATCTTTGTCGCTGATATAGCAACATGCCTACCAGAGCGAGTACAAGCTGCTATGTATGCCGACGACCTGGCAATATGGACGAGAGAAAAGTCAATGCCCACAGCAACAAATCGACTACAAGTTACGTTAAATAACCGTGTGGACAAAAACGTGGAATATGAGCATAAATGCGTCCAAAACCACTTACACTTTGTTCACCCAGAACAATCAGGACCACAAAATTAAACTTAAAGTCAATGGGGATGATCTTCCATAAAGCAAGACTCCAACGTACCTCCGTGTTACACTCGACCGAAAATTGACTTGGCGCGATCATATTGAAAATGCTACGGCAAAAACGAGACACAGGCTCACGATGATGCGCAAACTTGCATGCTCCAAGTTGGGAGCAAACACCAGTCCTTTAAACACTCTGCTATGGTAGAGTGCGAACGGTCTTGGATTACGGCATTGCAGCGTGGAGTAATGCATCCAATAAACAATAGGCCATAGTAAGCAATAGCCAGAACCGTGCAATGCGCAATATCACAGGAGTCATGAAGTTCACGCCTATCAAGGCGATGGAAACAATCACTGGCATCCAACCAATGTCAGACCGAAGGGACATACAAGTCTTAGTATTAGCCGAAAAACTTAAACGGCTCGATTCCCACCCTATGCATGAAAGAATGTACGAATTCGAAAGAAGCAGGATACAGAGATCTAGCTTCGCAAAAATCGCTAAAGCACTGACCGCAGACCATCCGGTTCTAGCAAAATGCAAAATCAAACCAATCCCGGCTACTGATAAGTGCCCGCCGTCGAAAACCATAATGCCAGAACTAAGGGATACAATCCCAGGCACACTAAACAAAGGCCAGCAAGAAAACTTCGAAAGAAGAGCCTCCACAGAAAACTACATATCGATCGAATACCCTGCAAATAAGTGGACACATGTGTACACTGACGGGTCGGCCAGGAATGCAATCAGCGATGGAGGAGGAGGAATAGTGATAAAACTATCAAAGAAAGTTACGGTCACAAAAGCTATTGCCACAGGCAAATACTCGAATAACTACAGGGCAGAGGCAATAAGGAAAGCGGCCGAAATGATCCTAGAGAGAAGAGGCACCTTTCGCAATAAGGTAGTGATATTCACCGATGCTCTATCGGTCATCACGGCATTCACATGCGTAGGCAAAACAGAGCTAAATGAGCTCAAAGCGACCCTCGATGAACTAACACTCTCACTCAAACGCACCGTCATTCAGTGGATCCCATCTTATTGTAACAAATGTGGAAACGAAAGCGCCGACAAACTAGCTAAAGAAGGTTGGCGACTACCTCAGACTGATCACGATATCAGTTATGAGGAAGCCAGTACAACCATTGGTTCGCACTACAGATGCAAATGGAAAAAGACCACCCCAACATCCCAACAGCGAGGGATACTATGGTCTGTCTCGTAGTGAACAAGTTGCCATACTTCGTCTTAGTAGCGGCTACAACAAACTGCGCGTCAACATGTACAACACATTTAAAATAGGCACAACTAACCTGTGCCCATGCAAAAAGGCGGACATGACGGCAGAATACGTTCTGCAGTATTGTCAACGGATAGCAGGTTTAAGAAACGAAACCTGGCCGCAAAACACAGAGCTTCGCGAAAAGCTGTACGGAGGAACGGAGCCCCTTAAAACCACGGTAAAATTCATGAAACAACTTGGTTCATCAGTCTAGGCCAGAATCGCGAGAGAAAACATGAAAGACCGCAGTGACAGAAACGCTGCATAACTCGCAGAGAAATTAAAGAGATGTAACTCCAACTCCATATATGACAGAATGAACAGATTGAGAAGGGGCAGGTTAAAGAGATCCAGCTTTGCGAAAAGTGACTAAAATACTAATCCAAGACGACCCGATCCTAGCAAACTGTAAAGCCAGACTTATACCAGCAATCGACAAGAACCCGCCGTGGGAGACAACGATGCCAGAGCTAAGAGAATCAATACCAGACATTCAAAAAAGGGCAGCAAGCGAACTGTGAAAGGAGAGCGATTACATAAAAAATTCATAGCGACAGAGTACCCTGAAAGAGAGTGGACACACGTGTACACCGACGGATCGGCAAAGAACGCGATTAGCAATGGAGGAGGAGGAATAGTGGTTAAACACAGAAAGTGAAGGTCATAAAGTCGATAGCTACAGGAAAGTACTCATTCTAACAACTACTGTACAGAAATGGAGGCACTAAGAATAGTCGTTGTAATGAACCTAGAGAGAAGCCGCGCTTACTATAACAAAGTAGTGATATTCACGAACGCCGTGTCGGCCATTACAGCACTAAAAAGCTTAACCGGGACATAGCTAAACGAGCTAAAAACGATCCTCGGGGTATTGACAAACTAATGCAAACACACGGTCATACAGTAGATCCTATCATACTGAAATATAAGTGGAAACGAAGAGGCAGACACGCTAGCAAAGGCAGGTGGGCAACTGCCGCAGACGGATTGCGAAATCAGCTACGAGGAGGCTATAACAACCATCGGATGGCGATTTAGAGAGAAGTGGTCGCAAGACCACCCTCAACACAGCACCAAAGGTGGGTACTATGGTCTGTCCCGTAACAAAAAAATTGTCATATTCTGCCTCCGTACCAGTCATAGCGGAATCTGGTCCCACCTGTACAACAAATTTAAAACTGGCACAACCAGCTTGTGCCACTCCGAGCAGGCGGGCATGACGGCAGAGCACCTACTGCAAGACTGCCCACTGCTAGCAGGCCTGAGAAAATAAACCTAATCGGAAAATACCGAGCCAAACGAGAAGCTGTACGGAGGAATACCTAAAAACAACAGCATCATTTATGTGGAAGTCGGGTACACCAGTCAAAGAGGTGATCACAAGAGAAAGAAACATATTTTAATGTGGAGGATTGATTCTTGATATCATATGCCTATGACTTTAGTTCAGTATTAGCTACATGTATACGTTTGGTATCAAAATTTGCAGAACTAGCATATGAGCGATATTTTAAATAAATAATTATCAATGCAAATACTATATTTTTTTTAGTAAAATAATGTTGTTTTCTGAGTTATAAAAGAAATGAAAAAAATGCATGGAAACATTATACATGCGGCTTTCAAAATCCATACAACTTGATTACAATTAATCCAGTTATTTATTTATTTACATTTTAGCTTTTCAGTTCACTCTCGTGCCTTGAGTAGGCTGTATATGTTTATTAGCCATATAGTAACGAACTAATTACACAGGATCGATATATTTGAACCTTCGTCTGCAATGTTAGCTTGTATTGTCCCACGCTCACTTGGATAGTTTGTGGAATGTAGTAGCCACACTCCCTATCCGAGCGTTGATTTCTTCATCAAGAGAAAAGCTGGCAGTGACTATGGACCAAAGATATAATTTTTGAACCGGGGTTAGATGATTACCTTTTAAAGTGATATATGTCTATTGTCTATTCCCAGGTGGAAGATGTAGTTGGCTGTGCACTCCTGCCGTTAAGCGTAGTGATGGGAGCTTTAATTTGCGCTCTATGGCTAGATGAGTTGCCCGTGTTGTGTTGTATCCGTGTTTATGTAATGTGGTCTTGATATTGTCTATCCATCTTTTCTTGGTCTTCCCTTAGCTCTAGTACCCGATCTCTTTTATTGTATGCTGTTATTGGTGGTTGGTTATATTTCATTCTCACTAAATGTCCAAACCACTGCATTTGTTGTCTTTCGATATATTCTTTGGATGAAATTAAGCCCACTCTGCTTCTGATGTCCTCATTTCGTAGTCTATCTTTCCTGGTGACTCCCACTGTCTTCCTCAAGCATTTCATTTTACACGTGATGAGCTCTCTGTGATGTGTTGCCGTAAGAGAACAAGTTTGGCACTGGTAACAAAGTGTTGGTAGAAAAATACATTTTATCATCTGTCTTTTCACTTCCATCTTGATCGTTGGGTGTTGTAGAATTTTGCCAGCTGGTAGAAGACTGCATTTGCTTATTGACACATTGCCTCTATTTCTATATCTAATTTCCCGCCATCTGTAAAAATACTATTTAGATATTTGAATTCGGAAACTTGCTTTACTCTGGTGTTATCTATTTTTATGTTTGCTTTGCTTCGTGTTCTGCTGATTTTCATGTTGTACTTTCTACATGCTATTAGCAATGAATTTATGTGATGTTGTAGCTGATCTTCATCTTCATACATTAAACTTTGGTCGTCCGCAAAAGCAATTCGTTGATTTTGTTGTTTAATTGATCGCGTGATCATTGTCTATGTCAATATGGTCTTTTTCGCACTGTGCCTCTTTCACTATTTTGTCTATATATATATATATATATATATATATATATATATATATATATATATATATATATATATATATGTTGAAGAGAAGAGGTGAGAGCACACAACCCTATCTTACTTCTGATTTTGTTTCGAATGAATCTGTCATTCCGAATGTTGTTCGTATCACACTTTGGCTATTTGTGTATATTGCTCTGATATTGTCTAGCAGTTGTCCCTTGATCCCATAGTTTTCTAGTGTTTCCCATAGAATACTTATATCTATTCTGTCAAATGCCTTTTCTTGATTGATGAATAATAAGTGTAGCTCTTTGTTATATTCTATTGTTTTTTCACTCAGTTGTCTCAGAGTGAATAGAGCGTCTGTGCATCCCACTCCTCTTCTAAATCCAAACTGTGAGCGTCTTTTTGTGGGTCAGCGATGTGTCTTATGCGCTGTTCTAATATTTGTGCGTATATTTTACCAGTGTCGATTCATAGCGAAATCCCTTTGTATGTTTCGCATTCTCTTTTATTGACTTTATTTTTCCATAATGGGAATATTACTGATTTTTGCCAGTCATCTAGTACTTTTCTTTCTGTCCAAGCGACTGTGAATATTATATTTAACCATTTCACACCTTTTTCTTTGCATGCTTTAATTGCTTTGTTGGGTATGCCATCTGCACATGGTGATTTGTTGTTCGGGCTGTTCTTTATTGCTGTTTCTTCTCTTCCTCCTCTTCGTTCATTCTTCACGGTCCACTTTGATCATTCTTATTGTGATGTATAATTGGTCCACTGGCAAGAACGTAGTGATCTACGTCAGGACGATTGTGCGCCCATGGTGACTAGGCCAGCCCGTCCGATTTCAGCCAGCTTTTGATTTACTAGGGTTAAATTTCCCTAGGGTACGATCCTTCCGGCCGACTAGTTCGGTCCAGATCTACTTCTTTCGATCAGCTTTGCCGTATATTTGGGCTTTGTGATCTACGCCGGGACAGTGAGTTACGCTGTTTTGCCCATTCTGACTGAGAAATATTTCTCGGAGCTTGTAAGCTTATCCCGGGCGGCGTCTTACTCGTATAAAACACCTGGTAAAGTATCGGCCTTCGCCAATGTTCGGACCCGGACTTCCTGATTTGATCCGTGCATTGTCAGCCTTGCTTTACCGTACATTTTTTAGTTTGATCCTGAGAAGGAACATTCTCAGCCTTTTCTAGACGCGCATTGGTAAGTGGCAATTTGCAATTACTCTCGAAAGGCACGAGTACAAACAATGTAGAGGGGCGTTTCAGTCGGCGCTATCAGCGTAACTGAGGATTTTACGCTCGCCACCATCACCCGCCCCAGTTAATCCGGGGATGTTAGTTACGACTGCAATCGTAGCTTGCCCGGTTTCCCATATGCTGGCCGTTCCGTTAGGTATCACCAACCTCAGTTCTTCCGGGGGTGTTGATTTTTATCGCACAGTACATTGCACGGCTTTCCCAGGGCGGGTAGTTTTGTTATGAACTAAAACGCAATTTGTTCTTTTGAGCTCGGCAAACTTTGCCCAGTACATGTATCTTCATCAGGCCACCGATGCGGGGTCAGCTGCAATCTTCTCTCCTACCAACACGAGGGTAGACTTTTATTCGCTACGGGCCTGAGTTATTTATTCTTGCCGACGGGCTGGCAATGCTTGCTTCCTCCTCAGGGTTTCGAGCTTCGCCCTACGTAGGCCCACACTTCGTCACTGGATGCACCTCTCATCCTTTCATTTATGTCATAGATGGCGTTTCTAAGCTCACACTGTCCCCGCGAAGTTCCACATGTGTCGTTCAAATTTCCCCTTCAACCAGGAGAGGTGAGCATTAATAGTCACTCTGGGAGTTCGTTCGTCTATGTTGCAGGCGGATCCCATCAGGCATGACTACCTTTGTATCTCTACGTATACCAGACTAGCTCTCCCCGATCCCTGCCACCTCCCTAGCCAGACCGGAACCGGAGTCTTGTTCTAGGGTTGTCTAGTACAGGTTGTGGGCAGGGTCTTGGTTAGAGCAACCCCTCGCCAACCCTGGCTCATGTTACCACCATGACCTCATGAGCCTTCGTGTCATCCATTGAACCTCGACTGATTTAATGAGCCATTCGCGGTTTCACAGTGAGACAGTGTGAACGTAGACATGCATGGCTCAATCTTTGAGACAAGCATATGACTACTGGCAGGATCAACGAGATAGCTGTCATGGACGAGACTGGACCGACAATGTTTGGGGTAGGGAGACAGCGCTCTGTGTAGAGCGGATCCCGACGTCCCCGGCGAAAATGCGAAATTGAAGCGAAACGACCGTGCGCTCGCTTCCCACCGTTTTGCCGGCAAGACTTGCGCCTCGCCAAGCAAAGTACGACACCATGTTTCTACCTGCGGAACCACAAGCTAGATGTAGAGCCGGACTTTTAACGAGACCACCGTCGAGCGTTTAAAATTTTAGACTGACTGTATAACATCGCGACCGAGAAACTCCGATATACGGACACACACACACCACCAATAAGACCGCGCGAGCAGAGCGAGTCTTAATAGCAGACGCTACCTTGTCCCTTATTCGCTGGGAGCCTCGTTCGCGTGAAGAAGCGAAGAGGCACACGCAGCCGTTAGAGACTATGCACGCAATTTGGTTATCGACACTGGGAACCGCGTTCGCTGACTGGCTCGCCCGTCCGGTTATTTTCAAAACGGGGAGGCACAGTTTGCAGACGCACAACCCAGATTATTGATGTTTCAATTTCTTGGATCAATATATATCTGGTTCTGTTTCTTCACTATCCTTTGTTGTGTATATATATTCAGTTAATTTATTATGGTTGTAAAGTTCTTGAAAATATTCCTTCTATCTTATCATTCTATCTTGTCTGTTGAGAAATGGTGTTCCTTCCTTACTGTTTGTGATAGTGGTAGGGTTGTAGCTATCGTCTCCCACTCTCATTGCCTTGCCACTCTTAGAAAATTATCTCGGTTTTGTCCTTCATAAGTCGGTTAGATGGTGGTCTCCATATTTACACCATGAGTTTTCTTTCTCTTTCTTGACTATTCTTTTTACCTCTCTCCTGACTAGACGGTATTGTACATAGTCGTTATGGTTTTTAAATTTCAACCATGTTTGGAAGCAATGTTTCTTTCTTTGTATGGCTGCTTGTATCTCTTCACTCCACCATGCTATTTTTTGATGAGCTTTGGCTGGTCCTCTTGTGTTATATAATTTTAGTAGATATTTTGATAACGAGGTTTTAAATACTTCCCATTCCTTCTCGATGTTATCAATTCTCTTGGGAAGGTGTTGTAGATCTGGTTCATTTCTTGATATAACTCGTCTTTGATTGTTTCTTCCTCCAACTTTTTAAAGTTTATAACAGTTTCTTTCCAATGTTTTGTTTCAGTTTTGTCTTTTGGTCTCTACGATTGCCTTCTTTCAGTTACTACGACATGTCGATGGTCGGTATCTATGTTAATGTTTGGTATAACTCTGCCGTCTGTGATATATCCCTTCTGCCTGCTTCTTACAAGTATGTAATCAATCTGTGACGCTTGAAGCAAATTGTTCCATCTGTACCAAGTTTTTATGTGGCTCTGTCTATGTTGATAAAATGTGTTTGTTATTATTAGACCGTGTTCTAAACATATATTTATTAGCTCTTCCCCATTGTTGTTTCGTTCTGTTGATTTGTCTCCAAAATGTCCAAAACATATATTTGAGTTTATATGTGACAATAAACATCAAGGTATTTGTTGATGTGTTATTTCCCGGACATAGAACCTCTGTTTTGGTGACACTTATAGTCAAAGAAAACAGGTCGCATGCCCTGGCCAAATTATTTATTACTGATTGCAGTATAACCTCACTGTGTGCAACTAAGGTAGCATCGTCAGCGAAAAGAAGTTTCTTGAGAAGAATTTCTGTTATTTTTATTTTGGCTTTTAAGCGAGCCAAGTTAAAGAGTGAGCCATCAGAATTCGTTTCGGATGAAACCATCTCCACCAGCATCCCCGAAGGCTTATATGTATTTATATATATTTAAGCCTTCAGGGCTAATATATTAACTTATGTATATATATACATATATATATATATATATATATATATATATATATATATATATATATATATATATATATATATATATATATATAAGATAAAGATGTAATTGACATGTGTATGTGTCTGTTGACTTTAATGGAAGATATATGGGCATCCTACGGACTTGAAATATTGCAAGAGTGCAGCTTGCATAGACTGTAAGATGTACACATTATAAAACTGGACTATTGGTTCTTTTGCATACCTTAAATACTAACTTAGCGAAAAGGTCATGAAAAGTAAAACACCAAAAAAAGGGCATCCATAAAATCTCTACTTGGATTTGAATATTTCCCCGGAAGCGTTTCCAGTTACATGTTTCGCGAATATTTGTCCTATTCGAAGTTTCCCCGAAGGCGTTCTTTTGTTCGTTAATATTATTTTAAGGCATCTGGTCATTATTCAAAACGTTTATAATCATTTCAATTATGGTTGCTTTTGGAGCGTACTCCTCTTTCTTAATTTGCCTGTTTAACGAGTTGTTCCGAGTGCCAATCTTTCTTATTTTGACTGTTTTAACACTATTCAATATTCTACTCTCATTTATCAATTTATTATTTTGTTTAATCAACATATCATGTAAAGAAAACATATGGTTATTAATGGGAAAGTAGCCCATTGTGAAGTTATGTATGTGGCAAGAGAAGATGCATGTCTCTTGTATATGCTTAGTCTCGTAACTGTTTTGTGGTTATAAATCCCGTTCGAAGAACGGGTACATCTGCTGATTCAATAAAGAAAATCACATGACAAATAGAACCAATTTTAAAATGCAAACACGTCACAATGAACACTAAAATGGCATTGAATAACATAAGCTGTCTCCCAGCATTATGCTATCAGACCCAAAACTGGATGCTGACGTGAAACGATAGAAGAAAACTAGACACGTCAGAAATGGAAGAATATTCGCAGAATACTAGTAGTATCAAGAAAAAATGGTTTAGAATTGAATAAATCTGGAAAAAAGTGTGTTCAACATCAGTACTGAACTTCATCAAGAAAGATGACATTGAATGTTTCGTTCACAGAAGCAGATTGCTAAGCGATAGTTGGCCTCATAGAACAATGTTACTCCTATACAGTTGATACAAAGTAAAAGGTCATCCATACAAACGGTGGACCTCAGAAGTAGCAGAGGAGGTGATAAACATTTTTTGATGAAGAGAATACACAAGCTCATTCTGAAATCTCGTCTTATTCTGATGCTGTGAGACAGACCATGATTATAGAAATGAAAAATCATATGATGTATACTGGACGAGATAGCAGCAGTCCTTGAAGTTTGTAACTAAGGAACATCTTCATTATAGTGTCTTTAACAGAAGTAAACGAAAACAGATTAAACTGTATCTATTTTTCCCTCTCTGATTACTAACATTTGTCACAAATCACTTTATTTTCTTACAACTATAAGTAACACACATATTTGTTTTAATTATGTCGTCTCTATGACTACGGATTGTAGCATAAATTATTCAAATTTGAAAAAATAAAAAATTTGGAATATCATTTCATGTTCAGAATGACAGCAAATATTTGTTTAGATAATTAGGAATTTCTGGATCATCCGAAGAAACGAAATACAATTAAATAATTTCAACTAAAAAAATATTCAAATTCTGACATGAGAAATATTAATTTAAACAGATACACGATTCCGTAAGTTCGAGGTCCCTTGGGAATTTTCTAGCTGTCTATAATGCATATCACGTGGATATAGTAAATGTGTAGGGGAGAGGAGCAATCCCAAGAAAAAATGAATACCTACAGAGAAAAAATAAATGTATAGTGTACATGTGACATATAACACTATGTCCGTCAGAAAGAAAAACGGTTGAATAGTGGTGTTTTAGAATCGACTTGTAACTAATGAAATGTCGAGTCTTTGCTATCTAGTATAATCAAATCCTGTCATCCGTGCTGTCAAGTGGCAGTTCAGTCCATACACTCTCCATATTATAACGCTTAATACTGTCCTAATACTGTGGTCGTCTATGATATAGTGGTAGTGATCAGAACCGAAGAGTAATTGGTTCAAACCCCGCGGTGGACAATATTAAAGCACATTTGCTGTCGGGGATTTCTACGAACCGTAACAAAATTGATCTCACAGTTCAGAAGCAATGTCAAACTACTGAACGCAGTGATTGATTTATACTGATTCATTTTAAAGATTATTTGTTTGGTCTGTCTTCTGAAGAACATTCAAATGTGTCATATTTTGTGTGGATAATATTATCACCA
Source organism: Arion vulgaris (assembly GCA_020796225.1). NCBI lineage: Eukaryota > Metazoa > Mollusca > Gastropoda > Stylommatophora > Arionidae > Arion > Arion vulgaris. The sequence continues at coordinate 8,925,356 of CM036764.1, read as the reverse complement.
TTCTTCTTGTAAACCACACTTATTAATATAGCAGAGAGTATTCTTTATTAAACAAATCAACAAACTTACCACCATATATTTTTGATTCACAAAGTGCCAATTGTCGTTGATTAATATGGACATTTGTTGACTGTTTGATGATCGCATAACTTATTGCCGTCACTGTCGTAACAGGATTTATAAAATCCATGGATGTTTGAGCATTTATAATCAGGGAGTCCATACGGTCGTCAAGATCATATAACCGTACTTCTATTCCAATGAATCCAGGAGAGTAATCTGCAACGTACAATACTCTTTAGCAACATTCTAGTACTTGTGATTCTCATTATTTAATAGTACATTTACACTCGCGAGACCTACCAGCTGGAGGCACATTATGGATTTTATGTATGCAAAAATGATGTACTTTGATTAATATGGATATTTAAATTAGAAGAATGGTTTTTGCTTTAGTAATGTGTGATTCAAGTAATAGATGTACTTATCACTGAAACTAAAACGTATATACAATATATGTTTGTATACGTCTATTTGTATATTTTTACTTGCCATATAAAGCGTCTACCGAACACAGTTGTCAAATATGTAACCTGCATCACACGTAATCAACCTAATATCCAAAGATATAGCTTCTATCAATTCCCCTATATATACAGTTAAATGGCGAATAAACTGACGTATGTTAATTAGGTGTTTCTTTTTCCATCAATCTTTTTTTTTTTACATCTGTAGAAACTCTACGAGGAAGCTAAAGAGGCAGCAGACAAAGACTATTTAGATACATTGTAGCGCCGAGTGTAACCGGGCCCAAATTGGAGTGTAAAGAATAGAATCACTGTTAGCTGCCACGCATGTCAAAAGAGGCGAATAAGGAGGTTGAGCGTGGGGCTAGCTACCCCACACCGTAAAAAAAATACTAGATTGCTACAGAACGGAGAGCGAACCAGTAAACGCTGCCTGAAACCGGACACATCGCCGAAGGATAATCAAAAGAGCTCAAAATGGTGCTGAAGATGTGACGTAAAACACACCAGTGATAAGGCTTCATGAATTAGATTTTCACATGAATAGAATTTATAGGAGGTCTGGTACATCGGTCTGGGCGGTGATCGCGAGAGAGAGAGATGCATTTTATAAGATAACGAAAACACTGATAAATGAAAACGTCAGCAGCCCACTGCATCAACGATCAAAAAGGCCGTTCAATTGCTAAGGAAGATGATCAGCTAAGTACAAGGGAAGTTTATGTTTACACAGTTCTCATCAAATAATTACTCTACCTTACATTTAACAAATCTAACAAAAATCATATACTAATAGTTCATGAACTGCGTGTAATTCAATAATGGAACAACGTAATTGAAGCTTAACAAATGAAAATTAAATTGGGTATCTCAATGGTGAAGATGATACATTATTTGCCTGTCGTCTTATAGGTTGTTGGTTCGAATACGGACCGAGACACTAGTGAAATATTTTTATGATATCCATAGAATTGTTGCCACAGCTACGGAGTTTGTGCTTTGTGCATTGTTCTTGGCATATGACATGTCATCTCTGCCGACAACGTTGGAGCCATATGATGAAACAAGATGCAATGAAGTCAATTCTTAGTTGCTGTACTATTTTTGGTAATTGAACTAATTCAGCATCTCTGATAAAGAGAATCGGAAGGGACACACTTCATTGTGGTCAGTAATATGTTCCATTTAAAGAGACAAGAAGATTCAAGTCATGATTATAAAATATTCGTAGCGTTGCCAGTGGTAGTAATATGTATTTTGATGTTTAGAATAACAATATTACACAGTATTTTGATATTTAGAATAACAATATTACACAGTATTTTGATATTTAGAATAACAATATTACACAGTATTTTGATGTTTAGAATAACAATATTACACAGTATTTTGATGTTTAGAATAACAATATTACACAGTATTTTGATGTTTAGAATAACATTATTACACAATATTTTGATGTTTAGAATAACAATATTACACAGTATTTTGATGTTTAGAATAACAATATTACACAGTATTTTGATGTTTAGAATAACAATATTACACAATATTTTGATGTTTAGAATAACAATATTACACAATATTTTGATGTTTAGAATTACAATATTACACAGTATTTTGATGTTTAGAATAACAATATTACACAGTATTTTGATGTTTAGAATTACAATATTACACAGTATTTTGATGTTTAGAATACCAATATTACACAGTATTTTGATGTTTAGAATAGAATATTACAGTATTTTGATGTTTAGAATAACAATATTACACAATATTTTGATGTTTAGAATAAGAATATTACACAATATTTTGATGTTTAGAATAACAATATTAACAGTACAGAACTGCTTCATTCTTGCAATAAACCGTACTTCAGCATTGATGCTTTTAAGATGCTTTTTAAATTTAACTAATTGCAACACTCAACTTTAAAGTTAGCATTCAAAAATCTTCATTTAACAATATCCAATATGGATGCATCATTTTTTATTTTATGGATTTTCATATCTTGAAATATTGAAATGATTATTTATGTGTAATGCGTTGAAGAAAACTGCACTGAAATAACGGAGCACAAACGACAACTTATAAGATGCACAACCATCTGGGTTGTAACAGTGGAACAGGAATCAAACAAATTAACTACAGCTGCAATTAAATCCAAAGACATATTAGTTACGTTTTTTTTTAAATGAAACTGCTAACAGAAACTACGAGGACGCTAAGGGATATAGAAGGGATATAAAATCAATGCCCGCCTGAACAGCGTTTTCGTAGTGCATGGAAAACGGGTGACTAGCCCACTGTGAGTGCGGGTTCAATTCCGCGGGCTGGCAGAAAAGCCACAGGTCCTACAGATTCATGGTGTTCTTGGCACCGAACCGAAGTGTTAAGATGTCCATGGCACAGAGCCGAAGAGCTAAAAAAGATCACGTGCTTCTGGATACGGGGGGAAAAAAAAATATATATAAAATCGATATGTTTCAATCTTTCTTCGTCTATACCTGAACTAGACGACCTTAAATCATACCTTAAATATAAAAGGTTTCAGAGGACGGGATACGCTGACATATTGATAACATTATATTTATTAATTAATCTGCATACACAAGATAATATAATATATAAAGCATATAAATGATGAAAAGTAGAGTCATACAGTTTTAGAGAAAGCGAGATATAGAGAGCAATGATTGCCAGGGAGAGAGAGAGAGTTAGAGAAAAGAGAGAAGAGAAATGACATCATATTATAAAGAAGCAAATTAAATATTTAAAAATAAGATTGTTCTTGAACTTTTCTGTCTAATTCTTCATGGTGGGTGGTTAATTGCAATGCGTCGCGGAGTGGTTACGGGGCCCAAATTTAAGGTGTAAAGAATAGAACCACTGTTACCTGTCACGCATGTCGTAAGAGGCCACTAAGGATGTGTTTCTTAAATCGGATGAAAGTGCCCTAAACTTGTAGAATTCTATGCGTTTAGGGCCTACCAAACCAATGTGCAACGTATGCACGGTCTTGGCAAAGATCAAACATATCACAAAGAATGATTCAAATTGGTCGTAAAGAACGAACGCAACAAAAATAAGAAAAATTGCAATGCGCACCACGATATCAATATGTTGGTTAACTAATTGACATCTTGCTTTGGATTTAGTCAATTTCATTTTGGGAAATGAGAATATTTTCAGACAAAAGTAATAGCAAAAAGTTAGTCGACTCGTCATGATTTCATGAGATCAATGAATACTTTTCATAGAGTTGTGTATATATATATATACATACATATTGTGGGTGTTTGTATTCTTTTCGTAAATTGATTTGCTTAGCTCAGAAACCGACATGTAAAGTAAGGATGGATACACTTTTGAAGCCGTTCAATATTTAGTGTACCAAAATGGCCCATGTACCACAAGTTCATCATCATCACATAGCTTGTCCTAAGGATAAATTTGCCACCCCAACAGAACCCCTCCGGAACTTCTTTCTCTCATAGGCCAGATGTCATGTCTCTGCAGCCGTCATGTTCAAACCATCATTTATATCCTGAATCCATCTTCTCCGTGGTCTTCCTCTTCTTCTCTTTGCCGGTATGCCTCCTTCCATGATGGTCTTTTCCAGCCCTTCAAGTCTTTTGATATGTCCAAAATATCTCAATTTTCTCTTTCTTATTTGTAGCATCAATGTTGTACCACAAGTTACTGGTCTAAGTTAGGGATAATCATCGTCTGTATCTGTATTTTATTAATATATTCAGGGAATCTTTCTTGTTACATCTTATATCCTTTATGTATATTGACTTTTGAATAAATACCATTGGGCAGTTTTTCTCATCACACTGCCCTGCATCTTCTTGTCGTTTTCTTTATCGAAGATATCTGGCAATCATATGTCATCATTTATTTCGTATTGAGTTTATTTATCAATCAAATCAAAATGTGCTCACCTAAACGATTTGTGTTTTGGTGTAATTTTACCGATTATAGTCAATATTTATTGCGACCAAACAGATGATCTTCGATGGATATATTGATGATCAACTAGTTCGGATTTATTCCAATTCATGACAGTTTCTGTCAACAGTGTAAATAATGAAAAAGTCAATTGTCGTCCATGATGTTCCATCTTGACAGACATATGCTGTGTATATTAAGCCTACATATTCATGCTACTAGGTTACATGTGTGTGTGTGGATAGTAAAGTGATCATTTGGCAATACTTCTCCAGTTTACCGTCGTTCGTTATAATCACTGAAATGCATATAATAATAATAATTCCTCACGTATAGTTATACGTTGCTTAGACATGCAGAGATGTATCCATACCACTCTATCCTAGACAACTTGGTCAATCACTTCCATGGAACTGAGACCAATATGTTTTACGCCGCTCAGCAAACGTTATTTCAGGGTCTTCCTAGGTCGTTTTCTCTTTCTTGAACCCGCTGCATCCTTCTTCATTGGCTATTTTAATATTCTTTGATCATTTCTTCTGAAATTGTGTGTCCAACATATCTGCAGTCCAACTTATGATGATATAGATGACAAGTTATATGTTTTTCTTTGCATATCTTGGTAATTTTGACTAAATAAGACATTATCATCTGCAAAATACAAATCTTCTAGTTGACTATATTCTACCCAATCGATGTCACTTTTATCCCGTGAAAAAATGTTGACATCACCCAGTTAATGGCCTCTCCAAATAATAGCGAGATATAATACAACCTTACTTTACTCCAGCTTTTAACCATAAACCAATCGTTGTGTCCATCATCAATGCGGACTGCACATTGTGAACCATCATATAGCCTCTTGATAATATTTATTATTTTGTCTGGTATTATACATGATGTTCCAGATAAATGTAGCCTGGTCAAGTGAACCAATCTGCCGTGCGTTTATGACATGCATATATTAGCCACAATAGAAATGTATTTGTTTATTTTAGTCCTTATTCTAGCAGACGAATAAACTATTTAAGAGTTTAATAACATCCTTTAATATGATAGTAATAACTATCACATCATTATTTATAGTTGGAAATTTGAGAATATTAAAGCATGGAATGCTATAACCAACACATGATCCTCAGTAAAATGTACTTATTGTAACTGACAACAATGAACTAACATCATGGATCAGATGTAAAATGTACTCATTGTAACTGACAACAATGAACTAACATCATGGAGCAGATGTAAAATGTACTTATTGTAACTGACAACAATGAACTAACATCATGGATCAGATGTAAAATGTACTCATTGTAACTGACAACAATGAACTAACATCATGGATCAGATGTAAAATGTACTTATTGTAACTGAGAACAATGAACTAACATCATGGATCAGATGTAAAATGTACTTATTGTAACTGACAACAATAAACTAACAGCATGGATCAGATGTAAAATGTACTTATTGTAACTGACAACAATGAACTAACATCATGGATCAGATGTAAAATGTACTCTTATGACAAACAATAAACTAACATCATGGATCAGATGTAAAATGTACTTATTGTAACTGACAACAATGAACTAACATCATGGATCAGATGTAAAATGTACTTATTGTAACTGACAACAATGAACTAACATCATGGATCAGATGTAAAATGTACTCATTGTAACTGACAACAATAAACTAACATCATGGATCAGATGTAAAATGTACTTATTGTAACTGACAATCAATAAACTAACATCATGGATCAGATGTAAATGTACTTATTGTAACGACAACAATAAACTAACATCATGGATCAGATGCAAATGTCTTATTGTAACTGACAACAATGAACTAACATATGGATCAGATGTAAAATGTACTCATTGTAACTGACAACAATAAACTAACATCATGGATCAGATGTACAATTTATTTTATTCAAACAATGTCTTGCGTGAAAACTCGAAACTTGCTTTTGCGATATGGATGTACGTAACAACATATATGTTTAATGTTACATTTCAACTGTTGTTTACCATCACAGCCAACTATAAGTGAGAAATTCTCGCTGGCCTGCCAAATTTGACACCCCACTCTGCGCCGCCTGCCTCTATTTTTGTTAGTGAGCATGATTCTAAACTAAATCGTCGATTTATGTTACCATCCACAGCGTTACTTGCTCTGCATCTTGCCAGATTAAGACTGTCATTGCTTGATTGCCATGTATCCTGTTTGGTTGCTACGTTACGACCTACAATGTATTCATAATAGTTGTACTATGTTAAAATGTATGTTTTTGTTTGCATTTAAGTGACTATGTGTGATATTTATAATGTATGCGTGTATCTGTGTATAAGTATGCTTGTGTGTACATATACTTACTCGCATACTCAACTAATGTATGTGTGTACTTGTGTAACAGCTTAGGTACAGATGTGTTGATAAATGATAGTATATACGAATTATACATAAGAAACAATTCATATCTTGACAATAGTGTGTAAGGTATTTTTTAAAATGAATTTAACAAAAATAAGGACGTTTACCGCGCACAAAAAAATCGAAAAGTATGCATACTTGAGAAATTGTGAACACATCCAGGTCAATTTAGTTCTTGAAGTCTACATCCGTCTTTGTTGAGTAAATTCACGCATGCTCTATTATCCAATACAACAAACATCTATACAATCCTACACACTGTACCCATACACATGTGATGTATGTTGACACATGACTTTCTCTACCTAGCAGACAGCTAATTCGTATTTGTCTTCATTAAACCCACATTTAACTCAGGATGTTGTATTCCTAAGTATGTTTTCACGTATGTGGGACACATATAATTTATGATGGATGGCTTGCCCATGCAACACCCATTTCTCCAGCTAGCTTTACATTTTCTTACATCACTAAATGTTTAATTATAAAGGCAATACAGTTTCTAGAGAAATAGCTGCTGAAAGTCGATTATCTATTCGGTACGCACAAACCGTTCATGTATTAATCTTCAACAAGACATTCTTTAAGTTTATTAAAGTGGAGGGCGTTCATTTCTTTACTACAGAAAACGATGACATGAAAGTCACTGTGGTAGAGCGAGTTAACATGACTTTAGTAAGATAAATATAGCGATGATTTACAAAGACCAACACGATCCCTATATACACATTAAAGATCGGTTGTTACGCAGCTGCAATGGTTCTTATCATTAAACCATTCGTATGACACCGACACATGTTAATAGTGGTAACCAGGAAACGGTTTGGAACACTTTGTATCAAGCTCTGACGTCGCTGACGAGACAAGCTATTCAAGAAGGAGGAGTCATGTTCAGTCAAACTAAATAGACATTTAAAAAGGCGTGTACACCATCTTGGACCGATGCAATGTTTACCGTTAGTCGTATAAACAAAATAAGTTGACATTTTTCTAGGGCTGAACTAAAATTTTATTCTTGCAAAGAAAGCTCCTGAAAGTCTCGAACGGACAAATGTAACGAATTGAAAACATTATACAAGAACGATGTTCGGTTGGTGATAATAACGAGTATGTAGTGAAGTGGATTTAGTATAACACTGCGTTCAATAGTTGTATTCAGACAAACACGAGTTAGAGCACGTCTGTATCTGCTCGAGATGATTATATACGTAGTCATCGGTGTATAGCTATTCAATCTGACACAGGAACCGAACATGAGTGTATACTTTGGACAGTCTTGCTGTCTAGCTGTCTTGCTAGGTTACATGCTACCTAATCCATACATAGAATAACGACCAACGATAAATAAATTATGAGTTTTTATGTCACATTGCCGAGCAATGCTTCACCTCAAATGTATCCAGATAACGAACCAGGCCACTTTTTTGTCAAACGCCCTCAGACTATTGATTTAACCTCGCATTACGAGTTGTCCTGATTGAAATCCGTTTCAAATACGAGTTTGAAGGGGGAAGTTTTGTTAGAACACACACACGCCAATGAAAATGCCGGAAAAGATAAACAACACATAATGATTATATGTCCACTGGGACTGTGCATGTCAGACAAGGGTTTCTTTGAAAAGTTGTCCACAATACCAACATGAATGGAGAGTTGAAAAAAGTCGCAAATCTGGTTCCATTGGAAGAAGGCGGCTAAGAAAAGAATTTTATAATTTTTCGAAAAAGTTGCTAAGTTAGACTTAGTGAGTTGTTAACACATATGACGAAAAGTCTGCATGGGCCTTCTCTGCAAGCTCATGTTGCAGAATGGTCAAGGAAGCCAGTGGTGCATTCAGTATGACAACAAGCAGCATGACAATGGAAGTACTGGCGGTGACCAATGCACTACTCTGGCTAGAGTCACAAACTACACTCATGCGTGCATTTTGAGTGACTCATTGAGTATGATCCGAAAGGTGTAGGCCGGTTCGGTGCGCAGGCAATGGACTGAATCACTGCAGGCGTCAACAGTTTGCAGAATTACACTTATCTTTGTTCCGTGGCACATGGGTGTCGTTGGCAATGAGAGAGCAGACAGGATGGCTGGCTCTACCGCTATATCAGAGGGCCAGCCAATGGACAGAGATGACATCGTGAACGCCCTCATAGAGCGTGACCGCAGAGAAGATCTTCATCTAAACCAATCCACGTCAACTACTGGATTGCGAGAACTGGGTTTGAAGATTGGTGTGGCAAGAAAAGAATGGTACAACAGGTATACGATTAGGCTCATCAATCAAAATAGAACTAGTACGGTCAGTCGCTGGACGCTGTTGGAGATATTGCGAAGGAGATCGGAGCACCTATGGACATGTCCGGAGTGCAATGAAGATATTCCAAACTGAAACTGCCACATAGTTTTGGTTTTTACTCACATCTGCAAGAATAAAAGGGGACATAACAGTACAACACCAAACATTTATAAGTCTAGCAAATATCCTTCTAAGAGAATGTGTTCGGTGATTCCTACTGGACTGAACACTAGTTACTTTGATTGCGGTAGGGTAGGTGCACGAATCATGTTAATAATTTTGTCACGTGTGACTTGTTTCGTCGGTTTGTTGATATGTATAATACACGTACATGATTATGTATACGCTAGTATTGTAGTCACTAGGCTGGTAGCGTAACACAAGCTTATGTAGTACACTTAGTTTTTATATTTAGCTTGTTAGTCGCACACATAGTAGAACAAGTTGTTCTTTTCTTAACTGTATTTGCTAATAACTGTAGACGATCAAAGTCGGCGAGAATCTCACTCTGCAAACCGACACCTTCTCATTGTAGAAGACGAAAAACGGAATGTCTGGATGAATGCAAACCACATTTGCGGGAGAAGTCAATAACAGTGGACAAATAGAAAAACAAGTGGGAAAAGGTGCATGGTGAAGAAAATCAAGACTTGTTGGTGTTATGTGCACAGAAAATCACGCAATTGTCTGTTGAGAACGTGGATTATGAAAGGGAGAAGATGGGACTAATGTTAAAAGTGAAAGGTCGTAGACGATGTAGAAGTTGAAACTGTTCAGAGTCAAAGTTAGACAGAAGATACTTATGGTTAGCAAATATATACAAGACATACAATTAAAAGCATGTTTACTTTGTAACTGTTGGTGAATGTGTTGTTCTCTATGATATATTTTTCACATCGTTTAGTTCGCTATGTCACAGCAAATGTGATGCATGGACATTTAATAAAGCAGTGGAAAAACATAAAAGTGCTTTCGAATATAAGTGTTACAGAAGAGTCATCAGTATATCATGGACATAGAAGAGAACAAATAAATATCCAGAAAGAACTCAAAATCAAAGAAAATGGGCTAATGCCACAAATACGAAAAACAAATTGAGATACTTTGGACATATAAAAAAACATGAAGGGCTGGAGAAGACCATCATGGAAGGAGGCATACCGGCAAAGAGAAGAAAGGAAGACCACGGAGAATATGGATTGAGGATGTAACTGATGGTTTGAACATGACGGCTGTAGAGGCAGGACATCTGGCCTATGAGAGAGAGAAGTTCCAGAGGACTGTTGGGGTGGCAAATGTTGCTCAGGACAAGCTATTTGATGATGATGATGATGATTATGATGTCACATCCATTGAATTTAAGCTTGTAGTAAAACAACTTGAATTTTAAAGTAGAACAAACGCATTGCCTTACATTGAAATAATACATCTATACCAGTACGTTATATATTTGTTGAATTATATTATTGTAATAATCTATGTACATGATGAAATAACTAAGTATATAGTCGATGTTTACATATCTAACCTGTACTGAGTTTGAAATCACATACATCCGGCACTACGGCTCCAGTAAGTTGTATAGCAGTCGCAAGAACTACTGTATCACACGTAACATCTATGACCGTGCTATTAATGAAATACCTTCTCTCATTCATGCATCTTATTCCAGTGTTGAATGTTGTAGAAAAATTGACATTATATCCTGAATAACGGGTAAACAGATAGTATGCTTAAGTTATGACAATGTGTATTGATAATTTCAGAAGTAGTTTCGACAATATTATCTAAACATGAGTACATCCTGTCTGTCATACACTGTGAGAAACGTATTAACCTGTACATAAACAATTTAAACAACACCACGTACACTACAACTATCATGGTCTAGCTAAAATCATAAATACTTGTGTAAATGCAACAATCATGTATAAGTGTTGATGGTGTACACATCAATTACTATCAAGATAACATAAAATACCCATGGAAACATGTGATCATATTGTAAACGAAATAATTATCAATCACTAAAGGCGTAAACAATTTGAAACGCACTAAAGTTAGAAATGATGATGTGCCAGTCGAACAACCCAACGTAAAAATGATTATATAGTCTGTCCATTAATTCGTGAGCACGTTTGAAATTGATTTTCTCGAAAACTACCTGTTGTCTTCTTCTTCTTCTTCAGCGATCTCTGGCCATGCCTTAATTTACTGTGGACCACAAACTGGGCAGACAGCTTCAGGTCTGTCAGGTTTCCCCAAAGCTTAGTTTTCAGGTCGACTGGGTGTGGCCACATGTTGCTTCTCAGCTCACACAGAAGAGGACAGTTTTGCAGGATATGCTCTGGTGTATGTTCTGCCTGCTGCCACTGGCAGAGAGCTGTTTGACTTATTCCAAGTCTGTATAAGTGTTTGTTGAGTCTGCAGTGTCCGGTGCGTAGTCGAAATATAATGACCTGGTCTGTTCTGCTTAGGTCTTTGAGGAGTCTTTTCCATAATCATATCCAGTGTTTGTCTTCCAGTCTATGCAGATTTTCTCTGTATGAGGGTTTTGACCTCTTGAAAGACAAGGGTTGGTAAATTTGCTCTTTGGCACTGCCCTCCTTAGCTAAGACATCAGCACTCTCATTGCCTGCAATGCCACAGTGAGATGGAATCCACTGCAAGTGAATTTCTGCCTTTTCTGAAAGCTGAGCAAGTTCTCTTTGTAGTTTTTGTACTGTGCTATCAGTGGATTTAGCCTCCAGGGCTTGTATAGCTGACAATGAGTCTGTAAGAAATACCATCTTGCTTGCAGCTGCTTGCAGCTTATTCATGTGCTGTGCTGCCATCAGAAGGGCTATGAGTTCTGCTTTGTAGTTGGAACATATTCTTCCAGTAGGAGCCGCTAGAGACACAGTGGTAGCATCTGGGTGCCTAATGTACCACCATTGGTTAACTAACTCCTGCTCCACCATTCATGGTTGCCTCCATTGCCGATCCATCTGTGTAAATTCTTATCCAGCTGTCTTCTGGAAACATGTAATGGAGATGTTCCATTGTAATTGCTTTTTTCACTAGATTAGACTCGGCATCTTTGCTTAATAATTTAGGGATGGAGGTTGAGAAGTTTAGTGGTACTGAGTCTGGTTCCCAGTGATCAAAAAGCAATTCTTCAGGTATGGAATTATGATTTAGTAGTTCCAAGTAGAACTTTCCTATTTCTTTTGCTTTGTGGTTTAGACTTGTGCGCTTTAGTCTGTTCTTTGTTCTAGCCGCCATTTTTTCATGCAGTGGATGGTGAGGCATTCTTTGATCCTTTCAGTCTGTAGAATCACTTTTCTCCTTCTTCTGTCTTCCAAGGGCTGGATGTTGGCTGCCTTTTCCATTTCTACAATTGGTGTAGATTTCATGGCTCCAAAATAGTACGCAGACACCTGTTTTGTGTTTTTCCAGTATCGATTTGTTTGAATGGGCTGCTGATATCCATGTCGATGATGCATATTCGGGGTCGGTCTAACTGCACCAGTGTACACCTGACTCATAATTCGAATATCAGCTCCCAGGTAGCTCAGCCAGCTTCCGCATCACACTTTGTTTCCTCAAAGCCTTTCTGTTTGTTTCCATTATGTGATGTTTCCATGTCAGACGACTGTCAAGCTTAACTCCCAAAAGGTTGGAGTATGGGAACGGGAACGATATCATCGTTAAATTTCAGTCTGAAGTGTTCTTCCTTTGTTGACAATGAGAAAAGCGTTGCTATAGTTTTGCTCCGGTTTATTTCTAGACCCCATTTACTTGCCCACATTATGACGCTGTTCAGGCTGGCCTGGAGTTTAAAGATGGCAGGACCCAGAAACTCTGAGGTGTACCACACAGCTAGATCATCAGCATGGAGAGAGTGTGATACATGTCTGGGCAGAGTTTGTGGCAGATCATTAATATATACCAGGAAAAGCAATGGGGACAGTACGCTGCCCTGTGGGACTCCTGCTCTTAATTTGAATCTGGGACTGTGCACTCCATCCAATTTTACAGATGCTTGTCTATGGGTAAGAAAGTATTTTATCCAATAGTACATTCTACCCCGTATTCCACTGCGTAAGAGCTTGAGTAGCAAACCATCTTTCCAGACTTTGTCAGAAGGCCTTAGAACTATGTCGAAGAACACAGTGAGGGTTTTCTTCTTTTCTTGGAAGCCATTTTCTATGTCCTGTGTCAGGTATGCCACTTGGTCATCAGTGCTTCTATGCTGCCTGTAGCCTGTCTGGGCTGGATCCAGTTTATGGTTGGATTCTAAAAACCACTGGAGTCTAGTGGTTATCACTCTCTTCAGCAGTTTTGCAGTGCAACTTAGCAAACTTATAGGTCTGTAGCTCTGCGGATCCTTTTTGTCTTTTCCACTTTTGAAAATTGGGTGGATTGTGGCATTTTCCAGATGTCTGGGACTCTCCCCTGTCTCCAACTATTGTTAAAATCTGGAGTAGAAGACTCTGTGCTATTGGGCCTATTTGTTTGAGCATGTCGTTTGATACTCCATCTGGTCCCAGGGCCTTTTTACGATTGAGCTTTTTCAGTGCTCTCTGCAGCTCAGTCAGTGTGATGTCTACCTCCATACAGGGTTCACTTGTTGCTTTTTTTAATGTAGCATTTATCTCACTTCTGACTTCTTTCCCTTGCTCCTGACTTATTGAGCATGAGCTTTCTTGCTTGTAACACTGGGCCATCAGGTGGCTGCTCGCTTTCCTGTGAGAAGTTGTTCTCCTTGCTAGAGAACTGTTTTCCCTCTAGATGGGTTGTTATCGTTCAGGGCTTTTGTAAGTCTCCACAACTTTTGAGTATCTTTTTCCATGTTCAAAGAGGCTGTCTTTTCTTTCCAGGATTTTCTACACTGCTGGTTTCTTTCTCAACATAAAGGGCCCTTGCTCTATTGTGTTGCATTACATTTGGTCCGTTGGTGCGAGTTCCATTGTATTTCTGGCACTGCAAAGAGAGCTATGGAGAACTTCCATCTCTGGTGTCCAATATGGCTTGTAGTTTTTCTCCTCCCTCTGGGTATAGCCTTTTTGCAGCATCTAAAATGGCTTTATTGAATGAACGTGCATCTCTGTCCACTTTCCTGATTGATTAATTTCTTTACAGTACTTGTCTGCTAGTTCTTGGAATAGCTTCCAGTCTGCCTTTTGTAATTCCAACTAGGGGCAGAGTTTGTAAGTTCCTCCTTGTTAATGTTATTTATGAGGAGTTTCACTGGTCTATGGTCACTACCTCCAATCTGGTCGCAGACTTGCCTTTAGGTTATCCTGTGAATGTCGTCTGTAGCAAAAGCCAGATCCGGGGTGCTTGTTGTGCGCCACCGTCGTGAGTAACATGTGTGAGGATCATCTGGGTGGTTGAGAATGGTGAGACTGTTGGTGATCAGACATTCTTCAAGGCTTTCACCTCGAGGATCTAGCGTGTCATAGCCCAAGCTTGGTGAGTGGCTGTTGAAGTCTCCTACTATAAGCAAGTTGTCATCTTGAACTTTGATAGCTTCCAGCTCAGTTTGAATGGAGGTGGTGAGTATATATTGTATAGTGTCATCTTAGTGTTGTTGATAAGGAGTTGAACAGCTATGAATTATGTGCTCATCTGATTGGACCTGTGAAGTTCAACTGCCGGTATGGAATTACGAACTAGTGTTACTACTCCACCCTTATGTCTATTTTCTCTATCCTGACGGAAGGTTTCAAATCCTCTAATGCTGAATCTATTTCCCGGATTAAGGTTCGTCTCTTGGATACAGCAGATGTCAATCTTTTCTGCTCGCAGACGTTCTTCTAGCTCTCGTTTTTTGTTGAGTTACCCTTCTGCATTCCATTGAATAATTGTGAGGGGTGAAAGTTTGTCCTTGCTGCCAGTAGTAATACCCTGTCCTCCCTGGCTTTGCAAGAATCAACAGGGCCGCCAGTAGCTAAGGGTGGACCCTTCGAGGCAGGGGGTTCGGTCCCACCACCACCTGGCTGTTTCCCATGGTGGTGGCACCACAGTTATATAAATATTTGCACATGGCCATTTGAGTTGTTCGTATGTGTCGATTCCTCCCCGCCAATAATGGCTGACACATTCCGTTTCTGAGGACATCTTTTTTGAGGTTGTTCTCTGAGACAGTTCAGTCCCCTGCTGACGAGATCTGTCTTTCCGGGTTTGTCTGGAGTCGTCCTACTCTAGATGACTTCAGCCTTCTGTTGCCGGGCTCACCAACCCAGGCTTTTGCAGGGTGAGCTCCTGGACACTGTAGTTTAATCCCTTATGCTTAAGGGAAAGTGTCATAGAAGTAGAAGACAAGAAAAGAAAAAGGATGTCCTCCTCAAGAGAGAGAGAGGACAAGTGCTATTGTCCCATAGCTGGGGGATGGGTTGGTTGCAGCCAGTGCATTTACCACTCGCCCGTGGGTTCTGCACTGTCACCTTATGAGGCCCCATCCTGCTCCCCGCCTTTTGGTCTGGCCTTTCACCTTCAGTCTGTTCGGCTTGGTTAGACCTGCCAGGAGTTAGACTCCCGCGACATAGCCTGAAGGATCCTAAAGGCACACAAACCCTCCAACCACGATAAGGTAGGCTAATATGGAGGAAACTACCTGTTGGATCTCAGTGATTTTTGCAAGCAGCCTTAGAATATCCATGACGCTAGAGAAATATTTTTTCCAAGAAAATTTGATGTAGTTTGAAATATTTCTTCTTCAGGTTATATTAAAATCAACCTCACCGGATTGTACACAATAGTAACAGATTTACGGTACACAGACGCGTTGTTCTAAAAATACATTATGGTAACATAGAAATATCGTGAGTCCACAACAATTTCACGAAATCCCGTGCACCTAACCCAGTCGACCTTGAAAGCGGAAAGCATATGACGTTATAATTGGGATACCGTTGTATAGTTATAGGCGTATCTAGCTATTTGTATGAACTATTGTATCATATTTGTTGGCTTATCAAAACTGACATTGATATCACATTCATAATGAGTCTGAAGTGCACATTTATAACAATGCAGAAGGTTACAGTTTTACTATACCAACACTTCCGTAGGGAATCTAAGAGAGGTCATCTATATTGCGATATTCATAACCTGAGAAACGAACGCAACTGGCGCTTGATCTGAATAGAGAATCCTTTTCCGATGGATTAAACAGGACACAAAGTGCACTAATGTCAAGCAAGGAAGGAAAAGAACAATTGACGACTTTGACATAGATGTCATAAGACGGGAGCTCTTGAAAATATTTGCGACAAATCAACTTGTTACTCTCAGGAAACTGCAATTAAAACTGCAATCAGATTGTAGCATAGACATTTCTAAAAGTACTCTATGGAAAATTGTAAGAGCCGCCGGCTTCACCTTCAGAAAAAACTATAGGCGGCAGGAATATTATTTGTGAAAAGCCACATTTAATTGCTGACCGAGGTAAATACCTGAGGCAGATCCGTGAGCGGCGGAGGCAAGGCTATGATATTGTATATTTGGACGAATCCTGGGTCAATGCTCACCACACCAATGCTAAAGAATGGCAATCAGTAGACGGTGAACAGAAAAGAAAAATACCAAGCAGCAAAGGCCAGCGTATTATACTAACACATGCAGGAAGCAGTGAAGAAGGTCTTGTCCATGACGCTGGACTTATTTTCCAATCAAAACGTACCGACGGTAGGGACTACCACACTGAAATGAATGGACATATTTTCAGGCACTGGATGGAGAAAGATCTACTTCCAATTCTAAACAGACCATCATGCTTGGTAATGGATAATGCATCCTATCACAACGCAGTATCAGCGGAAGACAAAGTACCAACTGCATCAAATACAAAAGATCAAATTAGGACTTGGCTTGCTAAGGAAAATGTCAGCTTCGATGATACATATTTGAAACCCGAGTTGTTGCACCTGGTGAGGATGACAAATAAGACAAAGGTGTTTCATATTGACAAAATCATTGCGGAATACGGCCACACGTCTTTGCGACTACCTCCATATCATGCTCACCTCAATCCGATAGAGCTTGTCTGGGCTAAAGTAAAAGGGCAAGTTGCCGAAAGGAACAGGACGTTTAAAATGTGTGATGTTGAAGTTCTGACACGTGAGTCCTTCTCAATGATAGACATGCAGTTCTGGAAGAAGTGTGTTGAACATGTGCCCCGAGAGGAAGACGAGTACTGGCACCGAGATGGATTACAATTTGTCCAGCCAGTAACAATATCAACCTCATGGAATCGTCAGATTCGGGATGATACAAATCATATTTTGATTACAGACTGAGAAATAGCAACGTATACATTTCCATATCCAAATGCGTCTACCATCATACAATTTGTGGTGAAGTTAAGACACCCTGGGGTCTAATGGTGACCGAAGGGAGGACTAACTTTGCATATTGTATCCAAGTTCATGATTGCACATAAAGGGCAACACACTTAATTAATGACCTATCAAGTTAATATGGAGATACACCTATGAATAGAATTGACATGGACAAATTCTAGGGATACTGTAAAATCTAAAATTTGAGCCCCGTATTTGCAATTGTCATAAAAGATCAAAGGAATTCGCCGATGTGCAAAATCCGTAGCATCTATGGACTACTGGTTAGCTTTATTTTAGCGTCATGGATATTCTAAGGCTGCATGCAAAAATCACTGAGATCCAACAGGTACTTTTCGAGAAAATCAATTTCAAACGTGCTCACGAATTAATGGACAGACTATAGACTATTTCTCATTAATTGACACAGACGAAGCAGGCTGATAAGGAGTGACCATATTATTTGTTATTGTTGTTAGTGTTGAGCCGTGTTCCCAACCTGAACTCAAGACATAACTCATCGGTTTCACGACGTAAACATGTGTTCTTAGTTCATTAATAATTGCGAGTTGTGTACATTAAGAATAGATTGTAGTGACCAGGGAAGATCACATATAAAAGGAAAGGATAAAGAATGAACTCAGAAACCACTCTCCAGAACTTGGACAACTATAGTCGAATTGTTGAACACTGACTTTAGCAAGAAAGTGAATGTTATGATGACAATGTGCAAGGTATACACGTTCTTGGCAAAGATCAAAGATGTCACAAAGAGTGATTAAATTTGGTCGTAAAGAACGAACGCAAAGAAGAAGAAGACAACAGTGGTTGCAGGAAAGGGATCTTAGCTATCTTCTTTTGACATTCTGTTACAATATATATAATTCATTTGTGTGATCACTATGACATGCTGTGCACTGAATAACAGGTTTGGACCTTCTACTCTGCAAGGTTTTGACATTGTCAAGAAGGACAACAAAGGTGAGATGTTCCCTTTCCTGAGTATCAAGAATATTGCATCGATTAAAAGCAGAATATGTCTAGTTTATAAGTGTCAGATCAATGACACCATATTTCTACTTTAGCTTGGGAGATAGTCGAGTTAAGTGGGCGTCATTAAATACAAGACAGGGTGGAGTTTAGATAAACATGATTTACATATATGTCATCTCTTCTCTCAGTAGCGTTGCCGCAGACTTATAATGGAGAAAAACAATTATAATACAATTCAACGAAAAATTGCAAAGTTGTGTTTATTCATTTCCATGACAGTGTGAACAAACGTCACATAAGTGTAAGCAAATACTGCGCACGACAACTGACATGTTTAAATCATACAATAAGACACAAAAGGTATGTTTGTGAAATGCAAGGATGTTCTGTCAATAATATATGCATAAATATCATATTGTGGTTGTCTTTGTTTAATTATTGAGGTCTCGGTATTAGTGGATGTCGTCTTCTTCTTCGTTTTCTTCGATCGTTCTAGGCTTGTTTTTATCATTCTCTTTGTGATATATAAACACTAAACAGCCAAACATCAGCACGTAATGTACGTGCACAACCTTCAGCACCTATTTGAGCACAGCTGCTTATCCTTATATGGGGTGTTCGATTTCAGCCAGCTATTGTGTGCGGATTCGCTTCTTCCGCTAGACTTTGACTGTCCCCAGCAAAAACCCACAAGGTACTGAGTTGCTATTTTCTTACAGGGCAGCGACCCTTAGACGGCCTGCCCTCCTGGGCTTTTGAGCACCATCTACCCAAAAAATCCGGTCGTTTTAATGAACACCTTGGTTTGTCGCCCGTTCATGTTTGTGTACGGTTTGCTCCGCTAGCCTGTGATTGTCCCCAATGAACTACAAGACAGCAGTAGTTCCCTGCGAGCGGAAACGCGCACTGGCTTTGCCTCTGCTGGGCTTTCCAGTTGTTCTGTACATTTAGGTGGGATACACACCCTGCCTACCGCTGCCGCGCTTTCTGCTGCCGCACCTTCTGCCGACGCGCTTGCTGCTGCCTCGCTTGCCGCTGCCGCGCTTGCCCTGGTTTTGCCTCTGCTGGGCTTTCCAGTTGTTCTACTCGTGTGGGTGAGACGCACATCCTCTTTCCGTGCCGGCCTGCTTCTCGATGAGGTCCACTATGACTTTGCCAGCGTGTGTGTTAGCCCTACCTTGATGCCCTGTCAACATCGTCTTTTTCCATGCTCACATTGTTCGCCACATGTGGCGCCACTCTTGCACGTCCGTATGCGCGCTCGCTCTGCCCTGGTGCCTACCTCACCATTTCCGTCAATTTCTACTGGGCTGTCCGACTTCGAGTGGGCAAAACCGAGTTTACCCCATGTTGCCCACGTGCAACTCAACTCATCACCCGGCATTCTCATCTGCTCAAGAAATACGCAACAAGAAAGAGAATAAGCTCCGAATTTCGCCACACGCGGGTCAACCTCCCTTCAATGGTTTTGATTTGAACTTTTCACCCATGTGGACCAACGCATGGTCAAACTCATCGCCCGGCATTCTCATCGGCTCAAAGAAAACTGCAACAAGAGAGAGAATGCGTGGGTTCCGAGTGCTGCCCAGCGAGGTTCCACATGTGTCGTTCAAGATTTTCTCTTCGACCGGGAGAGGCGAGCATTAATAGTCTCTCTGGGAGTTCGCTCGTCTGTGTTGCGGGCGGATCCCGTCAAGCATGACTACCTTTGCATCTCTACTTGCCCCAGGGTAGCTCTCCCACAGTACCTGCCCTCTTGGCCAGACCGGAACTACCATGTGTTACCAGGGTCACCATGTGGAGGCGAGTGCAGGGGATTAGATTAATCTCTCTAATCCTGGCGCGCCACTTCCTTACGTCTTTGACCCCGGATGTCGTCTATATAAGCTTCTAACCTCCACATGCTTACGTGAAATTAATTTTCTGCTGTGGGCAAACGGACAAACTGGCATCAACTATACTTCGAATGTTGGGGACTTGAAGAAGGATAAGTTTGATGTTCTTCAGTCTCTTCGCGGCGGCCTGTTGGATGAAGAATAAGATAGATGTTTAATCGATTCACTGATTTAAGCAGTTTGGCATTATTTGTTGTACACGTAGGAGTGGATGTCTGTGGGGCAGAGTCAGCAATTTGTTTCATCAGCAAGCAACGGGAACCATCAGTATGCATAAATATAATGATACTAATTTATCTCGTACCGTTATACTTTACATATGGCCTGCAAGTATTTTATCCATACCGCTCTATCCTGGGCAGCTCGCTCAATCTCCTGCATGGAACTGAGATCGATATTTCCTGCCTCTCTCAGCAAAGTTCGTTTCAAGGTCTCTTTAGGTCGACCTCTCTTTCTTGAACCCATTGCATCCCACTTCAATGCCTGCTTTGATATTCGTTGGTCATTTCTCCTCAAGGTGTGCCCAACATGTTAACATATCTCCATCTTCTCTTTCTTATAACAGTTGTCACTAGTGGCTGACCATACATGTCTCTGATTTCATCATTTCTTCTGAATTCATTCCATTTTATATTCATTATTTTTCGCAAACAATCAGTAAACATATTTTTCGTTATATGTTGGGGAAGCTGAGAACATAAGGGTCTGCCCTGAGTGCACTGACGTCAGTTTAGTAACCAAAAACCAATAATTGAAGTTTAATCGTCCTCGAGTGTATATTTTTAGCCCTCCTCTACAGTCTGTGACTTTATCATGTGTGTTGGTCGTCTATATTCATACAAGTTTGTGTCCAAGAGGCTTCGAATCGTAACTGGCGATCTAATGATTGCTGATATGCTATATTATAGTTTATATTACGTCTTGAGCTATCTTCGGTTGTCAATGATAAGTGTGTTAGCGACGGTTTGTTCTACGTGGATTATATACACATAGCACATCATGGACACCAGTGACATCTCCTTCTTTTACAATAGCTGTGGTTTTGATATTGGTAATACTAGCTTATGTAGTGGTAGTAGTTGTAGTAGTTAGTAGCAGAAGTGGAGGTGACAAGGCGTAGCATAAGTGGTAGTATTAGTAGTATAGGTAATGATAGTAGTATAATGAGTGTTAGTGGTCTTAGCAGTGGGGTCGTTTTAGTTTTGATAGTGATGGTGTTAGTAACAGTGGTAGTAGTAGTCGTAATAGTTTTTGCTATTGTAGTAGTAGTATTAGTAATAGTAAAATTAGTAGTAGCTGTTGTTGGTGCATAATAATGTTATTTGCGTCTTCTTTAATTACATTCTTTCAATTTCACAGACAATTACTTTTTATTCATTTGGACATGTAACGACTTGATGAAATAATGTAACAAGTGAAATGCAAAATTAAAAGTGAGAATTCAATATTTTCATACGAGGATGTCAACTATATCATGAACACTGCATGTCCTGCAGCATTACTGTATGCTTTGAACAATGAAGACTGCAGAAAGGATGAGCACGGTAAACTTAACATGTCTTTTATGGAAATGTATTTGTCGTTTCATGATTTGTCGTTATCACTTTTGAAATCATAACTCTTGGTAATCAGTTTTGAAATCAGAAATCTTGGTATTCATTTTTGAAATCAGAACTCTTGGTAATCAGTTTTGAAATCAGAACGTTTGGTAATCACTTTTGAACTAAGTGTATCACCAGAGATCGCTGAAGAAGGAAAAATAAGAGAGGCGTGAAGCTGAATGCCCAGTTTGTAGTCCACAGTAAACTAAGTATATCACCAGAGATCGCTGAAGAAGAGAGACACTGCTGATAAATTTGAAAAGTAGCTATATTCCTATCGGCCTAGATTCCGCTTGAACAGAAGAAACTTACCCACAAAAGCGGCAGAAATGAGTTTTGTTTTAATTGAATTCAATTGATCACCTTGTAATTGTAGATTGACTTCAGAAAATATTTCAGAGATCTGTCAAATAAGTGATGTCGTTTTTGTATGTAATCAGGTTTGCCCACAATCCGCCGACTTTGTTTTCTGGGCAGTCTAGTAGCCGCCTACTGAATTCTACACATTGTAAAATCAGACAAATACCTTTAAATAGCTAAATAACCATATGTTTGAAGCAGCAAACAATTGACATCTTCATCGCTTTCACTACAAAGTTAGCTAAACAATAGATCATTCAATGAATAGCTTCTAATCTTGTTGACTGCAGTAATAACATCATATATGTGTTCACCTAAATTCTTTGCAACCAAATATTAATGATGAAGAACACAATGTATATCAAGTACATGTGGTACTGCGTGTTTCAAATGCGTTATGAAACCCTTGTCATTGCTGCAGCACCTTCAGTAGCATCGGGCAAAATATTACGAATATTAAAATATTAAAATATTTTTCATGGTATTAAATATTGATTCTCCCTTTGTATCCGCTTTTAAACTTTTAACAATTAATAATTCTTAACAATTTCTTCTTTCGTTAAGAATTACACTACACAACATGACGAAGGTAATATTTTACAAAGAAAACAAGAGAAACGTGAGAGACAGTTGGCATGAAACCTAGAGAAAAACACACAAAAACTGTGGAACCTCACCAAAACTCTCAATGGTGACAGAACAGAAAGGACTAAAACTGTACTACACACAAACACATGATGTACCTATTAGCCAGAACCTATAAATCAGAAAACCAAGTTCAAATTCAGCAGGAATGAAATAGGAACTAAAACATTAGGCGAAGTCACTACTGAAAAGTCTAAACTCCACAATACCAACAGAATGCATGTCAGCAAAGTTCACTCTGCAGAAGTAAGAAGACCAAATTAAAAACCAAAATGAGAACAAGGCACCATGAGTGGATGGCATCACTAACGAATTCACTAAACATATTGGTCCTCTTGGCAAAATGTTTCTCCTCTGCATTGTCAACCAGAGCTGGAAAACAGGTCAAATTTCAACAACCTGGAAGGAGTGACACATTTACCCAATCCTAAAACCAAGTAAGGACACAAATGATCCAAATAACTACATATCCATCAGTCTTCTCAGTTACGAAGGGAAACCAACTGGCTTACCTCACCTAGGACCTATAAAAAGCCTCTCAGGAAAAAAAAAAGACAGTGAAAGCCATATTATTTGACCAGTCCCGGGATTTAGAAACGGCGTGGCACGATGTTGCTTAAAGTTCTACAAAAAATAGTTTCCTACAACATGTTCAAGTTCAGAAACCTCATCTCCTAACGTTCAGCCAGAGTAGAAACAGACAACCCCCTCAGCAAGATGCAAACAAATGAATGAAGGAGTTAGACAGGGCAGTGTGATAGCACGAACTATATTCCTAAATGGCATCATCAAATGCTGCCCCCAGAAAGAATAACATATCCTACATGAAAACGACATTGCAATCTGGACAGCAGAAGTACATAAACAGCCTACATGAAGACGACGCTGCAATCTGGACAGCATAAGTACATAAACAGCCTACATGAAGACAGCGTTGCAAACTGGACAGCAGAAATATATAAACAGCCTACATGAAGACGACGCTGCAATCTGGACAGCAGAAGTGCATAAACAGCCTACATGAAGACGACGTTGCAGTCTGGACAGCAGAAGTACATAAACAGCCTACATGAAGACGACGTTGCAGTCTGGACAGCAGAAGTACATAAACAGCCTACATGAAGACAACGTTGCAATCTGGACAGCAGAAGTACATAAACAGCCTACATGAAGACAGCGTTGCAATCTGGACAACAGAAGTACATAAACAACCTACATAAAGACAACGTTGCAATCTGGACAGCAGAAGTACATAAACAGTCTACATGAAGACGACGTTGCAATGTGGACAGAAGAAGTACATACACACACAAATTCCATTTACTACATAAAAAGAGTGAAACAAATAGACAACTGGAAATTATATGGGACCTCACAATTAACCATACAAAAACAACAGCAACAATTTTTCCAATTCCGACACAAGGAAAAAGTATTCATACATTTAGAACGCCAAACAATACCTCAAATAAATACACTTATAGTCCTTGGAATTACCCTCGACAGCAGACATATCTGAAGGTCAAACATAGAAAGGATTCAGAGAAAAGTCATACAAAGACACGGTGTGATGAAGAAACTAGCTGGCCCCATCCTGGGGCGAAAAATTAAAAATACTAAAGCAGGTGTACACTGGAGAACTTAGACCCATCATGCAATAAGGTTCCATCTCTTGGACAACATAAGATAAGACAAACACAAAGAAACTAGACAATGTGCAAAACATGGGACTTAGAAAAACTCGGGGAACAATATAAATCACACCTATCCTAGAAATAAAAAAACCAAATGCAAACATTAAGCCTCTAGAACTCTGCAGAAAATATAAAACACCTACCTAATTTGAATAACTAAACGACTAAACGAACACCATCTACACTCATAATTTGAAGAGCAAACAAATGTAAACTTGCAATAACATGTCCCAACTTTCTCGCTAGAGAATCCCATACTTAAGATATCTTAGAAACTACCAAGGAATGTGGAAAGTCATAGCATATGCGCATGGACATGCTGCCAAAACATGGCCCAAATACCCCTATAGGTTCCAGGAATAATCTACACCAAATACAGAGATAGAGCAAAGAGCTATGTCGCTCCTAATGCTACATAATCAATATACCACCAGCATATGTATAGTCTTCTTCTGTTTCACCCTTCGCCCCTAGGGAAGCATAGGTCCGCAACCAAGGCATTCCAAGCCCGCCTATCCAAGGCCATCTTTTCCAGATCTCGCCACTCTCTCCCCGTTTTTTTGCATTCCATCTCTAACTCCCGTCTCCAGGTGTTTCTGGGTCTTCTTTACTTCTATTGCCCTGGGGTTCCATCGGAGAGCCTGTCTCACGATGCTGTCAGGGGTTTCCTCAGTGTGTGTCTTATCCATCGCCACCTTCTGCTCATTATCTCATGTTCCACCTGCCGTTGTCCTGCCCTATCCCACAGTTCTCTGTTTGTGGTCTTGTCATACCATCTCAAATGGAGTATCCTGCGTAGGAATCTGGAGTTAATGAATGTCTGCAGCTTTTTGGTGTTCACCTTAGTCGTTCTCCATGTCTCTGCTCCATACAGAAGGACAGACTTGGCATTTGAGTTAAATATCATTATCTTAGTTTTATTCCTGATCATTCTTGAACTCCATATGTTATTCAGAATGGCAAATGCTGATCTTTCCTTTTGTATTCTAACCCTAACGTCTTCATCTGTGCCACCTTGAATGTTGACGACACTGCCCAGATATGTAAATGTGTCAACCTCTTTTAGTGGTGATCCTCTCAGTAAGATTGGGTCTATATGTATAGTGTATAGTTTTAAAACTATATTACGAATGTTCAATTCAAATGTTGTATCAATCTTAACATATACCAGCGAAAGTTGGAAAATGACTAAAGATAAAGAATGCTTGTTGAATGCATTTGAAAAATAATGAATATAAAATTAAACGAATTTAGGAGAAGTGATGAAATCAGAGAAATGTCGGTCAACCACTAGTGACAACTGTTATAAGAAAGAGAAGATACCGATATTTTGAACACACCTTGAGAAGAAATGATCAACGAATATCAAAGCAGGCATTGAAGTGGGATGTAAAGGTCTCAAGAAACAGAGTTGCTGTGCTAAATAAAAACAACCAATAAATACAAAGAAAAACCGCATCGTCTACAGCGTCAAATGTTTGATTGCAGATAAGCTGCGATAAACCACACACATAATGAAGACACCATTATGACGTGTACCGCAGATAAGAATATTTCACATATTTGTGTAGCAATACTGACTGCACAGAAGAAATGTATTATCTGATGTATGATGTTTTGTGAAATGTATGACACATGACTCCTCTGTTAGTTTTTCTATTGTTTGTGCACTCTGGATTGCTATTGACTTCTTAGGCTATGTTTATTCAGTTATAAATTACATTGTGTTCTTTCAAGTAGATGATTGCACATTATCATCTCAAATATTGATAGCATTCAGCGCACTGTATAACACATCAAAAATATACCTCTTCAAAGTTTCTATTTGTAGTAATGTGACCGACACACATGAGACGAGAATATGATTGTACAATAAGATGAAAACTGAAAGTGTCTATTTAATGTGTCAACAAATATGTGAATTGATATAATTATTAGCACACAACGATACTTTTTCTACAGAGTCATGTGATCAAGATGAGATAACTACATCCAAACGTGAACGTATTCAAACAAGGTTGTTTGAATGACTCATGTTTACCTTTTCCTGATTATCCTCCAGACAGTAACTGTTATCGGACAAGGTAGAATGTGCATCTCGTTTGTTTCTAGTGATCATAATTTACACATGAGAAAATGATACACGCATTAATATATGAACTACACGATATTTTCCTGAAATTGCCAGACAAAAACTAAATATTAATTAGATTATTGTCAATTTGAGATTCAGATGCAGAATACATAATCACTTTAATCATTTTCTGATTTAAATAGAAGAAATTTCCTACAAATCAAAACAAAGAAATTATTTTGCTTAAAACTGGTAGCAAGTGTCAGATGCAATAACATTTTCATAGCCAGTGTGTGTATAAAAACAACATGAGCCCAGTTCTTGATCTTCTTGTAAAGACATTTTTTGTTTATATTCTGAAGTATGGTCGGAAATTGTGTCTAATGAGCCTTATGTTAATTTATTCGGGCAGATGTTATTCACTAACTTATTATTGCATCTAATCTAGAATTGTAAGGCAGATAATATAGAATGATACAATTCTACAATGTTTCTTGATAGCTAAGAAACATATTATTTATATAGTTTTGCAACATATTGATTATTGACAATCTGATGAAAGAAATATTTCCAAATTACATCGTTTATACGATAATCCTTATACATCTTATACATTATCATTTTGTAATATCTCAGTTTGTCCAAATGGATGGTTCGGGCGTGGATGCAAATATTTATGCTATTGCGATCCTCCCAACATATGTAACTCAATTGGACAATGCTCAAACAATCGTGATTGCGAATCTCACCATTTCGGCCCAGGCTGTCAGTATGGTATGTGTTGTATATTTTACTTGTGATTGCATAATGGCGTCAGCGTTCACTTGATGACCTAATACAGTTCAAACTGTATCATATAATAATGTAATGAAGGTATAATGATGTGTGTTAGTTATACACACTTACACATTTCTTGTTATCACACTAACGTTTCATTGCTAAATGATTTTTCAATTATAATGTGTGTAGAATGTGTATTAGTGCCTTAGAATGGCTATACACAAAATACATGTGCAGACATATTTAATCGTCATTGTTTCAAATCTGTCGTTGACCAAGACCATATATTTCAACATCACGTGGTTACCTGAACAATATAACTTCATTGCTGCAGTCTGGCAGCGTGAGCATATCTTGTCCTTGGATGTTTCCCACGAGATGCAACATTAATTATTTAATTGGAAAATGTGATTATGATGAGTGTGCTTTGAACACAAGAAGATAAATAACTTAGAGTACAATCATTTTATTTCAAGAGTTTGAATACATATTTTGGAAGAGAACAACATTGGGGGAACTCTTAAACGAATGTCTTTTTGCAGACGAGCAGGCAGTCATATAAACAACAAAGGAACAGCTATAGCAACACATTAACAGATTCCAGTTAGCTT
The DNA here is from genome assembly GCA_020796225.1 of Arion vulgaris. NCBI lineage: Eukaryota > Metazoa > Mollusca > Gastropoda > Stylommatophora > Arionidae > Arion > Arion vulgaris. The sequence continues at coordinate 8,897,154 of CM036764.1, read as the reverse complement.
CCAACGAATACAACATGAAAATACACATTTTAAATAACTTAAGTACTGACATTTTCTATAGAAGCAAACACCACCAATACCACCATCGACAAACGCACATTAAAACCGGTCAAAGACTATACATACCTAGGGAAAATTGTGTTCTGCAAACAACAAACTAAATGGTTCGGCCACATAACCAGATTACCGACAGGCAGTGCACCAAAAAGAGCAATGTTACTCCGATACAGCGGATACAAACCGAAAGGACGGCTATGCAAATGTGGATCTCAGAGATAACAGACGCGACGAAATACTATTAATGAAGCGCACACACAAACCCGTTCTAGAAATATCTTGTTATCCTGAAGCTGTGAGGCAAATCAGGACTGGAGAAGAGAAAGAAAGATAAGCGCATATAGATTCTAGCTCCAGATGTCTTCTGGGGCCAAAGCGCATATGGACAACGCGCGCCAGGATTAGTGAGCTGGCAATAATCAAGAACTTACCCCACCTCCACGTGTGACTCTGTAACGAAGGGGACAGCAGGCATCCGTGTCTAACACCAGTAGTGACTTGGAACTTCTCTGATAGTCTTCCATCGAGGGTAACATGTCAGGTAAACCCATCATATAGCTGTCGGATGATGTGACCAGTCTTCCCTGACACTCCTTAGTTTCTCACTATATTCCATATGTATTTCCTATCTATGCTGACACATGCGTTTTCAAAATCAACAAAGTAACGTAGATCGGAGACTGCCACTCCAGTGTTTGTTCTACGATGATTCTTAGGGTGGCTATATGGTCATTGCAAGATCTAATTCCTGAATCCAGACTTCTCATCTCTAAGGCTATGTTCAATGCGATCGTTTATCCTGTCCAGGAAAACTTTATTGAGAACTTTACTGGGAATGGAAAGCAGCATGATTCCTCTCCCTATCCGAAAGATATTCCCATTGTACAGATAAGATGTGTGATTGACATTCTCTCTTTCCGTTCCCGTTATGAAATTGATGATAAACATCAAATTCATAAGAATACTGATGATGTTAATGGTACGAAAAGCAAGCATTACATGTCGGGGTTGATTTACGCTGAGAGAACAGTTATAACAGTTGCTGCTCTGCCGAAAGTGAAATAATGGAACTCAATAAATAATAGCATGGTCACCTTTAGCAATATTATCGTAACTCCTGGAAACAAATGTAGAGATTTGGGCAACATAAAGGATGAATTCAAAATTAGACTGCTTATAGCAGACAATGCAAGTGATGAGGTAGTAGCTGTTGATAGCGATGGATGTGTGCATCGTGGTGAGAAGTCAGGCTGGAGTTTCATGGCTAGCGCGCACGGTAGGATCATTGCAGAGAAAAGCGGTGTCAACACTACTACTTCTAATATGAGGATGAAAGTTTAATCAGTTACTGCTGACTTCCAATGGCTCTCTGGGATTCCATTTTCTTGTGCCGCTGATGTATCTGACTCTCGGTCAATTCTCAGAAAGATTCTTAATTGTAGGTTACATACAGTGGATGTCGTCTTCCATCCTCTATATGTTCCTGTGGATCTACTAGATTATGTACTGAGCATGCCGATGTTCGTGGCAATAAGAGAACAGTCATATTTTCATCGAAGGCACAGATTATCGGGGAGTTTAGAATGTATAACGTGGTTGTTTTTCGGTCTCTTAACGACTTAATAATGGATACGAAACTATAGTCTGTCCATTAATTCGTGAGCACGTTTGAAATTGATTTTCTCGAAAACTACCTGTTGGATCTCAGTGATTTTTGCAAGCAGCCTTAGAATATCCATGACGCTAGAAAAATATTTTTTTCCAAGAAAATTTGATGTAGTTTGAAATATTTCTTCTTCAGGTTATATTAAAATCAACCTCACCGGATTGTACACAATAGTAACAGATCTACGGTACACAGACGCGTTGTTCTAAAAATACATTATGGTAACATTGAAATATCGTGAGTAAACAACAATTTCACGAATTTCCGTGCACCTAATCCAGTCGACTTTGAAAGCGGAAAGCATATGACGTTATAATTGGGATACCGTTGTATAGTTATAGGTGTATCTCGCTATTTGTATGAAGCTATTGTATCATATTTGTTGGCTTATCAAAACTGACATTGATATCACATTCATAATGAATCTGAAGTGCACATTTATAACAATGCAGAAGGTTACAGTTTTACTATACCAACACTTCCGTAGGGAATCTACGAGAGGTCATCTATATTGCGATATGCATAACCCTGAGAAACGAACGCAACTGGCGCTTGGTCTGAATAGAGAATACTTTTCCGATGGATTAAACAGGACACAAAGTGCACTAATGTCAAGCAAGGAAGGAAAAGAACAATTGACGACTTTGACATAGATGTCATAAGACGGGAGCTCTTGAAAATGTTTGCGACAAATCAACTTGCTACTCTCAGGAAACTGAAATTAAAACTACAGCATAGACATTCAGATTGCAGCATAGACATTTCTAAAAGTACTCGATGGAAAATTGTAAGAGCCGCCGGCTTCACCTTCAGAAAAACTATAGGCGGCAGGAATATTATTTGTGAAAAGCCACATTTAATTGCTGCCCGAAGTAAATACCCGAGGCAGATCCGTGAGCGGCGGAGGCAAGGCTATGATATTGTGTATTTGGACGAATCCTGGGTCAATGCTCACCACACTAATGCTAAAGAATGGCAATAAGTAGACGGTGAACAGAAACGAAAAATACCAAGCAGCAAAGGCCAGCGTATTATACTAACACATGCAGGAAGCAGTGAAGAAGGTCTTGTCCATGACGCTGGACTTATTTTCCAATAAAAAAGTACCGACGGTAGGGACTACCCCACAGAAATGAATGGACATATTTGCAGGCACTGGATGGAAAAAGATCTACTTCCAATTCTAAACAGACCATCATGCTTGGTAATGGATAATGCATCCTATCACAACGCAGTATCAGCGGAAGACACAGTACCAACTGCATCAAATACAAAAGATCAAATTAGGATTTGGCTTAATAAGGAAATAAGGAAAATGTCAGCTTCGATGATACATATTTGAAACCCGAGTTGTTGCACCTGGTGAGGATAAAAAATAAGACAAAGGTGTTTCATATTGAAAAAATCATTGCGGAATACAGCCACACGTCTTTGCGACTACCTCCATATCATGCTCACCTCAATCCGATAGAGCTTGTCTGGGCTAAAGTAAAAGGGCAAGTTGCCGAACAGAACAGGACGTTTAAAATGTGTGATGTTGAAGTTCTGACACGTGAGTCCCTCTCAATGATAGACATGCAGTTCTGGAAGAAGTGTGTTGAACATGTGCTCCGAGAGGAAGACGAGTACTGGCACCGACATGGATTACAATTTGTCCAGCCAGTAACAATTATCAACCTCATGGAATCGTCAGATTCGGGATGATACAAATCATATTTTGATTACAGACTGAGAAATAGCAACGTATACATTTCCATATCCAAATGCGTCTACCATCATACAATTTGTGGTGAAGTTAAGACACCCTAGGGTCTAATGGTGACCGAAGGGAGGACTAACTGTTGCATATTGTATCCAAGTTCACGATTGCACATAAAGGGCAACACACTTAATTACTTGACCTATCAAGTTAATATGAAGATACACCTATGAATAGAATTGACATGGACACATTATAGGGATTACTGTAAAATCTAAAATTTGAGCCCCCGTATTTGCAATTGTCATAAAAGATCAAAGGAATTCGCCGATGTGCAAAATCAGTAGCATCTATGAACTACTGGTTAGCTTTATTTTAGCGTCATGGATATTCTAAGGCTGCATGCAAAAATCACTGATATCCAACAGGTAGTTTTCGAGAAAATCAATTGCAAACGTGCTCACGAATTAATGGACAGACTATTACACTGATGTTGAATCTATCCAGATTTTTCAGACGTTTGAGCTTGCACGTTGTTCAAGTAAAACTGGATGCTTGTGTGAACCAGGGTTGCCAATCTGGCATTTGTAATGCTAGATCTAGCATTGATTTTTGCAATCTGGCATTACACATTTTGAACTAGCATCTAGCAGGACATCTAGCATTAAAATAACATTAGTTAGCATTTTTAGCATATCTTTTAGCTTAGTTCAGGAATCAGAAAATCGACAAAAACAAGACGAACAAACACCGAAAATAAATTTACTACAGCGAGATCCGCTTAATACATTTCTCAGTGTGGGACCAACTTGTACTCTCTCTCTCTCTCTCTCTCTCTCTCTCTCTCTGAGAATCCCTCATTCAACAATGAGTAAATCTAAACCAACGTATCCGCAACAAAATTTGAAAGTAATGCTTAAAATGTCCTGCTTTTGCAAAGATGCTATCCTAAGTACCAACTGATTCATCTCAAGCTCATTGCAAGTATTGTGTATACGACATTTTAGCGTAGTATTCTCTGTTAGTAAATCATTGTGAAACAAAGAAACATAAACTTGATAGTACATGTCAAAGTGCTTCTCTTACAAGTTTCCTTGCCAAGAAATATGATAAGACATCTACCCTTGAGGCCAATTAGGAATGTGTATTTGCTCTCAGTCATCATTCAATTCTTGAGACCACTTGGTAGACTTGTGCAAAAATACCATATCGGACAGTGACATGGTCAATAAAGTTAGGATGCATCGTACAAAGTGTGCAAATATTAAAAAGAATGCAATTGCTCCTTATTTCAAGGAAGATGTGACTACTGATCTTGGGCAAGGAAAATGCTGTTTATTACTGCATGCATGATATCACTGTAAACAAGCTGTTGTGTATTGTTGTGGTTTATTACAGTGATACAAGAAAGTAATTCATACATATTTTAATATGGTGTTAATAGACACATCTAATGCAGATGCTATTGTAAATACAGTCAATAATGAAATAGATGAAAAGAAATTGAACATGCAAATTCGTCTGACAATTGGCACTGACAACGCAAGTGTCATGGTGTTTTCAAGAAGTTGAAGGATATAATTCCTGGATTAATATTATTAAAATGTATATGTCACTCCAGACAATTATAAGTGTCCCATACTTGTGCTGCATCATTGCCAATAAACTTAAAGCTTTTGGTAAATGAGACTTATAAATGGTTTTCTACGACTTTACTGAGACACATTTCTTACAGTCAACTTTACCAGAGCAATTAGTTTAGTTTAGTCGTCGGATCATCATCACTGCACGTCGAACCAGTTAGTTCATAAGTGTTCCGATCTCGAAATCAGTATGCCACATAGTGGACCAAAAGCCACGCTAAGTGGCGTTTGAAGTAGATGCGTTTTTACATTCCGCCACGCTAAGTGACGTTTGGTTATCAAAACGTGAAAGTGCTTGTAAAAACGTGACTTTTGCCCTGGTCCACTAAGAGTTAGCGTCTGGCGACTAACAACCCGTGTTCTGTGTTGGTTTACTATTCTTCTTTGGCTACCAGCATATTGTTCTTGTCTACCTACACCACACGTGACTTGGAATTCTAGCAGTCTGGTTAGTTTTGTAGATTCACTACTATCGCTAGAATCATGTAGACGCCCTCTCTCCCTTAGAGAATTTAGAATATTAGCCTGGTCCATTGCTCTCTCGCTTTGCACAGCAGCCATACTTGCAAGCCTATCGGCGTGTGCATGTCTCCGTACACCTGCTTGCCCTAGCACAAACATAAACATGATTTTTGTCAGCTTAGATCTCACCAGTGACTCCATCCAATGTCTCGAAGCCCATCATGTTCCAGTCTTCCTGAGCATACTCATTGAATCACTGAGAAAACATGAATGGATAAATGTATGTGATTCCAGCCAGACCATCACCTTAGTTACTGCCATATTATCCATAGCGAGACTGATCGTAGTCACGGCAAAATTACCACTCTCTTCATTCCCAACATTCCCTCCGACCGGAGATTGAAATCCCATGAGCTCCGCACATGTCCAATCATTACCAGAGTATTAATAAGGAACCATTAAGAACTTAAATTCTTGTGCAACCAGTACAGATTCTTCGGGAGGTAACCCCTTCAAAGAAGTGGCAATTTGTGCCCTAAGTTTATTAATGTTGTCAAATTCTAATGCTGAAGTGGAACTGTTATTCAGCAGAATGAATATCGTGAAAAACAAAATGCAGCTGCCAAGGCTTTGACCAATTCTTGCATTAAAATATTGTTTAAAGAGGCATAACTCATGCTGCAAAAACCTTGAACTACCTAAAGATGTCACCAGCAAAGTTGGAACAATTGACTCATATGACAAAAATAAAAACTTCAGAAGATGTGCAGTCTGATTGCTCAAAGGCCCCAGAAGATGTATAACAGGCTAGCTGGTACAAGGTCCTTGTTGAAAGAGGTAGTAGTGTTAATTTAATAGAATGATACTTTCTCATAAAGGTGCAAGGAACACACATAAGTACACACTTCGTTCTTCAAAACAATAACTTTTAATAGCAAAGAAAAATATTGATTCACAGGTAACGCTCCTAACTCAACGTCACTTTGGACAACCGTAATGTATATCTTAATTAATCAATCCTAGGCATCAACTCACATCAACCTAATTCATTCTATACTCTAATTGGAAACCGTCTTATAAGTTCACCGCAATTAGTTCATTTCACAATTAAACAATACATCTTATTTCAGAAATTGTTCTTTACCTTATAAGTTCACCGCAATTAGTTCATTTCACAATTAAACAATATATCTTAGTTCAGAAATTGTTCTTTACCTTATAAGTTCACCGCAATTAGTTCATTTCACAATTAAACAATATATCTTAGTTCAGAAATTGTTCTTTACCTTGTAAGTTTACCGCAATTAGTTCATTTCACAATTAAACAATATATCTTAGTTCAGAAATTGTTCTTTACCTTGTAAGTTTACCGCAATTAGTTCATTTCACAATTAAACAATATATCTTAGTTCAGAAATTGTTCTTTACCTTATAAGTTCACCGCAATTCTGTGTATGCTAGTTGGTGGCATACTCTGTTCTGAAATACAGTGGTCTACAAGTGGCCGCTCTCTGAACTCTCTACCATCACTGAAAAGTTCGTTGAACAGGGTTTTCTAGTTCCTCGAAAACAGTTAATTTTTGTACCAGGGTTAAAGTTTGTTTTTGAATCCTCATACTAAAAGTTCTTACGTCGTCTCGGCCTAGGTCGTAGAAGTGGCCTCTCTAGAACTGGGTCGTCTGGTCTCTGGTCGTCTTGTCTCTGGTCATCAGGGTCTCTGGGTGTTTGTTCACAACAACACCAATATTCATCAGATGATTGGAAGGTTGTATGTCTCTCCTTATAAGAAAACAATATTCGTTTGTTCACTTCACTAGTTCACTTCTGACTATCTCCCTCTCTGTTCAATTTAAATGTTCCTTAAATTTTGTCAGAAAAATATATAAGACTATAAGTTAGTCTTCCTCTCTCTCAATAATCTTCATACCACGGAACTCAGTCTCGTGTGTTCCTTTTCGAGTCCTTTTTTTTTCCTTACTATAACTATATCTCTTCTGTAGTGTGTGTCGTCTCTCTTCTAAATCTAAAGTTCCACTTTTCTCTTCCTGTCTATAACTATATCTCCTCAGTAGTTTGTGTCGTCTCTCTTGTAAATCTAAAGTTCAACTTTTCTCTTCCTGTCTATAACTATCTCTCCTCAGTAGTTTGTGTCGTCTCTCTTCTAAATCTAAAGTTCCACTGAATATATCTAACCAAAACCCCCAGCTGCTCCTACCTGGGTCTCGAGATTTCCGAGATTAAAGGAGTCCCCGAATACCATGGGATAAACTAATGTCCTGAGTTAGTAAACTGCTGGTCAGCAACTAAATATTGGTAAACAAGGTGTTTACTTACAGACTCAAGGACACCCAGTGCAAGAAAAGGGGGTCGGGTTGACCCCGAATATACCCCTAATCATAACAGTGAAACTGTTACAGATGTACATTCTGACTTCTCAAATTACGATGAAATACTATTCGAAATGTAATTAATACAACACAATTGGTAAGTAAATTATTTTCTGGCATTTATTCAAGTATTAAAAACATATTTCTAGCATTTTATTTCTAAAATCTAGCATTAAATGCCGATTTACATTTGGCAACAATGTGTGGGACAGAGAGGTGTGTTTGTTTAATCAGCTGACTGCGGGAAACATCAGTTTGAGTAACCTTTGACATATGTTTGGGGAGACTGAGCGCCTATATGCCTGCTAGAAATGATACAGCGTCGGTTCAGTAACCAATAGTTAACAACCAACCAGCATTATTTAGTGAGTGTTTGAATTGTTTGTGATCACGTGTTGTTACTATAGAACGTTTATAAATATGTGTCACACTTCAAAAAGCTATATCTCTGCAACCGCTATCACAAATTATTGTATACATTTTTGGACATAAGTCGGTTATTGAAATACCCCAAGAAAATATGTTGTGGCGTCGGCATCATCCTTTAACGCGTGTTTTAACTACACACAGAGCAATACATGCGAACATTCGAATACCAATTTTTACAGTCTAAAGTTTCTAAAGGCGCAGGGTTGACTTAAGTGTACCGAGTTTCCCTATATGGTCCCATCCTTGTCGGCAAAATGATACGTTTTCTGTGGAAAATGATGCAGGAAGCACCAACTTGGAAACTTCAGCAACAAATTTATGGTTTTCATGAAAGAAAATGTCCATGTGACTTTGTCTTGATTTGAAGCCACAACCTTCATTAAGACATACACACGTCTTAACTACTTAACTCTGTAGGACTTCAGTGTTACGGTATATCACTGGAGAATGTTGACGTGCACAGATCTGTAAGTTATTGTAACAACTGTTACTTTTAGTACACACTAATTTAACTGATCATATAGTATATATCAGTTTCAGTTTGAAATATCTTCATTGCACTCCGGACATGTCCATCGGTGCTCCGATCTCCTTCGCAATATTTCCAACAGCGTCAAGCGACTGACTTACCAGTTCGATTTTGATTGATGAGCCTACTCACGTACCTGGTATGCTGTTCTTTTCGTGCTACTCCAATCTTCAAACCTAGCTCCTGCAATCTAGTAATTGACGTGGATTGGTTTAGATGAAGATCTTCTCTGCGGCCACATTCTATGAGGGCTTTCAAAATATCAGCTCTATCCATTGGCTGGCCGTCTGATATGGTGGCAGAGTCAGCCAGTCTGTCTGCTCTCTCATTGCCAACGCCATCCATGTGCCCCGGAACGAAGATAAGTATGATTCTGCAAATTGTTGACGCTTGTAGTGATTCAGTACATTTCTTGCGCACCGAACCAGCCTCTACCTTGCCGATCATACTCAATAAATGACTTAGAATGCACGCATGAGAGTAGTTTCGTGACTCCAGTCAACGTAAAGCATTAATCACCGCCAATATCTTCATTGTAATGTTGATTGTTGTTATACCAAATGCACCACTGGCCTCCTGGACCATTCTGCCACACGAGCTTGCAGAGAAGGCCCATGCGGACCTTTCGTGACGAACTGCCGATCCATCCGTGTAAATCACGACACCTTCGTTGCAGTATTCATCAATGATAGCCTTAACGTCTGCATTCAGCACCACGGGATTCCTCCTTGCAACTTTTGTCAAAGTTAATGATTGTGGAAAAGTGTTCCGTATATAATATATCCTTTTTAGCACTTATTTTGAGGTACACACGTGGTCTAGCTATCTTGAGTGCATATTCCATGGTCGGGAAATCCAGGAGAAACCTCATCGCCTGGTAGGGTGTATCCCGTGTGCAACCGAGAATGGTACACATTCGGTGTTCTTTTCAGTCTTTCAATTTTCGTTTGACTAACAGTGAGGATGGCCATTGCATATTCAATGGTGGAGAGAACAAGCGTCTGATACAGGATGTCAAGCAGCCGTTGCGCGATATTAGCAGCCGCCATAACTCTCATTGCAGCTAAACATCTACTTGCTTGGACAATGACAATGACTCAATATGTTCTCTGAAACACAGGCTGAGGTCAAATTGCACACCCACACATTTCATTGATTTAACTCCGGAGAACCCAACACTGCAAAGTTCAACAATAGGCGTATATTCGTTAACATTATGATTATTGAGTGAGAACCATGTTACTGTCCTAGTACACCAGAGACATCGCACCAGTTTGTGATGCGGTCATGTTCCTTCTGTATCTCACCGGCAATCGCATCCCTGTCTTTACCCTGTCTATACACTAGAATGTCAACAACAAATGACAAAGTTATAAAGTATATATATGTATATAAATACATATATATATATATATATATATATATATATATATATATATATATATATATATATATATATATATATATATATATATATATATATATATATATATATATATATATATATACATATATATATATATATTTTAGTAAACACTAATTTAACTAATCATTGTTTCATCAAGTAGCGTGTCCCTTCCGGAACTTGCTTCCCATGACAGCATTCCTGAAAAACTATGTTCTATACAAGTTGGCCGGCGTCAGCAGCAGTCATATAATATATATATATATATATATATCATCATCATTGACCTCTTTGTCTCAGGAGACAATAGGTGTTGCATCACGCTGTATGTTCTGTGCTGAATCACGTTTCACATGGCTGTAATGGCCTATGTTGGTTTGGTCAACAAAGTCGACCACGAAGTGACCTCTCCGTGACGCATGCCTTGGCGATTTTTATGGAGTAGCTGAGTTGCCCAAGCGTCAACTACCCCTCTCGACCTCGCTGATATAATCCAGAGGAGTGCAGGCACGACATCTGATTTCAGTTCGGTTGCAGGAGCTGCCGGTAGGACATCACAGGTAGGATGCCTGTCCGCCTTAGGGGCTCCGCTCCGGATTCATATTCGGGTTTACTCCAATAGCCTTTGCCTCTCCCGAGGCTCCCACAAGGCAGTGGTGCTATTTGCTCATAGCTGGGAGTCTGGATCTTGGATATCAGGGTAAATCCACTGATATCACAAGTCTGGAGGGCCAGACCTCCACCGAGATTTTTTGTCGGGTTAACTCATATATATATATTTCCGAATCAATCAACACACTTTCAAATGACAAGGCATCAGGACTAGCCAACATTCCTGCATAAATCCCCAAATATAATAGGGATGTCCACCTGACCCACCTCTACAAACTCCTTATTCAATGCTGGGGAGAGGCTAATTTGCTCGGTACATGAGGGATGCAAATATAGTGACACTTTATAAAATCAAAGGGGATAAGGGGACTGTAACAACTACAGAGGCATCTCCCTTTTAAGTGTCGCTGGCATAGCTTTTGCATTAATCCTTTCAAAACGACTACAGAAACTGACGGATCGTGTTCTCACAGAGTCACAATGTGAATTCAGAGCTGGACGGTCAACAACTGACATGATATTTACCCTTCGACAACTACAAGAGAAGTGCAGAGAACAGAGTAAACCTTTATGTATTTGTTTCGTGGATCTGACTAAAGCATTTCACACAGTCAGAAGCCAAGCCTTTATAAATTATTGAAGAATATTGGCTGTCCCCCAAAGTGGTTCCAATTGATTCTCTACTTCCATGAGGGCATGAAAGCCAGCATACCGTTCGATGGCAGCACATCTGATAGATTCGAGGTTAAGAGTGGAGTCACGCAGGGCTGTGTCCTTGCCTTCACTCCCTTTGGCATCTTCTTTGCAGTCCTTTTGAACCACGCCTTGGGGACGCTGATGGTGATGTTTTCATCCGCACTAGTTCTGATGGTTCACTCTTTAACTTGACTCGCTTAAGAGTCAAGACAAAAACGACGGAAATACTTCTCAATGACCTCCTTTTCGCTGACGATGCTGGCGTAGTCGCCCACAGTGAGACTACACTGCAATGCCTAATCAATAATTTCTCAAAGGTATGCGACCTATTTTCTCTGACTATAAGTGTCTCCAAAACAGTTGTTTTATGTCAGGGAAGTAACACAACAAATATCACTTTAAATGTCAACCATCTAACACCAGTTAAAAAATTCTGCTATCTTGGGTCCATGGTCATTGCCATTCTTTCTCTTGATGAAGAAATCAACGCTCTTATAGGAAGTGTGACCACTACATTCAGCATACTATCAAAGCGAGCGTGGGACAACACAAAACTGACATTGCAGACGAAGATTCAAATATATCGAGCTTGCGTAATTAGTTCGTTGCTATATGGCTCAGAAACATGGACAGCCTACTCAAGACACGAGAGGAGACTTAACATCTTTCACCTTCGATATCTCACAAGATTGTGAACATCATGTGGTTCGACAAGATAACCAAATCTGAAGTACTGCAATGTGCAAATCTGCCTTAAATCATGGGCATACTCAGCAGTAGACGACTAAGATGGTTGGGGCAGGTGAGAAGAGTGGAAACTTGCAGCATACCAACACAAATTTTGTTCTGTGAACTTTCGGAGGTGAAGATGCACCAGGGCATACCACTGTTCAGAGATAAAGATGTCTGCATCGCCTCAATAAAAACTTTTCTATAGATCCCAGCACATGGGAAAAACTAGCTGAGATGACAGAGTTGTGTGGAAAGTCAAATTGTGAAAGGGCGCAGAGTCTTTTGAGAAGAGACGTATGTATGAGCTGAACATAAGAGAGAAAAGCGGAAACTCAGAAGTTGCCGCAGTAAAAAACTTGCCAAGTGACCGTCTGTAAAGACGAAAAATGCCATATATTTATATACATATATGCATATATATATATTGTATATATATGTATAGATGTATATATATTTACATATATATATATAATATATATATATATATATATATATATATATATATTTGTACACACTAATATAACTGATCATATGGAGGTGTATTTTCTGCCGGCTACTAATCGGGGTCAATTTCATATTTCTTTTGATGGAATTTGTGTTATTATAGTCTGAATAGGATAAAGTAGTACACCGTTTAACCTATCTTTGGAAATATGAAGAAACTGCGACAGGTCCAGCCATCCGGCAATGGTTTCTGCAAGGATCACCTCTTCGGTGTCTGTGTAACTGTAAAGTTACAGTGACGCAACATGGCGACCGGAACAATTGCGCATTGTAAGTAAATACAACTTACAACTAGATGTGCAGAAAGTAACGCAACTTACAACTAGATGTGCAGAACATAACGCAACTTACACCTAGATGTGTAGAACGTAACGCAACTTACAACTAGATGTGTAGAACGTAACGCAACTTACAACTAGATGTGTAGAACGTAACGCAACTTACAACTAGATGTGTAGAACGTAACGCAACTTACAACTAGATGTGTAGAACGTAACGCAACTTACAACTAGATGTGTAGAACGTAACGCAAATTACAACTTTATGTGTAGAACGTAACGCAACTTACAAACCTCAAGTTCAAGGTGTATCATCCGTGCCAAAGAGCTGCATGGCTGTGGAGAGGCACAGTCGTTAACGGAGGCAGTCAGGCTGTCAATGGGACGACATCTGGTTTGATGGTATCATGCCCCTGACCTCTTCCCAAATGTGAGGGCACCACTGGGGTGACCGTATATTACCACTCATCATCTTATTAACTAATCATGAGTAACCGAACTAAACTAATCCTTCCTCGCCGAAGCTACGGAGTACGTGAATAAGTGCTGATAACCGATGCAGCAGAACCACATAAAAAAAAGGAAAAGCAGACAACATGGAAGACGAAAGATGTAGAGACGTTCAGGTGTCAGGAAAAGTATGCCACAAACAGAGAGGCTTGGGTTAAAACACATCCGTATCCTATACTGGAACTGCAGAAGTATCCGTCAACGAGGTCTTGTCTTGGAGAAACTTATTTATAAAGCAGACATAATCGCGCTCCAAGAGACTCATCTACATCAGGCGGATAGAGTGACATTTGCGGGTTTTAACGCTATCCGCAATGGTACTCACGTGGGTCAAGCAGTCCTGGTTAGGAAAGATCTCCAGGTCTCGGAGATGGACACTTCTGCTTCTAACTCGGACGACTTGCATCTCCAGGCAGTAACAATTAACGCACCAAAGAAAAGTTCATACTTGTTAATATATATGTCTGCAATCATAAAATGGACAAAGACAGGTAGAAGATATTACAAGATATATGTCTTCATGCTCCATCCAGTGTCATTATGTGCGGTGACTTCAACGTCAGGGGAAAGCTGTGGGGCAATAGTATTGTTAATGAGCAGGGTGAGGCACTGGAGGAGGTATTAACTGAAACGGACTTAGTCTGTCTGAATGATGGCAGGCCCGCACGTCTACCTGACAGACAGGGTGACACAGATAGTGTACTTGATCCCGCTCTGGTTTTCCAGAGCTGAATGTATGGTGACGCTGGGATGTTCTCGGATATCATGGCAGTGGTCATCTACCTTGTGCAATACTGGTTAAAAAATCAGCTATGATAAGATCACAGAATCGCCCCTCAACTTTCCAGTATGACAGACACTAACCTAATGTCGTCAGTCAGCTGCGACTAAAGGCACATTGTTCATCAATTAAAACAAGAACACCGTTAAGACATCAATTAACGCGGAGGTGGAGGACCTCTTGAATGACATCATCAATGATACAGATTTGCTTATTTACACCGATGGTTCAGTCATTCGTCAACAACGCTGTGCTTGGGCTTTTTAAGCACTCTCAGGAGGAAAAATAATAAAATAGCCAAGTGGGGCCTAAGCAACAACCACAAGCAGTTTGACATTTGAGGTTCGGGCGGTTACGGAGACGGTGAGCTGCTTGTTATCTCACAACTACTTTCGTGTTTTCATACTCAGTGACTCCATGATCATGATTAATACAGTCGAATCAGGAATGGTGAGATGCAACTGGGTGGACGTACTGGTACAGACAATAATCAGAGAAATCACTTTCATTTCTGTACCTGGGCACGCAGGAGTTAAGGTAATGAACGAGCTGATAGATTGGTTAGCTTGGCTACAATATCAGAGGGAGCTGCCATGTATCGAAATGACATTCTTCACGCATTCAGAGAGTCTTTCTGAACAGAGGAATTTTAGGGCTGTGAATCCCACTTGCTGACCAAGTTGAAAGAGATGGGTGTCAATATTGGTACAGCAAGCACAGAACGACATACTAAATATGCAAAGATTTTGATTAATCAACATCGAACTGGCGTGTTGGGTCGCTGGACGCTGATGGATTTGCTGAGACGGAGATCGGAGCACCTATTGACCTGTCCGGAGTGCTATGATGATAGTCGTCCTCATATAACTGATAACTTATTTCCAGCAACCACCATGGTGGACACCTGAGATTGCGGAGGCATGGGCTGAAAAAAGGATGGTAACCAGAGCATGGGAAAAAGCAAGAAAATCACAAAATCTCTCAGTGGAACGTAGAAGGGCCCTGACAGAAAGAAAGAACAGCCTGGCTATACATTTCAAGCAGATTGCAAGAGAAGCCAAGCACATTATATGGGATAAATTATGCATTGAAATTGGAAACGAGCTATCACTCGCAAAATTCTGGAGATTGCACCGCAGTATGAATGGCGGTGGGATATATTTTTCAATGCCTAATCTGACTATGGACAGTGTTGTAATGTTGAGGACAGATGAGGAGAGGGGTGAGGTGTTCTTGCATAACTTTATTCTCCAGATAGAAAAGAAAGACAGAGATGAACGTAAAAGGATGCAACATATCGTACACCATTCGCATGAGATACAAACTGTCATAAACGACGATATAGAATACAGTTCAGTAGATAATATCAAATCAATACTAAATACATGCTCTGATACAGCGCCTGGTCCTGATGGTGTTCGGTACAGTCACATAAAATGTCTGGAGGACAAAGATCTTGCGGAATTATGCAAGCTTTTCAATAAGAGTATCCATACTGGCGCTATTTCTAATGATTGGCTTCACAACTATCTGAGACCCTTGCTTAAACCTGGAAAAGACATCACAAATGGATATATAATTATTACTTTGCAAAACAACTGCCTGCAAACTGCTTGAAAACATTCATAGCTCGTAGAGTTTCACATATAATGGAGACAAATGGTCTGTTCCCCTCCACTCTAGGCGCCTATCGTCCAGGAAAGGACATCTGGTGCAATGCAGCGGTTTTTGCATATGATGCGTATGAGAGGTTCAGATGGGGATGAAAACAGCAGCAGCTGCCATTGATTTACAGGACGCATATAATACTCTATATTACTACTTACTTATACAGTTATTAATGGATATGCAGATGGAGTCAGGCTTGGTCAGGTTTTGCTGCACATTTTGAACGAATGTTATCATTGGGTTGTGGTCCATGGGCATCACAACCACAACATGTCCTAATGAGTCTTCCTCAGGGATCACCACTCTCGCCAGTCTTGTTCAATGTATACACTGTCGGGGTAACCAGCACACGAAGGTTCGGAATTCACAGAACAATGTCGTACGCCGATGATATTCTGGTGTATCACATGGGCAAGGACAAAAATGAGATCTCATCTGCATTACAATGTGAACTGAAACGGATTGGTGACTGGTGCAATGAATTCGAAGCGAATGTGAACCCAGCAAAGTCTTCTCTGACACGGTTCTCTCTGAACACTCACATAGTAAAGACACATACTCCAGTTGTATGCATGTGTAACACTCACATGGTAAAGACACATACTCCAGTTGTATGCATGTGTAACACTCACATAGTAAAGACACATACTTCAGTTGTTTGCATGTGTAACAAAGACATAAGCGAACCACTAAAATATATTGGTATAACAGTTGACAGAAGCATGTAATTTAAGAGCTCAAGACTTGGGAGACGCTGTAAAGAATGGGCCCCGGGAATCGTCAATGCGGCGATACCTGCACTCGTGGATCAGCACTCCCATCCAGGTGATATCATTATCTACACCGATGGCTCTGTCAGACGCGGAACCAGAACATCGTCGGCTTATTCGTCGCTCACTTCATGAGGACTGCGGCGATTTCGAGACAACAACATCGAGCATGATTATGGAGATCACTGCTGCCTCCAGGGCTATGTAATGGGTGGCTGAGCAGCAGGTAGCCCATACGATTATCATATCAGACTCGATGAATATGCTTCAAATGATTGAATCTGGAAGTATGTGTGTGGAATGGGTGGATAGTATTAGGAGATCACATCTCAAGAAAATGACATGGCTGTACACGCCTGGACATGCTGGAGTGCGTGGTAACGAGCGTGCTGACTCTCTTGCAAACAATGCCCAGACTCAAGCGGGCAGAAGTATGGACAGAGCCGATATCATCAATGTGGTACGCTCTCAATTGTGTGACATGTTCAAGTCTCAGACACTGGAACGAGTTCGATAATTAGGCGTTAAGTTTGAACGTGCCAGACATTATCGTCTTCGTGGTAGAGAGAGAAGATATAGTAATCAACTTCTCATGGGTACGGTGAGCAAATGGACTTTGGGATGGCTGCTGCAGCGGAGGACAGAGAATGCATGGCAATGCCCAATGTGACATGACGTCGATCGCATAAGATAACATAACTGATCATATAGGAGATATAAATATATATATAAAATTCTACAAACTAATTTCACCATCTTCTAAATTACATCGAATATCATAACTGGTGCTATGGCATTCATGTACTGTCGGTGAGATCGTCATGTGTCGGATACCATAACCGATGCTATGGGATTCATGTACTGTCGGTGAGATCGTCATGTGTCGGATATCATATCCGGTGCTACGGGATTCATGTACCGTCGGTGAGATCGTCATGTATCAGATATCATATCCGGTGCTACGGGATTCATGTATCGTCGGTGAGATCGTCATGTGTCGGATATCATAACCGGTGCTAAGGGATTCATGTACCGTCGGTGAGATCGTCATGTGTCGGATATCATAACCGGTGCTACGGGATTCATGTACCGTCGGTGAGATCGTCATGTGTCGATATCATATCCGGTGCTACGGGATTCATGTACGTCGGTGAGATCGTCTTTGGTCGGATATCAATATCCGGTGCTACGGATTCATGTACTGTCGGTGAGATCGTCATGTGTCGGATATCATATCCGGTGCTAGGGATTCATGTACCGTCGGTGAGATCGTCATGGTAAAATAAAAGGAACACATATGGTTACTCACAATAATGTTGGTTATATTAATCAATATATATGGTGACAATTGTAAAAGTGGATTTCAATGACAAGGTAGACTAAACAATTGACCGATACGGCAATGCATGACACATATAAGATTTTAAAATGGATTGCAATATGTGGCAACAAGGTCAGGCGAAGATTGCGACAGTGACAATACAGTAATGGTGGGGACATAAATAATACACTTAAAGAAGTTAACGATGGGCACCAGAAACATGAAATCTCATTCAACCATACTCAATTCTAGCGCAATAACTGAACGACTCACTTCATGAAACGCATTAAACAAAATAGTTATAACAATAAAGAAAATAAAATAGAAACAACAGAAGAACAGTGGCAAATACTGAAATAATTAGTCCAACAAACGTCAAAAGAACTAGCCTCAACAACATGTCAACGGAACAAATACAAATGGATGACGAAAGACATTATGGAATTAATAGAAAATCGAAAGAAAAACAAACAAAATCTATGTGACTATTATCAAATCAAAAAGGAAATAAGACATAAATATAAAACCAGAAAAAGAGTGCTTAAAAGAAAACACAAACAAATCGAATATGTCATCCACGACATATTTAGGACGGCCAGTAGAGCTGCATTTGCTCTAGTACCCACGTTTTTAAGCATCTCTTTTGTGATCCCATCCTTTCCGGGCGACTTTCTGAGCTTCAGTTCCCTTAATGCATCTTCCATGTAATTACAGGTGAATGTATCCTTTAGGTAACTATCAGCTTTTCTTGGCTCGCCTTGGAGGGCTCTAACTTTTCTCTTTGTGTCATCGACGTTTTCTTTTGCTCTTCTTACTCTTCTGACTTCGGCATATGTTTGCATTAAGTTGTTTACGACTTCCTTTCCCGAGGACACTTTTTTGTCTTGTTCAAGGACTATTAGGGGTCGGCATGTGTTTTTGTCTCTCAGCGCTTTTCCTAGCTTCCACAATTTATGGCTGTCCCTATCAAGGTTCAGGAATTCGGTCTTATCAAGGAATGGTTTTCCGTGCCGCTTTCAGGATTGCTTGTGAGAGTTCCCTTGCCACGGATCGCATGTGTTTCTTTTCCTGCATGTTGATGTGTTCAACATTGGCATCTGTCAGTGCCCCGTACTGTTTCCTATTTGCTTTTTTGTAGTTCCACCGTGGCAACCACATTTTGGCCTCAGGTACACATTTTAGGTCTACTTGCAGTTTGACTCGCCTATGGTCACTATCTCCAAGTTGCTTTGTGACCGTACGTAATGTTTTTGTAGAAGGGGGCATCTGTTGCCAAAACCAAATCGGGGTGCAAGTCGTATGCCACCTTCTCGAGTAGAAGGTTTTATCGGATCGTCTGGGGCATTGATGAGGAACAGGTTGTTCTCTTATCTCCCAGTCTTCCACTTCTAAGCCTCTGCTGTTCGTTTCGAGGTAGCCTCATCTTTCTAAGTGGCTGTTGAAATCACAGACCACCATGTATGCTTTATCATCAATAGTCATCATTGCATCTAGTGACAGCGAGATGTCACTTGGACAGTAAGGACCGTTATGCTGTATCTGTCGTAGTCTGTATGTAGTGTGCTGTTAAAGAAGTGCAATTCGTCAATCATATTGTATCATTTGCTTGATAAAGTTCTTTTGGTCGAAACGTTGCTGTGTCTTGTTATTGTTTCTGTACGTTGTAAAACTACAGTACCTTGATATTACGTGTTTCGCCATTGCAACATAGTTTTACTGCAGTCTTTCGATTCGCAAACACAGTCATGATTAATCAAAGTGATTATGATTGATATATTGATGCATTAGAAACATGATAAGAGATGAATGGTAAACATATGTGTAGTGATGTGCAATAACTAAGAAATGAAGTATTCCTGGCAATGATGAAACTTGAACTGCAACACAATGTCATCATTAACTAATTTTAATGTGCATTGCAATTATAACTTACACATTGGCAATGTAAATAAGAACATTCTAACATATTAAAAAGACACAGGCACACATTTATTAAAAACAACTAAAATATTTAAAAACATTCATTAACAAGAACTAAATTGAATTATGTTAACACAAGTTATACTAACATTTTATACATGTTCATTGAAAGCTTGAACTGTTTCTCTACTAGAAAACTATGGGATCAAGGGATAACTGCTAGACAATATCAGATCAATTTACACAAATAGCCTACGAAAGACAGACTACGAAATGAGGACATCAGAAGCAGAATGGGCATAACTTCATGCACCGAATACATCGACATACAACAAATGATGTGGTTTGGACATTTAATGAGAATAAAATACAACCAACCACCAATAGCAGCATACAATAAAAAAGATCGCGTACTAGAGCTAAGGGATGACCAAGAAAAAGATGGATAGACAATATCAAGACCACACTACATAAATACGGATACAGCACAACAAGGGCGACTCATCTAGTCCTAGAAGGCAAATTAAAGCTACCATCCCTACGCTTAACGGCAGGAGTGGGCTGCCAACTACATCTTCCACCTCGGAATAGACAATAGACTGTTTCTCATTTATACAGACACTATATTGTGTTTTCTACTTCCATGGTCAACTAGACGATGTACGGAAATCTACAAACCCGAGGAGGTCAGATCAGATCAGATCTGGAGAAAACCGTGCGGAGTTTGCAGTAGTTGCCTTTGGCACGACATAAACAAATTAACAAACTAACTAGTGAGAAATCAGGATGAGGTTTCCTTGCTATTGCGCATGGTAAGGTCAGTATAGTATGACATGGAACATATTAGACAACATACTTTCAATTTATTGATACTTTTTAAAATGGTTTAATGATAATATCCTATTATACCCTAATAATGCTAGAAATGTGATCATAATCTTCAACGTTAACGTACTCCACTGTTAATCTAATTGTTTTTAAATCAAAATATATCATAGCTTTGGTGCTGGACAAACTGTCTCTTCCGAATATCATCCTTTTATTCATTTTCTGTGCACTATAACATTCATAACTCAGCGTCGTCCTCCCTAACTTGATTCTAATTTGGGAATACCTTGTGACTGTCAAACTTTCCCCAGAGATGAATTATATCCTTACGTCATTCTAAATGGACCTCTAAGCGACCGAAATGTGTGTTCATTATTCAAGCCCAAACTTGCTTCTGTATCTAATCTTCTACTTTCCCCATCCTAACCTAACAAGAACTAGGGTCTCCCTCATACCTGTGGGACTTGTATGTGCAACACCTCTCAGACCTAATAGTCATGCCAGCCCGTGCAGTCTGTTTTACCGGACAACACGCCCGCTTTCTTTACAGTATTTATGTCTGCCATCCCTGTGTGCTAGGTTGTTCCACAACCACCTCTAGATAACTAGGCCAGAAAATGAATGATGATTCCCTTACCTAGATCAGAAAAATGGGCAGGAAATTACATATGTTTGATAGAACATTGCACGCCTTTTTGTAATTTTGCACAGGTATTTGAGTATATGGTTATTTATTGGTGAAACATATTTATAATATTGATATTCCTTATTGTTAAGCAATGGCAAACTACTGAACGTAATAATGCCTAGAAAAATCACAAACAGCGTTACAAAGCTGAGGTTGATTCGCAAAGTCATGTAAATGATATGCAATTAACTTTTTAACTATTATTCAACTGGACTTGTTGCATAATATAACTTCAATTTAGCATTTTGTGTTCCCACAATCCTTTGCAAGATGACCTTACCCCTGGCACCAATAACACAGCTAGGGATAACCCTGGACGGTTTGACCAGAGCCAAATATAAACTTTTGGGCCTTCCGAGCTCAGCCAACTCTAGATATCTGAGTCCGAAGGCCCATAAGTTTATAGTTGGCTCTGCGTCAGACTCAGGTAAGACATATGGGAAATCAGACCACGACTACACCACGTGATCTCGCATTCCAGTATTGGTGTATAAAGGCGAATTCATTTTAAAATCAACACAAAATGCTAAATCCAAGTTATATTATGCATCAAGTTAAGTTTAACAATAAGGAATTGCAATATTATGAATATTTTTCACCAATAAAAAACCATTGATTCACATAATTGAATAAAATTGCAAAAAAGCTTGCAGTGTTCTATCAAACATCTATATTTTCCGGCCCTCTTTTCTGATCTAGGTCAGTGAAAACCAATCAGTTGTCTGGCCTAGTTATCTAGAGTTGGCTGTGGTTTGACCTGCTGTCACAATTTCTGGCCAAGTGTCCCGTTTGGTTGCATTGAAAACAACTCATTAGGGCCACTGAGTTGACGGTCTAGATCCACGCTGCTCCTCTGTTCTTCTAACCAGATCCAACTATAGCGTTGGGTGGTGATCTACTCCAGTTCCTAACGAGACAATGGTCTACTTCAATGGGATATATTAGTCTGGGGTGGTGGTAGGTGGGTGGAGATTGATCTAAGCTCAATTGGAATCACTGTTCAAACTCTCCTTTTCAATAGCAAATTATATCGATTCGCTTAGCCTCTCAAAGTATCGTCACCATAAATGTTCTTACCTTATGCTTTCTAATTCTTCTATTGACAAATACAAATTAATTGTCTGGCAGTGTTTCGCTCCCTAAATCCTGTACCAGGAAAAGCAATTATTGCTAACGCCATAATTAGATCTGCAAATCTCTGGATTGTTTCTTTTTCTGCCTCCTCAGTTTCTGTAACTTTACACTACTGAGACCAGTATGTAAACCAATATAGACTGGTTAGTAATGGGTTTGTGGCGTCCCAGATCCAGGCAACACCTCCGTCAACCACAATTAGTCACTTCCGCCATCACACAGGAAAGTCACTCCTAGCTTTATACAATAAGGTGTAAAAGTAATCAGTGGATAATGTTAAACATGTTTGTTTGATGATACGCATTTTGTTTAACGAAAACCGATAACAGAAACTGAAGGTTAAACGAGTGACTGTTAACCGACGTTATACTTTATTTATATATATATATATATATAGTATTACATACGCAAAGACAAATTAATGATTAAAAAGAAAAAACATCACACGACGATCCAACAGTAGGTCTTTAAAAAGATATAAAATACATTTACATAATAATAATTAAACTAAAACATTAGGTCAAACGCGAGTCAGAGACGCAACGTCGCGCCAGGTTTAGTGAGTTGACACTAAGCAAGAACCTACCCCACCTCCACGTGGTGACCCTAGAAACAGACATATAATCATCTCTGGCTAAGGGGTAAGGATCGATGGAGAGCTACTCTAGTATAAGTAGTAGTGCAGACGCAGTTGCGTTTTACGGGATTTCCTCGACGAACACAGACGAGCAGAATCCCATAGTGATTATTTCTGCAGGTCTCTCCCGGCCGATGGGAAATGCTAAATCGTCAAATACGAATCGTAAAACTAACAAGGTAGGAGTCGTTCGGAAGCACGTCTTCCTTGAAACAATGGACGCACACATCTGCCAACTCTCCAAGAATTGTTGAAAAAGAGGCAACATGCCATGACGACACAAGAGAAGATTGCAATAAACTAGTATCAGAGGCCAAGCGCAGATACAATTTTGGGTAAGGTTGGCCAAGCGCAAATCTTAACGTTGCGTTCTGAAGCCTAACGAAACTGAACTCCCTGGGACAACCGGGCAAGGTACTGTTGCACAAGCAACTCACATCCCGGAAAAACTGGCGATTGCAAAATTTCAGTTGCGTTGCTACTGCCGAAGGAAACGACCCTCTAAAATATATATGCGCAGCTTCAGTCCAGTGTTTCCTCAAGTTCACCTCAACGGTAGCCATGAAGATAGACACTGGCACGGAATCACCGGTCTATTTGAGACAATATCGAAGCCCTTTGAAAAGCAGAGAAGTACTGAAAAGAGCCCTAGAAGACACGTTGAAGGTCAGGATAGTCAACCGAGTAAGGTCAGAGTAGGCCTCATCTGTGGTTATCGTCACTACGAGAGATGGAACACACGGTTCTGACTATAGGGCATTAAACAAAATCACTAAGAACATTATGTATCCACTCCCTATAATTGAGAATATATTGGGTACTCTAAATCAATCAAATTAAACCATACCAAAGCTGTGCTATCATGGTTCTCCTAAATAATCACATTCTAAATTCTGAAACACCACATGCCACGATAGATGGGCATACACTCACTCGAACAGCATCTATGAGTTATTTGGTTGTAAAATGTGATCACAGTATATGCTTTATTTACCATATGGACCAAGTTAATGCCAAGGCTTGCAATGCGCTATCCTCACTGAGAATCATGGTGGCTGCTAACTTTGAAAAACGCCTTCTTGTGGTCCTGCACTAAGGCATTGTTCTGTCATGTATAGAATATGCATGCGCTCTCCTAACAATTAGTCCTACGCAAACAGTGAGACTTAAAATAATTTAGAATAAGGCTATGTGAATCATTCTAGGATGCACCAAAGATAGTCCAGTAGTGTCAAGGACATTCCTTTTTGTCCTCCCCACTATTGATAACAGAATTGAAACTTGAAGTTCGATCACATCTATAAATCAACGCAAACAATAAACGTCATCTCCATGAAGAACATAATAAAGAGAAAGGGTGTAGACCCAAGAGAGACAGATCATGGCCTAATCATATGGAAGATACTCTTAAGAAAATATGTGATTCTTCCAGAAATGAACCAGGAGAGGAATGGATTGCTGTGCCATCTTAATTTTAGAATGCTTTCACAGTTAGTACATCTATTAAGAAAAACTGCGAACAAAATAGTCCGTCCCTGTTTAACGCGGAGGTTGAGGCCCTCTTGAATGAAAACATCAATGATACAGATGTGGTTACTTACACCGATGGTTCAGTCATTCGCCAACAACTCTGTGCGTGGGCTTTTCCATCACTCTCAGGAGGAAAAATAATAAGAGGCGCCAGTGGGGCCTACGCAACAACCACACGTAGTTTGGCAATGGGGGTGTGTGCTTGAAATGACATTCTTCACGCATTGAGAGAATCTTTCCGAACAGAGGCGTTTCAGGGCTGTGAATCCCACTCGCTGACCAGATTGAGAGAGAATGGTCGCCATATTGGTGAGCCTGAAAAGAACGGCATACTAAATATATACAAGGAAATTGATTAATCAACATCGAACTGGCGTGTTTGGCCGCTGGACGATGCTGGATTTGCTGAGGTGGAGATATGAGCACATATGGACATGTTCGGAGTGCTATTATGAAAGTCCTCATATATCTGATAACTGATCACAACTTTGACTTAGTATGAAGAAATGTTAGAAGATGTTATTATTTATTTAAATACTTAGTTTTAGATAATATGTGTAGTTATGTGTTAATGATTTATCTTAGTAAATTGTTGTTATGAGTTTGGATGTCGCTACAGAGGAGGTCAAATTTGTGGGTAAAGATTATTGGCCTTTCTTGAAAATTATGTTCAATCGTTTTGTCGGGTGAGATTGTTATTTTTTAGTTCGGTACTTTTTGTCCTCGTATTTTGATTTTCTCTTCTTATTTTTTGAGCTCATATGCCAGCAAGACCTCACGGACAAACTGTTAACAAACGTTTCCTATAGTTTATAGTTACTGGGTGGTTTCCAAAGATAAACATTGTTTCTGAAAAAGATCCGATACTAGTTACGTGTATTCATTATGCAAACTGGACGGTCAATGTATAACCATCTGAAGACATTTCTCCTTGACACTCTTTTACATTCTCTTTTTCAAAATAAATGAGAAGTGAAAAATCGTCTGAACTTAGAAAATGACAATGAAGACACACTATTGATTGTTAAAAGAAAAATAGAAAGTTTATATTTGTGAATAGTGTGAAAAATAATATATAATTTCTTGTGCAGTAGTGTTAGCTATGTTTGTTATTACGATATTCATACACACACGCGCGCGCACACACACCATATGTGATATATATATACTAGTATGTAAATTATATAAACATTATTTCTGGTCTGCGTGTAGTAAAGAAATTGCTATGTAACTATAATGGTAACATAGCCAACTACTTCATGTTAACGTAACATTAATCTATACATTCAAACAAGCTGCATACTTTAATGTATTGATGACAATTGTGGCATATCCTCCACAGGACGTCACCTTCAACTACATTATACGAGTTGTTGATTGTCTATGCACCATGTATACGTTCAGTCGTTTGTCATTTCTTTATGAACGGTATGGTCTATTTTTATGACTTGAAAAATCTACGAGATCAATTTTTTTTTTCACATTACCCGCCGCTGAGTTTGAAAAAGTTACACTTGTGTTGTGATCGAGCTGACTACCGCTTTATCTACAGACGTCCACACTTTAAAGGCAAAACTAATTAATATCAAAAGCTGGGATGTCATCATTCATCAATGTAGACAATTTATTGCATTTACTCTATTGTTGTTTGTGTACTATGTATCATGTCGTGTCCTCGATAGCATCAACTTCCTCCTTCTTATTTCTACGTACACACAAGAATAGCATAAGCAAAAATGCTAGCAATGGAAGAGGAAAAATCCATACGACTACAGTTCCTGAAGCTGTGAAAAGAAAGTATAATATATATACATATATGTGCCCTGCTGGATAATACTAGTACATCTATTTTATTATATTGAAATTATGTTAATATGAGAAGATACAAGCAGATTAGAAAGCTTTATATATATATATATATATATAATATGACGTAGATAACTGAGAGGGAAATTGCGTTAAAGTCAAGTGACATTGCTCGGTCAGATTAAGTGATTGTACACTGACCAAGTTCATCACCTCCACGTGTTGGTCTATACTTCGATTACAGTGGAGATATAATACAGCCTTACTTTACTCCGGTTTCAACCATAAACCAGTCGCTGTGTCCACCATCAGTGCGAACTGCACACTGTGAACCATCATAGAGGCACTTTATAATGTTTATTATTTTGTCTGGTATTCCATAGCATCTCAGAATATTCCACAGAGGGATTCTGTGTAGACTATCAAAGTTTTTTTTTTTTTAAATCGATGAAATTTAGTATGAGTGGTTGTTGCTTCTTAATATGTTCCTCCAAAATTAGTCGTAGGGTAATTATTTGGTCCCAGCAGCTTCTCCAAGGTCTAAAACCAGCTTGTTCTTCTCTCAGGGTTGTGTCCACTGCTCCTTTGATTCTATTAAGAATGATTTTGCAGAAAGTCTTAGTCATTACTGATAATAGGGTGATCCCTTTCCAGTTGTTGCAATCTTTGAGATCACCTTTTTGGGGATCTTAACAATTATTCACTTCTTCCATTGATCTGGGACAGTTTCTTCTTCCCATACGTTATTAAATAGTTCTTGCACCTGTCTAATAGTTGTATCAGCAGCCGCTTTGAGCATTTCTGCAGTAATGTTGTCGTCACCCGCTGCCTTATTGTTTATCCAGGAATAGATTGCCTCCTTGACTTCAGCTACACTTATCATTTCTTCGTTAATTGGTAGGGAGCTGTTTCTTGTCTCTTCGTCAAACTTGAGTAGTACTGGTGGATCAGGTCTATTTAATATTTCTTCAAAATATTATGCCCATCTTTTCTTCTGCTCGGTATCTGATGTTAGAACTTTATCATCTTTACTCTTAATTGGGCCACCCTTTGAAACAAAAGTTCCAGTAAGTTGTTTTAGTGTGTTGTATAGCATTTTACTGTTTCCAGTCTTAGCTGCCTTTTCCCCATCTTCGGCCAGTCGATTGACATATGCTCTTTTATCTCTTCTATCCGCTCTTTTCACTTCCTTGTCTTTTAGTCTATATTCCTCTTTAGCTTGGATTTCATATGTTGCATCCTTAGTATTAAATATCGCTAGTTTCATCTTTCTTCTTTCTTGAATACATGTCCAGGTGTCATCGCTTATTCAGGGTTTTCTATCTTTCGTCTTTAATCCTGCGCTACTATTTGCTGCCCCCAATAGTGTGCCCTTTATCTTAGTCCATTTGTCTTCAATGTTCTGTTCATTTTCACCATTGAGTAACTCGAACCTATTCTTAAGTTCGAGCTGATATTCCTCTTTTACCTCATTATTTTGTAGCCTTTGACTGTCTATTCGCAGTTGTTCTTTTTTAGTATGGTAAATTTTCAAATTCAGTTTCAATTTACCTATGCATAAATTATGATCACTTCCTACATCTGCCCATCTGTATGCACGGACATCCAGCAATGATGTTCTAAATTGTGTATTTATGCACATATTGTCAATCTTATTCCTGGTCACTCCATCTGGTGAGTGCCAAGTAAGTTTATGAATTTCCTTATGTGCAAAGATGGTACCTCCAATTACTAGGTTTGACAGCCAGTCTTTCTACATTCTCATTCATAGTGTTTATTCCTTGTTTTCCTATAGCTCTCTCTACCCCTACATTATCACTTCCAACCGTGGCATTAAAGTTCCCCATTACCACTAACAGGTCATGTTACTGGGTCTTGTTAATTTGATCTTGTAGTTGCTCATAAAATGTGTCTTTCTTATCATCGTCAGCCTCATTTGTTGGTGCATAACACTGCAGTATTGTCATATTGAGATGCCTGGTACTGAAGCGGGCTCTAAGTTTCCGACTCGAGATGGGTTTCCATTCTAACATGCTCTTTGCTACTCTAGGTGTCATCATTATACCCACTCCTTCAAAATGCTTACCATCTTCTCTTCCTGAATAGATGAAAGTTAATCCACTAACTACTCTTCTATCTGTTCCAGACCATCTCACCTCACTTAACCCCAGTATGTCTAGCTCGTATCTCTTCATTTCTTCTGCAATTTGGGCTGATTTTGTAGCCGTGGCCATCGTTCTCACATTCCAAAATCCAATTTTAGTGTGTGTTTTGAGCCAAGTAATGTACGAGTCGGGTTGCTGACTTCCGCAAAGCGACTTTCATCAGCAACCGTCATTGATGCACTAGGTGCACCGCACACCACCTGGCTGGTCGGTTTACGGTATGGCGTCCTTTCTTACAAGTTTCTGTAGCTATTTTAATTTCTTGTGATGAGGTAGCTGGCCTCACGCACAAGTCCTCCTCCTTTTCATCCGGGCTTGGAATCGGCATTGGCAGAGTTCATATATATATATATAATAAAAATAAATAACAAAACAAAATGTACATATATATATATATATATATAATAAAAATAAAAACAAAATGTACATATATATATTCTATGAGTCATCACCTCTATATGTGCTAAGAATAGCTAATGCTGATGCTCGTCCATCACGGGTGATGAAGATCACACAGTTTTCATCCAAAGGAATGTAGTTGCGTTATGTTTGTCTGTGTGTACGTAGATGACTAGTGAGATCGATGTGAACTTGAAATGTTCTTGTACAGTGTGAGCAAGGTATATTTGTACTTGTGGTGAGTTTTACTGTCTTTCTATTTTAACGTTTTTGTTCCATCCGTGCTGTTCTACCTGCCTCGCAGGCAGAAGAACCGTGTCGAAGAAATGTGCGCAAGGCTGATCTGTCTTGATCAACATTCTCCTAGTTGTCGACATCTATGTCTAAGAATTTCATCGAGTGTTTCTATTGTGTTTTTGAATCGCTGGGAGCACAACAGCTCGATATACCGTCAGTTTTGTGACTTGGCCAATACCAAAATTGTGCGAGACGTTTCTATATAGTCTGTCAAATGTGTTGCTAGCTTTAGAGATTCTGATATTTATTTCATCGACTATGGTGACATTTTGGGACAATGTGCTTCCAAGATAAGTAAATATGTCCACTACTTTCAGTTTCTTGCCGTTTGTTGTAATATTTGGTTACAATAAAGAAGACCGATTTATCGTGTAAAAGCCAAAGAGAAGCACATGTGGCATCGATCACCACTTCGTAATAGCTAAGGTGACAATGCAACAAAAGAGATTCATGACGACCACACATAGTAAACACGTGCGATTCAGTGTGGGACATCATAAAGAGCAGAAGAGAAAGTATTTGGTGTCGCGATTTCCAACAGATTCAAGGCCCTAGAAGAAGTAAATGAAGGAAGCTTCGAAGATACTGGCATTCTGTTAAAATAGCCTAGAGTAGAACATGTGAGACTACACTTGGATAGAAATAAATATCATTACAATTAATGTCTATCAGTCAATATTAGATAATATAACGGGAATAAGAAGCAGAAAAGACGATCTCTGTAATAGCAGAACAAGATCAACACAGGCCAAAGCACAACACACATTTACACAAACACTAATAAAAGGTAATAAGAACTATGAAAGCAGATAAAACAAGGTACATATTTGACTTGACAAGAGATACAGAAGCGGCAGAAGCTAAGGGTAATCTGAAAGATTTATACGACAAGGACATTCACAGCCAAATACCAACAAACACAAAAAAACGATTAAGGACAAGACTGAAAGTTAATTGGGCAATGCTCAATAGTAGATGTAGATGTGGGAGTTCAGTTCAAAAATCTACTAAATAGGACAGTTTCTCAAAGCCTACCAGACATAACTGCAGATGCAAAAAATCAAGCAATCGAATGTAGCCAGTCATGCAAAGCGAAAATACGAAATGGTAAAGCTATAAGCCCAGATGGTATACCTGAAGAGGACATCCAGGCAAATGCTGATATCTCAACATGTAACAGGACTATGCAAGACCAGAGGACGGAACAGAGGATAATTGGCCAACCATACTTTAAATGCTAACTGATGGTCAAATGGTCAACCATACTCCAGATAGAAATGTAACGGTTAACCCATCCGGGTACATTTTGCATACGACCCACCTGTAGGGTAGCAGAAGATGAAGAGATCGCCATCAACAGTTAGTGCAAGATGAGACATTGGTATGCGAGCAAGATGGAAGGAAAGTAGTTGAGAAGAAGAAGGGTCACCATCAACCAAGAAATAAAAGAGCAAAGATTGTGTTGATCAAACAGAAGACTGTACGATTGAACTCAGAGAAGAAATGTTTCTTTTGAGTCATAGGAAAATCTCTAAAATGACGGCATGTTAACAATTGCCTGCATCTAAGAGTGAAGCTGTTGGGTTGTGCTACTAAGACAACCAGAACAAAGCAACAAAACGATATCAGTGAAGAAACGATGATGCTGAACCTTGAAGTCGAACAGTACGTCGTGTTGTTAAAACGACTTTCACCCATTACAACTGGAACAACACAAAAGAAAATTCGTAGTTATTGACTCAACCGCATACTTCAATTCTGACCAGAAGATTCAACGACGATGTGCTTTGACGACAAAAAAGCGAAGGTTGTGATGAACACAACTTGGGCGCTGAGAGCCGAAGACCACTTTTCAGAGACCAGCGACGATGTCATCAGAGCGAAGGATGTGGGGAACAGAACTTACGGGCTGAGAACTTGAAGAATGCCAGAGCTCATGACCTTCCAGAACGATTTACATCCAAGAAGATTTAGATAACGTTAAGGTAATACCCACATTTTGAACTATTGACCTTTTTTTCTGTTTACTGGGTAATAAGACATCACTACTTTACTTGAGTGAGAGTAATAGAACATGGGCGAATTTTGAGTTGTGAAATATTTCCAATTTTTAATTGATATACGCATAGCTTGAGTTCATTATTAAATGATATATCAATCTTGCTGCTAATTGATCATAACGGTGTTAGGTCAGTTGTAGTCACTAACATCTTGGTTTGTAGTAAGACAGAAGTGTGGAAGAAGTACTGTTATATTTTAAATGAAGAAAATAGAATCAGTGGACTATCACAAGCCGTTCTTTTGACAGCCCATTTTCCTTAGACGTGTTATACTTTCTTGGGACTTTGTACCAGCAGTTGGCCGTCAGGTTAGCTGATCTATTGCAAACATACATGCTACATGGCTTGCTAGCGAACATTTGGGAGATGGCAGAAATACCAAAGTTATGGAGACAATACGTCAAACTACAAAAAAGTGGTGATCTCCAAAAATGCTCTAGCTATATAGGAATGATGCTCCTGTCTCGACCAGGTAACATTGCTAAGCCGAAGCATCCTAGAGAGACTTCGAGAAACTGCAGACACAGTACTAAGAAATGGACAAGCGTGATTTAGGTTAAACAGATACTGCACATATCAAAATTCGTCACTACGCATCATAGTAGCGCAGTGCATTGAGAAAAGTGATTCCACTATATCAACCTTGTCAACTATAAAAGACATTTGATAGACTAGACAGGGGAACAGGCTGAAAACCGTTATGGCACTATGACGGTCCCAAGACGATAACTAACCTAATAAATAAAAAGTATGAGGAGACAATGAGTAGCGTACTGCACAAAAGGAGAACTGAGATGGATCTTTGAAATAAAGACTAGTGCGCGACAAACTATGAACAAGCTATTTGATAGTCTAGACATGAAAACACTGTAGAAACGGCTACGTCACTATATCATTCCCCCACAAACTATCTAACCTAATAACGAAAGTGTATGAGGAGACAATGAGTAGAGTACTGCGTGAAGGCAAACTGACGTAGGACTTTGAAATAAAGACGGCTTTACGAGAGGGCTGCTCTATTACCGTTCCTTTGCCTGCAAACTATTGACTGAATAATGAGATCAACAACAGCCAGGGGGAGAAATGGAATACAATGGACCATAATGAGTCAATTTGAGGATTTTTATTTTTATTTGGTTTGGATTTTGATTCGGATTGTGATCTCACAATAGCCAGGTCTGACTATTCATGAGGAAAGAACAACGATCATGAGATTAAATGCTAATTCCAGAGTACAGGTCATATTGAGAGGAGCACCTATAATAAAGGATGACACATTTACATATAGTTAAGTGTTATCAACATTCAATGTGTCCCATATGAAGATGTAAAGACTATAATACAAAATGCAAGATCCGCATCTGTTGTTCTCTAGAGCATATTGAGCACAAATGACCAGGAACAAAACTATGATAATGATATTTAACTAAAATGTTAAAGATGTTATTCTCTTTGGTGCGGAGGCATGGATAACACCTAAAGGAAACACCAAACAAGTTGCAAAAATGCATCAATAGACAGCACAGGATACTACAGCTGCGATGGTAAAACATGACATCAACTATGTAAAAGAGCGGTGGAACGGCAGGTGGACAAGAGATAACGTACAGAAAGTAGCGATGGAAAAGACACACTCTGAGGAGACCTCCTGATAGTATCACAAGACATGCCCTCCTATGAAACCTCCAGAATAATAGATCTTACCTTCCAGCTAAGGAAATACACATCAACACATCCAGATGGGAGATGGTAACAGAATGCAAGAAAAGGGGGAAAGAGTGGAGTGATCTCGAAATGATGGCCTTTGATAGAGAGCTTGGAAACCTTGGTTACGCGTACATATGCCTCCTTAGGGGTGAATGGTGAATAATAATATATATTTATGTTATATGTTATATCAGAGATTAGTGTACTTTATTATCGAGAACAATATAGAGCATTGATGGTCTTCTATATATATATATATATGTTATATCAGAGATTAGTGTACTTTATTATCGAGAACAATATAGAGCATTGATGGTCTTCTATATATATATATATATATATATATATATATATATATATATATATATATATATATATATATATATATATATTATATTTTATATATGTTATTTCAGAATAGATATGTACTTTATTATCGAGAACAATATAGAGCATTGATTGTCTTCTATATATGTATATGTTATATCAGAGATTATAGTACTTTATTATCGATAACAATATATATCATTGATTGTCTTCTATATATGTATATGCTATATCAGAGATCATTGTACTTTATTATCGAGAACAATATAGAGCATTGATTGTCTTCTATATATGTTATATCAGAGATCATTGTACTTTATTATCGAGAACAATATAGATCATTGATTGTCTTCTATATATGTATATGTTATATCAGAGATTATAGTACTTTATTATCGAGAACAATATAGAGTCATTGCTTGTCTTCAATATATATGTATATGTTATATCAGAGATCATTGTACTTTATTATCGAGAACAATATAGAGCATTGTTGTCTTATATATATATGATATATATGATTATATATATATATATATATATATATATATATATATATATATATATATATATATATATATATATATATATATATATATATATATGTATATGTTATATCAGAGATTATAGTACTTTATTATCGAGAACAATATAGAGCATTGATTGTCTTCTATATATGTATATGTTATATCAGAGATTATAGTACTTTATTATCGAGAACAATATAGCGCATTGTGGTCTTCTATATATATATATACATATTTATATATAACTTCTAAGAAAGGACGCCATACCGGTAAACCGACCAGCCAAGTGGTGTACGGTGTACATAGTGCATCAATGACAGTTGCTGATGAAAGCCGCTTTGCGGAAGTCAGCAACCCGACTCGTAGATTACATGGCTAAAAACACACACTAAAATTGGATTTTGGAATGTGAGAACGATGGCCACTTCTACAAAATCAGTCCAAATTGCAGAAGAAATGAAGAGATGCAGCTGGACATACTGGGGTTAAGTGAGGTGAGATGGCCTGGAACAGATAGAAGAGTAGTTAGTGGATTAACTTTCATATATTCAGGGAGAGAAGATTGTAAGCATTTTGAAGGAGTGGGTATAATGATGACATCTAGAGTAGCACAGAGCATGTTAGAATGGGAACCCATCTCGAGTCGGATAATTAGAGCCCGTTTCAGTACCAGGCATGTCAATATGACAATACTGCAGTGTTATGCACCAATAAATGAGGCTGACGATGACACATTTTATGAGCAACTACAAGATCAAATTAACAAGACCCAAAAACATGACCTGTTAGTAGTAATGGGGACTTTAATGCCACGGTTGGAAGTGATAATGTAGGGGTAGAGAGAGCTATAGGAAAAAAAGGAATAAACACTATGAATGAGAATGGAGAAAGAATGGCGGAGTTATGTATGCTGTCAAACTTAGTAATTGGAGGTACCATCTTTGCACATAAGGAAATTCATAAACTTACTTGGCACTCACCAAATGGAGTGACCAGGAATCAGATTGACCATATGTGCATAAATACACAATTTAGAACGTCATTGATCGATGTCCGTGCATACAGAGGAGCAGATGTAAGAAGTAATCATAATTTATGCATAGGTAAATTGAAACTAAAATTAAAATTCACCATTCTAAAAAAGAACAACTGCGAATAGACAGTCACAGGCTACAAAATAATGAGGTAAAATAAGAATATCAACTCGAACTTAAGACTAGGTTCTAGTTACTCAATGGTGAAAATAAACAGAACATTGAAGACAAATGGACTAAGATAAAGGACACACTATTGAGGGCAGCAAATAGTAGCACATGATTAAAGACGAAAGACAGAAAACCCTGAATAAGCGATGACACCTGGACATGTATTCAAGAAAGAAGAAAGATGAAACTAGCTATATTTAATACTAAGGATGCAACAGATGCAATCCAAGCTAAAGAGGAATATAGACTAAAAGACAAGGAAGTGAAAAGAGCGGCTAGAAGAGATAAAAGAGCATATGTCAATCGACTGGCTGAAGAAGGGGAAAGGCAGCTAAGACTGGAAACAGTAAAATGCTATACAACACACTAAAACAACTTACTGGAACTTCTGTTTCAAAGGGTGGCCCAATCAAGAGTAAAGATGATAAAGTTCTAACATCAGATACCGAGGAGAAGAAAAGATGGGCAGAACATTTTTAAGAAATATTAAATAGACCTGATCCACCAGTAATACTCAAGTTTGACCAAGAGACAAGAAACAGCTCACTACCAATTAACGAAGAAATGATAAGTGTAGCTGAGGTCAAGGAGGCAATCGATTGCTTGATAAACAATAAGGCAGCGGGTGATGACAACATTACTGCAGAAATGCTCAAATCAGCTGATGATACAACTATTAGCCAGGTGCAAGAACTATTTAATAAAGTATGGGAAGAAGAAACTGTCCCAGATCAATGGAAGAAGTGAATAATTGTTAAGATCCCCAAAAGAGGTGATCTCAAAGATTGTAACAACTGGAGAGGGATAACCCTATTATCAGTAATGACCAAGACTTTCTGCAAAATCATTCTTAATAGAATCAAAGGAGCAGTGGACACAACCCAGAGAGAAGAACAAGCTGGTTTTAGACCTGGGAGAAGCTGCTTAGACCAAATAATTACCCTACAACTTATTTTGGAGGAACATATTAAGAAGCAACAACCACTCATACTAAATTTCATCGATTTAAAAAAAAACTTTGATAGTCTACACAGAATCCCTCTGTGGAATATTCTGAGGTGCTATGGAATACCAGACAAAATAATAAACATTATTAAAGCCTCTATGATGGTTCACAATGTGGTAGTTCGCACTGATGGTGGACACAGCGACTGGTTTATGATTGAAACCGGAGTACAAATAAGCTGCATTCTATCTCCGCTATTGCTTGTAGTGGCCATTGACTGGGTGATGCGAATTTAGTTGCAGGGCGAAACTGGCATCGATTGGGTAGAAAATAGTCAACTAGAAGATTTTGATTTTGCAGATGGTATTGTCTTGTTAAGTAGAAACAAAAAAGATATGCAAAGAAAAACAGACAACTTGTCATCTTTAGCATCAAAAGTTGGACTGTAGATAAGCTATGAAAAAACAAATATAATGAAGACACCTATGGCAAGTGATGCAGATATCACACTGGAATCTAAAATGATAAAAATAAAAGAGCAGTTCACCTATTTCGGTAGCAATTTTGATTGCACAGGAAATGTTAAAAAGAAATTATAATACGAATTGACAAAGCAACATCAGCTTTTAAAAGTCTAAATAAAATATGGAACTGCAAGTTATATAGTATTAAAACTAAATTACGAATTTTCAATTCAAATGTTCTATCAATCCTAACATATGCTAGCGAGAGTTGGAAAATGACTAACGATATAGAAAACAAGTTGAATGCATTTGAAAATAGATGTTTGCGAAAAATAATGAATATAAAATGGAATGAATTCAGGAGAAGTGATGAAATCAGAGATATGTCTGGTCAACCACTAGTGACAACAGTTATAAGAAAGAGAAGATGGAGATATGTTGGGCACATCTTGAGGAGAAATGATAAACGAATATCAAAGCAGGGATTGAAGTGGGATGCAAAGGGTTTAAGAAAGAGAGGTCGACATAAATAGACCCTGAAACGAAGGTTTCTCTCTTTGCTGAGAGAGGCAGGAAATATCGGTCTCAGTTCCATGGAGGAGATTGAGCGAGTTGCCCAGGATAGAGCGGCATGGAGAAATTACTTGCAGGCCCTATGTAACGTATAACGGTACGAGATGAATTATTATTATTATTATATATATATATATATATATATATATATATATATATATATATATATATATATATATATATATATATATATAATATATATATATATATTATATATATATATATATATATATATATATATATATTATATATATATATATTATATATATATATATTATTTATATACATAAGATGAATAAAATTGTATATATATATACTTTCACAACTGTTTGAAGATATCTGGACATCTTAAGGACCTTAGATTTTGGCAAGGGGGTAACTTTCATAGATGGGAAGATATAAAAATGATGAAACTGGACTATTTGTTCGTTTCTGTAACCATATTCAAACTTAACACAATTGGTCATATACAGAAAACGGCGAATACATGTATCAATGTTTTTACGTTCCTGTCATGTGATATGCACTGCGGTCATGTTGTTACTTTCCGATCACGTGATTCGCAAAGCAGGAACGCAAATACAAACATATTTATTTGTCTTTCAACATGTCTGTCCTGTGGCCGAATGCATTAGATTATTTGCTGCTATGCTAAAGACAACATGTTCAATTCACGGTAAGGAAAATACTATTTTCAAACATTTTTTAAAAACATATTTTATTATCAGATCTACATCAATTTCATTTGCAACGCTATAAGTGATTCTGAATAAATACAATTTGCAAATTGTTTTTTGCCAACTTTCACGGAATTATATTGTAATCTGGGAAAATCACTGGATTTCTGGCAATCGGAATTGGCGACATTTTAATCTTATGTGGTCAACCGAAAAGTTTTTCAACTATATGGGGAAAAAAGTATTTTTTTCAATGGGAAAGACGCCGATTTTGAGGCAACTTGGCATGTTTCTTTAATATGCAACTAAATTTCCCTTGCGAAGAACGGATAAAACTGTTTGTCAATCATATAATCATATCCGGATACGACTATGCAATTACACTGATTACACCTATACTGCTGACTTTGTGTTAGCCAAGAAAATGCCATGATGACAGCCGCCGCAGATGTGTGTTGATGCACCGTTGATGCACCTCTCACGTGTCCGCGAAGGTGACTGTAGGATCAAACTCTAGAACTAAATTCCCAACCGCAGGTGGGGCATAAATGGTGCCCTCGTATCTCTGCGACTCTGTAGTACGACGATTGTCATCTATGCGAAGTCCTCTTGTGCTGTTACAACGCAACATTCGGAGATCTTGTGCAGGGGATTTGAAGCATGTGGTGTCTATATCGAGAACTTTTAGAGGCATCTTAATAGTGTCTTTAATTAATTTATTTTCTCTTCATCAACCGATCAATTGTCACAACCAAGCTCGCCATACATTATACCTGTTTTATGTGGATGCGTCTATCAGACAGCAGCGCAACGTGACCGACCCATCTCCCTAGGTTTTATACAAAATAGTTTTGAAGTTGAGATTAGTGGCTCGTATCAAGACTTCGCTATCTTGAATTGTGCTCTAACAATTAATTTTGAGTAATAAGCAAAGACACGCTGTGTCGAGCTGGTTTAGAATGTAATGTCGTGTAATTTGATAACCACATCTACATTGTTGGCACGCATCTCAATCATTTAATACTATGAGCATGTGTGTAACTTTTAAACAACACAATTTCTAGATCATACAGTCTTGACATAAACATTTATGCATTTCTCTACAATATATGCAATTTGAATATGGTAAACAATGTATATATATAATGTACACGATGTTTACTGCCACTAACTTTCACTTGTTCATTGAAACGTTTGTTAATGCAACCCCAAAATATATTTATGGACATGGATTTGAAAGTGTAAATAACATATACCTAGTTTATCACTTGCAACTATAGGAGATACAAGCTCATGACTAGAATAGATTCGACCATCCTTGCAAAACAATAATTCATTATTCTTCCTCGACTTGCATATAATCATCTCGTTCATATAATCAATATTATCCTATACAACAGGAAAACCAAACATTTCTTTCTTCTTCAAATGGTGTCATATAAATACATCAATTATTTCACCTTACTTTGCAGCAATAGTTCACAATAATGTCAACAATAACATTGTGATAAACATTGATAGTAATTTCAATTTGTCATATTTCTACTAAAAATGAACTGACATGAACATCTCAATTTGTCATATTTCTACTAAAAATGTACTGACATGAACATCTCAATGTGTCATATTTCTACTAAAAATGAACTGACATGAACATCTCAATGTGTCATATTTCTACTAAAAAATGAACTGACATGAACATCTCAATGTGTCATATTTGTACTAAAAATGAACTGACATGAACATCTCAATGTGTCATATTTCTACTAAAAATGTACTGACATGAACATCTCAATTTGTCATATTTGTACTAAAAATGAACTGACATGAACATCTCAATGTGTCATATTTCTACTAAAAATGTACTGACATGAACATCTCAATTTGTCATGTTTGTACTAAAAATGAACTGACATGAACAGCTCAATGTGTCATATTTCTACTAAAATGTACTGACATGAACAACTCAATTTGTCATATTTGTACTAAAAATGAACTGGCATGAACATCTCAATGTGTCATATTTGTACTAAAAATGAACTGACATGAACATCTCAATGTGTCATATTTGTACTAAAAATGAACTGACATGAACATCTCAATGTGTCATATTTGTACTAAAAATGTACTGACATGAACATCTCAATGTGTCATATTTCTACTAAAAATGTACTGACATGAACATCTCAATTGTCATATGTGTACTAAAATGAACTGGCATGAACATCTCAATGTGTCATATTTGTACTAAAAATGAACTGACATGAACATCTCAATGTGTCATATTTGTACTAAAAATGAACTGACATGAACATCTCAATGTGTCATATTTCTACTAAAAATGAACTGACATGAACATCTCAATGTGTCATATTTTACTAAAAATGAACTGACATGAACATCGCATATTTGTCATAGTCGCTATCAAAACATAACGTTGAGATTGTCACATCTCATATGTTCATATTTCTATGCTTTTGAACAGTGAAATCTATTTCAATGTCTAAAATGCCAACGTAATTTGAACATGTATTGGGTTCGATCGAGCACAATATCGTTTAAGCTACAGATGCTGGCATATTTGTACTATTATATTGAGAGCTACAGATTGAAGAAAGTATCTTACCTTGAACGCAATCAGCACCTTCGTAACCTGCTGTACATGCATCACACATTCCAGTTAGTCGACTGCATATTCGATCTTTACATCCTACAGAACACTGCAAATCACATCGACGACCATAATATGGGACTTCACATTCTAAGATGATATAATGATACAATAAAGTATATTAGAAAATACACTTTATAATTTACTTAAAAACATAAAGTAAAATCATTTATATGACAACAGCGAACAACATAATTTGATGTGAAGTGCAATATGTGTGAATACCCAATGCACATTATATACATAACACATCAATTAATTAACATAATCATATATTTTGTTCTTTAATTTACGATTATAAAAGTAGAAAACACTCATAATCAGGTAACACATCGACCAGTCATGAAATGAATGCGTACATTACATATTTCTGAACAAGCAGTACGGATTCTGTTTCCATAAATTCATGGAGAATATTCGGAGTACCAAAACCATTATCAATAATCTGTATTATATATTAATTTATATATACACATATATACTCGTATATACACATATAATATGTGTTGCTTAAAATGTCAACAGAAATTATCTATAAGCAAAAACTCAACTCATTGATCACAAAATACTGAAACATTAATGATGGCAGAATCCTGTAATTTTATGTGTAATCGAATTATATCATTATTATTACTATAAATGAACATCAGACAAGAGACTTTCATCCTTACCACTTTTTGATCACATATTGTGGATTTATCACATGCGTTCTTTTTAACAGGCATTTTATAGTAAACTTATGCTGAAAGAATACCTTATATGAAGTGTTTACATGTTTACATCAATCTAACTAGCTCACAACTCGGACCAATTTCTGCAGGAATAAGCGATCCAAATTACAGAATTGAAATAGTCGAAGTTTATCGTACTGCTGACAAATGGACAATTGATTTTATATTATAAGTAGGTGTGGAATGTACACTAGTCACAATTTTAGTAGGAACAATGAATTACCAGTAATTAGTGTTGTACTTTGAACCATCATTTGAGAACTAGAACAATGTATCATATATATATACCAATTGATATAGCTGTCTTCACAATGTATCATATATATGCACAATTGATATAGCTGTCTCCAACTGTCTACACAATGTGTAACAGTTTCGAAGATTCTCTGGTTGGAATTATGCTACAGTTATGGCTTATTTGGGGTTGTCATTGCTAAACCCCTTTGCATGGCTTTCCATGATTGCCTGCAGGCATGGCGCTGGCTCGCTAGGATAATTACTGAGTACATGGCTGCCTGTGTTTACTCAAGATTCATGAGTACGTGTCCTTCTGTGTTTTGTATTGTTATTGATTCTACCGGTAGTGGTAATTCAAACTGCGTTATATTTTGGTGATGTTGATTTAACTAGTGGTATACATAGATGATACAAAGTACAAACTCTGGTAGGTTTCCTTTTATGGGTTTTATTTAATCACTGGACAAAACACGTCCATTCGATTCAAAACATATATGTCGTCTCTTTCCTATCGTTGCTACACACACACACTGCTTCATTTAGTTTCCCTACGTCAGTGTCTCGTTTTTTAGTGCTACCGTTCTGATAAGAGTGCAAACACTAAGTCTCTGCTAGATGAAATATCTATAAACCACAACCTGTGAACTAAAACTAACCGTCTGCTAGACCAGCTACCACTTATGTCCGAGGACCTGCTCCAAAAGCTACCACTCTATGTCCGAGGGGCTGCTCCACC
Source organism: Arion vulgaris (assembly GCA_020796225.1). Lineage (NCBI taxonomy): Eukaryota > Metazoa > Mollusca > Gastropoda > Stylommatophora > Arionidae > Arion > Arion vulgaris. Next base: position 8,854,740 of record CM036764.1, on the reverse strand, counting down.
AGCTACCACTAATGTCCGAGGACTGCTCCTAAGCTACCACTTATGTCCGAAGGACTGCTCCACCAGCTACCACTTATGTCCGAGGGAATGCTGCACTCCTTCCACAACCTGTGAACTAAAACTAACCGTCTGCTCCACCAGCTACCACTTATGTCCGAGGGACTGCTCCACCAGCTGCCACTTATGTCCGAGAGACTGCTCCAACAGCTACCACTTATGTCCGAGGGACTGCTACACTCCTCTCACAACCTGCTAACTAAATCTAACCGTCTAGTCCACCAGCTACCACTTATGTTCGAGGGACTGCTGCACTCCTCCCACAAGCTGTGAACTAAAACTAACCGTCTGGTTCACCAGATACCACTTATGTCCGAGGGACTGCTGCACCAGCTACCACTTATGTCTGAGGGACTGCTGCACCAGCTACCACTTATGGTCGAGGGACTTCTGCACTCCTTCCACAACCTGTGAACTAAAACTAACCGTCTGGTTCACCAGATACCACTTATGTCCTATGGACTGCTGCACTTCTCACACAACCCTACTACACCCTCAGGCGACTCGCCGTTGCCCCAACGGCGAATATCGGCCCTAATACGCACAGGTATCATCCATCATGGTACATTAGAGTTGTGAGAGCTGAATGGGAATAAGTCACCACACGTCGCAAGACGTGGCTCTACAGCAACTAATCTACAACAGCCAACCATGGTCGAAAGGAAAGGAAAATCATGACGGGATCTCAGTAGACCCAGGTTGAATGAGCTACTTGGTAACGAGTCACCACACGTCGTTGGACGTGACTCATCAACCGATCATGAGTTACCATGGCTAATATCAAAGTAAACCCTGTGTGCTCATGCGCTGAAACAAAGTATTAATGAATATTCAATCAGCAAAACGTATGGGGTAAAATGAAATAAGCGTCACATGTCCTTAACGTGACTCGACAGCATGTCAACTGCTCCAGGCAGTGGAACCAACCAATGGGATAATGTGAGGCGGCTGTACTCCGACATCCCATCATCACATGTCGTAGGATGGACGAGGGCCTCTTACTCTACTGTCATGTCACTATGTCACTCTGGCCTGTCAGAGTCTTGTCTTGCAATCTGAATTCTCAAACAAAAACCAGTTACAAACTGATCATGACATGAAAACAAAACATGAATGTATACTGTTTAACTTATCATCAGTATATAACCTCCATGAGGTAATATTAACAACCCCCAATACTAGGGAATAATGAAATCCCCAAAATCCCCAATGGTAAAACATACCAGTTTGCTCTCATGTATTCAAATCAGCCCCAATATCTATCAGAGCCCCGAGTTATCGAAGTCAATACAATTATCCATCATAGTTGGAGCTCACGTCTCCATTCCGCAATTCCACCCAAAAAAAATCACAAATGAAGCTATTAAAACCTCCAAACATTTGATTCTATTAAAACACTTGGAGCAATCTCCATAAACTGCCTGTGCCTTTAACACCCAAACCCCCAACCCCAAATGAATAACGTGACATCCCAAATATATTTAAATATCTGCCATTGAACATAATGAAGCCTCAATGAGGTATGAAAATAAAATCCACCAGCAATCTCAAGTGAAATCAAACAATATTCCATATTTGATTCCTAATTATATAACCACCGACAATAAAATAACATCATCCATCCAAATGCTCCCAAGGAATCCGCCAAATTCCCGAATGATTTTGAAGTTCCCATCCTAAGACCGTAAGAAAGGCAATAATATGCAGCTTTCCAATGACCCCCAAAAAAACCGATATAATCACTCTATGTGATTTAAAATGGATCCTGACAAATCCATGACGATATATCGTTATAATCCCCCAGAATGTAGACAACAATTCAAATATTTCCCTGATCTGGTTCAACCTCATCTTCGACATCAGGCCTGCTTTGGAACATTGGGTTTCTGCAGATTTGTGGAAATCGCCAAAATCATGGTTGTCCTCATCATGATCAACCGCCTTCCCCACGGAACCGTCCCTGGTGGTTACATCAGTGGGATCCCGTGTACCAACTTCACAACGTCTACCCCGAAGTATTTTGTCATGGATCATAAAGACCCCAATCATTAAATAGAGAAAACAAGGACTATACCCTTGCTCGTAAATTGAAAGACGCAACCCTTGAAAACCATGCTGATGTGAAAACAGGACACCAGCACTAAAAAACAGCATAAAGAACCCAATAACCACTATAGTATTCCATTTCACACACTTGTTCACGGAATGTACACAATACTTTCTATGGAACAACGCATTGTTCATCCGACCAAAATAATGCAGGTCAAGATTCGCACTCTTTTGCACATCCGAACCAATGTGCACGGGATCTGATTTTGGCCAGATATGAAAATCAATTTTAGCGTTGCAGATCATATTTCGCTTATATTCTGACAGAGATTTAGCATATGTCCCATACATTCTCACACCTATGTGTAGTGAGTTACTTTTAACTACACTACCACTGTCCAATGGGAGACTAACATTTTTTGTATGCTCCTCGGCACACTCGTTGGATCCTGGAATTTGTGTATCTTCATTGTTGAGCTTCTTCTCAGTGAACTCAATTACCTGTGTCGTTGTTGACGTGTCACTAAATCGAGACACTATTAACTGATTCGACTGTTGTACAGGCGAATCTCGAACCTGCTCCTGTATTAATGTTTCTTCAGTGTTTTCTCTAAAAATGGTCTTGGGCCACCTTTCTTTTCTCCTCACTATTCCAGACTGACCGCTACGCTCAGCACACTTGCGTTTAAAGAAACGCCCTTTACTAGTTTGACCCACCACTACATGATTACAATTTTTTTAATTTACCTGTATCGTTTTATAAATTACTCGTCTTTTCAATTTTTCTTTACTATTGCTTGTATTCCTGAAACTTATTTTTGTAATATTATAACTTACTCTAGTTGCTTTCGTGCACTTTGACTGCACTCTTTGTGTTCCATGAGGTTGACGTATATGATTGTACACATGTTTTAATCCTCCCTGTTTACAATTCACAGAACTTTGTATATGTTGCCTGTTGTCGTGGAGGAAGTTTCAAAGGGTGGCGATTAACTATCGTTCACTGTTCTACCGAACATAACAGTTGAATGCCCATGTTACAATCTCTGACTACTTTCTGTTCAATCCTGAACTACTAACAGTTGAATGCTCCATGTTACAATCCTCTGAACTACTAACAGTTGAATGTCCATGTTACAAACCCCTCTGAACTACTAACAGTTGAATGCTCCATTTACAAATTCTCCTGAACTACTAACAGTTGAATGCTCCATGTTACAAATCTCTCTGAACTACTAACAGTTGAATGCTCCATGTTACAAATACCTCTGAACTACTAACAGTTGAATGCTCCATGTTACAAATACCTCTGAACTACTAACAGTTGAATGCTCCATGTTACAAATCTCTCTGAACTACTAACAGTTGAATGCTCCATGTTACAAATCCCTCTGAACTACTAACAGTTGAATGATCCATGTTACAAATCATCTTGAACTACTAACAGTTCGATATCTCCATGTTACAAACCCATGAACTACTAACGTTAATGCTCCATGTACAAACTTGAACTACTCAGTTGAATGCTCCATGTTGAGAAAATCTCTGAACTACTACAGTTGAATGTCCATGTACTAAATCCTCGAACTACTAACAGTTGAATGCTCATGTTACAAATCTCTTGAACTACATCACATGAATGCTCCATATTACAAATCTCTGAACTCTAACAGTTGAATGCTCCATGTTACAAATCTCTCTGAACTACTAACAGTTGAATGCTCCATGTTACAAATCTCTCTGAACTACTAACAGTTCAATGATCCATGTTACAAATCTCTCTGAACTACTAACAGTTGAATGATCCATGTTACAAATATCGTTATCATGGACCCTATCCCCAGGTACACTATGATTTGTCCGTTCGATATCCTCCTCCCCGCTTGGTTCACAAACCAATGACTGATAGCTTTTCTCATCCTGAAAATTATCTTCTGCCACGCCGGAGAATATGGATTGTTTCGGGCTCTGCACTAGACCCATCACCAACGGAAACTATGTTATTTCTATATCGACAACCATCCACATAGGGCACATATTGGATAGTATCGGGCTCAGTACCAGACCCATCGACAACCAATCTCAATGTCTGCCTTTCCAGAGAAGTGTCTTCTAAAACATAGGGAGAATCTAGCAAGGACTGTGGCACTCCAACTTACCCATCCACAATAGTATCCAACTGTTGCCCCTGCTGAAAAATGTCGTCCCGTGCACAGGGAAAATTTAGTAAAAATTTAGGTACGACATCAGACCCATTAATAACTGATACTAATCTATCCTCGCTTTGCTGTTCCTGGCATTTGTCTTCCAAAGCTTGCTGGAAATAGTGGTCCTCATACGACTCACGATGGGTCAACATATTACAATCATAATCTGGATTATTTTCGTGGCATCCTATATCTGTCACACAGAAATTTAGTAAAAATTTAGCATGGTACCTAATTCATCAACGTCTGAACCAGTCATATCATAGCCCTGTTTTGTCTGGACACGTCATCCGAAACCTGTAAGAAAATCTTCGTCATTCGATACACTAGCGACCAAATCGTAACAATTCATAGCCCGCTCCTCCGACAACTGTATAACGCACACATGGCCTAAGGGAGAGAAATCACCGTCCCTCTCGCCTCACACTGACCACACGATTTGTGACAAAAATCTGCGATTCATGCGCCATACCCCAGGCACCCAGGGCTTGTCCTCGCTCCTGACGCGTCCGTTTAAATATGCCTCTTTCGTTCACACCAGACCATCACAGGCCACATCGAGAATAGCAGTACGCTCCATCAGTCCACCGCCATCTCGAAAGCGGAACATGGCGCCAGAACGATTAGTATTCGATGGTGTCCTCTGGGATTGTCCCTTGAATCCCGGTTCACCCTGTATTCCAGGTCCTCCAAGCGACGAGCTAATCTATTAATGGCCCTGGAGTCCGGCACAGGGATGGGATTGACTCCCATCGTAAAGCCTCATCAGGCAGTAATTAGGTGGAAGCGCACCGCCAGCTGGGTCAGCAACATCCCAGAACATAGCCTGTTACTTAGGATGCCACGAAATAGTCCTCAGATACTGGATGGGCAATCGACTACCTCGAGCGTGAGCCGCTGTGACTCGTAAACAGCCCCTCAGACAATGGGAGAAGTCAAGACACGGATCTCAACTTGTTGAACAGTCAAAACGCGACAGTGCCATGTGATCACCTTGTCCCAAACACCCACATCAGGTACACAGCAATAAGGCACCGGGTCCTAGTACTGTCATCATCTGGATTTCGATTCCCCGAACGGAGTCCGATATATGTTCGAAGAGATCTTCGATTCTATCTGACCTCAGACCATAGTACATCCAATAAGGGCCCCATGTCCTCAGAACTCATCAACGGAAGGACCATCACGAAACCGATCCGTTCGCCATGGCGTTGCAGGGCCGGCACGGCAGTTCCAGTGCGCCGGCGGCCATTGCGCCACCTGGCCGCAACAAGCCCAGAACGAAGATCCAGATGGATCTCAACTGCTCTGGAATCCGTCACCTATGATATCCCATATCTTCTATTGTCTCCTGAGCATCCTGACAATGAATTGCAAAGTGAATACACTATAGCAGAGAAAACTTAGTGAAGAGTATAGTGATAGAAATATACGTCATGAAAAACAATACCGTAATGCTAGAAACCTATACAAAAGGAATGGCTGCATACAAATGCAAAATTTGGTGATTCCTAAGTTGAAAATCTTAGTGTAGTAAATGGAGGTAGAAATGGAATTACACTAAAAAAAACATCAGCACCGGCATTCCACAAGGATAGTCAATAGCATCTAATACGAGAATCAGTCCAAACGTACAAGAACCAAGGCAATATAGCAACATTGTTTATTGTTCTCAACAATTCTTGCCTGTGGTACAAGTGTCCAATGCGCCGATATACACGAGAGACTACATGCGTCCGGTTCCTGTAATGTTCGTAAGCGATGGCGGTTGATGAGATGATGACAACCGATGATACGGCGGTTGATGGACAAGGTTACCATCGGATCCTAGTTGATTGAAGACTATGAGAACCTTTGGATCTGGTGGTTCATTGAGTAAAGGATAGCATTGGCTCCCAGTTGATTGAAGACAAGACCACAATAGTCTAGAACTAAGCTTTGATTGAGCTCAGATAAGAGTCTGGTGCCATGAGTATGAAGACTATACAAACGTGGAGTCCAGGTTGATTGAAAAGGATAACGGTAAGGTTGAAATAGTATGAAAACAAGTTGAATCAGATGTTGATTAAAAAAGGATCTACAATCCAATTTGTTGATTGAAGACTAAACACATTGATCGAGGTGGTTGATTAGAGTAAAGGATAAAATTGACCCCCAGTTGATTGAAGACTATGAGAACATTATGGGTTATGTGAAGGATAAGAATTGACTCCATTGATAAATTTTTGAGAACTTGGATTTTAGTGGTTGATTGAGAAGGTAATGCTTGTCTCCCAGTTGATTGAAGATTTCGACAACTGTTGGATCGAGTGGTGTTGATGAAGAGTGGCGCGTTGGCTCCGCGATTGAAGACTAGTGACAACTCGGATCTACGTTGATTGAGTAAAGAATAAACGTTGGCTCCAGTTGATTGAAGACTATGAGAACGTTGGATCTAGTGGTGATTGAGTAGGATAAGTTGGCTTCCGTTGCTTGAAGATATGACAACCGTTGGATCGAGTTATTGATTGAGTAGAGCTCGTTGGCTCCAGTTGATTAAAGATTATGACAACGTTGGATCTAGTAGTTGATTGAGTAAAACGTGAAGCGTTGGTCTATTTGATTGAAGACTATGAGAACCGTTGATCATAGATGTGAAACGGACGATGTGTTGTTCAGTTGATTGAATTGCACATTGTTGAGAAGAATTGATTAGTATAAGAATAAACTTGGCTCCCAGTTGATTATATATAAAACCCTTTGGGATCTAGTGGTTGATTGAGTAAAGGATAAGCGTTGGCTTCCAGTTGCTTGAATACTACGACAACCGTTGGATCAGTGTTGATTGAATAAAGATACTCGTTGGCTCCCAGTTGATTGAAGATTATGATAACCGTTGGATCTAGGGGTTGTTGAGTAAGATAACGTTGCTCCAGATTGAATTGAAACTATGAGAACCGTTGGATCTAAGTGGTAGATTGATAAATATAACGTTGGCCCATGATTAAAGATTAAAATGATTAGTAACTGATGTTGGTCCATGATTAAAGATTGACTCCTTAGATTGTGATATATGACGAACCGTTGGTCCTATTGAGTAGAGTGATAAACGATGGCTCTAGTTGTTGATACAGTAAAACGCGTTGATCAGGTTGAAAATTTAGTAAAACAATTGTTTGCTCCCATTGAGAATAAAAACATCTGATTTATGTATTATATGCAAGTGGATTAGTGCGTTGCTCAGTGATGAAGCTTAACAATTCTTGAATCTAGTGGTATTGAGAAGATACGCGTGGTCAGTTCATTGAAGCTCCCACAACCATTGAGATCTAACCGTGATTAGGTATGAAGAAGCGTTGGCTACGTTGTTGAAGACTATGACAACCGTTGGATCTAGTGTTGATTGAGTAAAGATAAGCGTTGGCTCTCAGTTGATTGAAGACTAGAACAACCTTGATCAGGTGGTTGAGTGAAGTAAAGATATTGCTTAGCTCCGTGATTATTAAATTACAACACTGGATCAGTGGTTGATTGGTAAAGGTCAGTGTTGTGCTGCAATTGATAAGATGATTTAGCAATTGATAAACTGTTTCGTGATTGAAGATTAAAACGTTGCTCCAGTTGATTGAAGCTATGAGACTAAGTGGTTAGTGATTAAAGGATAAAACCGTTGAATCAGTGTTGATTGAAATTAGAGAACCGTTGATCTAGTGTTCATTGAGTAAAGGATACGCGTTGGCTATCGATTGAAAGTATGCTACAAGTTGATGTGGTTCATTGAGTAACGATAACGGTTGATAAGTTGATAGACTATGACACCAGTGGATCTAGTGGTTGACTGAGTAAAGGTGAAGCGTTGCTTCAGTTGATTGAAGATACTGACAACCGTTGATCGAGTGGTTAATTGAGACAAGGATAGGTGGCTAGTTGATTGATAATCTACATTAGTTAGACGATTGTTGATTGAGTAAAAGGATAAAAGTTGATCCCAGTTGATTGAAGATTATGACAACCGTTGAGCAGTGGATGATTGAGTAAAGAATAAACGTTGGCTCCCAGTTGATTGATAACTATGAAACCTTGGATCTAGGTTGATTGTAAAGGATAAGCGTTGGCTTCCGTTGCTTGAATATACACAACCTGATCAGTAGTTGATTGAGTAAAGGATACTCGTTGGCTCCCAGTTGATTGAAGATTATGATAACCGTTGGATCTAGTGGTTGATGAGTAAAAGTGCGTTGGCTTCCGTTATTAAGACTATGAGAACACGTTGGATCTAGTGGTTGATTGAGTAAAGATAAGCGTTGGCTCCAGTTGATTAAAGACTAAACATAGTGGTCTAGTGTGAGTAAAGATAAGCATTGGCTCTTGATTGATGATAACTATGACAACCTTGGATCTATGGAAGTAAAGAATAAACGTGCCTCAGATTGTAGTTACAACTATGAAACCTTGGATCGAGGTTGATTTAGGGATAAACGTTTGCTCCCAGTTGATGAAGCATATTTGGTATGGATTAGTGTTGATTTAGTATAGAAGTTAGTTGACTTCCAGTTGATTGAAGACTATACAACCGTTGGATCTGTTTGATTGAGTAAGGATACGCCTGGCTCCTAGTATTGAAGACTATGACAACCGTTGGATCTAGTTGATTGAGTAAAGGATAAGCGTTGGCTAAAGTTGATTGAAGACATGACAACCGTTGGTCTAGTTTTGATTGAGTAAAGGATAAGCGTTGGCTCCAGTTGATTGAAGAGCTATAAAACCGTGGATCGAGTGGTTGAGTGAGTAAAGGACCGTTGGTCCAGTTGATTGAAGTTTATGACAACCGTTGATTAGTGGTTGATGAGTAAGGATAAGTTGGCTCCCAGTTGATTGAAGATATTAGACCTTGATCTACTATTTATGAGTGAGATAAGTTGTGCCAGTGATTGAAGACTATAGAACCTTTGACTATGGCTTGAGGATTAAAGGATAAGCGTTGCTCCCGATGATTGAAGATATGAGAACCTGGATCTAGTGGTTCATTGAGTAAAGGATAGAAAGGTTGGCTCCCAGTTGATTGAAATAGAATGCAACCAATGGATCGAGTGGTTCATGAGTAAAGGATAAGCGTTGGCTCGAAGTTGATTGAGAATTGACAACCGATGGATCTAGTGGTTGATGGTAAAGGTAGCTTGGCTTCCAGTTGATTGAAGACATTGACAACCGTTGATGGGTTATTGATGAGCAAGGATAGCGTTGGCTCCAGTTGATTGATAACTACTACAAATCTAGATCGAGTTGTTGATTAAAGATAAGCGTTGCTGTTGATTGAAGATATGAAACCGTTGGATTAGATGGTTGATTGAGTAAAGAATACGGTTGGCTCCCAGATACTAAACATGGACAGTTGATTAGATGAAAGGATAAAAGATGGCTCCCAGTTGATATGATAGACTCACAACGTTGATCGGGGTGTTGATTAGTAAGGATAAACGTTTGCTCCAGTTAGTAAACTTGACAACAAGGATACAGCGTTGATCTAGTAAAGGATAAACGTTGGCCCAGTTGATTGAGATTAGAAACATTGATCAGGTTGATTGGAAAGGATATCGTTGTCGAGTTGAATGAAGAATACTGACCCAGTTGATTGAGATTGACAACGTGATAAACGATGTCCCAGTTGATAATGATACACATTGATAATCAGTGTAATAGATCAATGGTATTAGTTTGCGTTAGTTGCTCCCAGTTGATTGAAGACTAACAATTGGTATAGTGGTTGATTTGGGATGAGAAGCGTTGGCTCCAGTTGATTGAAGACTATACAACCGTTGATCTAAGGTTGGTTGAAAAGGATACGCCTGGAATCTAACATTAAACGTGATTAACTGTTGGATCTAGTGATTTGAGTAAGGATAAGCGTTGACTTGTTGATTGAGATGAGCAATAACGTTGATCCAGTGGTTGATGAAGAAAGATAAGCGTTTATTTGATTGAACTAGAATAAGTTGATCTAGTTGATTGAAGTAAAGGATACTATGTTATTAGTGATTGAGACTAGCATCAAGTTGATCGAAGTGGTGAAAGTGTAGTATAGTGATAAGTTGGCTCCCAGTTGATTGAATTCGTTATAGACTTGGATCTATGTTGATTGAGTAAAGGATAAGGTTGGCTCCCAGTTGATTGAAGACTATACACAAGTTGGATCTTGTTTGATTGAGTTAAGGATAAGCGTTGGCTCCCAGTGTAAAAATTGAAACTATGAGAACGTGGTAGCGAGTAAAGAGTGTTAGCAATGTTGGTATTGAAAGATTATGAGAACGTTGACTAAAGGTTCATTGGTAAGTGTTGAGCTCCACAGTTGATTGAAGTTTGATTGATAAAGGATCGATGGTTCATGAGTAAAGCATAGAACGTTGGCTCAGTTGATTGAAGACTATGACAACGATGGATCTAGTGATTGATTAGGAAAGTGGTAGCTGGTTCTTTGGGTAGAAAGCTATGACAACCGTGATTGACATGGTCAACTAATGAAAGATAAGCTTGGCTCAGATAAGTTGTCAACTAGCAACAGTTAGATCGAGTTGTTGATTGAGTAAAGGATAAACGTTGACTCCCAGTTGATTGAAGACTATGACAACCGTTGGATAGAGTGGTTGATTGAGTAAAGAATAGTGTTGGCTCCGTTATTGATTAAACTATAGAACCGTTGTCTATTGAGTAAGTAAGCGATAGAAGATTGCCACGTTGAAGATTGATAATATAATACAAAGTTGGATCGTGTTGATTGACAAAAGAAGATGAAAGATACGCTCCAGATTGATTGAAGACATGAACAACTACGTTGATACAGTGTTAAATCTATAAGATTGAAAGGTTGCTCCCAATTGATTGAAGATTATGACAACCGTTGATCTAGTTGTGTTGATTGAAAGGATATGCGTTGGTTCCTAGTTGAATGATAACTATGACAACCGTTGGGATCTAGTTATAAAGGATAAACGATGGCCCTGACTAGGTTGATTAAGATATGATAACTGCTGTTGATTAGGGTTGATTGAGTAGGATAAGCGATGGTCAGTGATTGAAGACTATGACAACAGTTGATCTACTGTTGTTGAGTTAAGGATAGCGTGTCCCAGTTGATTGAAGACTATGAGAACCGTTGGATCGAGTGGTTGAGTGATTAAAGGATAAGCGTTGGCTCCCAGTTGATTGAAGATTATGAGAACCGTTGGATCTAGTGGTTCATTGAGTAAAGGATACGCGTTGGCTCCCAGTTGATTGAAGACTATGACAACCAATGGATCGAGTGGTTCATTGAGTAAAGGATAAGCGTTGGCTCGAAGTTGATTGAAGACTATGACAACCGATGGATCTAGTGGTTGACTGAGTAAAGGATAAGCGTTGGCTCCCAGTTGATTGAAGACTATGAGAACCGTTGGATCTAGTGGTTGATTGAGTAAATGATAAGCGTTGGCTCCCAGTTGATTAAAGATTATGACAACCGTTGATCTAGTGTTGATTGAGTAAAGGATAAGCTTGGCTCCAGTTGATTGATAACTAGACAACCTTGGATCTAGATTGAGTAAAGGATAAACGATGGCTCCCAGTTGATTGATACTATGACAACCGTTGGATCGAGTGGTTGATTTAGTAAGGATAAACGTTTGCTCCAGTTGATTGAAGACTATGAGAACCGTTGGATTTGGGTTGATTTAGTATAGGATAAGCGTTGGCTCCCAGTTGATTGAAGACTATAACAACCGTTGGATCTAGTGGTTGATTGAGTAAAGGATACGCGTTGGCTCCTAGTTCATTGAAGACTATGACAACCGTTGGATCTAGTGGTTGATTGAGTAAAGGATAAGCGTTGGCTAACAGTTGATTGAAGACTATGACAACCGTTGGATCTGAGTGTTTGATTGAGTAAAGGATAGCGTTGGCTCCCAGTTGATTGAAGACTCGACAACCGTTGGATCGAGTGGTTGAGTGAGTAAAGGATAAGCGTTGGCTCCAGTTGATTGAAGATTCAACAACCGTTGGATCTAGTGGTTGATTGAGTAAAGGATAAGCGTTGGCTCCAGTTGATTGAAGACTATGACAACAGTTGATCTACTGTTGATTGAGTTAAGGATAAGCGTTGGCTCCCAGTTGATTGAAGACTATGAGAACCGTTGGATCGAGTGGTTGAGTGATTAAAGGATAAGCGTTGGCTCCCAGTTGATTGAAGATTATGAGAACCGTTGGATCTAGTGGTTCATTGAGTAAAGGATACGCGTTGGCTCCCAGTTGATTGAAGACTATGACAACCAATGGATCGAGTGGTTCATTGAGTAAAGGATAAGCGTTGGCTCGAAGTTGATTGAAGACTATGACAACGATGGATCTAGTGGTTGACTGAGTAAAGGTAAGCGTGCTTCCAGTTGATTGAAGACTATGACAACCGTTGGATCGAGTGGTTAATTGAGACAAGGATAAGCGTTGGCTCCTAGTTGATTGATAACTACTACAACAGTTAGATCGAGTTGTTGATTGAGTAAAGGATAAACGTTGACTCCCAGTTGATTGAAGACTATGACAACCGTTGGATAGAGTGGTTGATTGAGTAAAGAATACGTGTTGGCTCCCAGTTGATTGAAGACTATGACAACCGTTGGATCTAGATTGAGTAAAGGATAAAAGATGGCTCCCAGTTGATTGATAACTATGACAAACGTTGGATCGAGTGGTTGATTGAGTAAAGGATAAACGTTTGCTCCCAGTTGATTGAAGACTATGACAACCGTTGGATACAGTGGTTGATTGAGTAAAGGATAAACGTTGGCTCCCAGTTGATTGAAGATTAGACAACCGTTGATCTAGTGGTTGATTGAGTAAAGGATATGCGTTGGCTCCTAGTTGAATGATAACTATGACAACCGTTGGATCTAGATTGAGTAAAGGATAAACGATGGCTCCCAGTTGATTGATAACTATGACAACCGTTGGATCGAGTGGTTGATTGAGTAAAGGATAAACGTTTGCTCCCAGTTGATTGAAGACTATGACAACCATTGGATTTAGTGGTTGATTGAGTATAGGATAAGCGTTGGCTCCTAGTTGATTGAAGACTATAACAACCGTTGTATCTAGTGGTTGATTGAGTAAAGGATACGCGCTGGCTCCTAGTTCATTGAAGACTATGACAACCGTTGGATCTAGTGATTGATTGAGTAAAGGATAAGCGTTGACTCCCAGTTGATTGAAGACTGTGATAACCGTTGGATCCAGTGGTTGAGTGAGTAAAGGATAAGCGTTGGCTCCCATTTGATTGAAGACTATGACAACCGTTGGATCTAGTGTGATTGAGTAAAGGATAAGCGTTAGCTCCCAGTTGATTGAAGACTATGACAACGGTTGGATCAGTGGTTAGTGAGTAAAGGATAAGCGTTGGCTCCCAGTTGATTTGAAGATTATGACAACCGTTGGATCTAGTGGTTGATTGAGTAAAGGATAAGCGTTGGCTCCCAGTTGATTGAAGACTATGACAACAGTTGGATCTACTGTTTGATTGAGTTAAGGATAAGCGTTGGCTCCCAGTTGATTGAAGACTATGAGAACCGTTGGATCGAGTGGTTGAGTGATTAAAGGATAAGCGTTGGCTCCCAGTTGATTGAAGATTATGAGAACCGTTGGATCTAGTGGTTCATTGAGTAAAGGATAAGCGTTGGCTCCCAGTTGATTGAAGACTATGACAACCAATGGATCGAGTGGTTCATTGAGTAAAGGATAAGCGTTGGCTCGAAGTTGATTGAAGACTATGACAACCGATGGATCTAGTGGTTGACTGAGTAAAGGGTAAGCGTTGGCTTCCAGTTGATTGAAGACTATGACAACCGTTGGATCGAGTGGTTAATTGAGAAAAGGATAAGCGTTGGCTCCTAGTTGATTGATAACTACTACAACAGTTAGATCGAGTTGTTGATTGAGTAAAGGATAAACGTTGACTCCCAGTTGATTGAAGACTATGACAACCGTTGGATAGAGTGGTTGATTGAGTAAAGAATACGTGTTGGCTCCCAGTTGATTGAAGACTATGACAACCGTTGGATCTAGATTGAGTAAAGGATAAAAGATGGCTCCCAGTTGATTGATAACTATGACAAACGTTGGATCGAGTGGTTGATTGAGTAAAGGATAAACGTTTGCTCCCAGTTGATTGAAGACTATGACAACCGTTGGATACAGTGGTTGATTGAGTAAAGGATAAACGTTGGCTCCCAGTTGATTGAAGATTATGACAACCGTTGGATCTAGTGGTTGATTGAGTAAAGGATATGCGTTGGCTCCTAGTTGAATGATAACTATGACAACCGTTGGATCTAGATTGAGTAAAGGATAAACGATGGCTCCCAGTTGATTGAAGATTATGACAACCGTTGGATCTAGTGGTTGATTGAGTAAAGGATAAGCGTTGGCTCCCAGTTGATTGAAGACTATGACAACAGTTGGATCTACTGTTTGATTGAGTTAAGGATAAGCGTTGGCTCCCAGTTGATTGAAGACTATGAGAACCGTTGGATCGAGTGGTTGAGTGATTAAAGGATAAGCGTTGGCTCCCAGTTGATTGAAGATTATGAGAACCGTTGGATCTAGTGGTTCATTGAGTAAAGGATACGCGTTGGCTCCCAGTTGATTGAAGACTATGACAACCAATGGATCGAGTGGTTCATTGAGTAAAGGATAAGCGTTGGCTCGAAGTTGATTGAAGACTATGACAACCGATGGATCTAGTGGTTGACTGAGTAAAGGGTAAGCGTTGCTTCCAGTTGATTGAAGACTATGACAACCGTTGATCGGAGTAGTTAAGTTGAGACAAGGATAAGCGTTGGCTCCTAGTTGATTGATAACTACTACAACAGTTAGATCGAGTTGTTGATTGAGTAAAGGATAAACGTTGACTCCCAGTTGATTGAAGACTATGACAACCGTTGGATAGAGTGGTTGATTGAGTAAAGAATACGTGTTGGCTCCCAGTTGATTGAAGACTATGACAACCGTTGGATCTAGATTGAGTAAAGGATAAAAGATGGCTCCAGTTGATTGATAACTATGACAAACGTTGGATCAGTGGTTGATTGAGTAAAGGATAAACGTTTGCTCCCAGTTGATTGAAGATTATGACAACCGTTGGATCTAGTGGTTGATTGAGTAAAGGATATGCGTTGGCTCCTAGTTGAATGATAACTATGACAACCGTTGGATCTAGATTGAGTAAAGGATAAACGATGGCTCCCAGTTGATTGATAACTATGACAACCGTTGGATCTAGATTGAGTAAAGGATAAACGATGGCTCCCAGTTGATTGATAACTATGACAACCGTTGGATCGAGTGGTTGATTGAGTAAAGGATAAACGTTTGCTCCCAGTTGATTGAAGACTATGACAACCATTGGATTTAGTGGTTGATTTGGTATAGGATAAGCGTTGGCTCCTAGTTGATTGAAGACTATAACAACCGTGTATCTAGTGGTGATTGAGTAAAGGATACGCGCTGGCTCCTAGTTCATTGAAGACTATGACAACCGTTGGATCTAGTGATTGATTGAGTAAAGGATAAGCGTTGACTCCCAGTTGATTGAAGACTGTGATAACCGTTGGATCCAGTGGTTGAGTGAGTAAAGGATAAGCGTTGGCTCCCATTTGATTGAAGACTATGACAACCGTTGGATCTAGTGTGTGATTGAGTAAAGGATAAGCGTTGGCTCCCAGTTGATTGAAGACTATGACAACGGTTGGATCGAGTGGTTGAGTGAGTAAAGGATAAGCGTTGGCTCCCAGTTGATTTGAAGATTATGACAACCGTTGGATCTAGTGGTTGATTGAGTAAAGGATAAGCGTTGGCTCCCAGTTGATTGAAGACTATGACAACAGTTGGATCTACTGTTTGATTGAGTTAAGGATAGCGTTGGCTCCAGTTGATTGAAGACTATGAGAACCGTTGGATCGAGTGGTTGAGTGATTAAAGGATAAGCGTTGGCTCCCAGTTGATTGAAGATTATGAGAACCGTTGGATCTAGTGGTTCATTGAGTAAAGGATACGCGTTGGCTCCCAGTTGATTGAAGACTATGACAACCAATGGATCGAGTGGTTCATTGAGTAAAGGATAAGCGTTGGCTCGAAGTTGATTGAAGACTATGACAACCGATGGATCTAGTGGTTGACTGAGTAAAGGGTAAGCGTTGGCTTCCAGTTGATTGAAGACTATGACAACCGTTGGATCGAGTGGTTAATTGAGAAAAGGATAAGCGTTGGCTCCTAGTTGATTGATAACTACTACAACAGTTAGATCGAGTTGTTGATTGAGTAAAGGATAAACGTTGACTCCCAGTTGATTGAAGACTATGACAACCGTTGGATAGAGTGGTTGATTGAGTAAAGAATACGTGTTGGCTCCCAGTTGATTGAAGACTATGACAACCGTTGGATCTAGATTGAGTAAAGGATAAAAGATGGCTCCCAGTTGATTGATAACTATGACAAACGTTGGATCGAGTGGTTGATTGAGTAAAGGATAAACGTTTGCTCCCAGTTGATTGAAGACTATGACAACCGTTGGATACAGTGGTTGATTGAGTAAAGGATAAACGTTGGCTCCCAGTTGATTGAAGATTATGACAACCGTTGGATCTAGTGGTTGATTGAGTAAAGGATATGCGTTGGCTCCTAGTTGAATGATAACTATGACAACCGTTGGATCTAGATTGAGTAAAGGATAAACGATGGCTCCCAGTTGATTGATAACTATGACAACCGTTGGATCGAGTGGTTGATTGAGTAAAGGATAAACGTTTGCTCCCAGTTGATTGAAGACTATGACAACCATTGGATTTAGTGGTTGATTTGGTATAGGATAAGCGTTGGCTCCTAGTTGATTGAAGACTATAACAACCGTTGGATCTAGTGGTTGATTGAGTAAAGGATACGCGCTGGCTCCTAGTTCATTGAAGACTATGACAACCGTTGGATCTAGTGGTTGATTGAGTAAAGGATAAGCGTTGGCTCCCAGTTGATTGAAGACTGTGATAACCGTTGGATCCAGTGGTTGAGTGAGTAAAGGATAAGCGTTGGCTCCCATTTGATTGAAGACTATGACAACCGTTGGATCTAGTGTGTGATTGAGTAAAGGATAAGCGTTGGCTCCCAGTTGATTGAAGACTATGACAACGGTTGGATCGAGTGGTTGAGTGAGTAAAGGATAAGCGTTGGCTCCCAGTTGATTTGAAGATTATGACAACCGTTGGATCTAGTGGTTGATTGAGTAAAGGATAAGCGTTGGCTCCCAGTTGATTGAAGACTATGACAATAGTTGGATCTACTGTTTGATTGAGATAAGGATAAGCGTTGGCTCCCAGTTGATTGAAGACTATGAGAACCGTTGGATCGAGTGTTGAGTATTAAAGGATAAGCGTTGCTCCTGTTGATTGAAGATTATGAGAACCGTTGGATCTAGTGGTTCATTGAGTAAAGGATACGCGTTGGCTCCCAGTTGATTGAAGACTATGACAACCAATGGATCGAATGGTTCATTGAGTAAAGGATAAGCGTTGGCTCGCAGTTGATTGAAGACTATGACAACCGATGGATCTAGTGGTTGACTGAGTAAAGGGTAAGCGTTGGCTTCCAGTTGATTGAAGACTATGACAACCGTTGGATCGAGTGGTTAATTGAGAAAAGGATAAGCGTTAGCTCCCAGTTGATTGATAACTCGACAACAGTTGATCGAGTTGTTGATTGAGTAAAGGATAAACGTTGGCTCCTAGTTGATTGATAACTATGACAACCGTTGGATCTAGATTGAGTAAAGGATAAAAGATGGCTCCCAGTTGATTGATAACTATGACAAACGTTGGATATAGATTGAGTAAAGGATAAAAGATGGCTCCCAGTTGATTGATAACTATGACAAACGTTGGATCGAGTGGTTGATTGAGTAAAGGATAAACGTTTGCTCCCAGTTGATTGAAGACTATAACAACCGTTGGATTTAGTGTTGATTTAGTAAAGATAAGCAGGCTCCAGTTGATTGAAGAATATGACAACCGTTGGATCCAGTGGTTGAGTGAGTAAATGATAAGCGTTGGCTCCTAGTTGATTGATAACTACGACCACAGTTAGATCGAGATTTTGATTGAGTAAAGGATAAATGTTGACTCCCAGTTGATTGAAGACTATGACAACCGTTGGATCTAGTGGTTGATTGAGAAATGGATGCTTGGCTCCCAGTTGATTGAAGATTATGACAACCGTTGGATCTAGTGGTTGATTGAGTAAAGGATAAGCGTTGGCTCCCAGTTGATTGAAGACTATGACAACCGTTGATCGAGTGGTTGATTGAGTAAAGGATAAACGTTGGCTCCCAGTTGATTGAAGACTATGACAACAGTTGAATACAGTGGTTGATTGAGTAAAAGATAAACGTTGGCTCCCAGTTGATTGACGATTATGACAACCGTTGGATCTAATGGTTGATTGAGTAAAGGATATGCGTTGGATCCTAGTTGATTGATAACTATGACAACCGTTGGATCTAGATTGAGTAAAGGATAAACGATGGCTCCCAGTTGATTGATAACTATGACAACCGTTGGATCGAGTGGTTGATTGAGTAAAGGATAAACGTTTGCTCCCAGTTGATTGAAGACTATGACAACCGTTGGATTTAGTGGTTGATTTAGTAAAGGATAAGCGTTGGCTCCTAGTTGATTGAAGACTATAACAACCGTTGGATCTAGATCGAGTAAAGGATAAAAGATGGCTCCCAGTTGATTGATAACTATGACAAACGTTGGATCGAGTGGTTGATTGAGTAAAGGATAAACGTTTGCTCCCAGTTGATTGAAGACTATAACAACCGTTGGATTTAGTGGTTGATTTAGTAAAGGATAAGCGTTGGCTCCCAGTTGATTGAAGACTATGACAACCGTTGGATCCAGTGGTTGAGTGAGTAAAGGATAAGCGTTGGCTCCCAGTTGATTGAAGATTATGACAACCGTTGGATCTAGTGGTTGATTGAGTAAAGGATAAGCGTTGGCTCCTAGTTGATTGATAACTATGACAACCGTTGGGTCTAGATTGAGTAAAGGATAAACGATGGCTCCCAGTTGATTGATAACTATCACTACCATTGGATCGAGTGGTTGATTGAGTAAAGGATAAGCGTTGGCTCCCAGTTGATTGAAGACTATGAGAACCGATGGATCTAGTGGTTGACTGAGAAAAGGGGTAAGCGTTTGCTTCCAGTTGATTGAAGACTATGACAACCGTTGGATCGAGTGGTTAATTGAGAAAAGGATAAGCGTTGGCTCCTAGTTGATTGATAACTAAGACCACAGTTAGATCGAGTGGTTGATTGAGTAAAGGATAAACGTTGACTCCCAGTTGATTGAAGACTATGACAACCGTTGGATCTAGTGGTTGATTGAGTAAAGGATAAGCGTTGGCTCCCAGTTGATTGAAGACTATGACAACCGTTGGATAGAGTGGTTGATTGAATAAAGAATACGTGTTGGCTCCCAGTTGATTGAAGACTATGACAACCTTTGGGATCTAGTGGTTGATTGAGTAAAGAATAAGCGTTGGCTCCTAGTTGATTGATAACTATGACAACCGTTGGATCTAGATTGAGTAAAGGATAACAGATGGCTCCCAGTTGATTGATAACGATGACAAACGTTGGATCGAGTGGTTGATTGAGTAAAGGATAAACGTTGGCTCCCAGTTGATTGAAGACTATAACAACCGTTGGATTTAGTGGTTGATTTAGTAAAGGATAAGCGTTGGCTCCCAGTTGATTGAAGACTATGACAACCGTTGGATCCAGTGGTTGAGTGAGTAAAGGATAAGCGCTGGCTCCCAGTTGATTGAAGATTATGACAACCGTTGATAAGTGGTTGATTGAGTAAAGGATAAGCGTTGGCACCTAGTTGATTGAAGATTATGACAACCGTTGGATCTAGTGTTGATTGAATAAAGGATAAGCTTGGCTTAGTTGATTGATAACTATGACAACGTTGATCTAGATTGAGTAAAGGATAACGATGGCTCCCAGTTGATTGATAACTACTACCATTGATCGAGTGGTTGATTGAGTAAAGGATAAGCGTTGGCTCCCAGTTGATTGAAGACTATGAGAACCGTTGGATCTAGTGGTTCATTGAGTAAAGGATACGCGTTGGCTCCCAGTTGATTGAAGATTATGACAACCGTTGGATATAGTGTTGACTGAGTAAAGGATAATCGTTGGCTCCCAGTTGATTGAAGACTATAACAATAGTTGGATCTACTGTTTGATTGAGTTTAAAGGGATAAGCGTTGCTCCCAGTTGATTGAAGACTATGAGAACCGTTGATCGAGTTGTTGAGTCTAAAGGATAAGCGTTGGCTCCCTGTTGATTGAAGATTATGAGAACCGTTGGATCTAGTGGTTCATTGAGTAAAGGATAAGCGTTGGCTCGCAGTTGATTGAAGACTATGACAACCGATGGATCTAGTGGTTGACTGAGTAAAGGGTAAGCGTTGGCTTCCAGTTGATTGAAGACTATGACAACCGTTGGATCGAGTGGTTAATTGAGAAAAGGATAAGCGTTGGCTCCCAGTTGATTGATAACTACGACAACAGTTAGATCGAGTTGTTGATTGAGTAAAGGATAAACGTTGGCTCCTAGTTGATTGATAACTATGACAACCGTTGGATCTAGATTGAGTAAAGGATAAAAGATGGCTCCCAGTTGATTGATAACTATGACAACCGTTGGATCTAGATCGAGTAAAGGATAAAAGATGGCTCCCAGTTGATTGATAACTATGACAAACGTTGGATCGAGTGGTTGATTGAGTAAAGGATAAACGTTTGCTCCCAGTTGATTGAAGACTATAACAACGTTGGATTTAGTGGTTGATTTAGTAAAGGATAAGCGTTGGCTCCCAGTTGAGTGAAGACTATGACAACCGTTGGATCCAGTGGTTGAGTGAGTAAATGATAAGCGTTGGCTCCTAGTTGATTGATAACTACGACCACAGTTAGATCGAGTTTTTGATTGAGTAAAGGATAAACGTTGACTCCCAGTTGATTGAAGACAATGACAACCGATGGATCTAGTGGTTGATTGAGAAATGGATAAGCGTTGGCTCCCAGTTGATTGAAGACTATGACAACCGTTAGATAGAATGGTTGATTGAGTAAAGAATACGCGTTGGCTCCCAGTTGATTGAAGATTATGACAACCGTTGGATCTAGTGGTTGATTGAGTAAAGGATAAGCGTTGGCTCCCAGTTGATTGAAGACTATGACAACCGTTGGATCTAGTGGTTGATTGAGAAATGGATAAACGTTGACTCCCAGTTGATTGAAGACTATGACAACCGTTGGATATAGTGGTTTATTGAGAAATGGATAAGCGTTGGCTCCCAGTTGATTGAAGACTATGACAACCGTTAGATAGAATGGTTGATTGAGTAAAGAATACGCGTTGGCTCCCAGTTGATTGAAGATTATGACAACCGTTGGATCTAGTGGTTGATTGAGTAAAGGATAAGCGTTGGCTCCCAGTTGATTGAAGACTATGACAACCGTTGGATCGAGTGGTTGATTGAGTAAAGGATAAACGTTGGCTCCCAGTTGATTGAAGACTATGACAACCGTTGAATACAGTGGTTGATTGAGTAAAAGATAAACGTTCGCTCCCAGTTGATTGAAGATTATGACAACCGTTGGATCTAATGGTTGATTGAGTAAAGGATATGCGTTGGATCCTAGTTGATTGATAACTATGACAACCGTTGGATCTAGATTGAGTAAAGGATAAACGATGGCTCCCAGTTGATTGATAACTATGACAACCGTTGGATCGAGTGGTTGATTGAGTAAAGGATAAACGTTTGCTCCCAGTTGATTGAAGACTATGACAACCGTTGGATTTAGTGGTTGATTTAGTAAAGGATAAGCGTTGGCTCCTAGTTGATTGAAGACTATAACAACCGTTAGATCTAGTGGTTGATTGAGTAAAGGATACGCGTTGGCTCCTAGTTCATTGAAGACTATGACAACCGTTGGATCTAGTGGTTGATTGAGTAAAGGATAAGCGTTGGCTCCCAGTTGATTGAAGATTATGACAACCGTTGGATCCAGTGGTTGAGTGAGTAAAGGATAAGCGTTGGCTCCCAGTTGATTAAAGACTATGAGAACCGTTGAATCTAGTGGTTAATTGAGTAAAGGATAATCGTTGGCTCCCAGTTGATTGAAGACTATGACAACCAATGGATCGAGTGGTTCATTGAGTAAAGGATAAGCGTTGGCTCCCAGTTGATTGAAGACTATGACAACCGATGAATCTAGTGGTTGACTGAGTAAAGGGTAAGCGTTTGGCTTCCAGTTGATTGAAGACTATGACAACCGTTGGATCTAGTGGTTGATTGAGTAAAGGATAAGCGTTGGCTCCTAGTTGATTGATAACTATGACAACCGTTGGATCTAGATTGAGTAAAGGATAAAAGATGGCTCCCAGTTGATTGATAACTATGACAAACGTTGGATCGAGTGGTTGATTGAGTAAAGGATAAACGTTTGCTCCCAGTTGATTGAAGACTATAACAACCGTTGGATTTAGTGGTTTATTGAGTAAAGGATACGCGTTGGCTCCCAGTTGATTGAAGATTATGACAACCGTTGGATCAGTGGTTGACTGAGTAAAGGATAATCGTTGGCTCCAGTTGATTGAAGACTAGAAACCGTTGGATCTAGTGGTTGATTGAGTAAAGGATAATCGTTGGCTCCCAGTTGATTAAAGACTATGACAACCGATGGATCGAGTGGTTCATTGAGTAAAGGATAAGCGTTGGCACCCAGTTGATTGAAGACTATGACAACCGATGGATCTAGTGGTTGACTGAGTAAAGGATAATCGTTGGCTCCAGTTGATTGAAGACTATGACAACCGTTGGATCTAGTGGTTCATTGAGTAAAGGATAAGCGTTGGCTCCCAGTTGATTGAAGACTATGACAACCGATGGATCTAGTGGTTGACTGAGTAAAGGATAATCGTTGGCTCCCAGTTGATTGAAGACTATGAGAACCGTTGTATCTAGTGGTTGATTGAGTAAAGGGTAAGCGTTGTCTTCCAGTCGATTGAAGACTATGACAACCGTTGGATCTAGTGATTGATTGAGTAAAGGATAAGCGTTGGCTCCTAGTTGATTGATAACTATGACAACCGTTGGATCTAGATTGAGTAAAGGATAAGAGATGGCTCCCATTTGATTGATAACTATGACAAACGTTGGATCGAGTGGTTGATTGAGTAAAGGATAAACGTTTGCTCCCATTGATTGAAGACTATGACAACTTTGGATCCAGTGGTTGAGTAGTAAGGATAAGCGTTGGCTCCCAGTTGATTAAAGACTATGAGAACCGTTGAATCTAGTGGTTAATTGAGTAAAGGATAATCGTTGGCTCCCAGTTGATTGAAGACTATGACAACCGTTGGATCCAGTGGTTGAGTGAGTAAAGGATAATCGTTGGCTCCCAGTTGATTGAAGACTATGAGAACCGTTGGATCTAGTGGTTGATTGAGTAAAGGATAATCGTTGGCTCCCAGTTGATTGAAGACTATGACAACCAATGGATCGAGTGGTTCATTGAGTAAAGGATAAGCGTTGGCTCCCAGTTGATTGAAGACTATGACAACCGATGAATCTAGTGGTTGACTGAGTAAAGGGTAAGCGTTTGCTTCCAGTTGATTGAAGACTATGACAACCGTTGGATCTAGTGGTTGATTGAGTAAAGGATAAGCGTTGGCTCCTAGTTGATTGATAACTATGACAACCGTTGGATCTAGATTGAGTAAAGGATAATAGATGGCTCCCAGTTGATTGATAACTATGACAAACGTTGGATCGAGTGGTTGATTGAGTAAAGGATAAACGTTTGCTCCCAGTTGATTGAAGACTATAACAACCGTTGGATTTAGTGGTTGATTTAGTAAAGGATAAGCGTTGGCTCCCAGTTGATTGAAGACTATGACAACCGTTGGATCCAGTGGTTGAGTGCGTAAAGGATAAGCGTTGGCTCCCAGTTGATTGAAGATTATGACAACCGTTGGATCTAGTGGTTGATTGAGTAAAGGATAAGCGTTGGCTCCTAGTTGATTGATAACTATGACAACCGTTGGATCTAGATTGAGTAAAGGATAAACGATGGCTCCCAGTTGATTGATAACTATCACTACCATTGGATCGAGTGGTTGATTGAGTAAAGGATAAGCGTTGGCTCCCAGTTGATTGAAGACTATGAGAACCGTTGGATCTAGTGGTTTATTGAGTAAAGGATACGCGTTGGCTCCCAGTTGATTGAAGATTATGACAACCGTTGGATCGAGTGGTTGACTGAGTAAGGATAATCGTTGGCTCCCAGTTGATTGAAGACTATGAGAACCGTTGGATCTAGTGGTTGATTGAGTAAGGATAATCGTTGCTCCCAGTTGATTAAAGACTATGACAACCGATGGATCGAGTGGTTCAGTGAGTAAAGGATAAGCGTTGGCACCCAGTTGATTGAAGACTATGACAACCGATGGATCTAGTGGTTGACTGAGTAAAGGATAATCGTTGGCTCCCAGTTGATTGAAGACTATGACAACCGTTGATCGAGTGGTTCATTGAGTAAAGGATAGCGTTGCTCCAGTTGATTGAAGACTATGACAACCGATGGATCAAGTGGTTGACTGAGTAAAGGATAATCGTTGGCTCCCAGTTGATTGAAGACTATGAGAACCGTTGTATCTAGTGGTTGATTGAGTAAAGGGTAAGCGTTGTCTTCCAGTTGATTGAAGACTATGACAACCGTTGGATCTAGTGATTGATTGAGTAAAGGATAAGCGTTGGCTCCTAGTTGATTGATAACTATGACAACCGTTGGATCTAGATTGAGTAAAGGATAAGAGATGGCTCCCAGTTGATTGATAACTATGACACACGTTGGATCGAGTGGTTGATTGAGTAAAGGATAAACGTTTGCTCCCAATTGATTGAAGACTATGACAACTGTTGGATCCAGTGGTTGAGTGAGTAAAGGATAAGCGTTGGCTCCTAGATGATTGATAACTATGACAACAGTTAGATCGAGTTGTTGATTGAGTAAAGAATAAACGTTGGCTCCGAGTTGATTGAAGATTATGACAACCTTTGGGATCAGTGGTTGATTGAGTAAAGGATACGCCTTGGCTCCCAGTTTATTGAAGACTATGAGAACCTTTGGGATCTAGTTGTTGATTGACTAAAGGATTAGTGTTGGCTCCTAGTTTATTGAAGACTATGAGAACCGTTGGATCTAGTGGTTGATTGAGTAAAGGATAAGCGTTGGCTTCCAGTTGATTGAAGACTATGACAACCGTTGGATCGAGTGGTTGATTGAGTAAGGATAAGCGTTGGCTCCCAGTTGATTGAAGACTATGACAACCGTTGGATCTAGTGGTTAACTGAGTAAAGGATAAGCGTTGGCTCCCAGTTGATTGAAGACTATGAGAAACGTTGGATCTAGTGGTTGATTGAGTAACGGATAAGCGTTTGCTTCCAGTTGATTGAAGACTATGACAACCGTTGGATCTAGTGGTTCATTGAGTAAAGGATACGCGTTGGCTCCCAGTTGATTGAAGATTGACAACCGTTGATATAGTGGTTGACTGAGTAAGGATAATCGTTGGCTCCCAGTTGATTGAAGACTATGAGAACCGTTGGATCTAGTTGTTGATTGAGTAAAGGATAATCGTTGGATCCCAGTTGATTGAAGACTATGACAACCGATGGATCGAGTGGTTCATTGATTAAAGAATAAGCGTTGGCACCCAGTTGATTGAAGACTATGACAACCGATGGATCTAGTGGTTGACTGAGTAAAGGATAATCGTTGGCTCCCAGTTGATTGAAGACTATGAGAACCGTTGGATCTAGTGGTTGATTGAGTAAGGATAGCTGGCTTCCAGTTGATTGAAGACTATGAAGACCGTCGGATATAGTGGTTGATTGAGCAAAGAATACGCGTTGGCTCCCAGTTGATTGACGATTATGACAACCGTTGGATCTAGTGGTTGATTGAGTAAAGGATAAGCGTTGGCTCCCAGTTGATTGGAGACTATGACAACCGTTGGATAGAGTGGTTAATTGAGTAAATAATACGTGTTGGCTCCCAGTTGATTGAAGACTATGACAACCGTTGGATCTAGTGGTTGATTGAGTAAAGGATAAGCGTTGGCTCCTAGTTGATTGATAACTATGACAACCGTTGGATCTAGATTGAGTAAAGGATAAAAGATGGCTCCCAGTTGATTGATATCTATGACAAACGTTGGATCGAGTGGTTGATTGAGTAAAGAATAAACGTTGGCTCCGAGTTGATTGAAGACTATGACAAGCGTTGGATCTAGCGGTTGATTGAGTAAAGAATAAGCGTTGCCTCCCATTTGATTGAAGACTATGACAACCGTTGGATCTAGTGGTTGATGTGAGTAAAGTATAAGCGTTGGCTCCCAGTTGATTGAAGATTATGACAACCGTTGGATCGAGTAGTTAATTGAGAAAAGGATATGCGTTGGCTCCTAGTTGATTGAAAACTATGACAACCGTTAGATCGAGTGGTTGATTGAGTAAAGGATAAACGTTGGCTCCGAGTTGATTGAAGACTATGACAACCGATGGATCGAGTGATTGATTGAGTACAGGATACGTCTTGGCTCCCAGTTGATTGAAGATTATGACAACCGTTGGATCTAGTGGTTGATTGAGTAAAGGATAAGTGTTGGCTTCCAATTGCTTGAAGACTATGACAACTGATGGATCGAGTAGTTGATTGAGTAAAGGATAAACGTTGGCTCCTAGTTGATTGAAGACTATGACAACCGTTAGATCGAGTGGTTGATTGAGTAAAGGATAAGCGTTGGCTCCTTGTTTATTGAAGACTATGAGAACCGTTGGATCTAGTGGTTGATTGACTAAAGGATGTGCTTGGCTCCTAGTTATTGAAGACTATGAGAACCGTTGGATTTAGTGGTTGATTGAGTAAGATAGGTGTTGGCTCCCAGTTGATTGAAGACTATGACAACCGTTGCATCTAGTGGTTGATTGAGTAAAGGATAAGCGTTGGCTCCCAGTTGATTGAAGACTATGACAACCGTTGCATCTAGTGTTTAATTGAGTAAAGGATAAGCGTTGGATTCCAGTTGATTGAAGACTATGAGAACCGTTGGATCTAGTGGTTGATTGTGTAAAGGATAAGCGTTGGCTCCCAGTTGATTGAAGACTATGACAAACGTTGGATCTAGTGGTTGATTGAGAAAGGATAAGCGTTGTCTCACAGTTGATTGAAGACTATGAGAACCGTTGGATCGAGTGGTTGATTGAGTAAAGGATAAGCATTGGCTCCCAGTTGATTGAATACTATGAAACCGTTGATGTAGTGGTTGATTGAGTAAAGGATAAGAGTTGGCTCCCAGTTGATTGAAGACTATGACAACCGTTGGATCTAGTGGTTGAGTGAGTTAAGGATAAGCGTTGGCACCCAGTTGATTGAAGACTATGACAACCATTGGATCTAGTTGTTGATTGAGTAAAGGATAAGCGTTGGCGCCCAGTTAATAGAAGACTGTGACAACCGTTGGAGTGAGTGGTTGATTGAAGGTTACTGTAGTGGCAATCGTGACTAAATAGACCGGTGGGAGACACGCAGGTCTATTACTCGACAAATAGGTAGGAACACCAGTAGACATAGTACGATGTATAAAGCAATTATGAAAAAATAAAGCAGAATTACAAATTCTGGTCCACGATCCCAGGAATGTCTGCGAAGTGGACTGATGTTGTTTTAGGTATCTGCCACCATTGTAACATTTTCCCGAAGATTGCGCTGGTCTTGAATTATGCTACAGTTATGGCTCCTCGGGGCTGTCATTGCTAAACCCCTTTGCATGGTTTTCCGTGATTGCCTGCAGGCATGGCGCTGGCTCGCTAGGATAATTACTGAGTACATGGCTGCCTGTGTTTACTAATGATTCCTGAGTACGTGTCCTTCTGTGTTTTGTATTGTTATTGATTCTACCGGTAGTGGTAATTAAAACTACGTTATATTTTGGTGATGTTGATGTTAATTAGTGGTATACATAGATGATACAAAGTACAAACTCTGGTAGGTTTCATTTTATGGGTTTTATTTAATCACTGGACAAAACACGTCCATTCGATTCAAAATATATATGTCGTATCTTTCCTATCGTTGCTACACACACACTGCTTCATTTAGTTTCCCTACGTCAGTGTCTCGTTTTTTAGTGCTACCGTTTTGCTTAGAGAATGCAAACAGTAAGACTATGCTAAATTAAATATCTATAAACCACAACCTGGGAACTAAAACTAACCGTCTAGTCCACCAGCTACCACTTATGGCGGAGGGATTGCTGCACCAGCTACCACTTATGTGCGAGGGACTGCTGCACCAGCTACCACTTATGTCCGAGGGACTGCTCCACCAACTACCACTTATGTCCGAGGGACTGCTCCTCCAGCTACCACTTATGTCCGAGGGACTGCTGCACTCCTCCCACAGCCCCTCCTACAAATGTTTCATAGATATTTAACAATTGATATAGCTGTCTCCAACTGGCTAATACAATGTACCAGAAATATCAATCAACAGATATAGCTGTCAATCAATCGTCTACAACAATATAAGGGAGAGATATATATGTAACAACTGACATAGCTGTCTCCAACTCAGAGATGTACCATACGGAGATGTTGCCGCATCAGGCGGCACTTTATGGTGGGGGTCCTAGCAGCTAAATCAAAATACAATTTGAACTATTCAATAATTAGAAATGTTTACGCAGCGCTTTTCTATATTTATCTATGTTAATCCCAGAGGAGGTTTCGTCATTAGGGCCAGTAGGGCCAGGCCTCATAAAAATATTGAGTAACGTGTACCTATTATTTCAGACATTATTTGTTTATAATTATTACTTTCAACAGGATACTTATTAGCTTTGAAAGTTGATATATAGCGCTACAATATCACACACATTCTGAAATCTAAAATTCAACATATTTGTTCTCCAATAAGTATACACCCATGGTCATTAGGGGCCAGTAAGAACAGGCCTTACAAACCAAAATAATTAACGTGTACTTATTATTTTAAAAATAATTTTGTTCGTAATTATTATTGTTAACTTGACACTGATTAGCTTTGAAAGTTGAATATTTAACACTAAAATATAAATATTATATCATAATATCATAACAATCGTAATAATATATAAATATAGGTATTTAAAAAAAACTATTATATACGGTCTCAAATTCAGCTTCTCTATATATACTTGACGTATATATCAGCGCACTATGTTTTATCGGGTCGTTTTAACATTTTCTACTGACGATGTAACATTGCGACCTTTGACCGCTACCTTTAATAATAATTGCCAAATCAATATGTCAATTTATTCACCGGAAGCTAAATTCTTACGCGATCAACTATTTAACAGTTAAATAACGACTCTTGATTAAATAGTACTTTGTATAATTGTCGATTGAATCACAAATTATATATAAAATAGTAGAAAAGGATATGTATTAATATAAATATGTAACTAACTATTATTAGAATCGTTAACGGTAATCGTCCGTTTCGTATTCAATATACATATGTCTTCCACAACGCGCACTCGTTTGCGATTTACAATCTTTGACCTACTTTTGAAGTTATGGCTTACTCGACATTCAAAATGAATCAAGTGAATTATTTATTACGAAATCCGTTTCCTTCGTTAAAATATTGCGCGAAGTCCAGTATTTACGATGTCCGCGCGGGAATGGCTTGTGATGAACTAAACTGACTTGTCCCCGACGTACCTAGTTGGATACATTTGGTGATGCGTTATGCTTCAACCGGAGATATCATGAAAATTAGATGGGGTCAAAACCGCAAGGAAGCGGCTCGCAAGGATTGAGAGATGGATCTAATCCCTGCTCTCACCTCCACGTGGTGACCCTGGTAACAGACGGTAGTTCCGGTCTGGCCAAGAGTGCAGATGCTGTGGGAGGGTACTCTGTGACAAGTAGAGATGCAAAGATAGTCATGCTTGATGGGATCCGCTCTCAACACAGACGAGAGAACTCACAGAGTGACTATTAATGCTCTCCTCTCCTGGACGATGGGAAAAGCTAGAACGATACATGTGGATCCTTGCGGGGCGGAACTTGGAGTCTGCGCATTCTCTCTCTTGATGCACTTCTCTTGAGCCTATGAGTATGCCTGGTGATGAGTTCAGCATATCTGCCCGCACGATGGTCCACATAGATCAAAAGTCTAGCCCCACTCACAGTGAGGCACGAATCAAAACCATCGAAGGGACGTCGACCCGCGTGTGGTGAAATTCTAAGCCCAATCATGTTCTCTCTTGAGACATTACCCTAGAGCCGATGAGTATGCTGAGAGTCGAATTGAGTTGTCCGTGGACAGCATGGTGCGAACTCGTTTTTGCCCCTTTGAAGTCGGTCAGCTCAGTAGGAATTGACGGAAAT
Organism: Arion vulgaris; assembly: GCA_020796225.1. NCBI lineage: Eukaryota > Metazoa > Mollusca > Gastropoda > Stylommatophora > Arionidae > Arion > Arion vulgaris. The sequence continues at coordinate 8,823,854 of CM036764.1, read as the reverse complement.
GGTGAGGTAGGCGCCAGTGCAGAACGAGAAGCACGCTGGCACAGTCACAGTGGTCTCCATCGAGGGGCAGGCCGGCATGGCAAGCTTGGAAAGTGAGGCAGCCACTGCTGTCGCGAGCATGGCAGGCAAGAAGGTGTGAAAAGCCCATCAGAGGAAAAACCAGTGCAAGCGCGCGGCGGCAAGCATGGTGTGCGTCCCATTCAAATATACAGAGCAACTGGAAAGCCCATCAGAGGTAAAGCCAGTGAGCTTTCCGCTCGCAATGAACTACTGCTGCCTTGTAGTTTTGATTGGGGACAAACAAAGCCTAGCGGAGAAAACCGCAATCAAACCTGAAAGGGAGGCAAACCAAGATGTTCTTTAAAACGACCGATTTAGCTGGGCAGATGGCGTTCATAAGCCCAGGAGCGCAGGCCGTCTAATGGTCGCTGCCCTGAAAGAAAATAGTAAACTGCCTTGTGGGTTTGCGGCTGGGGACAGTCAAAGACTAGCGGAGAGCAATCCGCACACAATAGCTGGCTGGCTAACACCAAACCGAAGGATAAGCAACTGTGCACGAATAGGTGCTGAAGGTTGGTGCGTGTACATTACGTTCTGATGTTTGGCTATTTATACACAGCAATAATAATGATAAAAACTATCCTAGAATGATCGCTGGAGAGAGAGAGAGAATTAGATTAGCATAACTTGAACAACTATGGATATCGATTGTATGCAACACCACAAAAGAAGAATGTATACAACACCAGATGCATGCTACAGAATGCAAGAATTTGTAATTAGCTAAGAATTTAGGATTGATAGAAAGTTACATCAGGAAATGTGCACAGTACAATTTGTATTGTTGAGCTCGATGAGACTAATCACATCCAACTCGAGATAAGTTTATTGTTGGCTCTGGACTAATCCTGATACTGAAAATAATATTTCCTTGACTGCAACTGGGATTTGCTTGAAGATGACAATTTCACATTAATACTGAAAATGACCAACATGACTTGTAGATACCTATGATGAAATGCATTTGTTTTGTGGAAAGATGTTTTGTTTACGAGTATGTGTGCTATTGATACACGCCGTGTATTACTTGGGCGTGTCTACTATCAATAGCTATGTTTCATTCAACTTAGTGAAGTTTAATTCTCCTATATATCGGTATATAACAGAGGATAGAGCGATGTGAGAAGTTCCTTGCAGACCCTATATAACGTATAATAGTACGAGAGGTATATATATATATATATATATATATATATATATATATATATATATATATATATATATATATATATATATATATATATATATATATATATATATATATATATATATAATATATATATATATATATATATATATATACTATATATATATATATATATATATATATATATATATATATATATATATATATATATATATATATGATATATATATATATATATATATATATATATGTATAAACATATAAAGTCTTACTCTTCATCATCTCCTCTCGATTTATTAAAGTGATACTATTACATGTATTACAATTCTCATTGTCTACACCCCCAACCCCACTCCCTATCATTTCCTCTTTGCTGTTTATCTACATAAGCAAACCTACTCCTCTCCTGCTCCTCTTCCCAGCATACTCCAACCGTAAGTTGTTTCATGTCAGAACTCTATCATATCTTTGAAATCGTCGCTGGTATTGTCACATCTAACATTTCGTTGTTATTCATTACTAGTCGAGCATATCGTCAACCCCCACCCCAACAGTAACAATAATATTATTACTTCATAGACAATATAAATAATCATAACTGACTGGATGTCACATTCCTAGACGTGTCAATATACTGTTAGCCTTTGTTTCTTAAATAATCATGTCAATGTTCTGATGATATCTTGGTTGAAATACAGTCAGACTGTAATTTACTGTTCTGTTATTTTTGTTATGGGTTGTTCCACCAGAACAGTCATTTGGAATATATATATATATATATATATATATATATATATATATATATATATATATATATATATATATATATATATTCATCAAATAGCTTATCCTGAGCAGAACTTTACTACCCCAACAGTCCTCTGGAATTTATCTTTCTCATAAGTCAGATGTCATGTCTCTGTATCCGTCATGATCAAACCATCAGTTACATCCTGAATCCATCTTCTAAATGGTTTTCCTCTTCTTTTCTTTGACGGTATGCCTCCTTCCATGATGGTCTTCTCCATCCCTTCATGTCTTTTTACATGTGGTAAATATCCTAATTTCCTCTGTCTTATTTGTATCATCATCCAGTTATCTTCGATTTTGAGTTCTCTCTAGATAGATCCAATCGTTCTCTTCTCTGTCCAAGATGTCCAGGACACTTCTGTAACACTTATATTCAAAACACAATTATTTATATTTATATAAAGACAAAGTGAATGAGATACAGGCAGACTAAGAAGAAACAAAAGGACATGACTACATTAAAGTAGACATAGAAACACTAGGAGTTAATGCAGTTTGGGAGTAAATTCGTTAACGTGGAAAAGAACGGTCAAAATAGACCTCGTCGTTTAGAAAACAATGGTAAACTAATGAACGTATAAGTGATACATACACAATCGATGATGCGTTTACTGTGATTGAAGGCTATGTCATGTACTGGATATGATACGTTTTATTTATGTTCATTTTTCTAAAATATTTATAGCAAATACAAACAGTACACTATCTTTATAATATCTGTACAGAGTAGCCCTGTGAACTCCTCCTTACAGTCGCAGTGTCCATTGATGTTATTGCATGTTTTCATACATCCAACAGAACATGTGGTCTTACAGGTGGGTCCGTAAATGCCAGGCACACATGCTGCAAGAAAGATGGTGTGGCAAATATGGAAATATTAGTTCTACAAAAATAAAACAGCTGTCCATCGCAAGCCATTTTGACAACAGCTTCGAACAAGCGATGTGGCACATTTCGTGTGAGTGCGGGGTTGACTAACGATTTAAGACTTTGCAGCGTACTGGTTAAAACAGATGAGGCTTGCATTATCAGTGTTATACAGGTGGGTGTTGTGTTGCATTTTTAAGTAGAGCATTTCTTCTGATGAACTGATTAGACCTGCATTATTGCTTCGGAGAATAAAATACACAGGAAGATCTCAGCGACAATGCTAGCACCAGTGAGCGACGTAGCATTGGCAATTGTCGATCGGAGTACAATATGTGAATAGTATGTGCTCTATCACTGTTCGCAGCAGGTTTTCTCAGATTGGCTGAACTATCATGTTGCTCTTCAGTGAATACCTATGTGTATCCCGATCTATATCTTACACATGCAATTCTAAGTGGCAGTGCATGAGCTTCTGTAACACTGGTGATGTATCTCTATTTGATTATGACGAGGTTGAAACTTGAGTAGGAATTATGTTTGAATATATTTAATGAATTTTCTTTGGGTATATACTTTTATCAACTTTCAACTGACAATATTTATATTACGTGCTAAACTTTAACACGTTACCTCCGTTTTATCGTTCGTTTCAGATAGGACTAGGAGCTAGATATCACCTACACTGAAATCAAGAATTTCTGAAGAAATATACCTGACCATTCTTATTGTCTTGTTACGGCACCACAAATGGTAATCTTGCTCATACAATACCCAGTAAGTGGTGTCTATATCGAAGTATTTTAGAGATACTTGTGTTTATTTCATTTTGTGTACACCAGCCTATCTAGCAAGACATACATCATCTGTTTTGATAAGATTCATTTATCAGAAGCCAAATCAACGTGGCAGGTCCATATCACCTGGCTCTTTTGGAACAGAGTGTAGATACATGGAATCTTGGTTTTCCATATATATATATCGACTGATATGAAGGATTGATCCTGCAAATTTAGTTATCTGAGGAATCAGCGAGATGATATTGGTTTATAAATGTTAGTGTCTGCTGGACACTGTCCATTATCATAGGTTCGCAACAACGTGGTAAGTATTACGATTCGATGAATTATCAGCTTTTGTGGCAACGATTATATCCTTTAGTTGAAACACATACATAACGCACAGTCTTCCAAACTCAACATTGGCTTTGGATTTTCTAATGTTGACCATTTAACATACCATATTAACACACTATAATTCGTTCCATAATTCGTGAACAGACTAAGGTTTAATATGTATGAAACCTACCGGATGGATAATAGTAATTTTGTGCAGGCAGTTTTATATAAATCACGACCTTACGAATTCATGTTTAACTAATTGGTAGGTAGCTTAGTTGATGCAAAAATATCATTTTATTTTGTTATATAAGTTAGCATAAGCACAACAAAATGATAATCACATTTATAATTTACAGTAAAAAAAAATGTTGGCGAATATTTGCAACGGCGTATCCCTATTACAAATTATAAAAATCAATGTGACATAATGAACAAATGATAGCTTCCACTTCTGTCATTGAAAATATGTGTTGTGTGCATAAACCAATGAAATTTTCTCAGAGAGGTAAGAAGTATTGGTCACATTTCCATGGTGGAGATTGAGCGAGTTGCCCAGGATAGAGCGGGATGGAGTAATTGCTTGCATATCCTATGTAAACTACGAGATGAATTATTAAGAGTATTATACGTCAATAACAGTCGTTAGGATACATTGTAAAATGATTAATTTCACTGGATTCTCGTTTTTCCCCTTTTTGTTGAATTGCATGTGGAACACGGTATACACTTCTAAATGTATAATAAATCAACACCGCTGATATTTTAGTAGTAACTTATAATGAAAATATCGCCCGTGTGGTTGTCATGGCCCAGTATTTGAGGTGTAAAGTATAGAACCACTGTTACTTGCCACGCATATCGTAAGAGACGATTAAGGAGGTTTGGATGAAATCGCATGTATGTGTCCTTAGGAGTGCTAACCGAAACAAATGCTTGCAGGAAACAGATGCACCAGACCGTAAGGCGCGTAACATGGTGCAACACAATGAGGAATGGGATAACGGATTATATGGTCGCTATTCTGCTTCGGAGATTTAGACACGCAGTAAGAATGTCAGATCTACCATCACGAGGGTGGCCAAAACTTATTGCGGGAAGAGGTCGATTATATCATACAGAACTGTCCCCAGTATGCAGACTTGAGAAAAAAGTAGTGGCCCACTTACACTAGCGTCCAGGGCAAACCGTATGGCGTTGCTGATAATCTGAGGCAGACGGCTGCCTTTATTAGAGAATCCGAAATCCCATATCTAGTGAGAACGCAGAAGAAGAAGATAATGAAAATCTTACATCACTAAAGATCTGGGTGGGCAGAACATACTTTGGAAAGGCCGCCACTGTTACATATATAAAAATGTAAAAAAAAATAATTTCTGACAAGTGGATGATTCTATATCGGTTGGTAAAGATGTTTACGAATTTTGAAACAAACTATACCTACCAGTCAGTGACGTTTAAGGCAATGTTTATTGTGTTGTCATTTGTTCATGTCGCCTACAATCTGTACTTAATCATTTTCTTAAATGTGGTATTGGAAAGAGATGGGATGGTGTGGTATACAATGCTCATGTTTAATACAAACACTCAGATTAAGCACACCGTCCTTCTTAGCCAATATACTGGCTCGTTAAAATGTTAAAGAGAATACAAAGCTGAAGTGTTGGTTATTCCTGTATACATTGTAATATACATGCGGCCGTAGATAAATACAATTAAATAGGGAAAGTGTTCAGTAAATATACTGACACTATTTTTGATTGACATTCACCTAGTGCACCTGGGGCCAGAACTCGGCTGACCAACTAAGCACTGAAAAACGTTATCTTCGCTTGAACCAAAATAACATTATTCACGCACTGATTTATTTGTTTCAATGTCGTGAATCCCAGTCTCTGATCAGATTGACAGAGATGGGTGTCTACATTAGTCCAGCCCGAAAAGAAAGACATACCAAGTATGCAAAAATAATTGTTTAATCAACATCGAATTGACGTGTTGAACCGCTGGTCGCTGTTGGATTTGGTGAGGCGAGATTCAGGGCAAATATGGACATATCCGAAGTGCTGTGATGAAAGTCCTCGTATAACTGATAAATGACATGAGAAGTGTATACATTCTTTCAAAATAGTTTCGAACTTCTATAGAGCTAGTGTAAATGGTCGCAATTATTGTTATCACATTGGTCAGAACGTCCTTATTATTATTCCTGTTAAAAATTCAATAACAGTAGTGAAATCGTGCATGTACTTTTTATTTTAATAAAGCGCCACATTTCGAAGTAAGTCATCTCCATCATCAGGTATGTCAAGGACGTAATTAAATACAAAATTAAATCACTTGTCAACAAACGAAGAGTTGAACAAGACATTGATAAATGCATTTCTAGAAATTTGGCTACAAAGTCCAATTCCAATAGTATATATATATATATACCTCCACAGGTTGCAACAAAAAAAAGGGATTTATTGTATTCCAATCATCATAGTTAGCCGAACAATGATTTAGCAATTTAGCATCATCACCAGTATAATAACAAAGAAAAGAAACATATTGCCAATAGAGCGATTTACAAATTTAGTTGACAATAATGGCATCAAATATCGACAATTAGTTTCATCACATCAGACTCATCTCTCTCCCTAGTAATATTATATTCATTGTTAATCAAATATATTTTTTGCCAATAATACTGTCAGCAATATATTAATATTTGTATTTTTTCTAATCTATACATATTATAAAATGGATGTTGTCTGTTTTTACCTATAGACCGGAAACTACTGAACAGATTTAGCTGAAATGTACAGGATATGTTTGTTTTGATGTCAGGATGCTACCTGTCATAGTTTGAAATAAATAGCGCTGAAGCTTTTCGAAAAAATCTAAAAAATTATACACACGCTAATTTCATCGTGAGTTTCTAACCAATTGGCTATTAATGTTTCCGGAAGTCTGCGGTGTAGGCATTAATATATACACTCAGATTTGGCTGAAATTTACAGGATATGTTTGTTTGAATATGTTTGTTTTGATGTCTGTCATAGTTGAAATAGGTAGCGATAACATCAATTTTAGAGAAAATCTATAAAAAATCGAAAACACACTAATTTCATCGAGAGTTTCTAAATTAGTTTACATCAACGTTTCCGGAAGTCTACGGTATAAGAATAGATATATATACACAAAATTCGATGTATGAATCAAGTCAATTTTGCAAACAAGCTGAATTTAAAATACGCATTCCAGGTTTGTTTCTTCAAAGGATTTCTACTCATTTCTAATCATGATCATAGATACTGTAAATCATATTTTAAGTTCCATCGATGTTTGTTAGCTATGTTGGCAAAAATTTACCTCTATAGCGGCGTGTAATTCTAGATTAGTACAACCATTTCGCAATAGGTGGCGCGCGAGTCGTTTCGACAAATAATTCATACAGTTTACCTGATTTTTCAGAACATTTTACGCTCAGTTTCTTTGCATTTCCTCGTGAGTAGAATATCATTTAATCATGAGTAGAATAGAATTTAATCAAATGCTAATTTTTTTAAAATGTATTCCATTATGTCATTTCAACATCAAATTGAGAAATTCACAAACAGATAAGGAAACGAATAAGAAAGTTAGTGCTATGGATTATTATTCATATCGATTGATGGTTCGTGAAAACGCTGAAAATCATATCTTGAAATGTCGACAATTGTTGCATCAATACATTGTCGATATGTATGCGAAAATCGAAACTGAGCGACTCCTCTACATTCGATTAAATCAAACCAAGTTGCGTTCAGAACAGTACATTCATTTACGTGATGCAATTGTTAATGATGGCAATGTGAATCCTAATGAATTGGGAAAAATGGTCATACTACCAGCCACATTTACAGGGAGTCCACGGCACATGCATGGATACTTACAAGATGCAATGACATATGTTCGCGCCCATGGCCGTCCATATTTATTTATCACGTTTACATGCAATCCTTTCGTAAACGTTTCGTAAAACCATTGTTGGATATTTGGAATGGGAAAATGTCAATCGATGATTCCACACGATGTATCACATTGCCAACAGACTTCTGTAAAATCACAGTAACCACAGATGAATTGATTCAGAATGTTTTCTCAAATAATGCACATAATTACAAAAATCATCAGTGCCTCAGTGCACGTGCAATATTAGCAACAAAAAAACAAAGATGTATATGCCATGAATTAGAGCATTCAAAACAAAATACCAGGCGAAGTGACAACGTATAAGTCCATCGATACTGTAATGAATCAAGACGAAGTTGTCAATTATCCACCTGAATTCTTGAATTCACTTGATTTGCCAGGCATTCCACCACATGTTTTAACATTGAAAATTGGTGTGCCTATCATCCTTCTCCGAAACATCAATCCACCACAACTTTGCCAACGGTACTAGGTTTTTAGTGAAAAATATGAAGAACAATATCATCGAAGGTACAATTTAAAATGAAAAATTTAAAGGAGAAGATATACTATTGCCACGCATCCCAATGATTCCAACAGACATGCCATTCGAATTCAAACGCTTGCAGTTTCCGGTGAGACTCGCCTTTGCAATGACCATCAACAAATCACAAGGACAATCGCTACAAGTGTGTGGACTACATTTGGGAAATCCATGCTTTTCACATGGACAGCTATGTGTGGCCTGTTCACGCGTCGGAAAACCTTCTGATTTATTCGTGTACGCACCAGACGGAGAAACAAAAAAATATTGTATATCAAAAAGCACTTCAATAACCAGAATGAAAATGAATTGGTAAATTGTAATTTTGTTTCCCAAGAAATAGAACATAAAGACAATGATCCAAAATAAGTATTAAATATTGATATAGCGAGTTTCCTTTAAATTCAATTTCTGTTGGAGGCGTAGCAACTCGCGCAGGGTACAGCTAGTATAATTATTAAAAAATTGTTCTTGTTTTTTCAACTTATAGCATATTCAATATAGTTTACCAAAGAGGGCGGGGGCTAACAAATCATTCACTGAAAAAGTGGGCGCTGATTAAAACTAGATGAGTAAAATATAGTGTAGATAACAAGAATGATTGTATGTTACAAGCGCAAGTGAAGAAAAGAAATATAACGCAACTACAACTATACCGTCACATAATGCTCCCTTGAAGTTCTCAATACAATTACAGTGTCCAGTAGTAGTGTGACACGTATCATTACAACCGTTGGAACAGATGTACTGACACTCTGATCCAAATCTGCCAGGTTTACATTCTATAAGAAATAGGACATGTCTCATGTTAATGCACAATAAAATACACACATTAACTATGATCAATCTAATTATAATATTATGTGTGTCAAAGCAGTGAGCTTGGCGAGTCGATGTAGATATGTAACAGTGTTGTACGTTATAAGGAAGAAGGGCTGAGGTCAACCGATATCCCTTCTACACATGTCCTTGGCCAACGTAATATTTTTGTTTACAAATACTTGTTTGCCCTTCATCCCACTTTCTGACCAGTAGTATATCAAAACTCAAGTGGGCGACATATCTCGTGGTATTGGACGTCTCCCGTTCAAGACGAATATGTCGAGACCAACGTAGGGGCAGCTCAGTAGTTTAGCTTGTACGTAGGCTATCTTAAGACACTCAGAACTGAGAACCAAGAGCGAAAGGAACTGTGGAAGAAATTTGTGACATTTTTTCCATTGAAGACTATAGAAGTCGTATTACATAGAATTACCGAGTGCCACGTAACTGTTAGAACCATGAGTAGGCGATAAGGTTAACGAGAGATTTGAGATGGACTTGTTTTAACGTAATTGGTTACGTTGGAGTAATCATTACAGTACACATCTATGGAGATATAGTGTTGAGAACTGACGTATAGTGGGAGGACATGATATATACTTTGAGAAGAAGATTATATTTCAGCAGCGAGGAAGTGTGATATTTCCGTAGAAGACTTTTCGAAGCTTGTGTATAATATTTGTTTAGTACGTTGTGATTGATGTGTGACCCCACAACGAAGTATACCTGAAATATACTATGGGATCACCGCTGCCTCCAGGGCTCTGTCATGGGTGGCTGAGCAACAGGTTACCCATACGATCATCATATCAGACTCGATGAGTATGCTTCAACTGATTGCATCTGGAAGTATGCGGTGGAATGGGTGAACAGCATTCGGAGATCACATCTCAAGAAAATGACTTGGCTGTACACGCCTGGACATGCTGGAGTGCGGGGTAACGAGCGTGCTGACTCTCTTGCAAACAGTGCCACGACTCAAGTGGGCAGAAGCATGGACAGAGCCGATATCATCAATGCGGTACGCTCTCAATTGTGTGACATGGGCGGGTCTCAGACACTGGAACGAGTTCGAGAATTAGGTGTTAAGTTTGGACATGCCAGACAGTGTCGTCTTCGTGGTAGAGAGAAAAGATATAGTAATCAACTTCTCATGGGTACTGTGAGCAAATGGACTTTGGGATGGCTGCTGCAACGGAGGACAGAGCACGAATGGGAATGCCCAATGTGCCATGACGTCGATCGCATAACATAACATAACATAACATAACATACCTGAATATAGTGTTGATAGACTGAGATAATGAACGTGTACCATAACATCATTTAGTGCGTTGTGATGGAGGTCACAGATTACAGAAGAGACCTGAACATTGTGTTGATTATATAGATATATGAATTAGCCGATGCTAGGCCGTAGAACTGAATTTAGTTAGTAAGTACTATTGATCATATAGGGTTGAGAATCCAGAAATTTATCTACTAGCCTATGACGAACTGTACCTGTGTAACTAGAATGGACATAATTTATTATTGCAACGCAACGTATACTAGCCTTTCGCTAACTGTTCCAAGCACCGAGACCAGTGCATGAACACATGTAATAATGCTGCTATACGAGAAGACTTACACTTATGTACCGGAGTTCTTCATATCGCCTCGTCCGCTGTTAGTTTCCTTAACCATGACTAACGTTCATCTACGACCACGGTATTCCAGACCAGAGTTGGAGCCAGGAAAAAACCGGGTGAAGCCTGAACCTACCCTTCATGTCTACCTCGAATATAACCGGTACGACCAGGGAACAGATCTATCGAGACACTACGATAATTTCATGAAGAACTTGAGATGTGATGCAACGTACAACATCGTGACCTAGCCGCCTCATCTACAGCAGAACAGTTAGAGGGTACGACTGAGGCACAGCCAACTCTAGATAACTAGGCCAGAAAACTGACCTGGGATTACCTGACCTAGATTAGAAAAAAGGCTGGAAATTACAGATTTTGATAAAACACTGCTCGCATTTTTGCTATTTTACTCAATTATGTGAGTCTATGGTTATTTATTGATGAAAATATTCATAATATTGCAATGCCTTATAGTTAAACATAGCTGGTTACATAATATAACTTTGATTTAGCATTTTGTGTTGATTTTAACATAAATTCGTCTAGATACAACAATACTGGAATGTGAGGTCACGTGGTGTTGTTGTGGTCTGATTTTCCATAATTCTTACATAAGTCCAATGGCCCATTAGTTTATAGTTGGCTCTGACTGAGGTGTGTACCTCTGTCCATCTTGACTATTACCGAGTGAGAAGCACACCTACATTGAGAACACGACTAGATAATGAGCTCGTCCATAATCATTGTGTTATTAACTTAAATTAAGAGTGTGGACAGGCTAGTACAGATTAGACTGCAGTGGATACAATTAAAAACTAAAATTTCGATTGGTGTTATTTATATTGATATTAATTTAGGAGGTTACATTTTCCTCTCTTCTATTGTGTTGATATTCATTTGTAATTGAGTTCCTCTAATTATATGCATTTTGCATGGAGCGCTACTTATATACTTCATGAACTCTATCAGTTGAGATCTGTATGTATTTTTTTTTTCCATTTAGATCGAACACCAAGAAGAAGAAGAAGGTATATTGTTTAACTGTTGTTCGATCTTAGTGATGTATTCTACAAATGTAAACTATAAACTGCATATGTATGTTGTTCTTGTTTGCATCGTGGTCAGAAGGATACTTTGTACATTTCCGCAACATAAAGTGTGACTTTTATACAAATATGCAATGATACGTGTTACAACACATCACATAAACACTTCTGCAATATAACAACATTGTTGCAACTGGCTTGTCAATGTATACATACTATTTATCGTAAACAAATCAAATTCGACTAACCAGTTTAAATAAAACAGACGATAAAATACATTGATAAAGAGACTGCCACTGAATGAACTTTACTTTCCTGGCGTCAGCAAACGTTTTAAGACATTCATACAATCTCTCTAAAATGTATACATAATAGCTATGATAGAAAAGGCACTGTTGTCCCTAAGACACATTTCTAACAGCAGAGAACCAGCAAGAATAAACAATGTCCCTAAGACACATGTCTAACAGCAGAGAACTAGCAAGAATCAACAACTACAGTGTGACCTTAACCAGCAACAACACAAGCAAAATGTTCAGATATAATGGACATTATTACTAAAACGACAATGTAATTTAACTGTGACCATTACGACGATCAATGAATACCGCAGACTAAATAACATTTGACTTTGATAACATTTCAAACAAGTACTGGAACCGATGGTAGAGAATCGTGAAACATAAGTCATATTTGTTTAGACAGTGATCAGGATTAATGAAGTAATGCTGATCAAGATTAGGTACATGTACAAGGACAAACCAAGAAAAAAGTGTATCCTTCTAAATAGAAAATATTGATTAGTGGAACTACCCTACAGCGATAGAAAGTAAGCTAATGTACAAATATATATATATATAGATGAGAAGTGAAACATATAGAGATATATATGAAAGTGTGCAATCATAAACAAATACATGTTTTAACAGATTGGGAATTATGTTTACATTAATAAAATGGTATACAGTTAAATAACCTTTGCACTGAAATCCAATGTATTCGTCTTTACATATGCATCGTCCTGTTATTTTGTTACACGTGTCAGCGCAGCCTCGGGAACAATTCAAGCAGGGCCATTCTTCACCATAAGTACCTGGTGTACAATCTACAATAGAGAAAGATGTATTAGTTAGAAAGTACCTAGTGTACAATCTACAATAGAGAAATATGTATTATTTAGAAAGTACCTAGTGTACAATCTACAATAGAGAAAGATGCATTATTTAGAGTTAATTTAGTAAAAATATGATCATCCAACAAATATGGCTAAAAATGCACATTTGAAATCTCCGTTTAACTCATTCACGTCATGTTTCTGTGAAAGTCAGCGTCAAATGAGATACTTAAGTGTCGATACTAATGTTTCTTTTCGTTTGAGCACATTTGTTTGGTGTTATTTCAATTTAGTCAAACAGCAAATGTTTGAGTTTGTATTGATTTCAACTTATGCCAATTCATATTTATCTCTCATAGCCTTTCACAGATATCACGTTCATCCATGCCAAAAATATATAAATATTTGAGGTCAATCGTTTGCCCCACCTTTTTGAAATGCATTATAGTAGCATCTTGCTTAAAATTATCTTGGGAAGAATCCACAATATATTGGAAGAGGGGATCAACATTGTGCAGGCTGGTTTCAGAAGAGGCAGAGGAACTAAGGAACATGTATTAAATATGAGAATCATCATTGAAAAATGTAGTGAGTATAACATTTACATTTTTGCTTGCTTTGTTTACTATTCAATGGTCTTTGATTGTATAATGCACCACAAGTTATATCACATAATGTCAGAGATGGGTTCTCACCTCATATAGTGCATATTGTAAAAATGTTATGTAAAGACCAACAAGCAGCTGTGAGAATAGAAGATGGAACGTCAGAGAGGTTTGGAATAGGTCAAGGGGTTAGACAGGGTTTTGTCATCGTACTTATTCAACATATATACTGAAAACATCATGAGGAATTTCAGAGAATCTGCAGAGATGGAGAAATACGACGCTCTGCTTATCGGAGGTCGCGACCTACCATAATTAAGGTATGCTGACGATAAAGTGTTATTATCTACATCACAAGTTAGTATAGAGAACTTGATACGGTCACTTAAAACGACCAGCGAAGATCGAAAACGTTATCTCAATACAATGAAAACGAAGCTATTTAAAACTGATAAAACATAATTGATTAATAATATATGAGTCAACTGCCACAACATAGAAAGAGTCGACAACTTTGAATACATTGGAGCATTGTTGACAAATGGCGGGAATGCTATAAATAAAATTAAAAGAAATCTGGGCATTGCTTTGCAAAAACTAAAAGAACTAACTAACCAATGGAAGGGAACTGACATAAGAACAAAAATGACGTGTTTAATAGCCTGCATTTTTCTCTTAGCAACATATGGTTGTGAAACATGGGACATTGACAACGCGGCAGAGAAGATCATTAATGAATTTGAATGCAAATGCAACAGAAGAGTAATTAGAATATCATGGAGAGAGAAAAGAACAAACACTTCTGTTCTGCAACAGCTTGATATTAAAGAGAGTTGGCTATTACAAAGCATTAAAACAAGGCAAATTAAATATTTCAGCCCCATCCTACGACATAAGTGCCTGCAGAAATTAATTTTCAAAGGAATGGTGTCTGGAAGAAGAACAAGAGGAAGACATAGAAGGCGATGCATGCAGGATGTCAAAGCCGATCTGAGAATGACTGCTGCTGATGTTGGCCAACTTGCACAGAATAGATAGTTGTTCAGGACTGCTGTCATGGGAGACAAGTTCCGAAGGAGACAAGCTACTGGATGATGATGATAGCGCTTTAAAAAAAAATACAAAAACTAGGATATTTAAAAAGGCACATTGATTCAACAGCATGGTCATATGTGTGTGTGTGTGACTGTCACCTATCTTGCATACTTAAACCTAATTGAACTCGTTTGGACCAAAGTTAAAGGTCAGGTTGTAGCTGAAAATAAAACTTTCAAACTATGCAATATTGGTTATTTGTTACTAAACTGACGTCATTGCACACAGGGCTAACCCATATCTGCTCAGTCTCTCCAACATATATCGAAGAGTGTGCACATTGATGGTTCCCGTGTCTCTCTGATTAAACACACCCCTCACATTGCCCCTCATGCATCCAGTTTTACTTGTACAAGGGATAGCTACAGATAGCTTACATCGTTGGCTTGATTCAACATATATTTTACTCTCTTCATCCAACAGATACGAAGAGACTGAAGAACATCTCCATTATCCAACTTCAACTCCCCAACAACGATGCTAATGATGCAAAACAGTAGATCCACGTAAGCCCCTGGAGGTTAGAAACTTCTATAGACGACATCCACTCATAACGAAACCTGTCATTTTAGATCTTGAGAAGCATCGACTGAGAGTCATATACAACAATAGCCCCATTAAATGGAGTCCCAGAGAGCTAATGGAGGGCAGCAGTATTGGCCTCAACCTCCATCCTCATTAGTGGACATAGTTGTCATGTATGATCCACTTTATGAAATATGAAAGAACTAACATATGCTGCCCTTTCGAAGATAGACAGAGCTTATTGGTGTAAATGTGAAGAAAAATGTCTTTCGTTTTTATTTTATTTCTTCTTTTCTCGTTCCTGTTTTATCTCACATATTTCTAGAACGGACTTTTCTGTGCGCTACATAAATAGTGTCTTTTAGTCGACTTTGTTATCTGTGAGGTTCATCTTATTCATGGTCGACCTTTTGCTTTGTATCCATTGTATGAGAGAAACATAGCTCTTTGGGGTGCACTGTCTGTTGGTAATCTGCTTATGTGGCCGAACCATTTAATTTATTGTTTCTTGATGAAGCTCAATACTGATGTTGTACCCACTTTTTTCCTGATGTCTTTTTTTTATTACTCCCAGCATTCTGCGTAGACACTTCATCTCTGTCGTTACTAGTTTTCTTCTATTATTGATATCAGCGTCCAGTTTTGATACTGATATCATAATCTGGGGGGAAAGATTGTGTTGAACATTACTCTTTTTGTGTTCATAGTGACATGTTTGCATTTTAAAAAATGGCGCCATTTGTCCTACCATTTGATTTGCTTTGGTGTAAATATGTTGGATTTCGTTAGTTATTCTTCCGTTTGCTGACAAAATGAGTATCCTAGATAAGCAATGTCTTTTTTTTGTTTAATGGTCAAAATATCCATTATTTGGTCCTCCAAAATTCGAATGGTATATACGTCTATGCCGAAAATATGTTAATTTCTTAATTTACGGTAAATTATGTTTTTCCAGTACCAAATAATTACTATAGTTCGTTCCAAAATTCGTGATCACACTAAAGGTTAATTTGTACAAATCTAACTGATGGATAAAAGTAATTTTTTGCATGCAGTCTTGTGTACCTCACGACGTTACGAATTTATGTTTCACTAATTGGTGTGTAGCTTAGTTGATGAAAAAAACGTTTTCGTTATATACTTTTGCATAAGCACAACAAAATGATAACCAAAGTGTACATTTTACATTAATACACAAAATGGTGGCGAATGTTTGCAAAGGCGTATCACTATTACATATTATAAAAAGAAAGGTCACATAGTGAACAAATGATACCTTCCACTTCTATAAATGAAAGTAAATGTTGCGAACATATGCCAATGACAGTCGGTAGGAAACATTGCAAATTGATTAATTCCACGGGATTCCCGATATTGACTTGCACTGAATATTGCATTTGGAACACGGACATGCTTAGTTATAGGCAAACTTGACAATCGTACTGTAAAACTTCAACAGGTATACCTAATTAACATCGCTGTAATTTTATTAATATCATTTAATAAAATCTTACAGAACTAAAGGTTTGGGTGGGCAAAAATACTTTTGGAAGGTCGCCACTGTTACCTATATAAAAATGTAAAAATCAATCATTTCTGTCAAGTGGATGATTGCATATATGTTGGTAAAGATGATCACGAATTTTGGAACGAACTATAGGTTATAAAAGAGCAGAGAACTTCGCCGTTGCAAGAAAAGTACACTACCTGCAATATTGAAATTTATAAAATCGTTAGGACATCGGAAATACAACATCACATGCAAAACATCGTGCTCATCAATACAAGGAATATGGAGATATTTGAGGTCAATCGTTGACCGATTTCTATGAAACGCACTATAGTAACATTTCAGAAATAATTCAAATGTAAGTGTACTTTTTACAAACAATAATACAGATTATAAGATTGTGCAAATGTAATACTTTCAAACTACACTAGAAGCAACAAAAATACATGTTACCGATTTATGCTATTTTCTCAATGTACATTTTTCTTCTCGTAAACGTACCTATAGTTCTCTGCTAACTTCTCCTCTCAGAGAAAACAATATAATACAGCTATCTGGAGAGTTCAAATCTAGATATAGTGGTGTTAAAACTTCTACACTGATCTCGAGACAGTTCTTTCATCTATAATATGCTAAGTATTTCTTGGGATGCTAGTCTATCGTTGATGAAATGTTGAACGTCTACGCCGATGACGAGAACGTTATCTGATCTCTAATTTGCTAACATAATTTATTGGATGCTAGTCTACCCTTGAGAATATGTAACGTCTACGCCGATGACGAGAGCGTTATCTTATCTTAATTTGCTAATATTTTTGGATGCTAGTCTATCATTGATGAAATGGTGAACGTCTACGCCGATGACGAGAGCGTTATCTGATCTATAATTTGCTAACATAATTTATTGGAGGCTAGTCTATCGTTGATGAAATGTTGAACGTCTACGCCGATGACGAGAGCGTTATCTGATCTATAATTTGCTAACATAATTTATTGGATGCCAGTCTATCGTTGATGAAATGTTGAACTTCTACGCCGATGACGAGAGCGTTATCGATCTATAATTTGCTAACATAATTTATTGGATGCTAGTCTATCGTTGATGACATGTTGAAGCCGAAGGTATTAAGCACAAAAAGCAAGCACTCGCAATAAGACTTGCAGAAGACAAAATTTATGTTGCTACCTAAATGCACAATATAAATTCGGGATCAGTGGTTACCAAACCTTCAGACTAGACAGAGAAGGGCACAAGGGTGGAGTCCTCACCCTAGTACGGAACGACATTCCAGCAAAGCAAGTGGATGTAACCACAGAAAGCACCGGCGCAGTAGAGATCATAGGCGTCCTAATTACATGTGAAGAAATGCAGGTTCTTCTGTATAACTTATACTGACCAAGTGACATCTCGCTGTTACTCGATGCAATGATTATCAATGATACAGCATGCATGGTGGTCGGCGATTTCAACAGCCACTCAGAAATATGGTGCTATAAATAGCCGTCCATCGCAAGCGATGATGACAACAATCTCAGACGTGTGCTGGTGCACCTCTCTGGTGTGTGCGGAGGTGACTGTAGAGTCCAATCCTATAACATAATTCCCAACCACAGGTGGGGTATACATGATCAAGGTTAGACATGTGCGTGTTGTGTGCTCTGTCTTTTCGCGCTGCTCGTTTTCTCTGTGACTCAACAATACGATGATTCTCAGCTATTCGGGTTCCTCTTTTGTTGTTACAGCGCCACATTTAGCGATCTTGCGCAAGGGATTCCCAGCACGTATTGTCTATATCGAAGCATTTCAGAGACTCTTTAAGAGTGCCTTTAAAGCGTTTTTTCTGTCCACCAGATAAACGTCTGCCACCTTCAAGCTCGCCATACGTGACCGACCCATCTCACTTGGGCCTTCTGCAACAGGGTGTTGACGCTTGGGATCTTTGCTCTTGTGATTACTTCGCTGTCTGGAATTTTGTCCTGCCAGTTTATTTTTAGTATTCTGCGTAGACAGCTTGTGTGGAAATGGTTTAATTTTCTTGCGTGTCTGCTATACACTGTCCATGTCTCGCTTGCGTACAGCAGCGTGGTTAGCACTATGGCCTGGTAAACTTTCAGCTTTGTGACTATGCTTATCCCCTTCCGTTCCCACACTGTGACACGTAACCCTCCCAACGCAGCACAGGCTTTGGATATCCTTTGTTGACCTCAGAATCTATATTTGCCGATCTGGATAGGAGGCTGACAAGATAAGCAAGCTGGGGCTACAGCGAAACAAACAGCAGAGATGCAGAAGTGGAAGACTGTGAGATAGAGAACATATTCCTCATCAATGCCCCAGATGATCCGCCAACCTTCTACTCGAGAAGGTGGCATACGACTAGCACCCCCGATCTGGCGTTCGCAACATGTGACCTCTCCACAAAAACAGTACGTTCGGTCACAAAGCAACTTGGAGATAGTGACCATAGACCCGTCAAGCTACTAGTAGACCTAACATTGGTACCTTTGCCCAAAATGTGGTTGCCACGGTGGAACTACAAAAAAGTCAATTGGAAACAGTACGGGGAACTGACAGATGCCAATGTTGAACGCATCAACATGCATGAAAAGAAACTCATGCGATCCGTGGCAAAGGAACTCTCACAAGCAATCCTGAAAGCGGCACGGGAAACCATTCCTAGAGGCGCACGGAAGGATTACAGGCCATACTAGACATAAGAGGTTCAGAAGCTTAAAAACGACCTTGAATTGGCAAGGAGTGAGGCTGAACAGTCACAGTCAGTAACGACCAATACTGCTTACAGCGGCTAAGTAAAAGCGGGAGTTCAAACGATCAGCACGACAGACCTGGGTGGAAAAAACCGAATCCTTGAACGTTGATAGGGACGGCCATAAATTGTGGAAGCTTGCAAAAGCGCTGAGTGACGAAAACACCAGCCGACCCCCAATAGTCCTCGAACAAGATAATAAGATGTCCTCGGGAAGAGAAGACGCAAACATTCTAATGTAAAAATATGCCGAAGTCAGCACAGTAAACATAGCATAAGAAAATGTTGATAAAACAAAAAGAAAAGGTAGAGCCCTCCAAGGCGAGCAAAGAAAAGCCGAAAGTCACCTAACGGATACATTTACCAGTAACGAGTTGGAAGAGGCATTAAGGGAGCTCAAGCTCCGAAAGTCGCCCGGAAAGGATGTGATCACGAATGAAATGCTTAAAAACTTGGGTACTAGAGCAAAAATAGGGAAAAATGTACAAGTGGCTTGATATATACCTAGAGAACAGAAGGGTTTAAGTTCAGGGGTACACAAGTATGAAGGCCACATTAGAGCAAGGAGTCCCCAAAGAAGGAGTGCTCTCACCAACTCTCATTCTAATCTTTGTCATTGACATAGCCACATGTCTACAGAAGCGAGTACACTGTGCCATATATGCCGACCAGTCAATATTGGCGAGGGAAGAGTCATTACCCATAGCAACAAATCGACTGCAGGAAACTCTAAATAACTTGGAAGTGTGGTCAAAAAGTGGAATATGAATATAAATTCTTCAAACGCAACCTACACTGTGTTCTCCCAGAACAACCAGAATCAAAAAATTAACCATAAAGTTAATGGGCAAGATCTTCCAGAAAGCAATACGCCAACGTACCTTGGAGTCACACTCAACCGAAAACGGACTTGGTGTCCCTATATTGAAAATGCTACGGCAAAAGCACGTAATTACAAAGTACTGTAGTTTTACAAATTACATATATATATATACTGAATATATATATATATATACTGAATATTACGGCAAAAGCAAGACTCGGGCTCATGATGATGAGCAAACTCACAGGCTTCACGTGGGGAGAAAACACCAGAGTCCTCAAAACACTCCACTCTGGAAGAGTGCGACCGGTCCAGGAGTACGGCATTGCAGCGTGAAGTAGTGTATCCAATAAACAATTTCCCACAGTGAGCAATTGCCAGAACAGTGCAATGCGCATTATCAAAGATGCCATGAAGTACACGCCCAACAGGGCAATGGAAACAATCACAGGCATCCAACCAATGGCAGATCGAAGGGACAGAACAGTCTTGGTGTTGGCGGAAAAACTTAACGGCTCGATTCCCAACATATGTAAGAAAGACTGAACCGATTCGGAAGAGGCAGGTTACAGAGGACCAGCTTTGCAAAAAATGCCAAAGCACTGACCGCATACAATCCAGTCCTAACAAACTGCAAAGCCAAATCAATCCCGGCAACTGATAAGTGGCTGCCTTGGGAAACCAAAATGCCGGAATTAAGGGAATCAATCCCATGCATAATAAAAGAAGGGCAGCAAGAAAACTTCGAAAGAAGAATGGCCACAGAAAAATATATATTGACCGAATACCCGGAAAACAAGTGGACACATGTGTACACTGACGGGTCGGCAAGGAACGCAATCAGCGACGGTGGAGGAGGAATAGTGCTTTAAACTATCAAAGAAAGTGACGGTCACAAAAGCGATTGCCACAGGCAAATACTCAAATAACTACCCGGCAGAGGCAATAAGAACAGCGGCCAAAATGATCCTAGAGAGAAGAGTCACCTCTCGCAACAAAGTCGTGATATTCACCGATGATCTATCGGTCATCACGGCACTCAAAGGCGTAGACAAAAGACAACTGAATGAGCTCAAAGCGACCCTCGATGAACTAGTGTACGCACTAAAAAGCATCGTAATTCAGTGGATCTCATCCCACTGCAACATAAGGGGAAACGATCAAGCCAACAAACTAGCTAAAGAAGGCGGGCGACTTCCTCAGACTGATCTCGAGGTCAGTTATGAGGAAGCCAGAATAACCATCGGCTGGCACTATAGAGACAAATGGACAAAAGATCATCCTCACCACAACAACAGCGACGGATACTATGGTCTGTCTCGTAGTGAACAAGTTGCCATACTTCGCCTCCGTACCGGCCACAACAAACTCCGCGCCAATATATTTCACAAATTTAAAATAGGCACAACTAGCCTGTGCCCCTGCAAAAAGGCGGACATGACAGCAGAACACGTTCTGCAAGATTGTCAACGGATAGCAGGTATAAGAAAAGAAACCTTGCCAGATAACACAGAGCTTAGCGAGAAGCTGTACGAAGGAACGAAGTCCTTTTTTTTCCGATCCAGAAGCACTTGAGCTTTTCCGCTCTTCGGCTCGGTGCCATGGACATCGTAACCCTTCGGTTCGGTGCCACGAACACCGTAAATCTGGAGAATCTGTGGCTTTTCTGCCATCCCGCGGAATTCAACCCGCACACACAGAAGGATAGTCACCCGTAGTCCAACGCGCTACGAACACGATGGGCAGACGGTCGACGAAGTCCTTTAAAAACAACCTAAATTTCATGAAAAAAATTGGTTCATCAGTCTGGGCCGGGATAGCAAAGAAGAAATGTTGAAGCGTCTACGCCGATGACGGTAGAGTTATCTCGTCTATAATCTGCTAACAGTATTTCTCGAATGCAAGTCCATCTTTGATAGCAGGGTATCAGGAAATCTTGTTTGATGTGATGATGTATGTCTTCTGTCCAACTGTTCACTCCTTTTGTAGTTGTCCTTGTATACACATTTAGTTAATTTTACAGTATTACAACATTCTAGGCACAAATGAAGAGAACACTTTATCCTTGATTTCAGCTCCGACACAACATGGAAAGAAACAGTTACCTAGGACAAAAACAAGTAAATCTCTTTGATATGGCACACGGAACATAAATACCATGTGACTTCACAACATAGATCCGTCAGAAACAAAGGACATCAGAAAAATAGCTGAGACGAACTGATAGTCCAGTTGTTTAATTGTTACATCTTCCCAAAAATGAAAGCTACCATCTTGCTAAATTTCAAGTACGTAGGATGTCTATATATCTTGTATTAAAGTCAACAGACGCATACACATTTACATTTCAATTCTTTATAAAAGTATATAGATATGGATGCAGTTATTTGTAGTTATTAGTTCAGTAAAACTCAAACGTGAAAGTTGGAATACACACAAAAATAATAGCTACCACACCTTACTTATATGTTGCAATGTCAAAAACCATATCTATTGTGAGTGCTAATTCAATATACAATCAATAAAACAAACCCATTGTTCTAATGTGAGCTAAATAATCCAAAACGGTGTTAAATCCACATTTTTCATTTTCCGTCGATATACTATGTTAGATGTAATCACGTCTGCAGCATTAATTAAAATTATTGCCCGTGTGCCCAGCGTGTTCGTAGCGCGTTGACTACGGGTGACTAGTCCTCTGTAAGTGCGGGTTCAACTCCGCGGACTGGCAGAAAATCTACAGGTTCCCCAGATTTGCGTTGTTCGTGGCACCGAACCGAAGGGTTACGATGTCCATGACACCGAGTCCAAGAGCTTTCAGCTCAAGTGCTTCTGGATCGGGAAAAAAACAAAAAAAAAACAATTAAAATTATTTTACTGGCACCTCTGTTTCACTGGGTTGTTCTGGGAAACGCTAGTGTTGGAAAAACATTTAACTAATAAGATATATACAAATACTGACTTATATTGCACGAAGATCCAACGTGTCCTGGAGCACAGTTTAAACATTCGCCAGAAACGTAGTTGCAGAGTCCATACCGACAGTTCCTACAAATAGATAAACATGTCGTGCCATAGAAGCCAGGTCTACATCCTGGAGAACACCAGTTAGTCATAGAATGACACCTTGCAGTGATGTTGCATGAACAACTTTGTTCACATAAAAGTCCGTAAGTGGTTGCCTTGCAATCTGGTAATGGTAGAGAAAGCAAATCATACTTGAGCTTCATGTTATCATGAATGAATTGGTGTATATTAAAAACAAAATACTAATTCTAATTATAAATATATATTTAAGAATGATATATGTTCAACACAGTGTAATCTTGCATCATCATCATCGAGGTGCGTATACTTTATAGGACGTTGCTCTCGTTGCAACACATCTGAAACTCACTCTGTGTCTAGTCAGTTCGCCCACTTCGTCGATGGTCAAATTCTTGGTTTCTTTAATATATTGTAGCCATCTTCTTCTTGGTCTGCTTATGCGTCCTGGAACCCTGCACTCTAATATTGTTCTTTCCGGGCCATCGTGACGCTTGATGTGACCAAAGTATCTAATTTTTCTGTATAGTATGTTATTTATCAGCCAATTCTTTTTAACATTTAGTTCTTTCATTATCTAACACAATAGCTAATTCATTAATACAAATTTCATTGTTCAAACTTTGATGAAATTATAACACACTAACTTATTCATTAATACAGACTTCATCCCTCAAACTTTGATGAAATTCTAATACACAAACTAATGCATTAATACAGATTACATTGTTCAAATTTTGATGAAATTCGAACACACTAACTGATAGTAGTATGTGATGGGGTACATAGACCCCATAGTGGGGGTTAATTGAGGCTAATAGATAGGCAAGAGCAATATACTCATAGGCGTTCCTAGGCGTCGGCTTGGAGCAAAGGCAAATAAGGATTTACTAAGGGGGAGATAACTATTGAATTATATAAGGGGGATATAACTGTGGTTTATATAAGGGGGAGATAATTTGTGGGTTATTAAGCGGGAGATAATTGTATTATACATTGGGGTGCTTAGGTATTATTTGAAGGGCTAGTAGGGTTTATATAGCAATATACGCATAGGAGCAAAGACAAAGAAGGATTTACTAAGGGGAGATAACTATTGGTTTCTATAAAGGGATATAATTTAATTTTATTAAGGGACGAGATAATTGATAATTATTTTTTTAATTAGGTAGGTATTATAGATAAACAATCAATATCAATAACTATATATATAACTATCACTAATGTTAGAGACCAAATGAAAAGATGGATGGAATACTTCAAGGAACTCCTGAACAGACCAGCACCTACAAACCCCCAGCTATCCAACCGGCAGAAATTGACTTGGCCATCAACTGTGAGAAACCATCCAAGGAGGAGATTAGTAAAACCATTAAACTTTTAAAAGATGGGAAAGCGGCCGGTACAGATGGTATTCCAGCGGAGGCGGTTAAAGCCAACATAAACACATCCACAGAAATACTGTATAAATTATTTAACAGAATCTGGGAGACCGAAGAAATACCAGAAAACTGGAGAGGATACCTGGTGAAGCTACCAAAGAAAGGGGACCTTCAGAAGTGTGAAAATTATAGGGGAGTAATGATGTTGTCAGTACCTGGGAAAATACTGAGTCATCCTGGAGAGACTGAGAGATGCCATCGATATAAAGCTAAGAGATGAACAGGCAGGCTTCCGACCAAATAGATCATGTGCTGACCAGATACCCACATTACGTATAATAATAGAACAAAGTATTGAATGGAAACCCCCCCCTTTATATCGGATTTGTGGATTATGAGAAGGCTTTCGACAGTATTGATAGGGAAACCCTTTGGAAATTAATGAGGCATTATGGAAAAGCACAGAAAAGTATTAACCTATTAAAAGCAACATATACATATATGAGATGTAGAGTTCTTCATGAAGGTAAACTAACAGATTGTTTCGGAATAGAAACAGGAGTGCGTCAGGGATGTCTTCTATCACCTTTGATGTTCTTACTGACAATAAACTATATTATGAAGACCACAGTAACTAACACCATAAAGGGAATCCAATGGACTCTGATAGAGCAACTAGATGATCTGGACTTCGCTGATGATATAACCCATCTGTCACATACACGAAATCAGATGCAGGATAAGCTAAACACATTGAATCAAAGGTCCCAACAACTAGGGATGAACATTCATAAGGGAAAGACAAAGATATTGAGAATTAACCAAGCATACGACACCTCGATCTCCCTTGGGAAAATCCCACTTCAAGAGGTAGAATCATACACATATTTGGGCAGCAACGTAGACAAAGAGGGTGAAACAGATAGAGATGTTAAAATAAGAATACAGAAGGCAAGAGGAGCTTGCATTGCACTGGGAAACATTTGGAAGTCCAAAGAAATCAAATCTAGAACAAAAAATTCGGATATTTAACTCTAATGTTAAAGCAGTTCTACTGTATGGGTCAGAAACATGGAGAACAACTAAAACAATAGCGCATAAATTGCAAACATTCATCAACTGGTGTCTGCGCAGAATAGAGGGAATAAGATGGTATGATAGGGTCACAAATGAGGAACTTATGGAGAGAACAAGACAGATTCCAGTGAACGAACAGGTTAAAAAAGACGCTGGCGCTGGATAGGACACACTTTGCGAAAACCGAAGGGGAATATAACAAGAAGGGTCCTTGCCGGAACCCGCAGGGACAGCGAAAGAAGGGAGGCCGAGAAATACATGGAGACGAGATTTGGAGGCGGAGATCAACAATATAAAGAAGAGCTGGAGGGAGCTGCAGGAGATAGCTAGAGATAGGAAGACTTGGCTTGAGTTGGTTGAGGACCTACGCCCCAACCCGGGGTAAATAGGCAAAGAGAGAAGAGAGAGGTATTATATATATAGTTATATATTTAAACAAAAAATTGTATTAATCATTTTTTAAAAATCGATTACTGTTGTAACATTGTATTATTAATAGGAAATAGACAAATCGATTAAATTTTTTTTAAAATCTTTAATTTTTGTAAAATTTTACTTTTAATAGGGAAAAAATAAAAATCGATTTACATTTTTTTTTCTAAAAATCGATATTTATTTTTTTAATTTTCTTTTTAACAGGGTAATATCAAAAAACGGATAATTGTTTTTATATATTTTTGGTTGATATATTTTATTTTTCTGTTAACCATAAACTATATTTAGATATGATGTAATATTATTAAAATGTATATTGACTTCTCATGTGCTTGTCTATGGTAAGGTAATGTTATTTTGTGTTCTATTTGAACAATGTTAAGGTAGGTAAGTTTAAATGAAGAGTATATTTTGTGTATATAAGGGTGTATGCATGGTTGTACAGGTATTATGTGATAGTATTTACTTGTATAAGTGTATATATGAGTGTGGTTGTATAGTCAGGTAGACTTATGAAAAGGGAGTAGGTAGGGGCAGTAAAGACGACGGATTTTGGTATGTTAAAGTATGTGATAGAATTTACTAATATAAGTGTATATGTGAGTGAGGTTGTATAGTCAGATATACAAAAAGGGTGGGGTAAAGGGAGGATTTCGGTATGTTCAAGTATATGATAAGTATTCACTTATAGGAGGGTATGTGTGTATTTAGACCTATATATTAGCATTATTCTTAGCTTCGCACATACAAATAATTTACTATAGATACATATAAACTTATTAATATAGACAGACAGGTAGACATATACAACTAAACATATATACTGTTATAAATAAGAACCATGTGTGTCTTTATATACAATATATGTATTGAAAATGATAAACATACATACATAAATATAAAATAGTATGAAAGTAAAGGTGAAACTTTGTCGTCGCCATTTGTAAAAAAATCGGATGTAATGGTATACTAAGCTATATGAAAACCAGGCATATGATAGATACATTGGCTGATTAGTTATATAAGTGTAAGAGAGGAGTGTGATTTATATATCTTTGTATATAAGTGTGTATGTTAGTGTTGTATGTAATATATGTTTAGTCATGTTTACATATACAACTAAGTAGGGTGGGAAAGGGGGAGATGTCTGAAAGTAATTGAATTGTATGAGGTCACTGTTAAGGTGTATGTATGCGATAGTGTTTAGTATATGAGGATGTGTGTGTTCTATCAAGATATATGAGTTATTCTTAGTACAAGGGTGATGAATTATATAAGGAATATCATTATTTATTTTTTTAGTAATAGATATATCACACAATGTAGTTTGTGTTTTATTTATTGTTGAAGAATTTACTCAATTATTTATATAAATACATATATACATATATAGACAAACATATATACATTTATTACTAACACATACAGTGAGTGTAATATAAAACTATTTTTCGTAGAATAAGTATTATTAAGACATATAGGTATAGTACATATATACATATATAGCAATATATTACCGGATAACGGCAAATTAAAGGGTCAGGGGTGAGACTTACGCATCGGTAAACATGTCGCCATTTGTAACAAAAAGGTGCCATTGCTACTAACCTATAGGAAAGCCCGGCATATGATATATAAAAAATGTCGAGTGTTTATAATTTAGTATTTACTAGTGACCACATTAGAAGTGTGAGATGACTAGGTTAGAAATGAAAGGTGACCATATTAGAAGGACAGGTGGCAAAAGTAGAAGTGAGAGGTATACATGTTAGAAGTGTGAGATGACTCTGTTAGAAGTGAGCGATGCACAAGTAAGAAGGGGCAGGTGAGTGTGTTAGAAGTGTGAGGTGCTGAAGCAAGAAGAGAGAGGTACCTATGTAGAAATGTAAGGTATCCAAATTAGAAGTGAGAAGTAGAAGTGAGAGGTGTTCAAGTTAGCAGTGAGAGGTGATAAAAGTAGAAGTAGATGACCATGTTAGAAGTGTGAGGTATCCAAGTTAGAAGTGAGAAGTAGAAGTGAGAGGTGTTCAAGTTAGCAGTGACAGGTGACAAAAGTAGAAGTGTCAGATGACCATGTTAGAAGTGTGAGGTATCCAAGTTAGATGGGACAGGTTTGGGGCGGGGGCGGGGGGGGAGGGTTTGGGGAGTCAGGGATTGGTAGTACCTCTGGTATGGATGGCTGTCACGCCCTTTTCAGGGCCCATCCCCCGTTGGTCCAAACCTGACTTCCAGCTCACGCTTGTGGCTCCTAGTAGATGTCAGCATGCGACAGCGGCCACCCTCCGGGCAACGGCTGTGACAGGCCGGCTAAACAAGGCGCGGGTAACCGATCCGGTACTAAACCAATCGGTGAATCCGGGTATGCCTACCCTGCATGCGAAGACTTGACTCGGCAAAATGTGGGGAAAAAACTATACTCTGGTTCAACGGACAAGAAGGCGTCTGCCAACAACGCGCTGCGGAGCGTATTGAGCACGGCCAGGTACGTAGAACGCCCTGTCATCCGCTGCACCCATATCCTTCTCCAGCCGTCTCGACTTTGTCCTGCCACTGGACACAGAAGGAATTAGGCGAGAGAGTGAGATCGACGAACTGCGCAACTCTTTCTCACTTTAAACCAAATCATCGCACAAGTCACTATTCCATCCATCCATCGCGGTTCCTCGGCCTTCGAGGCAGATATAACAGCACGGATGGAGCACAGACGTCAAAACAGAAAGGCAGTAAAACTTCCCACAAGTGCAAGTATACCTTGCCCACACTGTACACGAACATTTCAAGCCCGTATCAGGCTCACTAGTCATCTACGCGCACACACACATAGCGCAACTACATTTCCTTGGATGAAAATGTGTGTGGTCATCATTACCCGTGATGGACGACAATCATCATCAGATGGGACAGGTGAGTGTGTTAGAAGTGTGAGGTGCTGAAGCTAGATGGGAGTGGTAAATATGTAGAAATATAAGGTATCCAAGTTAGAAGTGAGAAGTAGAAGTGAGAGGTGTTCAAGTTAGAAGTGAGAGGTGATAAAGGTAGAAGTATCAGATGACCATGTTAGAGGTATGAGGTATTCAAGTTAGAAGTGAGATGTGACTATGATATAAATGTGTGGTGTCCAGGTCAGAAGTGAGATGTAGAAGTGAGAGGTGTCCAAGTTAGAAGAGAGAAGTAGAAGTGAGAGGTGTTAGGTGTCAGGTGTCCAAGTTAGTATTAAGAGGTGTCCAAAGGAAAAGTGTGTGGTGTCCAAGTTAGAAGTGATAGGTGACTATGTTAGAAGATGTGTAGTGTCCAAGTTAGAAGTGAGAAGTAGAAGTGGGAGGTGCCCAAAGTAGAAGTGAGAGGTGACCATCTTAGTAGTATGAGATGACCATTGTTGAAGTGAGAGGTGACTGTGTTAGAAGTGTGAGGTGTTCAAGTTAGATGTGACAGGTGTACAAAGCATAAGTGAGAGGTTCACACTTTAGAATGTGAGATGACCATAAGAGGTGCCTATGTTATAAGCGACAGGTGTCAAAAGGAAAAGGGAGAGTTGATATCTTAGAAGTTTGAAGTATCTTAGAAGTGCGTGATGACCCTGTTAACAGTGCACAGGTTAAAAGTGAGAGATGGCCAAAGTAGAAGTGAGAGGAGCAAATGCTAAAGCTAAGAGGTGACAATGTTAGAGTTGAGAGGTGTCCACATTAGAAGTGTGAGATGACCATGTTAAAAGGGAGAGGTGCATATGTTATAAGTGCAAGGATACCATGTTATAAATGATATGTGTCCAAGTTATATATGAGAGGTGCCCAAAGGAAAATGGAGAGGTGTCCACGTTAACAGTGATAAGTGTCCAAATAAGAAGTAAGATGTGTCCACGTTAGAAGTGTGGGATGACCTTGTTCCAAAGAAGAGATACCCATATTAGAAGTGAGAGGTAACTATGTTATAAATGCAAGGCGACTATGTTAGAAATGAGAAGGGATAATGCTTGAAGTGGTCAAGTTAGAAATGAGAGATGTCCAATGTAGAAGTGAGAGTTGCACATTTTAGGATTCGAGGTGACCATAAGAGGTGTCCTTGTTATAAGCGACAGGTGCCAAAGGACAAGGGAGAGTTGACATCTTAGAAGTTTGAGGTGTCTATAGTAGAAGTGTAGGGTGAGTCTAGTAGAACTGAGAGATGACAATTGTAGAAGTGAGAAGTAGAAGTGTGAGATGATCATGGTACAAATGCGAGGTGTGTAAGTTAGAAGTCTGAGATGCACATGTTAGAAGTGTGACGTGTCCAAAGTAGAAGTGAGAGGTGACCATTTTAGAAGTGTGAAATGACCAGTGTAGAAGTGAGAAGTGCCTATGTTAGAGGTTGAGATGACCATGCTAGAAGTGAGGGGTGTCCAAATTAGAAGTTTGAGGTGACTATATTGGAGGTGTGAGGTGTTCATGTTGGAAGTGAGAAGTAACTAAATTTTAGAAGTGAGAGATGATCAAGTTGGAAGGGAGATTTTCATAAACAACAAACTTATTTTGTATAATATTTTTTGAATGTTTACGGTTGCATAAGTACACATTGCTAAGATAGTTGTATATATATAACATAACATTTTAGTAAATAAAGCTATAAATAGCTGTCAATAATTACTAGTTCAATTAAGGAAATTAAAGTTAAAATAAATCGATAACTTGCCAATTATACGGTCATATATTTACTACTGCGTTATAGATTTATTTTAAGTTTAACTTCCTTAATTGTACTAGTAATTATTGACAGATTAACAAAATATTATATACAAGATGTTTGTTGTTTATGAATATCTCCCTTCCAACTTGATCATCTCTCACTTCTAAAATTTAGTTACTTCTCACTTCCAACATGAACACCTTACACTTCCAATATAGTCACCTCAAACTTCTAATTTGGACACCCCTCACTTCTAGCATGGTCATCTCAACCTCTAACATTGGCACTTCTCACTTATACACTGGTCATCTCACACTTCTAAAATGTTCACCTCTCACTTCTACTTTGGACACGTCACACTTCTAACATGTGCATCTCAGACTTCTAGCTTAAACACCTCACATTTGTACCATGCTCATTTCTCACTTCTACAATTGTCACCTCTCCGTTCTACTAGAGTCACCCTACACTTCTACTATAGACACCTCAAACTTCTAAGATGTCAACTCTCCCTTTTCCTTTGACCACCTGTCACTTATAACACGAGCACTTCTTATGATCACCTCGCATCCTAACATGTGCACCTCTCACTTCAACATTGAACATTTCTCATTTCTAACTTGACCACTTCTAGCATTATCCCCTCTCATGTCTAACATAGTCGCCTTGCATTTATAACATAGTTACCTCTCACTTCTAATAGGGGTATCTCTCCTTTGTAACAAGGTCATCCCATACTTCGAACGTGGACACCTCTTACTTCTCCTTTGGAGACCTATCACTGTTAACGTGGACACCTCTCCATTTTCCTTTGGACGCCTCTCACTTATAATTTGGGCACATATAATTTATAACATGGTCGCCTTGCACTTATAACATAGTCACCTCTCCCTTCTAGCATGGTCATCTCATATTTCTAATGTGGACACCTCTCAACTCTAACATTGTCACCTCTTAGCTTTAGCATTTGCTCCTCTCACTTCTACTTTGGTCATCTCTCACTTTTAAGCTGTGCACTGTTAACAGGGTCATCACGCACTTCTAAGACACTTCAAACTTCTAAGATATCAACTCTCCCTTTTCCTTTGGACACCTGTTGCTTATAACATATGCACCTCTTATGGTCATCTCACATTCTAAAGTGTGAACCTCTCACTTATGCTTTGTACACCTGTCACATCTAAATTGAACACCTCACACTTCTAACACAGCCACCTCTCACTTCCAACATGGTCATCTCAAACTTTTAGCATAGCCATCTTAAACTTATATCATAGCCCCTTCTCACTTCAACAATGGTCATCTCATACTTCTAAGATTGTCACCTCTCACTTCTACTTTGGGCACCTCCCACTTCTACCTCTCACTTCTACTTCTCACTTCTAACTTGGATACCTCACACTTATAACATGGTCATCTGACACTTCTACTTTTGTCACCTGTCACTGCTAAATTGGACACCTCTCACTTCTACTTCTCACTTCTAACTTGAACACCTCTCACTTCTACTTCTCACTTCTAACTTGGATACCTTACATTTCTACATAGTTACCTCTCCATTCTAGCTTGGGCACCTCACACTTCTAATATACTCACCTGTCCCTTCTAACTTGTGCACCGCTCACTTCTAACAGGGTCATCTCACACTTCTAACAAGTATACCTCTCTCTTCTACTTTGGCCACATGCCCCTTCTGACATGGTCACCTCTCGTTTCTAACCTAGTCATCTCACACTTCTAATGTGGTCACTAGTAAATACTAAATTATAAACACACGACATTTTGTATATATCATATGCCGGGCTTTCCTATAGGTTAGTAGCTATTTTACTTGTTGTTTAAAGGGTTTTACAAATCACGACATGTTTACCGATGCTTAAGTCTCACCCATGACCCTTTAATTTGCCGCTATCTGGTATTATATTATTGTATAAGTATATATTTACTACACGTATATGTCTTAATAATACCTATGCTACGAAAAACAGTTTTATATTACACTCACTGTATTTGTTAGTAATACATGTATATATGTTTGTCTATATATGTATATATATATTTATATAAATAATTGAGTAAATTCTTCAACAATAAATAAAACACAAACTACATTGTGTGATACATCTATTACTAAAAAAATAAATAATTATATTCCTTATATGAATCATCACCCTTGTACTAAGTATAACTAATATATCTTGATATAACACACACATCCTCATATACTAAACACTATCGCATACATACACCTTAACAGTGACCTCATACAATTCAATTACTTCCAGACATCTCCCCTTACCCACCCCTACTTAGTTTTATATATAAACGGGACTAAACATATATTACATACAACACTAACATACAAACTTATATACAAAGATATATAAATCACACTCCTCTTTTACTCTTATATAACTAATCAGCCAATTTATCTATCATATGCCTGATTTTCCTATAGCTTAGTATACCATTACTTCTAACTTTTTACAAATGTATACAACAAAGTTTCACTTTTAATTTCATACTATATTTTGATATATTATATATATATATATATATATATATATATATATATATATATATATATATATATATATATATATATATATGTGTTTATCATTTCAATTCATATATTGTATTAAAAGCTACACATGTTTCTTATTTATAACTTTATGTATGTTTGGTTGTATATGTCTACCTATCTCTCTATATGAATACGTTTATATGTATCTATAGTAAATTAATTGTATGTGCGAAGCTAAGAATAACGATAATATATATCGGTCTAAATACACACACACCCTCCTATAAGTGAATATTTATCATATACTTGAACATACCGAAATCCTCCCCTTTACCCTACCCTTTTTCTATATCTGACTATACAACCTCACTCACATATACACTTATATTAGTAAATACTATCACATACTTTCACATACCAAAATCCGTCATCTTTACTGCCCCTACCTCCCCCTTTTCATAAGTCTACCTGACTATACAACCACACTCAGATATACACTTATACAAGTAAACACTCTCACATAATACCTATACAACCACACATACACCCTTATATACACAAAAATATACACTTCATTTAAGCGTACCTACTTAACATTGTTCAAATAGAACAAAAAGAACATTACCTTACCATAGACAAGCACATGAGAAGTCAACATACATTTTTAAAATATTACGTCATATCTAAATATAGCTTATGGTTAACAGAAAAATAAAAATATCGTCCAAAACAAACAAAAAATTATTTGTTTTTATATTAAATTGTTAAATATAATTATTTTTTCAAATTATCGATTTTCAAAAACATGTTAATCGATTTTTATATTTTCCTATTAAAAATACAATTTTACAAAATTCATCGATTTAAAAAAAAATCTTTAATCGATTTTTATATTTCACTATTAAAAATATAATGCTACAAAAATAATCGATTTTCAAAAATTACCGATTTAAAAAAATATTTTTATATGTAACTGTATATAATACCTACCTAAATAAAAAAATAATTATCTCGCCCCTTAATAACATAAAAATTATCTCTCCTTATATAAACCAATAGTTATCTCCCCTTTAGTAAATCATTCTTTGTCTTTGCTCCTATGCGTATATTGCTATATAAACCCTATTAGCCACTCAAATACTACCTAAGTACCCCAATGTATAATAAAATGATCTCCCCATTAATAACTCAAACATTATTTCCCTCTTTTATAAACCAATATATATCTCCCCCTTATATAAACCAACATATATCTCCCTCTTATATAAACCAACATATATCTCCCTCTTATATAAACCAATATATATATATATATCCTCTTATATAAACCAATATATATCTCCCCTTATATAAACCAATATATATTCTCCTTATATAAACCAATATATATCTCCCCCTTATATAAACCAATATATATCTCCCTCTTATATAAACCAATATATATCTCCCTCTTATATAAACCAATATATATCTCCCTCTTATATAAACCAACATATATCTCCCTCTTTTATAAACCAATAGTTAGCTCTAATAAACCACATACTCTATATAAACCAATATATATCTCCCTCTTATATAAACCAATATATATATCCCCCTTATATAAACCAATATATATCTACATCTTATAAAAACCAACATATATACCCCTCTTATATAAACCAATATATATCTCCCCCTTATATAAACCAACATATATCTCCCTCTTATATAAACCAATATATATCTCCCTCTTATATAAACCAATATATATACCCCCCTTATATAAACCAACATATATCTCCCTCTTTTATAAACCAATAGTTAGCTCCCCCTTATATAAACCAACATATATTTCCCTCTTATATAAACCAATAAATATATCTCCCTTATATAAACCAATATATATCTCCCCCTTATATAAACCAACATATATCTCCCTCTTTTATAAACCAATAGTTAGCTCCCCCTTATATAAACCAACATATATCTCCCCCTTATATAAACCAACATATATCTCCCTCTGATATAAACCAATATATATCTCCTCTTATATAAACCAAGTAACCCCCTCATGTAAACCAAGAATTATCTCCCCCTTACTAAGTCCTTCTTTGTCTTGGCTCCTAGCCTTCGCCTAGGAACACCTATGAGTGTATTGCTCTTTCCTATCTATTAGCCCCACTTAGCCCCACTATGGGGCATAAGTACCCCATTACATACTATTACTAATTAATTAATACAGATTCCATTGTTCAAACGTTGATGAAATTCAAAATATGTTTCCTCACAATTTCAAATAAAGAGATGAGAGAAAATTATTCATAACTATAACATGTTATAACTGTATTAATTGTGAACACATTACAACTTTTGGCAATACCAAATTCAGTGAACAGCAGCATTTGCAATAATTATTATTATGAATATCCCGTCGATCGTCATTTTGAATTCCAGACACTTTTAATGAGTTTACCCAGACAACAATATTTATCCAAAAAAATAACGCCCTGTAATTCCTCTAATTTAGATAGCATTTATGTTTCTCATGATAACCAGGGAATACAAGTTTTCAGAAAGGACAAAGTCATAACATGATATATGGGAAACAAGCAATTTTGTACAAGCGTTAGTGCAAGTTTCATATAAATTCAATTAAAATAAATATTTTAAATTGAGTATTTGTTTATTTGTGGTAGACAAACCCCTTAAACAATGTCTGGGCACTCCAATTTTGGCATAAGTAATATATATATATATATATATATATATATATATATAGATAGATACATGTATTCTAAAGAGAGAGCGGGATATTTCAGAACGTAACGGACATTACCGACATAGAGAAGAAGAGGAAAACCACGCAGAAGATGGATCAGGATGTATCTGATGATTTGAACATGACGGCTACAGGGACGGGAACTGGCCTATGAGAGGAAGGAGTTGCGAATGACTGTTGGAGTGGCAACGGTCTTCTCAGTTGATGTTCATAAATGGCTATCAGGTCGATATTGCCTCAATTGGTTGTCAGGTCACGATAGCCTCAATTGGTTATCAGCTCGAGATTGCCTCAGTTGGTTATCAGGTCGTGATTGCCTCAATTGGTTATCAGTCGAGATTGCCTCAATTGGTTATCATTAAACGACATGTGAAGTAAAGTCGACCTGCGTGATGTCAACTGCAGCAAACGACATGTGTCATCGCATGTCAGTTAACATTCTTTACTTTAGTATTACTTATATGGTTAGGGAAACTATTTATAGATTGTGTTCATGTATGTCAACAACCGGTTAGTTTCTAAGCTGAAATAGTTATGCATCATCATCATTTCGCTATTGGTATCAAGCGACATACGTTTTTGCGTCACATAGTTTACTCTGTGCTGAATCACACCGTTTGTTATTGCTGTAATCGTCTAATCTGTGGTGGCAATCCTTACCACTACTCACTGTTGATCACCATAATTAAATGTCTTTGGTCGCATATAATGTTGCCGGGGCCACGTTAGCCAACCGCTAATAATTTGTGTGTGCCTATGTTGCATGACGTTAGTTCATTCTTGCAGGTGTCAATGATGCATAGCAACTTCCGGAAGGGACAAGCTACTTGATGATGATGACATAGTGAGAAATAGCGTACTTTTGTTCCTTAAGCCCACCAGGTTCTTCAATACTGGGTTGATACATTACCTGCCATGCAAGCGCCAATTGTATATCTATTATGTATATATATATGTGCATACATATATATATATATATATATATATATATATATATATATATATATATATATATATATATATATATAAGAATGAGTTGAATGTAATTGTATGTCTATCTGTTGACATTAATTGAAGATATATAAACATCCAACGGACTTGAAATTTGGCAAGAGTGTAGCGTTGATAGATAGGAAGATGTTAACAATTGTAAAACCAGACTATTGGTTCGTCTCTATATCTAAATTCCAACGTAATGCAATGATCATGAACAGTTAAAAACCGAATCGTTCAATCCAGGTTTTCAAATGCCTGTAACATGTTACAGCGATGATGAAGTCACATATTACGTTAATATGTAATGCTATTTATTGTTTTTCAACACATATGCTAATGGCCGAATGGATTAGACGCATGTCTGCCATGCGGGAAACTCGTGTTCAATTCACGTGAAAACAAGTATTTTTAAAACATTTTTATTTGTTATTAATACATCTGGTCACTCTTCAATCATTTTATAATGTGAATAAATTTAATTTGAGAATTGTTATTTGTCAATTTTCATTGGAATTCTATTGTATAAGGTTTTTCTGGCAATCGGAATGAGGGACATTTTAATCTTATGTGGTCAACCCACAATGTTTTCCCACCAAGCCTGGAAAGAAAACGTATTGCTATTAATGGGAAAGCATACGATTTTGAGGGGACGGGCCATTTTTCTTTTAAATGCTCAGCATCGCACTATTTGGGACTTCCAAATTTCGGAAAAGATACAATTTCGTAGATCTATTGAAACTAATCAAGTTAGAGATATGTGGTTGGAGAATGATAAGAAAAGAAAAGTGAAGACCAGAAACATGGAGGAGGAAAGATTAGTTATTAGGCTTGACTACGAGCGTCGATGGAGTGTGAAGGCGATTGAAGAGGAAACTAAAAAGGAACGACTTGGACGATCATCGGAAAAGGATTATATTCTCGTACGAAGAACGGGTACAACTGCTAGTATATATAATGCATATATATGTTTATTGTAAAGAAAATCACTCAGATATGCAAGACAAATGCAGTTCAATTGATTTATTGCAAGTAATTGTCATAACGCCTAGTGCAGACTATTAAGTGTTCATTTTTCACAAGCAGATCTCTATGGCGTACGTGTATTAATGTCTCCTTGATTTAAAAAAACACACATCTCACTCTATCCTTCAGGTTTTCTTCTTGTATAATGAGTTCTTTCAATCTACCTAAACCGCTGTACAGTTTCCCTTACAATTGTGTTTGTCCAATATGACATCTACGAGAAACCGATGGACGTAATATCTATACATAATTTTCTCGACGATGATTGATGCTGTTGATGCAAGCTTCTCCGATCCCTCATTGTCGCAACCACCATCATATCTAGAACAGTAGATTCATGTACGCATCTGGATATTAGAAAACTAGATACACAACATCTAATTATATCGCTACATGCCATTATAAACCTTCCGAAGCAAGGTTTGAAGATCAATAATAGATCGGCTGCAGTAAGTTCCAGACTACAAGATAACCACTGAAGGGAAGCAGTAAAGACATAAACCTTCATTCTAACAAAGAAGTAATTTATAAGCGTGATTTATTCCGTTCTTTATTGACTTTACCGAGCGTGTTGGAATAGGAAAATGCATCTCCGACATCTCACGACGATGCACATGTCCATCTGTATATACAATCAATTGCTAATCAAATACACTATCTGTTATCAACTGCATAATTGCGAGTTCTTGCTTCATGTTGCCAGTATCTATAGCTTAACTTTCAAGAGTAATATTATTATGGAAGTTTGCTATTAATCCATGGAGACAATCCATTCATTTCTATTCCAGTAGTGCATCGACTGTTGTTGTCAAGCAAATTGGTCAGTCAGCTAATGCATCATCAACATGTCACTTGTGATCCTCATTCTATTTTTTTACATGAGTACTATTGTGTAGAGGGTGTATGTCATCCTTAGTAACTCACAGATTGGCAAGCATATATTCTCATCTTCACAATGGCAGTTTCTGTATTGCAACTGAGCACTACAAGCGTGATTATTTTCTGAACATGTTCCCTTACTTTCCGGAAGAGTAACAACTGTGGTCACATCTCCATTTGTTTTGTCTTCTTGGTTCGCCAACGTGATGTGAGTGTCTCTAACGTAGAGATAGATAAATACATGACTCATGATATAACACATCGAGTCAAACCGAGACATGCGAGCAAACAACCATACACTTAGATAGAGTGACATATTTCTATATGTATTTTGCGATAACTCTAATGACCTTCGCAACGTAATCCAGTATATCGGTCTTTACATGTACAGTATCCAGTTGTTGTGTTACATATATCAGAGCAACCCACAGAACAATTCAAGCAGGGATATTTTTCTCCGTAAGTGCCAGTGGCGCATTCTGTAATAAAGAAGACATTTGTTACGTGACATCAACAAAATACATAAACAATAAACAACAACATGTAAAGACAATTACACAATTTCATAGAACAGTTTCAGAAATACAATGTATCATTTATGTTAACATCGCAAGGGATACATATGTCTATCTGTCAGCATCGCAGGGAAAATTACTAAAGATACAACACATTAATTTGAAAGCATGCAAAATTACCACGTATGTGAAAGATAATGAGCGTACAACGAATTCTGCATAACTGATAAAATCAGAGACATGCCTTGTACACCAATTGTAACAACTGCTATTAGAAAGAGACATGCTTAGGTCAACCACTTGTAACAATTGCTATAAGAAAGAGACATGCCTGGGTCAACCACTTGTAACAATTGCTATAAGAAAGAGACATGTCTGGTCAACCACTTGTAATAACTGCTATAAGAAAGAGACATGTCTGGTCAACCACTTGTAACAACTGTTATAAGAAAGAGACCTGTCTGGTCAACCATTTGCAATAACTGCTATAAGAAAGAGACATGTCTGGTCAACTACGTATAACAACTGCTATAAAAAAGAGATGTGTTGGATGAACTCTGAGAAATGATTATGAAAATAAAACAAATTAAGCATGGAAGTGGAAGGCAAAGAATTAAAAATAAAGAACGCTCGAGCAATCCTGAAAAAAACTTTCATAAGAGAGGTAAGGCATATTTGACTCAAATCGATAGAATGCTCGAGATGTCAAGTATAGAGCGGTATGGAGAAATTACGTAAAACTCTTATGTAGCGTGTAACACTACGAGATGAATATATATAAATACCTAAATATCACCAGCTAAATGTTGTTTGTATGCATTCGTTGTTATCAATCAACTCAATCATTATGTTTAGTTTGCGCCGAGAATGTGAGGCCGGTACGTCCACGTTAGGATCTATGGTATGTAGGACAAAAGTATCCGAATCACAGGCAACGCTTATGAATTTTATACATTAGAACAGAGATGCACACACAAATGAAACTGCACGCTTTTATAAACACATAAATCACAATTTAAAGATATAAATTGTAATTATACTGTAACATGATATCAGATCTGAATGGACATAAGCAGTGATGACTTCTACCAACCAGCTATATGACTTTGTAAGGAACAACACATAAGTAATTCACTATGTACAGTGTATGTGGTATTTGTATAAGTAATTACTTAACTGTAACCATCTTTATTGTTATAGTGCGTTGCAAATCTCGTGCCCACAAACTTCTTCGAATATCTCAATAACCCTTGCATGAAATACAACGTAATTGTGCATGTGGTGTTCGATTTCCAATGACGTTACGAATATATAATTTAAATTTATGTAGGTACTGACGTTTTACTGAAACGGCAATTTTTTTCTAACTTTGACTACCTAACAATTATTTTGGTAGCACAACATATAATTTACAGTAATAAAACAAATTTAATACTTTTAAGTCATAAGTGTATCCACATTTTTCACGTGAGTGGAAATCATACAAAAAAGAAATGACTTTATTTCAACTTGTACCTTCATTTCGATACAGTTGTCATATTAAGTGGCCAGGATGATTGTGGTGGTCTTAAAAATGACCAGATGTGTAGATTGATGACAATCTCATGCAAATATTTGTAATGCATATTCTTTTACTAGTCGGTGTTGGAACTTTGCCTTCTTGTGCCACTACATTGTGGTATGATGCATTGTCCATGATCAAACAAGAGGGCCTATCTAATGTCAGAAGAATAGTTTTCTCAATCCACTCTCTAAATATATGACCGTTCCTTTCTGTGTGGCAGTCCCGATTATCGGGCGATTTCGAAACAAATAGTTGAGCATTCTTCAACAACCCATTTTGTCTATTACCTGCATGTGCAATTATAAAACACTGCCCTTTACCACTTGGTACTAACTTCTTAATCGTTCCATCTGATGACTGCCATTCTTTTCCATTGGTGTGGTGAGCATTAATCCATGTTTCGTCTAAATAAACAATGTCATAGCTTTGTCGACGCATTTCTCTAACTTCACGCAAATATTTGCTTCCCATCACAACTAGATGCGGTTTCTCACAGAAAATGTTTCTTCCACCGGCTTATCTTCTAAATGTGAAGACTGCCCTCCTCCCTCCCGACGCCTTCCCCCATCCTAACAGCTCCTCATAATGTATATTTTGACACATCCATGTCTTTGTTCTTTCTAAGCCCATCTTTAATTTCCCTAATATCACTGTTTCTTTCAATTCAATGATTAGACACAATTATCTTCGAATAAGCTCTCTATCAAAACTATCTACGACTTTCTTTTTACCTTGCCTTTTGGTTACATTGCACATGTACTTGAAAAGTCTTGGATCCAGCGATTGAATGCGCATCGATTTACTCCCAAAACGCATATTGCCCTCTGCTCAGGGTTAGAAATGCTCTCACCCTTATCTTCTATACACAAATATGGATATATCTGTATTGTGATGATTTGTATTGTCACAAAATGTATTCTTATACTCATTATAAAGATCCTACAATGTGCACGCCTATGAAAGGAATGAGGCTATTGAAATGACCTTCGGAAAACCAAACGTAACTTGTCCGTTCCATTGTAAACACTTTTGTTTTTCCAGTAATTAACGGGAAAACACTCAAAACATGTGTATATTGGGGTTTTTAAAATTACACACCAATAACAACAATACATCTACTGTAAGCCTTTCAAATATATGGCTGGTTCATGCAGTCTCCCATAGCTCTCAGAAGAAATAAGTAGCATTGGAAAGAAAGCAACACAGACAGTCCTGGAGAGAAGGCTCATCGCAGAAAAACACATAAACGAAAACTACCCAATGGACTCATGGACATATGCATACACGGATGGCTCTGCTACAGATGCCACCCACAATGGAGGAGGGGGAGTTGTCCTCAGACTAAAAATGGAGTAGAACTAACCTTAGCTCTGGCCACTGGCAAGTTCTCAACCAATTTCAGTGTTGAGGTAGAGGCCCTCAGTGCAGCTGCAAAATGGTACTAAAAATATGAACCAAATACATGGAAAAATAGTGCTCCTGACTGACGCATTGTCTGCTATCTCAGCACTGAAATCTGAAAGGAACACATAATTAAGTGATCTCAGGTCAACCTTAGCCCAGTTATCCCATGAATCTGAGAGGGTAGTAATCCAGTGGATACCCTCACACTGCAAGATCAAGGGGAATGAAGATTATGACAGACTGGCTAAAGAGGGAGCAGAAATGCTCCAAGATGACAACCTGGTTAGCTATGAAGAAGCAAAAACCATCGCCGAAGGGCACTACAAAGCAAAATGGGATGAAGAACACTCAAAACACAACAAGGATGATGGATATTACCAACTATCCAGAAGGGACCAGACTGTCATACTTCGCCTCCGGACGGGTCAAAACAGAATGAGACACCACCTGTACACTAAATTCAAGATAGGCACCAACGACCTGTGCCCCTGTGACTTGGCAAGTATGACAACAGAACATGTCCTACAGAACTGTCCCCAGTATGCAGACCAGAGAAGAAAGAGGTGG
This sequence comes from Arion vulgaris, assembly GCA_020796225.1. Lineage (NCBI taxonomy): Eukaryota > Metazoa > Mollusca > Gastropoda > Stylommatophora > Arionidae > Arion > Arion vulgaris. Next base: position 8,780,599 of record CM036764.1, on the reverse strand, counting down.
CCCACTAACACCAGCGTCTAAGACAAACTGTATGGCGTGGCTGATAATCTGAGGCAGACGACGGCCTTTATTAGAGAATCTGAAATCACAATCTAGTGAGAACGCAGAAGAAGAAGAAGATATACCGCATATAAGCTAAAATGAAAACCAGCTGTTTGTTTTCATTGCAATTATTTCCTTACAAATGTCATAACGATTAATAGATCACATGTAAAATATCACATATCTACGTTAAAGGGTTCCGGACTTACATAATTTCAAACATGGGCATGAGTTTTGAAACGCACTATAGTTGCATGTATCATTTATACAATACACCACAGAGACATCACTAGACCGTGTGACTAAGGATACACACTTGACTGGTACGACCATGCGCTGAATTGTAGACTTGTCTACACATATATTTCTTCTCCAAGCCTCGTTTCTGATTGTGTAAACTTGTTTGGTGTAGCGTGCCACTTAACTACATCGTGACTCGGAAAAGTATTCATTACCAAAGCTTCAGTTATATGTGATTGACGGTGCTCGTGCGCTGATGTGCATCCTGACACCAAAAGAAACGCAGGCATGTTGTCATTGTGTTCATAAAATTAAACTAGAATCTGAAATATTACTAATTATGTTTTTTTTTTTACATATGTGTGTATATATATATATATATATATATATATATATATATATATATCTAGAGAGAGAGAGATATAGAGAGAGAGAGAGAAGAGAGGAAGAGAAAGAAAGAGAAAGGGAGATTGAGAAATAAAAGAAGACATTAACATGCAATGGAAGAGAGGGAGGGATGTGTGGTAAGTATATACATATATATACAAAAAGACTGGCAAAGAGAGAGAGAGAGAAATGGAGATACGTATATGAATAATGATAAATAAGTCATATAGAAAAAAAACTTCAACATATTAGAGCAGCTAGTCAAACGTTTAGTCAACATGTTTTGCTTGTATACATATTGTATGGTAGAATATTGACCTGTACATCGTAGTCCAATGTAACCCTTCTTGCATTTGCAGTGTCCAGTTGTTTTGTTACATACTTCACTGCAACCGCCAGAACAATTCACGCAGGGCCATTTTTCTCCGAAAGTACCCGGCTTACATTCTGCATGGAGGAAAATGATAAAAGGCTAATGATAAAAGGTACTATTCTACCAACACTTTGTTGCCAGTGCCAAACTTGGTCTCTGACAGCAAAACACCCCACAAAGCTCACCAAGTGTGAAATGAAATACTTGAGGAAGGCGGTGGAGCACCACGAACAAACAAACCAAAAACAGGGTGAGCAAACTTCGATCACCGAACACATTGAAAAATAACATGGTTTGGACATTTAATGAGAATGGAATACAACTAACCACCAAGAGCAGCATACAATAAAAAGAGATCAGGTACTAGAGCCAAGGCAAGACCAGGAATAATATGGATAGACAATATCAAGACCACAATACATAAGATGGATTTAACAAACAAAAGCGTGTCCTCTGGCAAATAAAAGCTCCACCTCTTATGTTTAACAGCAAGATTGAACATCCAATACCATCATTTACCTGGAAATGGCAATAGACAAGAGAAAATATGGTTCACGTGACTTGGATTTAGAAACGATACGATCAGCATCAACGTAGACTGATGACAATAAACGTGTTTGCTTTACTAACACGCTTCACATTCAATTGTTTGCAACCTTAACGACTCTCAAGTTGTCTCAGCTTACATAGGGTATCAGAGAAACACTGAGTAGAAAACGACAGACGTGATGTTGCCAACATCATAAACACTGCGTGCCGTACGTTAGAGGAAAATAGGGACAACAATATAGTATACATTAATATACCTCATTATATGAAATCATGATTTCATCATCAAGGAGCATAGGATAGGACGTTTTCTCTTTGCAGCACATCTGAAATTCACTCCGTCTCTAGCTAGTTCACCCACTTCGTCGATGGTCATATTCATGGTTTCTTTAAAATATTGTAGCCATCGTCTTCTTGATCTGCCTCTGCGTCCTGGGACCCTACCCTCTAATATTGTTATTTACAGGCCATTGTGACGCTTAATGTGACTAAAATATATAATTTGTCTGTATAGTATGTTGTTTATCAGTCAATTCTTTTTAACATTTAGTTGTTTCAGGACATCATTGTTCTTCTTTTTCTGTCCATGCTATTCGTAGGATCTTTCCGTAGCAGTTAGTTTCAAAGTACTGGCTTTTGGTTTTAGTTTTTTGTGTAATGGTCCATGATTCCGAACCATAAGTAGTCACAGGAAGAATACATGTTCTAAATATTTTTAATTTTTATATTTTGTGTTTATATTTTATATTTAATATATTGAGAGGCTCAGTGATCGATTCGCCCAACACTTGCGCGACATACGCCAATGCTCTGTGACTCATGTAGTCACCCATTTCAATGATACTGGCCATTTAGGAGCTCACGATGTCCAGGTCACAGCCATCCGATCGTGTTCCTCCGATTATCGCAGTCGATTTGCTCTAGAGAATCGGTTGATGTCTTTGTATGGTACCTTGCGACCACGAGGGCTCAACGTATTACATTCCTATGCTTATTAGTACTTTCTCTTCCCATGCCTTGTAATCTATATGGGTATATGTTGCATGTATTCAAGTTATATATTTACTAGAGTTTTCATTGTTTCTCTTTTGTTCTATTTCTAGTTTTATGTGTTTTTTTGTTACATTTATTTCGTTATTTGTTTTTACTAACAGATTTTCGTTTTTATTTCCAGATTTTCATTAGAAACGTTTGTTTTTGGTCGTCCATTTGTTTTTAAAAAAATTTGTCACCCTGTTGTTCGTTTGCTTGATAAAGGCCTTGTTGGTCGAAACGTTGCTGTATTTTGTCTTTGTTTTTGTAATTTGTAAAACTACAGTACTTTGTGATTACGTGTTTTGCCAATAAAATAGTTTTACTGCAGTCTCATCTATTTTGTGAGTATTTTGAGATTTTTTTGGACAGTCACCGATAATGCTAATTATTTTTATGTATTCTTAGTTTCAATTGGGGCATTTTTTTTGGGAGGGGTGGCCTTTTGTTTGTCAATTAAATTATTTTTGGTGTGTGTGTGGGATTCAAATATAAATTTGGTCTTTATTTTTCGGCAGGATTAGTTTTTTTCTTCGCTGTGGAAAATAATACTGTTCGCTGCGTATCTAAGCCTTAGGATTTCCGTATTGAAAGGGGTTAACACAAAAAAATTACTTAAATTGCCCAATGTTCTCCGATATATGTTAAAAGTAGGGTATCAATACATCCCTGTCTTACCCTCTTTAAATTTTGAACGTTTCAGCTCTTTCCTTTTTTTAATATTTCCTGTTGTCTTAAATATTTTTTGGATTATATATGGGGTTGGGAAAATGCTGTTTTCATGATGCCCCAAATTTTTGATGTTGTATATTCAAAAGCCGTATAGTCATAAACCATCTTCTGTGTTGTATTTTTTCTTTTTGATAATAAGTCTCATGCTACAAATAGGTCTTTAGTGTCAAAACTCTAAAACCTGTGTTTTTTGTGTTTTTCATTTTCAAATGGTTCCATCCCCCCATTATGATTTTTAGTAGGATTTGTTTGGGGATTTAAAAGGGCTGTTCTGTATTTGGGGATATTTTCATTTTTCTCTTGGATTAAGTATAAATTGATCTTTCTTTCCTTTCAGAGGACAGTTTTCCAAACATTGTAAACCCATATAACCCGAACACGGACCCGGCAGCTTGAATAAATTTCCGAGGGTATCGTCGTCCCCTGGTGCCCCCCTTGCCCGGGGATGGTCGGGGCACTTCGCCCAAAACATGGACTCGCCTGTCTCTTCGTTTTTTGTTTTATTATATGAGATTTTTGATTTTTTCATACGTTTTTTGCAATCCCTTTTTCTAGTACATTTTTGTTGGGGTTTTTTTAATGTTAATTTTAAAATTTTTATTTTATCATTTATGATTGTATTAGGGCTTGTCACAGTGATTATTTAAATTTTTGTAATTTTTTTCCTCTTTCCTTTTTTTTTAAATTTCACAATTTTATTGATATGAATATGAGTTTTTGTTTTTTCAATTTCTTCTTGATTTTCTCCATTTTTTAGTTTGGGGTTTCGTTTTCCCCCGTTTGTTTTAGCTTCTTTTTTCTTCAATTAATTTCAGTGTTTTTCAGTTTGCAGACCTTTTTTGTGATTTTTTGGGAGTTTTTTGCGGGGGAGATTAAAAACCCTTTTGCCTGTGTTGGCTGTCAGGTGTCATGCTTTTGAGCTCCCAAAAGAAAATTTTGTTTTGATTTCGGGTTGTTTCTATTGAAAGGCATTTGATAAAATAAGGGAGCTTTTTTTATTTGTTGTTTTCAATCAATTTAACCCTTTCCACCAGCAGTTCGGGGTCGGGCACAGTCTGCTGGTGTTTTTTACTGAAAAAAAATTTTTATTTATTTTTTTGATACAAAGATTTTTTGGGTTTCTGGGAATATGGTAGATCCGGGGGTATAGCTTTTTTGGATGTTGCCCCTTAGGTGTTTGGGGAAAATTATTTTGGAAAACAATTAGTGTTGACCCTTTTCGTTTCGGCCCTATTAAAAAGGCCCCTTTTTTTCTTTTCTCCCCTTTTCACTTTTCTTTCTTTTGATTGAAATCGCCCAAAAATTAATAGTTTTCCTTTTAATTTGTTCTTTTTCAAAATTTTTTTTTAGAATTCAAATCCTACAATTTTTTGTTTTAATATCTTGAAAAAGGATGTTTTGGGTAAAATTTCATTTTTTTTAATTAAAAACAAAAAATTCCTAAAATAAACAACCAAATTTTAAAAAATATTTTTTGAAAGAAAAGAAAAATGGACAAAATTTGTTTCCAAAGTTTTGATAGCAAACCTTTTATCCAGTTTTAATTTTGATTTTTCCTGATCCCAATGGGGGAAAATATTTCTTAGCCCCCCAATGATCGTTTTAGTATGATGAAAAGCAATGATTTTTTGAATTTTAACTAACTAAGAAAAAATTTGAAAAGATGAAAATGGTAAAAAGGGTTTTTTTTCATATTTCGCTGGAATATTTTAAAACAATATTCTTTGGGTTTTATTCCCAGGTGGAAGAGGGTTTTGTCCACACGTTGGTTTTTGGGAGTTTTAACCCTTTTTTGGGGGGGATGAGTTACCTTATTGTTTTTTACCGGTTTTTGAGTGTGGTTTTGATTTTCTCTAACTTTTTTTTCGTCCCAGAGCCTTAAAAAATTTTTTTCAGTTAGTTCTTATTTGCAAAAAATTTGAATAAAAATTTTGGGAAATATTTTATCATTTCTTTTACTATCTTGATTTTTTTTAAAAGAAGGCCACTGGAGGTCCTTTATTTTTTTTGACATTGTCCTATTTTCATTAGTTTTCCGCCCCAAAAATTAGTCTAAATATTTAACTAAAACCCTGCTTTACTTTTGGGTTTTATTTTTTTTACTTTGTTTTTGGTTTGGGTTTTTTGTTTTCATGGCTTTGGGCTGTTTGTTATTTTTTTTTTTACTCTTTGCAAGAATCCATTTGTTTGGATCTCATTTCCACAAACACTTTGGAAAAAGGGCAATTGTTTGTTTTTTGTTTAAGTGGTCGTCGTGACATTATTAGTAAGGTTTTTTTCGACTGTGTCTTTTCACTATTAGCTTATATATAAAAAAATTTATATATATATATATATATATATATATATATATATTATATATATATATATATGTTGAAGAGAAGAGGAGAGCACACAACCTGTCTTATTCTGATTTTGTTTAATGAGTCTTTTCCGTGTTTTTTCTAACCGGGGGTGGCCATTTTGTATATTGCCTGATATTGTTAGGGCCCTTTTGATCCCATATTTTTTAGTGTTTCCATAGAATATTTCATTATTTGTAAAAACCTTTTTGATCGAGAATAATAAGTTTTTTTGTTATATTTATTGTTTTTCCCCGTGTTAAAAATAGGTAGGGATCCCACCCCTTTTCAAACCAAACCCGAGGGTTTATTTGTTAGCGATGTGTTTGCATGTCAATATTTGGGGTATATTTTACCAGTGGGTTAATAGTAAAATTTTTTGTATTTCATTCTTTTAGACTTATGTTTCCAAAAGGGATTTTTATGATTTTTGAAAACGGGAACCCTTTCTTTTCCGGACTGTGAATATTTTTTTAAACCCTTTTTTTAAACCCTTTTTTTTATGTTTTAATTGTTTTTGGGGTATGCCATCTGCAATGGTGATTTTTTTTTGGGGTGCTTTTTTACTTTTAAATTTTAATCAATATTTTCGGGTTCTGTTTTTCGTGTCTTTTTTTTATATATATATATTCATTAATTTAGTAGGGTTGAAAAATTTCGGGAAAATTTTCCCTTCCATCGGGCAATATCTTGTCTGTTGAGAATGGGTTCTTCCTTACTGTTTTGATAGAATGGGGTTGTAGTTTTGTCTCACTCCATTACCCGAAGTCTAAAAAATCGGTTTTGCCCCAATGTCTGTTAGATATTCCAATTTGACCCCAAAATTTTTTCTTCATGAATATTTTTTTCACTCTTTGGCTGGTTTGTAAAATAGTCGTTATTTTTTTAAATTTTAAAACATGTTTGGCAATGTTTTTTTTTTATGCTTCTGCTATTAAACCCACCATGCTTTTTTTTTTGAGAGCTAAACAATGTTATCCAAAATATGTTTCAAAAAGTTGTTTATTTTACAAAAACGTAACAGGAACATGATAATCCAATAATTGGGTTTAAAGAACAAGGCCCAATTAAAAGGGAATCTCAAAATATAATCATTAAAAACCCATTCAGAATTAGTTTTTCAGATTGTAATGAAACTGGTTTTTCCAACGGAAATTTGGGGAAAAATTATTGGGGAGAATGTTCCAAAACTATATATTTTGAAAAAACCCACCAAGACGAAAGCCCCAGATTTTGGAAGGAAAATAAGAGTTAAATATTAAAAAAAAACCCGCGAACCGAAAATAAAAATTTAGATGAAATATGCAGAGATATCTTTCCCAACGAGGGGTAAAAAATAGGGGAAAAGGGAAACAAGAGTTGGAAATATTTTATGGAATGATGAACCCAGAAACTGCAATGTTATTTTTAAAAGGATTTTTTTTTTCCCCACTTATTTTAAAAGGGGCAATGGTCTACATCGTTTTCCGCAATCAAAAACATCTTCATGATTTACCCTTACAGCCCAACTGACACGTCACACTTCACTTCAAAATATGCTTCTTTACTTTTGTTCGTTTTTACCCATGTCTTAATAGGGTTGTATGAATTGTTAGCATTACCAAAACTTAGCCTTTTTGAGTTTTCTACCATTGTTTCAATTGTCCACCACTATCTTTTCCCACAGGTGGTTTGTTTTCCCCTGACCCCCGAATCAGATAAGAGGATGTTTGGGACTTAAATGTTTCCTTTCCCCGACCCACCATTGAATACTCAACTCTTCATGATGTGAACCCACCGTGATTTTCTTTTTTTTTTTGCGTCACACTGCAGGGGCGGCCCAGTGTCCGGTTTTTTCTCTGGTTGTTCTGGGCTTGTGGATTGGTATCTTGTTTTAAGGATTCTTGCCTCAACTTTTTTTCCGTGGTCTTCTTCCTTCTTTCCAGTTCTTTTTAGAAGATTTGAACGTGGTTTTTGGGATGATTTATTGTGGCCAAAACCATTATTTTTTTTTTCATGAAATTAAGAGGGTTTTGGCCCAACTTTTTTTCTAATGCTGATTTTGGGGATTCTGCATTTTTGTGTTGTTGGTTTTTGGGGCAACGATTTATGGTTTTTTTTTTGGACTAGTTTTGCCAAGTCCAGTTTTTTCTGGAAAAAAAGTAGGTATTGATGTTGATCATCTGTTGCAGCTGCCGTGAAATCACCGTGACTTTAATGAAAATGAATTTTCAAAAAAGTTGACTTTAACAATATCACTACGGAGATGTTTTTCTTTTAACCAAAATTTGGACACCTAAACCGGGGTCATTTATCTTTACCCCACATCAAGAATATTTTTCAGAATTTACTATCACCCAAAAAGATACTTTTAAATGTCACCTCGAGTTTTTGGGTCTATCACACCTCCTCGACGGGTGAATTGTTTTAAACCGACCGACAAAGGGGAACCATAGTGCGGGGGCAAAGATTTTGGAATGCAAAAACCCAATATTTTAACTCAGTTTTTAAAACTAGTTCTACATGCCCAATATATAATAAAGCGTTCGAAGGTCAAAAAACGTAATACACAAAGACCTTCCCCCTGGGCAAATTTTTATAGCTTTCAAACCCATTTTTATGCACCCTTTAAAACCAAAACCCAAAATCATTTCCATTTTCGCTTTTTTGCTAACTGAAAATCTCGGGAAATTCCCTTTTTCCGTTTGGGGTTTTTTTTCATATAGATACACAAATTTTTTTTTTGGAAAAAAAGACCATTTTTTGGGTTTTTTTTTTTGTTATTTTAAAGACTTACGTCTTTTTGATGTTTTTCTTTTAACTACCCAGTTCCTTCTAAATAGAGAACAATCCACTTGTCTCCACCTCTGCTCGATTTGTTTTGGGAGAACTAGCTCAACTAGTTCAAACGGACCAAATATCACATAATCCAAATCTGCCAAAGAGGGCAACCCTTGCCTATGTTGTTATCCCCTATGGTTTTTCCCATCAAAGTGTGGGGCTGAAAGAAGTGTTTAAGAATACATCCCTGTCTTTCGTTTTACCCCCAAAAAATATGCTTTATTGATATACTGGCATTACAGGTATATAATGTTTTAATTCAATGACCATCTTTATTGGAATAAGACGGGGTATCTTTTAAAGGGTTCCCGCAGGGATAAAAGATTTTTCAAAGTTACAAAACCGTAGATGGAACTATTTCCGATGCCTGTTCAATATAGGCGGTAAAATGTTTTTATATGATCTTCCTTTTCCAAACCCGTTTTACCTGAAACTTGGTATCTCCGATCCGGAAAATATGTTGAAAGGAGCTTTGGTTCCTAGGGGCAACCCATGTGAAAGGGAAGGGGTGAGGGAGACAAAGGGCCCTGGTCCCGGTTGGGGCAATGGCCAAAGCCCCTCCTTTTAAAAAATAGTTACGGGAAAATGGAATATATAATTTTTAAATTTTTGGGAGAATTGATTTAGAAGGAGGGGGGTAAAAACCAGGAAATTCTACCAGAATCACCTTCTACACCCAAACCCTTTTTTTTGGATGTTAAAAGAACACTAATCAGACGAAAATAGTGTTTTGAAAAATTAAATAACCAAAAATTGAGACATAAAAAGCAAAAGGCAGAAAAAGGGGAAATTGTAAAAGAAGAAGTTTGGGGGAAAAAGATATGCAAATAAAAAGATTAATTAAATTTTAAAAAAGGGACATTTAAAAATTTTTTAAAAAAGGGAACCAAAAAGAACCTTTTAACTAGATTTAACTCAACATTTGCCAAAAATGTTGGTTATAGGTTTATGCCCCCCAAAGATGAGATAAACAAAAAAAACTTTTAAAATCCAAAAAGGGAGCATTCATCCCCAAAAATTGGGAAACCCCCCCAAGATTCAGAAAAAAAAAGACCCCATTTCATTAATGGGAAATAACCCTGATTAAAATTTAGGGGGAGGAAGAGGATTTGGGGAAAGACCCCAAAAGTTATAGAGAAACTTTTACTAAAATTGAGGAAAGCAATAATAGGGGAAAAAGACAAATAATTTTTTACATCCCAAAAAAACCCAAAAAAAAAAAAAGTTCAGGGTGACTTAAAATGAAAGTTTTTATGGTGGAGAAGAAATACAAACACAAGTTCAAAAAGGAAAGTTTCCGGAGAGAAATTTTTTAAACAGAAAACAAGAAAGTAAAAAGGATCCCAAACAACATGATAAAAGAGAAAAAAAGAGATAAAAAAAGAATAAGATAAACCTAGGGTAAAAGGAAAACAAAAATAATTTTCGTAGAAGAAAAATAAGTTAATAAGGGGCAAAAGGGGTAAACTTTTGTTGTTTAAAACTTGCACCGAATAAGAGGAGCCATTAAACAGATATTAAATCTTTCCCAACCAAAAAATAAAAGAAAACGGGGCAAACAAGATTCCCTAAAGGAGGAATGAAAAAAAGACCTGAGAGAAGTGATTTTATGTTTAAAATTTTTTAATGTTTTCAACCCTGTTTCAGATACCTCAAATCACCCTTTCGGGCACCTTTCTTGACATCAATCAATAAACCTATCCACCAACAAGATCAGTATACTATGGGGAAAAATGATGCCCCGTTTCCCCTTTTCCTTTCCATCCCCAGTAGGGGATTTTTTTCCATCCAACCTTGGTTTTTACATTTTTTTGTGAGGAGATGATTTTTGATGGTCCGATGCTTGATTTTTTTGGGCATTATACCCGGAGATGGTCTGACATGCACGAGTTAAAAAATTTCGCCAGAGACCCACAAACCCGTATGACTTCCCCTGACAGGTAAAAATGATATTAACTTTCCCCTTTAAATTTACAAGGGAAAGCAGTTTTATTACTCATAGATTTTTTGTGGATTCGACAGAGTCTTCAAAAAAAATTAGGAAAAAGGGGCGGGGTGGTTTTAAAAAAAGGAAGTACTTAAACCAAATCCAGAGTATTTGGAGCCCCCGTGCGTTGGGCAAAGGGGGGGGGTGGAGTACGTATCTTTCCTAAGCCTTTTTAAACGATAGTTTATGAGTGAAAAATCAGCCATCACTTTAAAGATGGAAAGGAATATCCAAGAACAATACTTAGTGACCGTTTTTCCAAAACTTGGGATAAAATGCTTTTGATTAAATCATTTCAAGGAAATTTTATTTGGGAAGCACACAACGTTCAGCTGAAAGCCATCCATCATGTTCCTCTGATGATCTTATTCATTTTTCTGAAACGGTTTTTTTTATGACACTTTTACCAGACTCAACGCCAATTAATGCCTTTACTTTCTCAAACATGCCCATATTATAATTTTATATGTTAAAAATTTTTATAATTTATTATTTTTTTTTTTTTTTTTTTTAATTTATTTGTTTTCCTTTTGTAAATATTTTATTTGGACAGTAATGTTTTATTGATGTAAAAGGGCTAAATTTGATATTGCTATTTATATTATGTAAGCGATATTTTGGAATTTATCAGTCAAATCAAAAAACACACAGGCCATTTAATATCAAATGTTAAACCATTTTTGTTCCTTAAATTATTTCCCGAACTATGGGGACTGCTTGTTAAAAACTTCTATTAAGGGTTTTAAGATTGTTGCCAACATGAACTAGTTTCTGGTGTTTGATGTCACCGGTTAGGTCCATTTTTTCCCAAACCTGTCTTTTAAAGCAAAGTTTTTTGGGTCCTTGTCCTTTTGACGGGAAAAAGATACTCGATACGTTCCCCTGTGACGCTGGTCAAAAAAAAGAACTCTACGTATAAATTGCAAAACAAACAGTTGTCTGGACAAAGAAATAACACATCTACAGTCAATTTCCCATATTCAATCAATTTTAGAAAAAATTTTTTTAGAATTATTAATTTTAAACATGGGCATTTTTTTTGAGTAAGTGAATGTCACGGTTTTCGAGGGAACCTTCAGCATGTCAATTTTTCTAATAACCTTTAAAAGTTGAAATAGTCTGTTCAAATTGAGATATTTCAATGTTTCCTTTTATGAACACTTTCATCTAATTTGTTCAAAGTATTTGTTGTCCCAAGGAATTTTTTAAACTTTACCCATTATTATAATCATTCAAATTAACCCATGTTGTTTATTAAAAAAATTTCAAAAGGAATTTGTTTTTTTTCTCAAAAATCAGCGTTCAGTTTAATAAAAATTATAAAAGCAAAAAATCTTCAATATACCCCCCTCCTACTTGAAATTCCCCCCCAACTCTAATATGACGTTACTATAACCTTTTTTAGATATTAAAAGGGGTCTTCGGGAGGGAGAAAATTATACCCAAAGATTTTCATGGACAGGGACTATTTGGGGTGGTGTTGTAGAGGTGGACACCCGTGGAACTGCATGGGGAAAACCCACCGTCCAAAAATATCGCTTAACCTAAATGACATAACACAACTCTAGATTTTATGAAATAAAAAACCGACCTTTTGTCAGCTTATATGGGGTTATTCTTTAACAATACAAGATTTTCAATAAAACATAATATAAAACAATATTTTATGGGGATGCAATGATGCAACATTTACTTTGGGTACGTATATAAAACCGCAACTGACTAATAGACACTTAACACAACCCCTAAAAACAAATAATGATGATGATTCATGTAACTAGATCGGCTAGTTCTGGAAATGTTTGACACATTTAATCACTCACAATTCACTTACTAGTTATAGTACAAAACGTTATAGCACAAACCGTTATAGCACAAAACGTTATAGCACAAACCGTTATTGTACAAAACGTTATAGCACAAAACGTTATAGCACAAACCGTTATAGCACAAAACGTTAGTTTTAAGTCAATATAATACACGAAGAACGATGGTAAACGTATACTAGAACAAACTTTGAACTTTTATATAAATGACAATAAGTTATGAAATACGTTAGGATCATGATAATTATTTGACATGCATCGTTTCTGTCTATAATATATTTGTAATGTCTGTTTTATATGACTATTGGATAGCACAATGACATATCTTACACAAACTGACACAGTTATATGTCCTAAGTACACACACCTTTACAGATACTTTGCTTACCTTTATCACATTTATCTCCAACGTAGCCGTATTTACACGGAGAACATGATCCAGAAAATAAGTTACACCTAAGAGATACACAATGCCTGCTGCAACGAAATGCGCAGTTGAATCCATATAATCCAATAGGACACCCATGAGCACAAACACCAGTCACATAATTGCATGCTTCAGTTGGGCCACAGGTACAGTTCCCTTCACAGAAAATTCCATATGTGTTATCCGGGCACACAGTGTCTGGCAGAAATGCAATACATTAATTAGTAGTAGATAATCACATTAATTATTTGAGTAGAAGTAAAACGTATTCAAGTAGTAGATAATCACATGAATTATTTGAGTAGAGGTAAAACGTATTCAAGTAGTAGATAATCACATGAATTATTTGAGTAGAGGTAAAACGTATTCAAGTAGTAGCATATCCCTTGTGGAATGTCGCTTTCATCACAGTCCGCCAGGAAAAAAACTATGTCTTTAGCAAGTTCTCCAGTCTCTTTCAGTGTCACATTCAAGATTTCTTTGATGTCTTGCTGCCACATTCGTTGTTGTAACCCCATATCTCGTACTCCAGAAAACATGTCTTATATTTCCGTTCTCTTAAAACCACAGGTTAAAATGAACAAAATATTTCATTTCCCGGGGCATGATCTTATTTATAAGCCAGCATGATCAAAAGCATACGTGATACAAATAAGTAACGATACAAGTAGATAAATAATAGAACATGATTTTTACTGATGAAGAGAATAACACACTTTTTTGTCTTCGCTCCTCATGAACAACATCTAACGCATTATTTGTGGTCTATATTTAAATGAGACGTAGAGCGTGAGTTGATTGTACTGATGGGTTGCTTACAGACATGTGGACCTGCACATTCTGTTTCTACAAGTGTTGTTTTCAGATTCGCCTATCCAAGTCCCAAATTTAAGATCAACACATTACAAGACCTATGGGACAACAACCCACTAGAAAGGTTAGAGCATCATTTCCATTGGATTTCTAAGTGAATGTTTCCCTGTTTACACCACCGATAGGTAGGGTTGATTGTGTGTTATATGAGTCATCAGAAGGTTACACTTCTTCACTGTTTACACTACTAATAGACTAGACGATCCAAACTATGATGGATGCAGAGCTAAGAGTAAAACATAACTTGTATAATGGTGCCTGTTGTTGCCTAAATGGCACACGAAAGTAAAGCAAAGTGGACAAAACGGTGGCGAGCCTCGAAGATGGTGTCTCCATCCAGAGAACAATAGCCGCATTTCCTTTCGCAGGGAACTACTACTGCCTTGTAGTTCGATTGGGGACAATCAAAGTCTAGCGGAGCAAATCGTATACAAAACTGGACGGCAGGCAAACCAAGAAGTATTAAAAAGAAACACTGGTAACCCGGGAGAGTAGGTTGTCTAAGGGTAGTTATCCTAAAGGAAAATAGCAACCTGCTTTCTTGTAGATCGGCTGGGCACAGCCAACGGCCGACGGAGAACGAACCAAGTAAACACTGACTAAAACCGGACACATCGCTGAAGGATAAGCATCAGAGCTCCAAATGCGCTAAGGATGTGACGAAGCACACTCATGCTAAGGCTGCATGAATTAGATTTCCACATAAATACACACAATTTAGAATTTCGATATGGTAGTACGCTTGGGGAGCTGTGTTTATGAGGACAAGCACCGAACCCCACACATCGAAGGGGCCCACCTTTGGCTACTGACGGTCTCCGTCCCCCGAGGTTGCAAACCAGCTACCGCTGCCAACGGGTTAAATACGATCGAAAACTGGCCAAAGACGACTTAACATTGTGCAATAGAATGCCAACGGTCTCTACCACACGAAGCAAACACTAGCGTTGAGACTAGCAGAAGAAGAGACCGACGTAGCGTGCATACAGGAGACACACATAAATACCCAACACAGGTTCTTGATCAGGGGTAATCAAACCTTCAGACTGGATCAGGAGAGGCACAAGGGATGAGCTCTCGCGCTTTTACGAAACCGCAACACAGCGAAGTACATCGACGTGACAACAGTAGGCGCCGGGGCAGCAGAGATCATAGGAATCCTTATCACATGTGAAGAAGTACATGTTCTTCTGTACAACCTATACTGCCAAGCGATATCTTGCTATCAATTGAGACGATGTCTATCCCAAAGACAGCATGCATGGTAGTAGGCGATTTTACGAGCCACTCAGAGATTAGGGCTAACTCGAAACGAACATCAGAAGCGTGAAATCGAGGACTGGGGATGAAACAACTATTCCGATCAATAGACGGCCCACACTTCTACTCGAGAAGGTGACATACGACTAGCAACCATGACCTGGCGTTCGTAACGGTGACCACTTACCAAATCGATTGAACGGTCTACAACTCGGAGATAGTGACCATAGGCATGTTAAATTGCAAGTGGATCTCCCTTTTAGCCTAGACGAAAATATGGTTGCCGGTGAAGCTATAAAAGCAAACTGGAAAAAATTCTGTACTATCAGACATAAATGTGACAAATAAACCTGACCAAAAACATTTAGATCATAGAAAAACTCTGCACAATCCTGAATGACACGGAAACCATTCCAGAGGCGCACAAGGATTACACGCCCTACTGGACAGAGGATCCAGGCCTTGAGCAGGCAGGAAAGAGACCAAAAGACCCAAACAATAATATTCAACACTGCTTACAAGGTTGCTTGTAATATCGGCCAGAGACGATTAAACATTGTCAATAGAATGTCGATGTTCTATCACAAAAGTAAGCACTACAATAGACTTGCAGAGAGAATTGATGTCGCAAACAAGGAACACTAAAGCCCAATCATGATTCAGATCAAAGGTTCCAAACCTTCAGACTAGACAGAGAAGGGCACAGGTGGAGTCCTCATCCTAGTTCGAAAAGCATTCCCGCAAAGCAAGGAAAGAACCACTGAAGTGCCGGCGCAGTAGGATCGTAGCGTCTAATCACTGTAACGAAATGCAGATTCTTCTATAACCTTTGCCCATGACATCTCGCTGTCACTCGATACAATGAATATCATGACATGCGCGTGGGTCTGTGATTTCAACAACCACTAGAGATGGGCTACTCGAAGAACAGCAGAGGCGTGAAGTGAAGACGGATCTAGGACCAATCTGTTCTTTATCAATGACAGAGATGCAACTTCAACTCAGAAGGTGGCAAGACACACCTGACGGCCTCAAAAGTGACCTCTCCATCAAAATAGTAACTTCAAAGCAGCGAGATAGAGACCAAAGACCCGTCAGCTGCAGGTGAACCTAAAATGTCCACAGTCCAAATGTGTTGCCACGATGGAACTACAAGAAGAAATGGGAACAGTATGCACAACGAGCCAATTTGAAGCTCAACAGCATGAAAGAGAACATGCTATCCGTGAAGGAACTCCAAGCAATCCTGAAAGGGCACGAAACCATTCCAAAGGCTGCACAGAAGGATTGCAAGCATACTGACGCAGAGGTTCAGAGTTGAAACGACCTTGAATGACAAGGTGAGGCTGAACTGCACAGGCATAAAGACATAAGCTACGGCGGCTGCAGCAAAATACAGAAGGAGGTAAACGTCTGCAGACAGGTTGGTTAAACGATCAATCCTTGAACGTTGATAGGTGCAACAATTTGTGAAATTGGCAGCCTGAGGAGAACCACCAATCCATAGTCTCGAGACAAGACAATGATGTCTCTGAAGAAGCCTGCAAACATTCTAAGCAAAAATATGGGAATTAGGAGAGCATAGCAAGAAAATGTCATGCACTAGCGAAAAGCAGAGCTTCCCAAGGCAGCCAAGAGAAACAGATAGCCACTAACATAAATGTTCCGCAGTAATGAGTTGGAGAGGCATAGGAGCTAAGCTCAGAAAATCGCCTGAAAGGATGGATCATATGCATCTTTTCGATCCAGAAGCCTTGAGCTTTCAGCTCTTCGCCAGTGCCATGACATCGACTTCAGGTTCGAGTGCCATGAACACCTTGAATCTGGGAATCTGTGCTTTTGCTGCCACAATTGAACCCTAGCACAGAGGGCTATCCAACAGTCAAGCGCTAGAACACGCTGGGCACGGGAAAATCGTGCTTAGAACCTGGCACCAGAGCAAAAGCAGCCCTACTGGCCGTCCTCAATGTCATGGAGAACAGGAATAGTACACAGAATGGAAGAAGAGATCATGGTCACTCCTTAAACCAGGCAAAATAACTAGACCCTGCAAGTACAGACCAATAAGCACCCTAAGCTGCACGGGCAAACCATGGAAGTATGGTGAACAAACGGTTATTCTGGCAGAAAGCAACGTTACTCATGGCAACAGGAGATTTCAGAAACACCGATCTACAAGATAACGTAACCTATATCGCAGGAAATCGAGGATAGTTTCCAAAAAGAGAAAAGCAAGTACTATGTATGCCACGACTGGAATGGACGAGAAGTCATGCCCAAGCAACAATCGACAAATTCGTTAAGGAGACCACAGGTTTCATCAAAATGGATATTCTCAATTATAAACGACAAATTGTACTTTTAATGGTTATCAGTCTTTCTAGTTTGATATTCTTTGAATTATGTTATCTTTAATAGTTTATAAGTTATTGTTCAAGAAGGTGTGTTCCCAAATGACAATTTGGTCCCAATATACTTTTAGCTACCATCAAATTATTCACCAAATAATTTCTCCCGAAAGAACTTGTACAATAGGCTGTCCCTTTAATCTCGCTGATAATCTCCTTGAATAAGCATCATGGCAGTGAATTAACCTAAGATAATTGTTTGAAACTGAAGTTAATTTGTTACTGATTATATTTGAAATATTTGTGATAGTTATGTCTTCAACAAAAATTCAATGCAGTAAAGCGTAGTTTCATGGAGAATCGCAATACATCTGAACTAAATGGCCTAGCAATTATCGATAATGTTACGACGTCATTTCGGAGGTAAAATTGTTCATGTTCGACAACATTGATGCAGACTGAATGTTTTGATTTGAAATCACAGAAATGCCACGCCTTTACAATCAGAGCGAAACTTGACATTAGAGCCTAACACATGATTCTGATGTGATATGTTAGTGCATGTTCTGATACAGATGTATGTAAACAATCACCACTCCCAGTAGGAGTAGGAAGGTACTAGTTTGCTTGAGGCACAGAGTTGTGATGGTCTTCTTAAGAACATTGCTCAAAAATTGCGTATTGCATTGTCAAAGTGCGTAGAGTTAATTGAAGTAAGAAGAAAGGACTTGCAGTGACTTTCTTTCATTGTAAATATAAACTCAATGAACATAAACCTTTCCTTCAAGAGTCACTCCTAGGAATGCAAAGATAAATCTTATCAATAGACAGCAGCTTCAATGCGCTCATTGTAGTCACCCGACTTAAACTTCTTGGCAATGGAGTTTACACTACCAGTAGGACACAGTAGAAGATATTAGAAAGGATTGGAGATGCTACTAGAGCTACAAATTTTATATGAAATGTTCTGTTCAAGAGTTTGAAAGCCGAAGGACATGTTCCACATCGATGTATCTGTGTGGTACCTGGATGATCGAGCTACATCTAATTGGTTCCCAACTGTTATTGGTCTGAAACTGAAGGTACTCGATATATACAAGGTAAAATTTGCAACTGTCAGTACTGGAAGAAACAAGACCAAAACACAGACGGATATTCAACCTGACATTTTATGAATAAATTTTTCTGAAAAAGACATCTCCGATTAAAATCCAAATACAGATGAGTTGCTTCTTTGAAGCAAGAAGACTAGAGACGAGCTCTTGTGTGAATGAAGAACCAGACAGAAAGAGGATCAGCCATATCTTCCTGGGGATATTGAGCTATCATCAGGTAGGATTTAACATTTAAACAAAAACTTTCACGAAAATCAGGCATGTGACTCATCGTGTCGGTGATATTTGCTACAATTTTAAATAGATTATCAAATTTGAAATACATAAGCCAATACTATCCTTATAGCGTGAACTCCACTTTCAAGTGGTATATAAACAGAGATATTGCTGTTCTAGTTGAAATGTTTCTATTTAGAGGATCATATTCAAGTGCATGATTTACAAAACGATTATGTTATATATTTGGAGGTTCAGCTAATTATAGGTGTTATGTACATCATATGTGTTGGTATTCTTAGCCTTTATGTTAGTGAAATCTCGCACGATGCAAGGGGTTTGCTTAAATTATTTTCAAACTTCATGATAATATTTTTTTAAACTCAATAATTTAAATGTCAAACTAAACTGTTTTATCACTAAGAACATTATCTTATACAACTTGGCAAATCTTATGACAACATGTTTGTTAGTTTTTCTGTGAATTTTAAACGGAAACCTCATGTTCTGGGCGGTCTCAAATAACCTGGAAGTGTGGACAAAAACGTGGAATATGAGCATAAATGAGTCCAAAACCACTTACAGTTTGTTCATCCAGAACAACTAGGACCACAAAATTAAACTTAAAGTCAATGGGCATGATCTTTCAGAAAGCAAGACTCCAACGTACCTCCGTGTTACACTCGACCGAAAATTGACTTGGTGCAATCATATTAAAATGCTACGGCAAAAACGAGACACAGGCTCACGATGATGCACAAACTTGCATGCTCCACGTTGGGAGCAAACACCAGTCCTTAAAACACCCTGCTCTGGTAGAGTGCAAACGGTCTTGGATTACGGCATTGCAGCGTGGAGTAATGCATCCAATAAACAATTCGCCATAGTAAGCAATAGTCAGAACCGTGCAATGCGCAATATCGCAGGAGTCATGAAGTCCACGCCTATCAAGGCGATGGAAACAATCACAGGCATCCACCAATGTCAGACTGAAGGGACAAAAAAGTCTTAGTATTAGCCGAAAAACTTAAACGGCTCGATTCCCACCCTATGCATGAAAGAATGTACAAATTAGAAAGAAGCAGGATACAGAGATCTAGCTTAGCAAAAATCGCTAGAGCACTGACCGCAGACCATCCGGTTCTAGCAAAATGCAAAACGAAACCAATCCCGGCAACTGATAAGTGCCCGCCGTCGAAAACCATAATGCCAGAACTAAGGGATACAATCCCAGGCACACTAAACAAAGGCCAGCAAGAAAACTTCGAAAGAAAAGCCTCCACAGAAAACTACATATCGATCGAATACCCTGCAAATAAGTGGACACATGTGTACACTGACGGGTCGGCCAGGAATACAATCAGCGATGGTGGAGGAGGAATAGTGCTAAAACTCTCAAAGAAAGTGACGGTCATAAAAGCTATTGCCACAGGCAAATACTCGAATAATTACAGGGCAGAGGCAGACGCAATAAGGACAAAGGCCGAAATGATCCTAGAGAGAAGAGGCACCTTTCGCAATAAGGTCGCCAAACTAGCTAAAGAAGGCTGGCGAATACCTCAGACTGATCACGAGATCAGTTATGAGGAAGCCAGAACAACCATCGGTTCGCACTACAGATGCAAATGGACAAAAACCATCGCCAACATCCCAACAGCGATGTATACTATGGTCTGTCTCGTAGCGAACAAGTTGCCATACTTCGTCTCAGTACCGGCTACAATAAACTACGCGCCAACATGTATAACACATTTAAAATAGTCACAACTAGTCTGTGCCCATGCAAAAAGGCGGACATGACGGCAGAATACGTTCTGCAGGATTGTCAACGGATAGCAGGTATAAGAAACGAAACATGGCCACCAAACACAGAGCTTCGCAAAAAGCTGTACGGAGGAACGGAGCCCCTTAAAACGACTGTAAATTCAT
Source organism: Arion vulgaris (assembly GCA_020796225.1). NCBI lineage: Eukaryota > Metazoa > Mollusca > Gastropoda > Stylommatophora > Arionidae > Arion > Arion vulgaris. The sequence continues at coordinate 8,760,101 of CM036764.1, read as the reverse complement.
GAAAAACTTGGTTCATCAGTCTAGGCCGGAATCAGGAGAGAAACCATGAAAGACTGCAGTGGCAGAAACGTTATATAACTGGCGGAGAAATTCAAGAGATTTAACTCCATATATGACAGAATGAACAGATTGAGGGGTCAAAGGCTCATGAGGTTATGGTGGTAACATGAACAAGGGTTAGCGAGGGGGCGCTACCAAGATCCTGCCCAACCTCCACGCGGTGACCCTGGAAACAGACTCTGGTTCCGGTCTGGCTAAGGGGGCAGGGATCGGGGAGAACTACTGGTAGTGGTAGCAGGGCAAGTACGGAAATGCAATACAGATCCATACTAACAAAATGCACAAATCTCCTGACCGATGTCCAACAAGATATTGCCCACGTTCCTGAACGTAAAGAAACAGCAACGAAACGTCTCTGACATGAATGAGAGGTGCATCCAGTGACGAAACGTGTGCCACGTAGGGCGAAGCTCGAAGCCCTGAGGAGGGGCAAACATTGCCAGCCCGTCGGCAAGAATAAATAAGACAGGACCGAAACGAATAAAAGTCTACCCTCGTGTTGGTACGAGAGAAGATTGCAGCTGACTCCGCATCGGTGGTCTGGTGCAGATACATGTACTGGGCAAGGTTTGCCGAGCGCAAAGAACAAGTTGCGTTTTAGTGCATAATGAAACTACCCGCCCTGGGAAAACCGTGCAAGGTACTGTGCGATAAAAAATTAACATCCTCGGAAAAACTGAGGTTGGTGATACATAAAGGAAATGCCATCCTTGGGGCAACCGGGCAAGGTTCGATTGCAGTCGTAACTAACATCCCCGGAATAACTGGAGCGGGTGATGGTGGCGAGCGAAAAATCCTCAGTTGCGTGTATAGCGCCGACTGAAACGGCCCTCTACATTGTTTGTACTAGGCCCCATGCCGGTGCCTTTCGAGGTTAATTGCAAATTGCCACGTACCAATGCGCGTCTAGAAAAGGCTGAGAATGTTCCCTCTCCGGATGAAACTCAAAAATCTACGGTAAAGCAAGGCCGACACTGTACGGATCAGATAGGAAGTCCAGGTCCGAACATTGGCGAAGGCCGATACTTTACACGGTGTTTTATACGAGTAAGACGCCGTCCGAGGACAAGCTGACAAGCCTCGAGAAATATTTCTGAGTCAGAACGGGCAAAACAGCGTAACTCACTGTCCTGACGTAGATCACAAAGCCCAAATATACGGCAAAGTTTATCGTAAAGGCGTAGATCCGAAAGGATCGTACCTAGGGAATGTTCACACTAGTAAATCAAAGCTGGCTGAAAACGGACGGGCGGGCCTAGTCACCATGGGCGCACAATCGTCCAGACGTAGATCACTCCGTTCTTGCCAGTGGACCAATTATACATCACAATAAGAATGACCAAAATTGGCCGTGATGAACGATCGCAGAAGAAGAAGAAGAACAGATTGAGAAGGGGCAGGTTAAATAGATCCAGCTTTGCGAAAAGTGCCTAAAATACTATTCCAAGACGACCCGATCCTAGCAAACTGTAAAGCCAGACTTATACCAGCAATCGACAAGAAACCGCCGTGGGAGACAACGATGCCAGAGCTAAGAGAATCAATACTAGGCAATCAAAAAGGGCAGCAAGCGAACTGTGAAAGGAGAGCGATTACATAAAAAATTCATAGCGACAGAGTACCCTGAAAGAGAGTGGACACACGTGTACACCGACGGATCGGCAAAGAACGCGATTAGCAATGGAGGAGGAGGAATAGTGCTTAAACACAGAAAGTGAAGGTCATTAAGTCGATAGCTACAGAAAAGTACTCATTCTAACAACTACTATACAGAAATGGAGGCACTAAGAATAGTCGCTGTAATGAACCTAGAGTGAAGCCGCGCTTACTATAACAAAGTAGTGATATTCACGAACGCCGTGTCGGCCATTACAGCACTAAAAAGCTTAACCGTCACATAGCTAAACGAGCTAAAAACGATCCTCGGGGTATTGACAAACTAATGCAAACACACAGTCATACAGTGGATCCTATCACACAGAAATATAAGCGGAAACGAAGAGGCAGACACGCTAGCAAAGGCAGGTGGCGACTGCCGCAGACGGATTACGAAATCAGCTACGAGGAGGCTATAGCAACCATCGGATGGCGATTTAGAGAGAAGTGGTCGCAAGATCACCCTCAACACGGCACCAAAGGTGGGTACTATGGTCTCTCCCGTAGCAAACAAATTGTCATATTCCGCCTCCGTACCGGCCATAATAGACTCTGGTCCCACCTGTACAACAAATTTAAAATTGGCACAACTAGCTTGTGCCACTCGAGCAGAGCTGGCATGACGGCAGAGCACCAACTGCAAGACTGCCCAATGCTAGCAGGCCTGATAAAATAAACCTGGTCGGAAAATATCGAGCTAAACGAGAAGCTGTACGGAGGGAATACCCTAACAAGAACAGCATCATTTATGTGGAAGTTGGGTACACCAGTCTAAGAGGTGATCACAAGAGAAATAAACATATTTTAATGTGGATGATTGATTCTTGATATAATATGCCTATGACTTTAGTTCAGTATTAGCTAAATTTATACGTTTGGTATCAAAAGTTGCAGAACTAGCATATGAGCGATATTTTAAATAAATAGTTATAAATGTAAATACTATATGTTTTTTAGTAAAATAATGCTGTTTTCTGAGTTATAAAAGAAATGAAAAAGAATACATCGAAACATTCTACATGCGGCTTTCAAAATCCATACAACTTGATTACAATTAATCCAGTTATTTATTTATTTGCATTTTAGCTTTTCAGTTCACTCTCGTGCCTTGAGTAGGCTGTATATGTTTATGAGCCATATAGTAACGAACTAATTACACAGGATCGATATATTTGAACCTTCGTCTGCAATGTTAGCTTGTATTGTCCCACGCTCACTTGGATAGTTTGTGGAATGTAGTAGCCACACTCCCTATCCGAGCGTTGATTTCTTCATCAAGAGAAAAGCTGGCAGTGACTATGGACCAAAGATATATGTTTTGAACCGGGGTTAGATGATTACCTTTTAAAGTGATATATGTCTATTGTCTATTCCCAGGTGGAAGATGTAGTTGGCTGTCCACTCCTGCCGTTAAGCGTAGGGATGGGAGCTTTAATTTGCGCTCTATGGCTAGATGAGTTGCCCGTGTTGTGTTGTATCCGTGTTTATGTAATGTGGTCTTGATATTGTCTATCCATCTTTTTCTTGGTCTTTCCTTAGCTCTAGTACCCGATCTCTTTTATTGTATGCTGTTATTTGTGGTTGGTTGTATTTCATTCTCACTAAATGTCCAAACCACAGCATTTGTTTTCTTTAGATATATTCGGTGCATGAAGGTATGCCCACTCTGTTTCTGATGTCCACATTTCGTAGTCTGTCTTTCCTGGTGAATCCCACTGCCTTCCTCAAGCATTTCATTTCACACTGGTGAGCTTTCTGTGGTGTGTTGCTGTAAGAGACCAAGTTTGGCACTGGTAACAAAGTGTTGGTAGGAAAATACTTTTATCATCTGTCTTTTCACTTCCATCTTGATCGTTGGGTGTTGTAGAATTTTGCCAGCTGGTAGGTCACTGCAGTTGCTTTTTGACACCTTGCCTCTATTTCTATATCTAGTTTCCCGTCCTCTGTAAAAATACTGCCTAGAAATTTGAATTCAGAAATTTGCTTTACTCTGGTGTTATCTATTTGTATGTTTGCTTGGCTTCGTGTTCTGCTGATTTTCATGGTCTCGGTCTTTTGTTTGTTGATTTTCATGGTGCACTTTCTACATGCTATTAGCAATGAATTCATGTGATGTTGTAGCTGATCTTAATCTTCATACATTAAACTTTGGTCATCCGCAAAAGCAATTCGTTGATTTGGTTGTTTAATTGATCGCGTGATAATTGTTTATGTCAATATGGTCTTTTTTTCACTGTGCCTCATTCACTATTCTGTCTATATATATGTTGAAGAGAAGAGGTGAGAGCACACCACCCTGTCTTACTCCTGATTTTGTTTCGAATGAGTCTGTCATTCCGCTTGTTATTCGTATCACACTGTGGCTATTTGTGTATATTGCTCTGATATTGTCTAGCAGTTGTCCCTTGATGCCATAGTTTTCTAGTGTTTCCCATAGAATACTTATATCTATTCTGTCAAATGCCTTATCTTGATCGATGAATAATAAGTGTAGCTCTTTGTTATATTCTATTGTTTTTCACTCAGTTGTCTCATAGTGAATAGAGCGTCTATGCATCCCACTCCTCTTCTAAATCCAAACTGTGAGGGGCTTTTTTGTGGGTCAGCGATGTGTCAATGCACTGTGTTAATATTTTTGCATATATTTTACCAGTGTGGATTAATAGTGAAATGCCTCTGTATGTTTCGCATTCTCTTTTATTGACTTTATTTTTCCATAATGGGATTATTACTGATTTTGCCAGTCATCTGGAACTGTTCTTTCTGTAACCATTTCACACCTACTTCTTTGCATGCTTTAATTGCTTCGTTTGGTATGCCATCTGCACCTGGTGATTTGTTGTTCGGGCTGTTCTTTATTACTGTTTCAATTTCTTGGATCAATATATATCTGGTTCTGTTTATTCACTTTCCTTTGTTGTGTATATATATTCAGTTAATTTAGTAGGGTTGTAAAGTTCTTGAAAATATCCCTTCCATCTGGTCATTCTATCTTGTCTGTTGAGTAATGGTGTTCCTTCCTTACTGTTTATGATAATGGTAGGGTTGTAGCTATCGTCTCCCATTCTCATTGCCTTGACACTCTTTGAAAATTCTCTCGGTTTTGTCCTACATAAGTCTGTTAGATATTCTCCATATTTGCACCAAGAGTTTTCTTTCTCTTTCATGAATATTCTTTTCACCTCTTTTCTGGCAAACGGTATTGTACATAGTCGTTATGGATTTTAGATTTCAACCATGTTTGGAAGCAATGTTTCTTTCTTTATGCTTCTTGTATCTATTCACTCCACCATGCTGTTTTTCTGAGTTTTGGCTGGTCCTCTTGTGTTACATACTTTTAGTAAATATTTTGATATTGAGGTCTTAAATACTTCCCATTCCTTCTCGATGTTATCAATTCTCTTGGGTAAGGTGTTGTAGATCTGGTTCATTGCTTAATATAACTCGTCTTTGATTGTTTCTTCCTCCAACTTTTTAAAGTTTATAACAGTTTCTTTCCAATGTTTTGTTTCAGTTTTGTCTTTTGGTCTCAGCGATTGTCTTCTTTCAGTTACTACGACATGTCGATGGTCTGTATCTATGTTAATATTTTGTATAACTCTGGCGTCTGTGATATATCCCTTCTGCCTGCTTCTTACAAGTATGTAATCAATCTGTGACGCGTGAAGCAAATTGTCTCATCTGTACCAAGTTTTTATGTTGCTCTGTCTATGTTGATAAAAATGTGTTTATTATTAGACCGTGTAATAAACATAGGTTTATTAGCTCTTCCCCATTGTTGTTTCGTTCTGTTGATTTGTCTCCAGAATGTCCTAAACATATATTCGTGTATACATGTGACAATCAACATCAAGATATTTGTTGATATGTTATTTCCGGACATAGAACCTCTGTTTTGGTGACACTTATAGTCAAAGAAAACAGGTCGCATGCCCTGGCCAAATTATTTATTACTGATTGCAGTATAACCTCACTGTGTGCAACTAAGGTAGCATCGTCAGCGAAAAGAAGTTTCTTGAGAAGAATTTCTGTTATTTTTATTTTGGCTTTTAAGCGAGCCAAGTTAAAGAGTGAGCCATCAGAATTCGTGCGGATGAAAACATTTCCACCAGCATTCCCGAAGGCTTATATGTATTTATATATATTTAAGCCTTCGGGAGTATATATAAACTTATATATATATATATATTTATACATATATATTTATCAGATAAAGTTGTAATTTACATGTGTATGTGTCTGTTGACTTTAATGGAAGATATATGGGTATCTTACGGACTTGAAATTTGGCAAGAGTGCAGTTTGCATAGATTGTAAGATGTACACATTATAAAACTGGACTATTGGTTCTTTTTTATACATTAAATACTAACTTAGCGAAAATGTCATGAAAATTAAAACACCAAAAAATGGTATCCATGTTATTTAACCTCTCCTTGGGTTTGAATATTTCCCCCGGAAGCGTTTCCTGTTACATGTTGCGAGAATATTTGTCCTATTCGAAGTTCCCCCCGAAGGCGTTCTTTTGTTCGTTAATGTTATTTTAAGGCATCTGGTCATTATTTAAAACGTTTATAATTATTTCAATTATGGTTGCTGTTGGAGCTTTCTCTTCTCTCTTAGTTTGCCTGTTTAACGATTTGTCCCATGTAACAATCTTTCTTATTTTGACTGTTTTAACATTATTCAATACTCTACTCGCATTTATCAAGGTATTATTTTGTTTAATCGACGTATTAAGGAGATAAAACATACTGTTATTACTGGAAAAACAGACCATTTTGAAGTTATGTTGGTGACAAGAGAAGATGCATGTCTCTTGTATATGCTTAGTCTCGCACTGTTTAGTGGCTTATAAATCCCCGTTCGAAGAACAGGTACATCTGCTGATTCAATAAAAAAATCACATGACAAATAGAACCAATTTTAAAATGCAAACATGTCACAATGAACACTAAAATGGCATTGAATAACATAAACTGTCTCCCAGCATTATGCTATCAGTGCCAAAACTGGATGCTGACATGAAACGATAGAAGAAAACTAGACACGTCAGAGATGGAAGTATATTCTCAGAATACTAGTAGTATCAAGAAAAGAACGGTTTAGAATTGAAGAAATCAGGAAAAAAAAGTGTGTTCAACATCAGTACTTCAATTTATACTGATTCATTTTATACGCGATTTGTTTGGTCTGTCTTCTAAAGAACGTTATTATTTGTCATATTTTGTGTGGATAATATTATCACCATTCTTCGTGTAAACCACAGTTATTAATATAGCAGAGAGTATTCTTTATTTAAACACATCAACACATTTACTCACCACCATATATTTTTGATTCACAAATTCCCAATTGTCGATCATTAATGTGGACTTTTGTTGACTGTTTGATAATCACATAACTTATTGGCGTCACTGTCGTAACAGGTCTTATAAAATCACGTACTGTTCTATTGTTAATGTGCGTTGAATCCAAACGATCGTCAAGATCATATAACCGTGCTTCTATTCCAAGGAATCCAGGAAGGTATTCTGTAACATACAATACTCTTTAGCAACATTCTAGTACTTGTGATTCCATTATTTAATAGTACATTTACACACGCGAGACCTACCAGCTGGTGGCACATTATGGATTTTATGTATGCAAAAATGACATACTTTGATTAATATGGAAATTTAAATTAGAGAAATTGTTTTTGCTTTAGTAAGGCGTGGTTCAAGTAATAGATGTACTTATCACTGAAACTTATCACTGAAACTTATCACTGAAACTTATCACTGTTACTTCTATTTGTATATTTTTACTTGCCATATAAAGCGTCTACCGAACACATATGTCAAATATGTAACCTGCATCACACGTAATCAACCTAATATCCAAAGATATAGCTTCTACCAAATCCCCTATATATACAGTTAAACGGTTAATAAGCTGACGTATGTCCATTATGTGTGTCTTTTTCCAACAATCTGGTTTTTTTGGTACATTTTTAGAAACTCTAAGAGGAAGCTAAAGAGGCAGCAGACAAAGGATATTTAGATACATTGTATCACCCGAGTGTTTACCAGGGCCTAAATTGGAGTGTAAAGAATAGAATCACTGTTACCTACCACGCATGACGCAAGAGGCGACTAAGGGATAGGATGTGGGGCTAGCTACCCCACACCGTAAACACACTAGATGGCTACAGAGTGGAGAACGAACCGAGTAAACGCTGACTGAAACCGAACATATCATCGAAGGATAATCACCAGAGCTCCAAATGGTGTTGAAGATGTGACGTAAAACACACTAGTGCTAAGACTTCATGAATTATATTTCCACGTGAATATAATTTATGGGAAGGTCTGGTACATCGGTCTGGAAGGGATCGCGAGAGATACATTGTATAAGATAACGAAAAAAACTGGTACATGAAAACTTCAGCAGCTCCACGGTTATCAACGATCACAAAGGACGTTCAATTGCTAAGGTAGAGGATCAGCTAAGTAGGAGGAAAGATCACGTTTATACAGTTCTCATCAAATAATTACTCTAAATTACATTTTAAAAAGTCGAACAAAAATCATATACAAACAGTTCATGAACTACGTGTAATTCAGTAACGGAACTAGGGACCTACCAAACCAATGTGCAACGTATACACATTTTTGGCAAAGATAAAACATGTCACAAATAGTTACTAAAATTGGTCGTAAATAACGAATGCAAAGAAGAAGAAGAGTAACGGAACAACGTAATTGAAGCTTAAAAAATGAAAATTGAATTGGAGATCTCAATGGCGAAGAGGATACAATATTTGCCTGTCGTATTAAAAAATGAAAATTGAATTGGAGATCTCAATGGCGAAGAGGATACATTATTTGCCTGTCGTCTTATAGGTTGTGGGTTCGAATGCAGACCGAGACACTAGTGACATATTTTATGATTTTCCATAGAATTGTTGCCACAGCTACGGAGTTTGTGCTTTGTGCATTGTTCTTGGCATATGACATGTCATCTATACCAACAACGTTGGAGCCATATGATGAAACAAGATGCAATGAAGTCAATTCTTAGTTGTTGTACTATTTTTGGTAATTGAACTAATTTAGCATCTCTGATAAAGAGAATCGGAAGGGACACATTTCATTGTGGTCAGTAATATGTTCCATTTAAAGAGAGACGAAGATTCAAGTCATTAATATAAAATATTCGTAGCTTTGCCAGTTGTAGTGATATGTATTTTGATGTTTATAATAACAATATCACACATTATTTTGATGTTTAGAATAACAATATTACATAGTATTTTGATGTTTAGAATAACACTATTACACACTACAGAACTGTCTTCATTCTTACAAATACACCTACTTCAGCTATTGTTGATGCTTTTTAGGATGCATAGTTTTAAAATTTAACTAAATTGCAGCACTAATGCAAATTTAGCATTAAAAATCTTCAGTTTCAGTTTCAGTTTGGAATATCTTCATTGCACTCGGACATGTCCAAGGTGCTCGATCTCCTTCGCAATATATCCAACAGCGTCCAGCAACTGACCGTACAGTTTATTTTTATTGATGAGCAGACTCGCTTACATGTTTACTTCTTTTCTTCACCAATCTTCAAACCCAGTTCTCGCAATCAGAGTTGACGTGGATTGGTTTGATGAAGGTCTTCTCTGCGGCCACGCTCTATGAGGGCGTTCACGATGTCCGCTCTGTCCATTGGCTGGCCTCGATTTAGGCAGAGCCAGCCGATCTGTTTGCTCTCTCATTGCCAACGACACCCATGTGCCCGGAACAAAGACAATGTAATTCGACCATCACAAATTTAACAATAGCCAATATGGACTATCCTTTTTTAAATTGATTTTAATATCTTGAAATATTGAAATGATTATTTATATGTAATGCTTTCAAAAAAATGCACTGAAATAACGGAGCACAAATGACAACTTATAAGATGGACAACCACCTGGGTGTAACATTGGTTTTTTTAAACTGCTAACAGAAACTACGAGACGCTGGGATATAGACATATATAAAATCAATGTGTGTCAATCTTTCTTCGTCTATACCTGAGCTAGACCTCCTTAAGTCATACCTTAAATATAAATGGTTTCTGAGTACAGGATACGCTGGCATATTGAAGACATTATATTTATTAATTAATCTGCATACACAAGATAATATAATATATAAATCATATAACTGATAAAAGTAGAGGCATACAGTTTGAGATAAACGAGATAGATAGAGAAGCGATGATATCGAAGGCGAGAGGAGTTAGATGAAGAGATGAGAAATGACATCATTTATAAAGAGCAAATTAACGATTTAAAAATAAGATTGTTCTTGAACTTTTCTGTCCAATTCTGCATGATATGGAATTAATTGCAATGCGCACCACGATATCAATATGTTGGTTAGCTAATTGACATCTTGCTTTGGATTTAGTCAATTTCATGTTGGGAAATGAGAATATTTTCAGACAAAAGTAATAGCAAAAAGTTAGTCGACTCGTGATGATTTCATGAGATACTTTTCATATAGTTATATATATATATATATATATATATATATCCGTCCATTGCAACAATGATGACAACAATCTCAGACGGTGCTCGCACCTCTGGTGCTGCGAGAGGACTGTAGAGTCCAATAGAACAGAATCCACTCTCACAGGTGGGGCATACATGACTCGTAGACATTTGCTGTTGTGCTCTGTCTTTCGCGCTGCTCGTTTTCTGGTCTCAACAATACGATGATTCTCCGCTATTCGAGTTCTTTTTGTTTTTACAGCGCCACATTTGGCGATCTTGTCAAGGATTCCCAGCACGAGGTGTCTATATCGAACATTTCAAGACACATTAAAGTGCTCTTTAAGCGTTTTCTGTCCACCAGCTGAATGTCGCCCTTCAAGTTCATCATCATCAGCTGTTTTGGGATACGTTTATCAGGCATTCTAGCAACGTGACCGACCCATCTCATTTGGTCGGCAACAGGTCTGATTCTTGGGATTTTGTTTGTAAGGACTTCGCTGTCTGGAATTTTGTCCTGCCAGTTTATTTTTAGTATTCTGGTAGACAGCTTGTGGAAATGGTTTAATTTGCTTGTGTTCGTATCACTGCCCATGTCTCGCTTGCATACAGCAGTGTGGTTAGTACTATGGCCTGGTAAACTTTCAGCTGTGTGGCTATGCTTATCCCCTTCCGTTCCTGTGGCACATGTTCGTTACTCCAAATGGATGTGAATAGTTCTGTCAATTTCAGCATCAGCATGGGCCCTCCTTCTTTGTAGACTTCGGTTGGTATTGAGTCCGCCGGTGCCTTCCCGCTGGACATCTGGCTCGTTGCCTTCTTGACCTCTTCTATGGTAGATGGTACATCAAGGTTGGCATTGATTGGGACCTGGGGCATGCACTCTATGGCTTCATCACATATGGTGGACGGATGGTTGAGGACAGAACTGAAGTGTTCTGCCCAGCGGTTTAGTATCTGAGGCTTGTCAATTAGTAGCCTTGCTCCATCTGCATCGAGTATAGGAGTGGGGTGAGATTGTTGAGGTCCGTAAACAGTTTTAGGGCATCGTAGAAGCGTTTGAAATCATGTCTGTCTGCATATATCTGGTTTCATCAGATTTTTGCTTAGCCAGGCGTCTTGTAATTTCCTGATTCTCTCTTGAGCCCTTCTCCGAGCATCTAAGGAAAGCTGTTTTTTGGGATGATGATGATGGGTCATTTTGATGGGCTCTGTATGTCTCATGTTTCGTGAGAAGAATAGACTTGATTTCTTCGTCATTTTCGTCAAACCAGTCGTGGCTCTTGAGTACAGAGTGTCCTATGAGCTCAGAGGTAGATAGGTAAACGGTGTCTCTGAGGGTAGTCCAGTCATCGTCCACGCTGGTTTTGCCAAACTGAAGGTCCTTCAACTTGTCGTCCAGGTCTCTTATTAAACTTTCGGTGACAGCGGAGCTTTTCAATTTGGAGACTGCCAGCTTTTTGTTGGTTTGCGACCCTGGTGACGTTTTCTAGGCTTGATGCGGAGGTTGAGCTTTGACACGATCAATGTCTCGATCGGTCCAACATTCTACTCCGTACATAGCCTTTGTGACTCTGACGTCACGTCTGTCACTTTCCTTACGATGACGTAGTCAATGAGGTGCCATTGTTTGGAACGGGGATGCATCCATGACGTTTTATTTCGGGTTGGTAAACGAAACAAGGAGTTTGTGATTGTTAGGTCGCGGGCAGCACATAGTCTGAGTAATAGAAGCCCATTACTATTGCACTTGCCCACGCCGTGTAGTTCTAGTACTCCATCCCAGACCCGATGGTCTGTCCCTACTCTGGCATTGAAGTCTCCGAGTATGATGAGCTTCTCAGACCTTGGGACCGCTGAGAAGGCTGAGTGAAGGTCCTCGTAGAAACCATCCTTGATTTCGCTTGGATTTGTCATCTTCGGGGCGTAACGTTGAGTAAAGTGACACTCTTTTTTTCTCCTAGTGAGATCTAAAGAATCATTACTCTGTCACTGACACCTTTTGAGAGTCTGATGAGGCCGCGCACAAGATTAGATTTGACAGCAAACGCTACACCAGATTCTGACGTTCTGTATTGGCTCTCCCACTCCAAAAGAAAGTGTATCCACCGCCCACCTCTGACAGCTGACCCTCGTCAGGGAGTCTGGTCTCGCTAAGGCAGCTATGTCGATATCGTAGCGTGCCAGTTCTCTCGCCACGAGTGCAGTCCGTCTCTCAGGTCTTTCAGCTTTGTTGTTATCTAATAGTGTTCGCACGTTCCACGCGCCTATGGTGAGAGCTTTAAGCTGTTCTTCATGTTGTGTGAGTTTGTGTTGTATGTAGTTATCTGAAACTGAAGCTTGCGCTGTATTTGGATTATAGTCAGGAAAAGTTGCGCTATTCGTCAACCTCACTCTCTCGTCCAGGACTATCTGTATCCAGGGGCAAGACAAGTCAAGACGACTGGAGATAGTGCCAGATGCAGTGGATACATATTGTATGTGTGGGTGTTTGTATGCTTTTCGTAAATTGATTTGCTTAGCTAAGAAGCCGAAATGTAAAGTAAAGATCGATACACTTTTAAGCCGTTGAATACTTGGTGTACCGAAATGACCCGAGTACCACAAGCTACTGGACTAAGTTAGGGATAATCATTGTTTGTATCTGTATTTTATTAATATATTCACGGAATCTTTCTTGTTACATCTTATATCCTTTATGTATATTGACTTTTGAATAAATACTATTTGGCCATTTTTCTCATCACACTGCCCTGTATCTTCTTGTCGTTTTCTTTATCTAAGATATCTGTCAATCATATGTCATCATTTATTTCATATTGAGTTTATTTGTCAATCAAATCAAAATGTGCTCACCTAAACGATTTGTTTTTACAATTTTAACGATAATAGTCAATATTTATTGCGACCAAACAGATGATCTTCGATTGAGGTATTGATGATCAACTAGATCGGATTTCTTCCATTTCCTTACAATTTCTGTCAACAGTGTAAATAATGAAAAGGGCAATGGTCGTTCATGATCGTCCATCTTGACTAACATATGTTAATGTATATTAAGCCTACATATGCATTCTACTAGTTTACATGTGTGTGTGTGGATAGTAAAATGATCATTTGGCCATACTTCTCCAGTTTACAGTCGTTCGTTATAATTACTGAAATGCATATATTAATAATAATTCTCACGTACTGATATACATTATACGTTAGCAATTTCTCCATATCGTTCTATCCTAGCCAACTTGATCAATCTTCTCCATGGAACTGAGTCCGATATGTCTTGCCTCACTCAGCAAACTTTATTTCAGAGTCTTCCTAGGCCGTTCTCTCTTTCTTAAACCCTTTGCATCCCATTTCACTGGCTGCTTTAATATTCTTTGAACATTTCTTCTGAAATTGTGTGTCCAACATATCTCTTCCTTCTCATAACAGTTGTTACTAGTGGTTGACTAGACATTTCTCTGATTTCATCACTTATCCTGAATTCGTCCAAGTGTATGTTCATTATTTTTAACAAACGTTTATATTCTAGTGCATTGAACTTGCTTTTTTAACTTTAGTTATATTCCCACTCACGATGGCATATTTTAGGATTGATACAATATTTGAATTGAAAATTCGTAATTTAGTTTTAAAAATATATAACTTGTAGTCCAATATTTTACACAGCTTTGTAAAAGCTGATGTTGCTTTGACAGTTCGTAGCATAATTTCTTTTTTAACATTTTCTGTGCAATCAAAATTTCTACCTAAATAGGTGAACTGCTCCGTTATTGTTTATCTCTTTAGATTTCATGTTGATACCTGCATTACTTGTCATAAGTGTCTTCATTATATTTGTCTGCTGATCTGCAGTCCAACTTGTGATGCTATAGATTACAATGTATCTGTTTCTCTTTGCATATCTTGGTAGTTTTGACTAAATAAGACATTATCATCTGCAAAATATAAATCTTCTAGTTGGCTATATTCTACCCAATCGATGTCACTTTTATCCCGTGAAAAAATGATAACATCACCCAGTTAATGGCCTCTCCAAATAATAGCGAGATATAATACAACATTGCTTTACTCCGACTTTAAACATAAACCAATCGTTGTGTCCATCATCAATGCGGACTGCACATTGTGAACCATCACATAGCCTCTTGATAATGTTTATTATTTTGTCTAGTGTTATACATGATGTTCCAGATAAATGTAGCCTGGTCAAGTGAACCAATCTGCCGTGTGTTTATGACATGCATATATTAGCCACAATAGAAATGTATTTGTTTATTTTAGTCCTTAATCTAGCAGATGAATAACTATTTAAAGTTTAATAACATCCTTTAATATGACATAGTAATAACTATCACATCATTATTTCTAGTGGCGAATTTTAGGATATTAAAGCATGGAATGCTATAACCAAAATATGATCCTCACTAAAATGTACTCATTGTAACTGACAACAATGAACTAACATCATGGATCAGATGTAAAATGTACTTATTGTAACTGAGAACAATGAACTAACATCATGGATCAGATGTAAAATGTACCCATTGTAACTGACAACATTGAACTAACATCATGGATCAGATGTAAAATGTACTTATTGTAACTGACAACAATGAACTAATATCATGGATCAGATGTAAAATGTACTCATTGTAACTGACAACAATGAACTAACATCATGGATGAGATGTACAATTTATTTTTTCAAACAATATCTTTCGTGAAAACTCGAAACTTGCTTTTGCGATATGGATGTACGTAACAACATATATGTGTAATGTTACATTTCAACTGTTGTTTACCATTACATTGAACTATATGAAGTAGAGAAATTCTCGCTGGCCTGTAAAATTTGACACCCCACTCTGCGCCGACTGCCTCTATTTTTGTTAGTGAACATGATCCTGAACTAAATCGTGCATTTATGTTACCATCCACAGCGTTACTTGATCTGCATTGTGTCAGATTAAAACTGCCATTGCTTGATTGCCATGTATCCTGTTTGTTTGCTACGTTACGACCTACAATATATTCATAATAGATGTACTATGTTAAAATGTATGTCTTTGTTTGCAATTAAATGACTATGTGTGATATTTATAATGTATGCGTGTATCTGTGTATGAGTATGCTTGTGTGTACATGTACTTACTTGCATACTCAACTTATGCACTCAACGGATATTTTAAAACTATTCGAAAAAAGTACCAAGTTAGACTTAGTGAGTTGTTGACACATACTTTTGGTTTTTATACTTTATTTTCACATCTACAAGAATAAAAGGGAACATAACAGTACAACACCAAACATTTATACGTCAGCAAATATCCTTCTATATAGAAAGCAAGTTGAATGCATTTAAAAATAGATGTCTGCGAAAAATAATGAATATAAAATGGAACGAATTCAGGAGAAGTGATGAAATCAGAGACATGTCTGGTCAACCACTAGTGGCAACTGTTATAAGAAAGAGAAGATGGAGATATGTTGGGCACACCTTGAGGAGAAATGATCAACGAATATCAAAGCAGGCATTGAAGTGGGATGCAAAGGGTTCAAGAAAGAGAGGTCGACCTAAGGAGACCCTGAAACGAACTTTACTGAAAGAGGCAGGAAATATCGGTCTCAGTTCCATGGAGGAGATTGAGCGAGTTGCCCAGGATAGAGCGGTATGGAGAAATTACTTGCAGGCCCTACGTAACGTATAACGGTACGAGAGGAATTATTATTATTAAATATCCTTCTAAGAGAATGTTTTCGGCGGTTCCTACTGGACTGAACACTAGTTACTTTGATTGCGGTAGGGTGGGTGCACTAAATGTTAGTAATTTTGACACGTCTGACTTGTTTCGTCGGTTTGTTGATATGTATAATACAAGTACATGATTATGTATACGCTAGTATTGTAGTCACTAGGCTGGTAGCATAACACAAGTTTCTGTAGTACACTTAGTTTTTATAGGTAGCTTGTTAGTCGCACACATAGTAGAACAAAGGGATGGAAACGGCAGCAGCCGCCATTGATTTGCAGGACTCATATAACAATGTCTCTTACACCTTACTTATGCAGTTATTGATGGATATGCAGGTGGAAACACGCTTGGTCAAGTGGATTGCTGCTGCACTTTTTGAGCGCACGTTATCAATGCGTTGCGGTTCATGGGCATCACAACCACAACAGGTCCTAATGAGCCTTCCCCAGGATCACCACTCTCGCCAGTCCTTTTCAATGTATACACCGTCGGGGTAACCAGCACACAAAGGGTCGGAGTTGGCAGAACAATGTCGTACGCCGATGATATTCTGGTGTATCGCATGGGCAAGGACAGAAATGAGATCGCATCTGCATTACAGTGTGAGCTGAATACGATTGGTGACTGGTGCAATGAATTCGAAGCGAATGTGAACCCAGCAAAGGCCTCTCTAACATGGTTTCTCTTAACACTCACATAGTAAAGACACCTACCCCGGTTGTCAGCATGTGTAACAAAGACATTGACAGAACCGAAACACTAAAGTATCTTGGAATAACAGTTGACAGAAGCCTGTCATTTAAGAGCCATGTTGAGAACGTAATTATAAAGGCAAGAAAAGGGCTAACCGCTCTCAAAGTTATGGCGGGGCGGATATTGAGCAACGCCTACTACTCTTTCTTTATCAAGGACTAGTGCTGAGCGTGGTGGACTATGGCCTTGGTCTTCTAACAGTAAGCAGAACATCGCTGGATAAGTTAGAAAGGATCCAAAATGAAGCGATGAGGCTTATACTCGGTTGCACACGTGATACTTCTTGTGAGGCAATGCGCTATGTCCTTGGATTGCCAACGATGGCCACGAGACACAAGTCGCACAGGTAAAAGCGTATCTGAGAGTTTCTGCGGACACAAATCATCATCTGCACAAATCCATAAATAAGAACAAGGGAAGGCGATTGAAGAGAGATCGATCCTGGATGGCCGAGGCAGAGGATATTATTAAACAGGTCTGTACTCTAGATGAGCTGAGGCACGGTGACGAATGAATGCCTATATCAGAGGATATGACTGCTTACGTCAGGGTTATCAGCACACTTGGACGCCGCTGTAGAGAATGGGCCCCGGGCGTCGTCAATGCAGAAATTCTTGCACTCGTGGATCAGCACTCCCACCCAGATGATATCATTATCTACACCGATGGCTCTGTCAAGCGTGGCACCAGATCATCGTGGGCTTACTCAGCACAACGAAACGGTCGCACCCTTCATGAGGACTGCGGGCTTTCGAGACAACGACATCGAGCATGACTATGGAGATCACCGCTGCCTCCAGGGCTCTGTCATGGGTGGCTGAGCAACAGGTTACCCATACGATCATCATATCAGACTCGATGAGTATGCTTCAACTGATTGCATCTGGAAGTATGCGGGTGGAATGGGTGAACAGCATTCGGAGATCACATCTCAAGAAAATGACTTGGCTGTACACGCCTGGACATGCTGGAGTGCGGGGTAACGAGCGTGCTGACTCTCTTGCAAACAGTGCCCGACTCAAGTGGGCAGAAGCATGGACAGAGCCGATATCATCAATGCGGTACGCTCTCAATTGTGTGACATGGGCGGGTCTCAGACACTGGAACGAGTTCGAGAATTAGGTGTTAAGTTTGGACATGCCAGACAGTGTCGTCTTCGTGGTAGAGAAAGAAGATATAGTAATCAACTTCTCATGGGTACTGTGAGCAAATGGACTTTGGGATGGCTGCTGCCACGGAGGACAGAGCACGAATGGGAATGCCCATGTGCCATGACGTCGATCGCATAACATAACATAACATAACATAGTAGAACAAGGTGTTCTTTTCTTAACTGTATGTGCTAATAACTGTAGACGATCAAAGTCGTCGAGAATCTCACTCTGCAAACCGACAACTTCTCATTGTAGAAGACGAAAAACGGAATGTCTGGATGAATGCAAAACACATGTGCGGGAGAAGTCAATAATAGTGGACAATTAGAAGAAGAAGTGGGAAAAGGTGCATGGTGAAAAAAAATCAAGACTTGTTGGTGTTGTGTGCACAGAAAATCACGCAATTGTCTGTTGAGAACGTGGATTATGAAAGGGAGAATATGAAACTAATGTTAAAGTGAAAAGTCGTAGCCGATATAGAAGATGTAACTGTTCAGAGTCAAAGTTAGACAGAATATACTTATGGTTAACAAATATATACAAGACATACAATTAAAATCATGCTTATTTTGTAACCGTTGGTGATGTGTTGTCTCTATGATACATTTTTCACATCGTTTAGTTCGCTATGTCACAGCAAATGTTAAGCATGGACATTTAATAAAGCAGTGGGAAAACATATAAGTGCTTTCGAATATAAGTGTTACAGAAGAGTAATCCGTATATCTTGGACATGTAACAGTTTCACTGTTACTTGGGGACGGAATCTGGAGACAACTTTTTTTTCTTATGTACTTGGCGACTTTAAGTCGAGTTAGAACAAACTTGTTTACCAGCCCAGGCATAAACAAAGTAAGGACTCTATATTGAGAAAAGTTGACTTAACTCGGGGTAGGCGAGTTTTACTGGGAAGGCGAGAATCTCGAGACCAGGGCAGGGGCCAGCTAAGTTTTAGAAAAACATAAATTAAGACAGGAGGAAATAATGAGACAGTGAGACTAGAGACTTTGAGAAGAACGGACGGAGAAAAATTTGTTTTGTAGTAGATTGTTTATTCTCAAGTGAACGAGTTTATTTAACAGTGAGTTAATATGTATTTTGATCTGCTGAGCGCAGCATTTTGGAAAGAGAAAATATGAGTGTGAACTTAGAACCTGAGAAGAACATGTTATATTTTTGGTATATAGTTCAACCAAGTGAGGACAGACTGTGAAGTCAGAATTCGACCAGAAGTGTTTTCGTTTGGCGTAGAGCACTAACCTAAGTTAACTTGGTCCGACCTAAGTGAACAAGAGTATTGAACTAACGTGAAGAACTCGTTAACTAGATCCAACTTACTGCCAGCCAATTAATCAGAGAAGAACCGCGTTGTTCACTATACGTAACTATGAACTTGACGACGACCAGAAGTAAAACAACGTGAGCATACCACCCAGCGAGACGACCAGACGACTAGATGACTGACCAGAAACCGATGCCAGCTGTTAAATGGACAAGACCCTTGACGAGGGAACCCGATGCCAAGAGACTATTTGAAGTAGAGGACTAGGCGACCAGATGTCCTGTAGACTAGATTTCCAAGGCCAAGACGAGACCAGTGAATTTCCAGAAGAATCCGAACTTACCTGAGGAAGAATGAAGTTGTGAATGTCCATAATCTTCTGTATCGCCGACGCCAGGTAAAGAATCATTGTGACTTAATGCTCTATTTTAATTTATGTGGACTGATTTGTTTATAGTGTCATCGGTAAAGATTAACTTTTTTGACAGAGTGATAGAAGTAAGTGAGTGAAGAAAGGACAGATTATTCAGAAGGATTCGTGGAAACTGATAGTACAAGAGACATTATGTTATGTGGATAGATGTTATGGCAGTGGAGAGGGGACAGAATTTGTGCACTTTGAATTATTTATAAATTGTTTTGTGACTTAGGAATTACAAATATCTGTTATTTTTCGCTCTCCAGGACAGAGAGAGAGAGAAGTTCAAGTGATTAAATAGATTATGAACCTTTTAATGGGTTGCCTGATGTGTTTGTTAAATATGTCAGAAATATGATGAGTGAAGTAGTTAAAGCTGTAAGAGGAGTCACATACCTATAACTAGTTATTCTCGGACCGATCTGGCACCGATTCCCTTTTCATTGCCTTGCTATTCTCTTTCTAATCCTTTCTAGTAGGATTATTCTATTTTTTTCTCTTGTCTTATTGTTTTCTTTCCTGGTGCCTTTAGTAGTTGAAATAAACTACTACAAGCGTCTTTTTGGTGCTAACGTTACCAGGATCCTCTTAGAATTAGAGTTGTCGCGGCCACAATAGTTTACTTGCCACTATATAGATCGCAGGTCAGGTAGTGCAAATCAGTGTGTAATAGTAATTTCTTAGTAGTTAGCGAACCGTGAAAAGTAGGACACCAGTGGGCTGCATGGATAATTAGCGACGTTAGCAAGGACAACGTGGATGTATATGATTGCCCCATTGTTTTTCTTTCAGACTGTGGAATTCACTTATACATGTTATTGTGATATTGTGACTGTGGAATTCACTTATGACATGTTATTGTGATATTGTGACTGTGGATTCACTTAGATAGACATGTTATTGTGATATTGGACTGTGGATTCACTCAGATAGACATGTTATTGTGATAACTTGTGATGACTTTTGTGAAGGATTAAATCACTTAGATAGACATGTTATTGTGATGTTGTGACTGTGGATTCACTCAGATAGACATGTTATTGTGATGTTGTGACTCTGGAATTCACTTAGATAGACATGTTATTGTGATATTGTGACTGTAGAATTCACTTAGATAGACATGTTATTGTGATATTGTGACTGTGGAATTCACTTAGATAGACATGTTATTGTGATATTGTGACTGTAAAATTCACTTAGATAGACATGTTATTGTGATATTGTGACTGTAGAATTCACTTAGATAGACATGTTATTGTGATATTGTGACTGTAGAATTCACTTAGATAGACATGTTATTGTGATATTGTGACTGTGGAATTCACTTAGATAGACATGTTATTGTGATATTGTGACTGTGGAATTCACTTAGATAGACATGTTATTGTGATATTGTGACTGTAGAATTCACTTAGATAGACATGTTATTGTGATATTGTGACTGTAGAATTCACTTAGATAGACATGTTATTATGATATTGTGACTGTAAAATTCACTTAGATAGACATGTTATTGTGATATTGTGACTGTGGAATTCACTTAGATAAACATGTTATTGTGATATTGTGACTGTGGAATTCACTTAGATAGACATGTTATTGTGATATTGTGACTGTGGAATTCACTTAGATAGACATGTTATTGTGATATTGTGACTGTGGAATTCACTTAGATAGACACGTCATTGTGATATTGTGACTGTGGAATTCACTTAGATAAACATGTTATTGTGATATTGAAATTGATGTTTTGTTGGAAAGAAAATCATTAACGATTCAATTGTCTGCAGGTTAATGTGTTTAATTTAAGATTGAGTTGTGAAATATTATCTAAATCATATAATAACTTGTGTACAAAAATTTGGGGATGGCAGAAGCAAGAACGACTTATGTTAGAAGGGGTAGCAGATTGAGAAATCCATCTTTTCGGAGGTTAGTGTTCTACAATTGTGCGGGAATTGGGCATTTCAGTATGGAATGCACTAGTAAACATTACCAAAGAAAAAGCAGAAATGTTCGACAGAGAGCAGGGAGAAGTAGTGTTTTAAGAGACAGACGTATTTATTCCATAAATTGCTTTAAGGAAATAAGAGCTGACCAGAACAGGGAGATTAGAAACCAGACTTGTCCAGACATTGAGAGATGTAAAGAAAATGAAGAACTTAAGCAGCAGAACTCTGAACTAATGAAGAGACTACACGCAACTTCTGAAGAAATCAAATCTATGCGGGGCACAATTGAGGATTTGCAGAAACAGTTAGACAAGGCAGAAAGGCAACATAATAGGCTGGAGATAGAGCTGGAACAGACTCGCAGGGAACTAGAAAGGGTTACAAACAAACAATTACCGGAGAAAGTAGCATAGACACCACGAGATGTAGTTAGGACTAAAACGGATTCTAGCACAGTACCAACTGCAGCCTCGACGACGTCATTTAAAAAGAAAACAGAACGGCATGACAGAGTAGCAGACATAACTTCAGGAATAGAAATAGACAAAGAAACAAGGAAACAACGAAGAGAACTACCCGACTGTAACATGGAGAGGGTGGATGAGACAGAGAATTTGAAGAATGAGATCAAGGATCTAGCAGAAGAGAAATCAAGGTTACTGCAAGAGTGGCTGAAGTTGGTAGTAGTTTACAAGGAAGGAAATTATAGAACTGAAAAAGAAATTATGTTAAATTTAGAAAGGCTTGTACGGAAAATCGAGCTTAGAGAAGACAAACTACTTGGGGCACAGAGGTTCAGGAAGAATGCGAGGTCTTCAACTAGGGAGTTATTGCAAAGACTCAATGTCCGAACACATTATAAGGTGCAGAGTACAGATGAAGTAGAAAACTTGACGAAGGAAATTCAAATTTCGAGAGTAGCGAAATTAAGATTGCTTCGTGAATGGATGGAGATGTCAGAAGAGCACAAGGCAGAAAATTGTGACATTGAAGCCACAAATTTGATAGAATTAAGGAAGTTGATCTATGAAGTAGTAACCACAGAGGAGAAAATACGAGTATTGACTATTCCAGGGTACCCTACTGAAGATATGCAAAAAAAGATGTTCCTGGATGAGTGGTTTGGGAGATATGCATAAATAGGACTGAGAGGGATAGTGAGAGATAGTATGGTTATTTTGAGAATACCGTGAAACATGCTTTGGGCATAGTATGGAGATAGCGATTGGAGGTGTATTAAGAGATAGCACTGTGTGTGCATTGGTATTAAGAGATAGCACTGTGTGTGCATTGGTATTACGAGATAGCACGGTGGCTGCATTGATATTAAGAGATAGCACTGTGGGTGCATTTGTATTAAGAGATAGCACTGTGTGTGCATGGGTATTAAGAGGTAGCGCTGTGTGAAGTAAGATAGTGCAGTGGGCACTTGTTATTATGTTGTTAGTTTTAATATTGACGATCGCGTAGCGTTAGTCAGAGAAGGAGTTGAGAGAATTTGTAAATATGATTGTTCTTTGTTGTATAACCAAGGTGTAAATTGAACTTTGGCCTAGTTAAGTTTATTTTGGTGACCATTTCGTGTATGAAACGGAGAGGGAACTAGAGAATTCGGGGTGCACGAGAATTGTACATGGAGTTGAGAGCCGTGTAAAGAGGAGAGACTAGAGAAATGGTGTGTTACGAGAAGATCCGTTAAATATAAATCATGTTTTGTATCTTGTGCCTGGATATTAAGTTGTTCTATTTTGTATATTTTTTCATGTACCCAATTTGAGGGGAGAATCAGCCACAGTTTTGAGCTGAGAGATCCGGTTGAGCTAACCCAATGTGCACCAGGAGTCAGGCAGACAATGTATCATGGAAGGGTTCACCAGAAATTTGGTTAGCCAGTTATCCTACATGAGCACATTATCTATCCGGCTAGAGGTGTCATGCATTGGCTCGGCTGATCTCCAATTATTGAAACTATTTTTTTTGGTCTGTTCACTATGTAATTTATGTTCCGTTATATCACTGCATGCATTGTTGCATTTTGAAATTTGATATTGATGATTTGGTTTATCGTTGACATGAAGGTGTTGAATAACACCATTGTTGATGTAATTCAAATTTTGTTGTACATCAGTTGAACAAGATACTCTGTATAAATAGATAGACGTTTATATTTGTTGCATTGATACCATGTTAGTTGATTTTGACATGAATATGATGACCGTTTCGCTGGAATATATGAATGCTAAGTTTTGAGGTTGTCCTATGGGATATATGTTTTTGTTTTTACAAATCCTGGTCAAATTATAGTACCTGGCCAGATCAGGAGAACAGGAGACAATGAAACCCAGACGCCCATGAGATTTTGGTTTGGTTAATATGGTTTAGGAACCATGTGCATTCAGGTTGGGATGCTGACTTTTTTCTTACGAGGGGAGCGGAGAAAAGGGGAGACAACATAGCCAAAGTGACCATGAGATTTTTGATTTTTTTTTGGTTTGGTAAACAGGGTTTATGAAGCTAGGTGCATTCGGTGGGAATGTTGACGTTTTTTATCTGAGTGGAGCCAAGGAGACAGAGTAACCAAGATGCCTTTGAGATTGTTTTGGTTAATATGAATTTTTTATATGAGCGGAGCAAAGGAGAGACAAGGAAAATGGAGCCTATTGTCGAATTGAAGAGCTGTGCATGGCAGGCACAAGGGAGATCATGAGATAACCAGAGTTATGACTGACGGTCCGAGTAGACGACCGGCTAGAGGTGTCCTGCATTGGCTCGACCGATCTCAGAGTCTTATCGTTTAAATTGTATGTTGCTATGAAATGTTTTATTACTTTCTGGCATATATTGATGCATTGAGATATATATTGACGTATAAATTGTTTATCATTAGATCAGAGGCTACTGAACTATGCTTTGGGAAACTGTAAATTAACATTGGTGTACATAGATTGATATTTTTTTCATAGCACCATGCTATAAATAAATGGACCTTTAGAATTGTGCTTTCATGACATGAAATTGGCAGGTCATGAATAGGATGAATGTATTGTTTGGACATATGGAATGCTGAAATTTTCTTAGGCATGAGAGGAGCAAGAGAGGGGCTAGAATATTGGAGTTTTTTTTTTCTCAGGATACAGTCAGGAGGAGATAACTGTCATGATAAATTTAAGAAGTAGTGATGTGTGCACACTAAGGAATTTGTATCTTGATGAGAGATACCGTATGTGAGCGGTGTGTTTTTTATTGAGGTATTATACCAAGTCAAACAGAGAGATAGTGATGTGTCTATTGGAGAGACAGTGTCTGATGTGTACCTGTGTTTTGGAGAGATTTAGAGGAAGTATGTTATGTGTACCTTGGAGAAACTGCGGGAACCAAGATGTTTAACCAGACTGTCAAAGAAGCATTTCACCGAGTTGATATTCTTTTGAAAATAACTAGGGTTTCAATTATCTGATACAGCGAGAAGATAGAGCGTCAGAGGGTTGGCTTTAGAGAACTCTAAGAGGGTATGGGGATACACATGAGAAGATACGAGGTATACAACTGCGATCCATATACGCATTAATAGGTGCTAAGAGGAGACAATTTTTTCATATATCAGTATTTTTCTATCCAGAAGACGAGGAGGAGTGAAGGAGGATAGATATAAATAGTTGACCAGAGCGAAGGGGTTGACTATAAGGAGAGAGTTGTTGAAAATCCTGCAAATAATTGTGATTTCCGTAACTATGCAACCAGGATCAATGAACTTTTGTGTGTGTGACATTAATTAGAAATTATTTGTAATTGAGAAAATTGTTGAATTCTTATGTAAGAGCGGGGCAAGCGAGGGACAAGAAGGGTGAATCTATTGGGCGAAATAAAAGCTGTAAGTGCAAGACACCAGCAGAACATTTTGAGATAATCAGATTGACGACTTACGGTCCGGGTAGACGTACAGCTGGAGGTGTTTCGCACGGATCCAACTAGTTTTATTTGGGGCTGTTTGTTTTTCTTGGTGTATTTTCCGGGTAACCAAGGAAGAAATTTGAAACTTGAAATGGGGAGGGAGGGGGTTATGTATATAATTTTGGTTATCAATTGATGTTGTAGTAAAACATTGCCAGGGTTGCATGTTAGATGATTCTATCGATGTAATGAAGATAAATTGTTACATTCGGTGAGCTCAAATAGAATATGATATTAACTGGATGCAATTGGTTTTCGTTCATATCTGGCTTGTTGTATGCCCTATGTGATTTTTGTATATGGTTTAGAATATCGTGATACATTGACTTGCCGGCTAGAAGGTTGGATTTGGACTTTAGGGTAGTATTAGGAGGGAAGAACTTAAGAACTTTATGATGAGCTAAAGTTCTAGATGGCATGGGATGGTCTGTAATAGTTTCACTGTTACTTGGGGACGGAATCGGGAGACAACTTTTTTTCTTATGTACTTGGCGACTTTGAGTAGAATTAGAACAAACTTGTTTACCAGTCCAGGCATAAACAAAGTGAGGACTCTACATTGAGAAAAGTTGACTTAACTCGGGGTAGGCGAGTTTTACTGGGAAGGCGAGAATCTCGAGACCAGGGCAGGGGCCAGCTAAGTTTTAGAAAACATAAATTAAGACAGGAGGAAAGAATGAGACAGTGAGACTAGAGACTTTGAGAAGAACGGACGGAGAAAAATTTGTTTGTAGTAGATTGTTTATTCTCAAGTGAAAGTGAGAGTTTATTTAACAGTGAGTTAATATGTATTTGATCTGCTAAGCGCAGCATTTTGGAAAGAGAAAATATGAGTGTGAACTTAGAACCTGAGAAGAACATGTTATATTTTTGGTATATAGTTCAACCAAGTGAGAACAGACTGTGAAGTCAGAATTCGACCAGAAGTGTTTTCGTTTGGCGTAGAGCACTCATGGTCCGACCTAAGTGAACAAGAGTATTGAACTAACGTGAAGAACTCGTTAACTAGATCCAACTTACTGCCAGCCAATTAATCAGAGAAGAACCGCGTAGTTCACTATACGTAACTATGAACTTGACGACGACCAGAAGTAAAACAACGTGAGCATACCACCCAGCGAGACGACCAGACGACTAGATGACTGACCAGATGAACCGATGCCAGCTGATAAATGGACCAGAGGCCTGACGAGGGAACCCGATGCCAATTTTCTATGGAAGTAGATGACTAGACGACCAGATGTATGTATGACTAGATTTCCGAGGCCATGACGAGACCAGTGAATTTCCACAAGAATCCGAACTTACCTGAGGAAGAATGAAGTTGTGAATGTCCATAATCTTCTGTATCACCGACGCCAGGTAAAGAATCATTGTGACTTAATGATCTATTTTAATTTATGTGGATTGATTTGTTTATAGTGTCATCGGTAAAGATTAACTTTTTTGACAGAGTGATAGAAGTAAGTGAGTGAAGAAAGGACAGATTATTCAGAAGGATTCGTGGAAACTGATAGTACAAGAGACATTATGTTACGTGGATATATGTTATGTGGGTAGATGTTATGTGGGTAGATGGTATGTGGATAGATGTTATGTGGATAGATGCTATGTGGATAGATGTTATGTGGATAGATGTTATGTGGGTAGATGTTATGTGGGTAGATGTTATGTGGGTAGATGTTATGTGGGTAGATGTTATGTGGGTAGATGTTATGTGGGTAGATGTTATATGGGTAGATGTTATGGGAGTGGAGAGGGGACAGAATTTGTGCACTTTGAATTATTTATAAATTGTTTTGTGACTGAGGAATTACCCGTATCTGTTATTATTTCGCTCTTTAGGACAGCGAGAGAGAGAGAGAGAGAAGTTCAAGTGATTAAATAGATTATGAACCATTTAATTGGTTGCCTGCTGTGTTTGTTATATATTTCAGAAATATAATGAGTGAAGTAGTTAAAGCTGTAAGAGTAGTCAGATACCTATAACTAGCTATTCTTGGACCGATCTGGTACCGATTCCCTTTTCATTGCCTTGCTTTTCTTTTTAATCCTTCCTAGTGGGATTATTCTATTTTTTTCTCTTGTCTTATTGTTTTCTTTCCTGGGGCCTTGTACTAGTTGAAATAAACTACTACAGACAGAGAAAGGAATATATATATATATATATATATATATATATATATATATATATATATATATATATATATATATATATATATCCAGAAAGAACTGAAAATCAAAGAAAATGGGCTAATACCACAAATACTAAAAAGAAAATTGAGATTCTTTGGACATATAAAATGACATCAAGGGCTGGAGAAGACCATTATGGAAGGAGGCATACCAGCAAAGAGAAGAAGAGGAAGACCACAGAGAAGATGGAGTCAGGATGTAACTGATGGTTTGAACATGACGGCAGCAGAGGCAGGACATCTGGCTTATGAGAGAGAGAGATAAGTTCCGGAGGACTGTTGAGGTGGCAAAGTTCTGCTCAGGACAAGCTATTGATGATGATGATGATTATTATGATGTCACAGCCACTGAGTTTGATCTTGTAGTAAAAAAAAATTGAATTTTAAAGTAGAACAAACACATTGCCTTATATTGAAGTAATACATCTATACCAGTACGTTGTATTTTTGTTGAATTATATTATTGTAATAAGCTATGTATATGATGAAATAACTAATTATATAGTCGATGTTTACATATCTAACCTGTACTGAGTTTGAAATCACATACATCCGGCACTACGGCTCCAGTAAGCTGTATAGCATCCGCAAGAACTACTGTATCACACGTAACATCTATGGTCTTGCTGTTCACTACATACCTTCTCTCATTCATGCATCTTATTCCATTGTTGAATGTTGTAGAAAAATTGACATTATATCCTGAATAACGGGTAGACAGTATGGTTAAGTTATTACAATGTGTATTGATAATTTCAGATGTAGTTTCGACGATATTATCTAATCATGAGTACATCATGTATGTCATGCACTGTGAGAAACGTATTAACCTGTACATAAACAATTTACACTACAACTATCATGGTCTAGCTAAAATCATAAACACTTGTGATTAGTGAGCCTTCACTTATCAAGACCATGTCCCCCCTACCTCCACGTGGTACCCTGGAAACAGACTTTGTCTCCAGTCTGGCTAATGAGAGTAGGGATCGGGAAGAACTACTGGTAGTGGTAGCAGTGCAAGTACAAAAAAGCAATCCAAATCCATACGAACAAAAAGCACGAATCTCCGGTCCACGTCAAACAAAATATTGCTGAAGTTCCCGAACAAAAAGAAACATCTCTGATATAAGCCCTACACCCCCGGAGTAAGGGCCGAACACAAATCGCCATCCCCGGAGCAGGAGACTCCATACACAAGCTTGACGTGTAAGCTAAATATCCCGTCCCAAATTACCAGTTTTTTGCCGATGGGGAAACTAGTAAACATGGAAGGACGATAGGTGCATCCAGTGACGAAACGTGGGCCCACATAGGACGAAACTCGAAGCCCTGAGGAAGGGGCAATCATTGCTAGTACGGGGCAAGAATAAATAAGTCAGATGCGTAACGAATAAAGTCTACCCTCGTGTCGGTACGAGGGAAGATTGCAGCTGACTCCGCATCGGTGTGCTGGTGCAGATACATGTACTGTGCAAGGTTTGCTGAGCGCAAAACATGAAGTTGCGTTTTAGTGCCTGCCTTGGGGCAACCGGACAAGGTACTATTGCAGTCACAAAGAACATCAGAGGAAGAACTTGGGCGGGTGATAACTGCGAGCGCAAAGTCTCAGTTGCGTTGCTAGCGCCGATTGAAACGACTCTCTACATTATTGGTGCTTGGCCCCAGGCCGGTGTTTTTCCGAGGCTAACTGCAAATTGCCACGTACCGACACGCATCTAGAAAAGGTTTAGAATGTTTCTACTGCGGATCAAACTCAAAAGTGAACGGTAAAGTAAGGTCGAAAATGTAAAGATCTGACAGGCTGTCCGGATCCGAACATTGGCGAAGGCTGATAATTTACTCGGTGTTTTATACGTGTAAGACGCCGTCTGAGGACAAGCTTATACGACCCGTAAAATGTTCCTAATCCGGAACGACCTCACAGTCAGAAAGGCATAACAACGTAACTCACTGTCTTGGCGTAGATCACAAAGCCCAAATATACGCCAAACCTGATCGAAAAGGCGAAGTTCCAGACCGACATAGTCGGCAGGAAGTATCGTACCCTAGGGAAAACTCACCCTAGGAAATCAAAATCTGGCTAAAACCGGATGGGCGAGCCTAGTCACCATGGGCGCACAATCGACCCGTTCGATAAGACATCAATCGTAGATCACTCCGTTCGTGTCAAATGACCAATTATATATCATAAGAAGAATGATACAATTTGTCGTGAAGAATGTTCGAAAAGAAGAAGACGAAATGGATGCCTTACCATTCACTATAAGAACAAAAAAAGGCTAACAAGAAACTATAGAGTACACGTCTAAACTACAAAGCAAATGAAATAGGAAAGTCATACTTGGAGCTATTAACTCAGAACTCAATATCAGAATCATTACATATTGACTACTGGAACCAACCTCAGTAGCACTAAATCTCTCAAACTCCATCACTAAATTGTCAAGAAGAGACGACTAGTTTAATGCAGAGAGGAAAGCAGCTACAATGGAACATCTTCATTACATTCTTGCAGAAAACAGCTGGACACGAATGCACACAGATGGATCGGCAATGGAGACAACATGATAGTGGAGCAGGAGTTTACATTCTAGCGGCCCACACTAGACGAATCTGTTGCAACTACAAAGCATTACTTATATCCGTCATGTTGACAGCATATCACATGAACAGCTGCAAGCACCTGCAGGTAAAATATTATTTCTTACATATTCACAGTCAGCAATGCAATTACTGACAGCACACTGCAGAAACTAGAAACAAGAACTTGGCCAGGTAACAAAACATGTGGACATTCACTTGTACTCAGTGGCGGCTTCTGGTTATTTTTCATGGTGGGGTCCGGCAAAAATTTCGAAAAAATCGTGGTTTTTGGAGTATTTACTATTATTTGTCTATTCCGTTAAATGATATTACCCCTTTCAAGAAAGAAACCACTGCTTATGTTCTACAACAGCTTGATACTAAAGGGAATTGGCAATTAAATAATATAAAATAAAATACAAATAAATATTTTGGACAATCAAACGACAGATTCGCCTGGAGAAGATTAAACAATTTTTTTTTTCTGGAACACACATTGAACATGCGTCTCACCCGCATGACATCAAAAGATAAACCACGAACTTGTGACTGAGACCACAGCGCCGTATAGATTTTGGGTAATTTTGTAATATATAATCTCGGCGGTAAACGTTCTGTAGTTGATGGCTGCGTCATGTAGAGGATATGCCACTATGTAGTGCACTGTGAGTGAAATTCTTCACTGGGCAGCGTGCCCTGGCACTCCCGATGCACGGTAAATGTGGTACATCAGGTGACGGTGGCACAAGGGAAGATTGCGATACAACTCCGTATATGTGGCGGATCGCGGATTAAAATACTGGGAGAAGTTGGCCGAGCGAAAAACCCGTTAAGTTCTAGCGCCTTACGAAACTGCCCTCCCTGAGACAGCCGGCAGGGTACGATTGTTCACGCCATTAACATCCCCGGAATTAACAGGGCGGGTGATGAACAGCGAGTGCAAAACCCAAAGTTGCGCTGATAGCGCCGAATAAAACGGCCCATACATTACGATGTGCGAGGCACCAAACCCAGGGTTTGCCGTATCAAAGGAAACGACAGAGTCAACGCAAATTGCCTAGTGCCGACCTAACGGTCCACAAAACGTCCCATGGCTCTGTTCTCTTCGTAGGGAACCACTGCTGCCTTGTAGTTTTGGTTGGGGACAACCAAATGCTAGAGGAGTAAACCGTAAATAAAACTGGACGGTAGGCAAACCAAGCTGTCCATAACAAAACAGGTAAAGCTCGGCAGATGACGAACATCAGCCCGGAAGGGCAGGTCGTCTAAGTGTCGCTGCCCTGAAAGAAAATAGCAACCTGCTGCCTTGTGGGTTCTGGCTGGGGACAGTCAAAAGCTAACGGAGATCGAGCCCAGTAAATGTTGGATGAAATCAGACACACGGCCGAACGACAAGCAGCTGAGCTCCAATTGGCACTGAAAGTTGTGACGTAGATACCCATGCTAATGCTGCATGGACCACATTTTATCATGGATATTTTTTATTTATAATCTAGATATGGTGCTACGCCTGTGGAGATTCGTCTGGCAAGACGAGTGCCAGGCCCTTGCCTCAAAGGGTTTCCCCGTTGTTTGCTACAGACGGTCCCCATTATCCAACTCGGCAAAGCAGCGAGCGAGGCCCACGGGAAAACCCTATTGATTCAATACGGCAAAGTACTTGCCAGCGACGATTAGACATTGTGCAATGGAATGCCGAAGGTATCCATCACAAAAATCAAGCACTCGTAATAAGACTTGCAGAAGACGAAATTGATGTTGCGTGCATATCAGAGATCCATCTAAATCCACAACATAGATTCGAGATCAGAGGTTACCAAACCTTCAGACTAGATAGAGAAGGGGAAAGGGTGGAGTCCTCACCCTAGTACGGCACTTCATTCTAGCAAAGCAAGTGGATGTAACCACAGCAAGCGCCGGCGCAGCAGAGATCATAAGCGTCCTAATTACATGTGAAGAAATGCATATTCTTCTGTATAACTTATACTGCGAAAGTGACATCTCGCTGAAATTCGATGCAATGAGTATCAATGATACAGCATGCATGTGGTCGGCGATTTCAATAGCCACTCAGACAGATGGGGCTACCTCGAAATGAACAGCAGTGGTGCAGTAGTGGAAGACTGGGATATAGAGAACATGTTCCTCATCAATGCCCTAGACGACCCGCCAACATTCTACTCGAGAAGGTGGCATACGACTACACCCCGAATTGGCATTAGCAACGAGTGTCCTCTTCACAAAAATATTACGCACTGTCACACAGCAACTCGGAGATAGTGACCATAGGCCCGTCAAACTGCAAGTAGACCTAAAATTTGTACCTGTGCCCAAAATATGGTTGCCACGGTGGAACTACCTAAAAAACAAATTGGAAACAGTACGGGGCACTGACAGATGCCAATGATGAAAAGAAACAAAAGCGATCCGTGGCAAGGGAACTTTCACAAGCAATCCTGAAAGCGGCACGGGAAACCATTCCTAGAGACGTACGGACGGTTTACAAGCCATACTGGACATATAGTCCTCGAACAAGACAAAAAGATGTCCTCGGGAAGGGAAGCCGCAAACAATCTAATGCAAAAATATGCCGAAGTCAGCAGACTAAGCATAGCAAAAGAAAAAATCGATGACACAAGGAGAAAAGCTAGAGCCCTCCACGGCGAATGAAGAAAATCCGAAAGTCACCTAACGGATACATTTACCAGTAACGAGTTGGAAGAGGCATTAACGGAGCTAAAGCTACGAAAGTTGCCCGGAAAGGATGGGATCACAAATGAAATTCTTAAAAACTTGGGTACTAGAGCAAAGGCAGCTCTACTGGCCGTCCTAAACATGTCGTGGATGACAGGCATATTACCACGAACATAGATGGAAGCGATCATGGTACCCATCCTAAAACCAGGAAAAAATAAACTCGATCCGGCGAGTTACAGACCAATAAGCCTCCTGATGTGCACAGGCAAACTTATGTAACGCATGGTGAACAAACGGCTATCTTGGCACTTGGAAAGAAAAGGGTTTCTCATGGCACAACATTGAGGCTTATGGAGATAACAATCTACATAAGATCAAGTAAATTATATCGCCCATGGAGTCGAGGATGGTTTCCAAGAAAAGAAACGGACACTGGCAGTTTTGGTAGATATGGAGAAGGTGTTTGACACAGTCTGGAAGGAAGGGCTAAGACTGAAACTCCTCACACTCGGTATTAAGGGAAGAATGTAGAAATGGCTTGATAGATACCTTGAAAACAGAACAGCAAGGGGTCAAGTTCAGGGGTACACTAGCAAGAAGGCCACATTAGAGCAAGGAGTTCCCCAAGGAGAAGTGCTCTCACCAACTCTCTTTCTAATCTTTGTCAATGACATATTAACATGCCTACCGAAGCGAGTACACTCTGCCATGTATGTCGACCACCTGGCAGTATGGGCGAGGGAAAAGTCAATGTCCATAGCAACAAATCGACTGCAAGTTACGCTAAATTACTTGGAGATGTGGTAAAACAAGTGAAATATGAATATACATCCTCCAAAAACAGCATACAATGTGTTCTCCCAGAACAACCAGAATCACAAAATTAAGCTTAAAGTCAATGGGCAAGATCTTTTAGAAAGCAAGATCCTAACGTACCTTGGAGGCATACTCCATCAAAAATGACTTGAAGTAATTGAACATGCTACGGTAAAAGCGAGACATAGGTTCACGATGATGCGCACACTCGCAGGCTCCACGTGGGAGCAAACACCAGAGTCCTCAAAACACTCTACTCTAGAAGAGTGCGACCGGTAGAGTTAGTACGGCATTGCAGCGTGGAGTAGTGCATCCAACGCGCAATTCGCCACAGTATGCAAAAGTCAAATCGTGCAATACGCATTATCACAGGAGTCATGAAGTCCACGCCTATCAAGGCGATGGAAAAATCACAGACATCCAACCAATGGCAGATCGAAGGGACAGAACAGTCTTGGTATTAGCGGAAATACTTAAACGGCTCGATTCCCACCCTATGTACGAAATATTGAACAGATTCGGAAGGGACAGGATACAGTGGACCAGCTTCGCAAAAAACACTATAGCACTGACCGTAGACCATCCGGTCCTAGCAAATTGCAAATCCAAATCAACCCCGGCAACCGATAAGTACCCGCCGTGGAAAACCAAACTGTCGGAACTAAGGGAATCAATCCCAGGCATACTGAAAAAAGAGAAGCAAGAAAACTTCGAGAGAAAACACATATATCGAGAGAATACACTGACAATAAGTGGGCACACGTGTACACTGACGGGTCGGCAAAGAACGCAATCAACAATGACGGAGGAATAGCGCTAAAACTCTCAAAGAAAGTGACGGTCACAAAAGCGATTGCCACAGGGAAATACTGAAATAACTACCGGGTAGAGGCAGAGGCAATAAGAACAGTGGCCGAAATGATCCTAGATAGAAGAGGCACCTCTCGCAATAAAGTCGTGATATTCATCGATGCTCTATCAGTCATCACATCACTCAAAAGGTAGGCAAAACAGAGCTAAATGAGCTGAAAGCGACCCTCGATGCAATAGCGCGCCCACTCAAACGCACCGTCATTCAGTGAATACCACCACACTGTAACATGAGTGGAAACGAACACGCCGAAAAGCTAGCTAAAGAAAGCGGGCTACTACCTCAGACTAATCTCGAGATCAGGTATGAGGAATCCAGAACAACCATCGGCTGGCACTATATAGACAAATAGACAAAAGACCATCCTCAGTACAGCAACAGCGACGGGTACTACGATCTGTCTCGTAGTGAATAAGTTGCCATACTCCGCCTCCGTACCGGCCACAACAAGCTCCGCGCCCACATGTTTAACAAATCTAAAATCGGCACAACTAGCCTGCGCCCCTGCAAAAAGGCGGACATGACGGCAGAGCATGTACTGCAAGATTGTAAACTGATAGAAGGTATAAGAAAAGAAACCTGGCCCCTAAAACAGAGAGCTTCGCGAGAAGTTGTACGGAGGAACGGAATCCCTTAAAAACAGGGTAAAAGTCATGATACAAGTTGGTTCTTCAGTCTTGGCCGGGATCGCGAGATATATATATATATATATATATATCAAATTGGGTATTCAATCGATAATTAAAAGGACTTTTTAATCTAGAGTTTTCGTTTATCTGGGAGCTAGTTTAACCGCATTCGAATAAATATAAATCTTCCGGCTGAATGAAAATAACATAATTGTTTTGGCAATTATCATTGCAATAGCGATCAACGGTCAAAAGTCGCAATGTTACATACTAGATAGGTATCTTTAAAACTGGCCCCCATAAATAGTGCACGGCACAATGCGTGAAGCATTAGAGGGAGAAAAAATGATGTATGTCTATATACTATTTTTAATAGGACATGTTATATATATTAATATGATTGTTAAATTAGTCCGAAATAATATTTATATTTTACTGTTATATATTCAATTTTCATCGGTAATCAATGTCAAGTTAAGAGTAATAATTACGAAAATGTAAGTTCTAAAATAATAGGTACACATTTATTTTTTATATTTTGTATGGTGATGCCGTTTCTTACAGTCCCTTAATGACCTGGAGCGTATACAAACTAATTAGGGAGGAAATATGATGATTTTAGAATGTGTGTGATATTTTAGCGTTATATATCAACTTTGAAAGCTCATCAGTATCCTGTTGAAAGTAATAGTTATGAACAAATAATGCATAAAATAACAAGTACTCAATAGTTTTGGTGGGACTGGGCCCCACTGGCCTTTAATGACAAGCCGCCTCTGCTTGTACTTGATTTCATTGCACGGT
The DNA here is from genome assembly GCA_020796225.1 of Arion vulgaris. Lineage (NCBI taxonomy): Eukaryota > Metazoa > Mollusca > Gastropoda > Stylommatophora > Arionidae > Arion > Arion vulgaris. The sequence continues at coordinate 8,723,988 of CM036764.1, read as the reverse complement.
GACATTGTAGGACATGAGAGTGCCGTTGTCTTGGAAAAGAAAGGTCAGAGAATAAATGTAACAATCGCTGTCTTGTTGAGAGATCGAAACCCTCATGCAGACACAATCTTCAGTAGACTAAAAGACAGATAGCAAATATGATTCTAGTTCAGCAGTAAGGCAAACATGAGACGTATCTGGACTAAAAATATTTTCTTGTTGATCTTTCACTTGTCAAACATACAACACGATCGATATCTAGTTTTGTGTTCAATAGTGATTTATTTCTACCTTCTTCTTCTTCTTCTTCTTCTTCTGTTGTTGTCACACTGCTACCAGTTTGTTGCACAGTGTCGTGGTTTTCTGGTTTTGTCTTCCGCTGTTCTGGTGGCTTGGGTGATTGTTTTTTTTTTGGGTACTCTTTGACAAGATTCTGCTTTGCATTCTAACCATATGTTTCGTGGACTCCCTCTCGTCTTCTTTCTTAATGATCTGTTGTAGAAGACTCTGTATACTTTGAAGTTTTGATGCGTTCTTATTAAGTGGCCAAACCACTTCATATTTATACCTTTAGCATCTTTACTTGTGTATCATATTTATTGCATTGTCCACGCTGGCACTCTCATGATATTGTACAGTTGTTTTGATATGTGTATCATATTTACTGCAGTATCCACGTTGACACTCTCTTGATATTGTACATTTGTTGTGATATGTGTATCATATTTATTGCATTGTCCACGTTGGCACTCTCATGATATTGTACAGTTGTTTTGATATGTGTATCATATTTACTGCAGTATCCACGTTGACACTCTCTGGATATTGTACATTTGTTGTGATATGTGTATCATATTTATTGCATTGTACACGTTGGCACTCTCATGATATTGTACAGTTGTTTTGATATGTGTATCATATTTACTGCAGTATCCACGTTGACACTCTCTTGATATTGTACAGTTGTTGTGATATGTGTATCATATTTACTGCAGTATCCACGTTGACACTCTAATGATATTGTACATTTGTTGTGATATGTGTATCATATTTACTGCAGTGTCCACGTTGACACTCTCATGATATTGTATGATGGATACTCCCTGATTATTTTTACATTTCACGATACCCTATATGGGTACACTCTGACATGTGTGACATATTGGTTATATTCGTTCAAGGTAACAATTATGGCTCCATGATCATTTTCTGTTCGGTTCATAATGTTTTGTTAATTATTGGTCCTACTTTAGTTTGATTGTACTGCTGATATTAATTATTGGTCCTACTTTAGTTTGATTGTACTGCTGATATTAATTATTGGTACTACTTTAGTTTGATTGTACTGCTGATATTAATTATTGGTCCTACTTTAGTTTGATTGTACTGCTGATATTAAGTATTGGTCCTACTTTAGTTTGATTGTACTGCTGATATTAATTATTGGTCCTACTTTAGTTTGATTGTACTGCTGATATTAATTATTGGTCCTACTTTAGTTTGATTGTACTGCTGATATTAATTATTGGTCCTACTTTAGTTTGAATGTACTGATGATATTAATTATTGGTCCTACTTTAGTTTGAATGTACTGCTGATATTAATTATTGGTCCTACTTTAGTTTGATTGGACTGCTGATATTAATTATTGGTCCTACTTTAGTTTGATTGTACTGCTGATATTAATTATTGGTCCTACTTTAGTTTGAATGTACTGCTGATATTAATTATTGGTCCTACTTTAGTTTGAATGTACTGCTGATATTAATTATTGGTCATACTTTAGTTTGATTGTACTGCTGATATTAATTATTGGTCCTACTTTAGTTTGATTGTACTGCTGATATTAATTATTGGTCCTACTTTAGTTTGATTGTACTGCTGATATTAATTATTGGTCCTACTTTAGTTTGATTGTACTGCTGATATTAATTATTGGTCCTACTTTAGTTTGATTGTACTGCTGATATTAATTATTGGTCCTACTTTAGTTTGATTGTACTGCTGATAAAAACTTCATAATTTGATTGTACTGCTGATAAAGTCTTCATAGTTTGATTGTACTGCTGATACAGACTTCATAGTTTGATTGTACTGCTGATAAAGACTTCATAATTTGAATGTACTGCTGATACAGACTTCATAATTTGATTGTGCTGCTGATAAAGACTTCATAATTTGATTGTACTGCTGATAACGACTTCATAATTTGATTGTACTGCTGATACATACTTCATAATTTGATTGTACTGCTGATACAGACTTCATAATTTGATTGTACTGCTGATAAAGACTTCATAATTTGATTGTACTGCTGATACAGACTTCATAGTTTGATTGTACTGCTGATAAAGACTTCATAATTTGATTGTACTGCTGATAAAGACTTCACAGTTTGATTGTACTGCTGATAAAGACTTCATAGTTTGATTGTACTGCTGATAAAGACTTCATAATTTGATTGTACTGCTGATAAAGACTTCATAATTTGATTATACTGCTGATAAAGACTTCATAGTTTGATTGTACTGCTGATAAAGACTTCATAGTTTGATTGTACTGCTGATAAAGACTTCATAGTTTGATTGTACTGCTGATAAAGACTTCATAGTTTGATTGTACTGCTGATAAAGTCTTCATAATTTGATTGTACTGCTGATAAAGACTTCATAATTTGATTGTACTGCTGATAAAGACTTCATAATTTGATTGTACTGCTGATAAAGACTTCATAATTTGATTGTACTGCTGATAAAGACTTCATAATTTGATTGTACTGCTGATAAAGACTTCATAGTTTGATTGTACTGCTGATAAAGACTTCATAATTGTTCTCATGTTTTCTCTGGAACAGACTTCAGCGATTGGCTAGTTTCAATGAAATCTGAAGTATAACGACTAAAGCATCAACTGTAACCATATCGAACATCAACAAACATTTTAACATAAGAACAAGCAAACATCTTACTAGCACTTTTCAGTATTAGCCTGTACCAAGTAAATTGAGTTGGCCTTATTACAGTCAGTCGGATCTGGGTGGCATATCTGTCTGGGTTGCATGTTGTAGAATTTACATCATATAAATATCTTGGTACTTCATTCGTGGCTATCCATGTTAATATGTCCACTGAAATGTAATCATACTATTTGAATGTGATTTTATTTTCCATTTGTTACATATTTAGATTGTACGTGATGCACTTGATGTAGAATGCTACACTTAATAAACATAGACTCATACTGACTCTCGTATATACAATTATAACTGTTCATTGAATAGAGTTCTATATTATTAAAATGTGTAGATTAAGAATTGTTGGTACCATACACAGTGTGATAACTCTTTCCCAGTTTAACTTTGTATAATAATGTTCGTCAATCAAATATGATTATAACCACATAGTTACTTCATCCAACAAACAGAATGTAATATCAGTCAATGGACACGTAGATGACTTGTCAGTCCGATGCGTGCCTTGAAGAGTCGTGGGAAGGATGAATCAGTGACTAGCGTAGCAAGTTTGATTAAAGTGAGGAAGAGTTGCGCTAAACGTCGACCTCACTCTCTCCTGTTTCCAACAAGATCCAGTGGCAAGACAAGTCTATGATGTAAATAAAACATATACCATTTTTTGAACACGACATAAATCCACTTTCCCCATCATGTGACGATGCTTTGTATTAGTCGTCTATATCGTATGATGTTCACATTTATATTTATGCTTCAACGAATATTTGTTCTGAACACAAGTCTTCCCTGTGTACTTCCATTTTAGGAATCCCATTCAGTGATCATTTAAATGGTTGTTGAGAATGTATGTTGTTGTAAACAATAGTGTTGTGGCTTGCATTCAAAGATCTTAACAACAACAACCTATGTTCCGTCCAAGTATAACGAACCTTTCAATCTGACAAAGACGGACATATAAGAAAAGTTGGTATACTCATTAGAAATGAAATACTAAATAGTGAACATCAACGCTAAATCGAGACAATTAGGTGTCAGCAACACAAATTATAGAAACAAACATGCTAGTATGTTAGTCCATTCAAAAACAGCGCTTCGACTACATAATTAATCCTTCAATGAACGTCCATAGTCATACTTCAATACACACAAAAGATAGGTGTATTCAGAAATAGATTTCAGAAAATAAAATAAAGTACAAGACTTGGAGATAAATTTTTAAAAAAAAACTCAATAAACAAATCATATAATTAAACACAAGTGTCTACGCAAACGCCCGTCTGGTGCCGGGACCCACAAGAGAAGCACCGAATATGACCACTGAGATCTACAAAGAAAGCAGTACAAGGCGACTGAGGTAGGGGCTTATGGAAGCTACCTTAGTAAATAAAAAGCGTCGAAGAAATCTGATGTGCTGACATATTTGTAGGCGCATAACTGGTAGACGTACAATCGCTCTTAGACAGCCCAGATCACTTACAAATCACAAAGAGAGGTTAACAAGTGGTTGATATGGAGTGTTGGAAGAAGACAAAGTCTACTCAAGAAAATGACACACGTTTCACTCCAGATATGTCATTATGTACAAATAAAATGCTTCATTAACATTTAAAAGACATTTGTTTAACAAGTTATATTGTTATAAGATAATGATGTCAAGTAAATATAGTAGGTACGATTTAATTAACATTTCCTTCCAGAGATTATGCGTGATCATCTTTACCGACCGATATAAATTCATCCACTTGACAGAAGTTCTTGATTTTTACATTTTTATATAGGTAACAGTAGCAACCTTCCAAAAGTATTTTTGCGCTCTCAAACCTTTAGTTCTGAAAGATTGTCATTAAATGGTATTACTAAAATAACAGGGATGTTGGTTTGATATACTTGTCGAAGTTTTACAGTACGATTGACAAGTTTGTCTATAATTTAGCATTTCCGTGTTCCACGTGCAATTCAGTACAGATCAAAATCGGGATCACATTCGCCACTATTTTGTGTATTAATGTAAATTCTAAACTTTGGTTATAATTTTGTTGTTCTTATGCAAAGTTAATTAACAAAGACGTTTTTGCATCAACTAGGCTTTCTGTCAATTAGTTAAACATGAATTCGTTAGGTCGTGAGGTATATACGACTGCTTGCAAAAATAATACTTTTATATATCAGGTAGATTTAGAACAAATTAAACCTTAGTGTGATCACGAAAACCACCACTGTGGGACCACAACAAAATGCGAAATTCACAAGCAGTAATTTGTGGTTCACGTTTATTTGGAAAGAAACGGCAAACAGAGCAAGTTTCGTAAACATAAACAACTAATTCACTGAAATCTACCACATTTAATTACATAAAGAGAAACAACTGTATCACTGACAGCTACCACATTTGAATACATTAAGATAAACACAAATGTTACTGTCAGCTATAACGATTAAATACACAGACATAAACCGATATGACAATGACAGCAACATCTTGTTAATCCACACACACAAATAACTATGTCACGGACAGCTACCCATTTTAATTACACAAAGTATGCCACAGATATCTACCACTTGTGTATACATACACATAAACAAATATATCACTGATAGCTAGCACATGTGAATACATAAACATAAACACATATGTCACTGATAGCTAGCACATGTGAATACATAAACATAAACACATATATCACTGATAGCTAGCACATGTGAATACATAAACATAAACAAATATGTCACTGACTAGCTACCACATGTGAATACATACACATAAACAAATATATCACTGACTAGCTACCACATGTGAATACATACACATAAACAAATATATCACTGATAGCTAGCACATGTGAATACATAAACATAAACAAATATGTCACTGACTAGCTACCACATGTGAATACATACACATAAACAAATATATCACTGACTAGCTACCACATGTGAATACATACACATAAACAAATATATTACTGATAGCTAGCACATGTGAATACATAAACATAAACAAATATGTTACTGATAGCTACCACATTAAACGTCCTATTAGGCTATTAAGACCATCTCATTATTTTATATGAAACTACATGATGTATGAACTCTCCGTTTTTGTTTATGAGCTATGCATTTAAGTACTTAAGAATAGGTTCAAGTTACTCAATGGTGAAAATGAACAGAACATTGAAGACAAATGGACTAAGATAAAGGACACATTATTGGGGGCAGTAAATAGTAGCGCAACATTAAAGACGAAAGACAGAAAACCCTGGATAAGTGATGACACCTGGAAATGAATTCAAGAAAGAAGAAAGATGAAACTAGCGATATTTAATACTAAGGATGCAACAGATGAAATCCAAGCTAAAGAGAAATATAAACTAAAAACAAGGAAGTGAAAAGAGCGGCTAGAAGAGATAAAAGAGCATATGTCAATCGACCGGCTGAAGAAGGAAAAAGGCAGTTAAGACTGGAAACAGTAAAATGCTATACAACACACTAAAACAACTTACTGGAACTTTTGTTTCAAAGGGTGGCCCAATCATGAGTAAAGATGAGCAAGTTCTAATATCGGATACCGAGCAGAAGAAAAGATGGGCAGAACATTTTGAATTAATATTAAATAGACCTGATCCACCAGTACTACTCAAGTTCGACGATAAGGCAATAAACAGCTACCTAGTAATTAACGAAGAAATGATAAGTGTAGCTGAGGTCAAGGAGGCAATCAATTCATTGATAAACAATACGGTAGAGGGTGATGACAACATTACTGCAGAAATGCTCAAAGCAGCAGATAATACAACTATTAGCCAGGTGCAACAACTATTTAATAAGGTATGGGAAGAAGAAACTGTCCCAGATCAATGGAAAAAGGGAATAATTGTTAAGACCCCCCAAAAGGTGATCTCAAAGATTGCAACAACTAGAGAGGGATCACCCTATTATCAGTAATGACCAAGGCTTTCTGCAAAATGATTCTTAATAGAATCAAAGGAGCAGTGGACACAACCCTGAGAGAAGAACAAGATGGTTTTAGACCTGGGAGACGCTGCTTAGTCCAAATAATTACCCTACGACTAGTTTTGGAGGAACATATTGAGAAGCAACAACCACATATACTAAATTTTATCGATTTTTAAAATGCCTTTGATAGTCTACACAGAATCTCCATGTGAAATATTCTGAGATTATATGGAATACCAGACAAAATAATAAACATTATTAAAAGCCTCTATGATTGTTCACAGTGTGCAATTCGCACTGATGGTGGACACAACGACTGGTTGATGGTTGAAACAGGACTAAAGCAAGGCTGTATTCTATCTCCGCTATTGTTTGTAGTGGCCATTGACTGGGTGATGCGAAAATGTTACAGGGGCGAAACTTGCATCGATTGGGTAGAAAATAGTCAATTAGAAGATTTGGATTTTGCAGATGATATTGCCTTGTTAAGTAGAAACAGCCAAGATATGCAAAGAAAAACAGACAACTTGTCATCTATAGCATCAAAAGTTGGACTGCAGATAAGCTATGAAAAAACAAATATAATGAAGACACCTATGGCAAGTAATACAGATATCATCCTGGCTTTTAAAATGATTAAAAAAAAAACAGATCAGTTCACCTATTTAGGTAGCAATTTTGATTGCACAGGAAATATTTAAAAAAAAAAAAATTATGATACGAATCGGTAAAGCAACATTAGCTTTCAAAAATAACATATGGGACTACAAGTTATATAGTATTAAAAGTAAATTACGAATTTTCAATTCAAATGTTGTATCAATCCTAACATATGCCAGCGAGATTGGAAAATGACTAAAGATATAGAACAGCAAGTTGAATGCATATGAAAATAGAAGTCTGCGAAAAATAATAAATATAAAACGAATTCAGGAGAAGGGATGAAATCAGAGACATGTGTGATCAACCACTAGTGACAACTGTTATACGAAAGAGAAGATGGAGATATGTTGGACACACCTTGAGGAAATGATCAACGAATATCAAAGCAGGCATTGAAGTGAGATGCAAAGGGTTCAAGAAAGAGAGTTCGACCTAAGGAGACCCTGAAATGAACTTTGCTGAGAGAGGCAGGAAATATCGGTCTCAGTTCCATGGAGGAGACTGAGCGAGTTGCCAAGGCTAGAGTTGTATGGAGAAATTACTTGCAGACCATTTGTAACCTATAACGGTACGAGAGGAATTATTATTATTATTATTTGAATACATATAATATATGTTAACTAATATAAAACATGATAATTTTAAAAATAATTAGTACCAGAACTGATTATGTATAATTAGGATGTCTATTCTTCTTTATCCATTTTATTGTTGGGATTTTCTAGGCATTTTCTTGGAAGGTAGTCTGACATTGATTTTTTTCCTGGAAATGACCATACTGTTCCATGACCGTAACCGTTGTCTCTATTACAGAGATCTTCTTCCTACCGTCGCGAGTTTTGAGACCATAACCATTGACACTCTGTTGGCTGCTCCCTCATTTATCCACCACCTGCTCCTATGGCTTCCACGTAAATCTGCCGGGGATGGGGGCTAAACGGGTACTCCACCTTGCCCAAGGGTGTCCCGTAGACTAGTGGAGGGAAGGAGGCGCCTTACATCTCCTTTGATAGAGGTTTACATCTACCCCGCTACCGAAGCAGTATATTTACTTATTTAGATTTATATATTCAGAAGGGTTGAGAAAGCATCTTTACCGGAATAAACTCATCCAATCAGCAAAGCATTAAATGCTCTTTGGCGTAGATCCAAGCCCAAATATAAGGCATTAAAAGATCATTAAAGACTGTTTTCATATGATGTGTAAGGAATGACCTCATCGAAAGCAGAAAATCTGATATAGAAGTCGAACTTCACTAATTAACACTGGCCGTACAAGTATCGATGGTACGATGAATCAAGGCAAGTGTTTCGTTGACAATAGGTGTCCTGTAACGATCATACTTGAAAGATCTAATCTTTAAGTACCTCTGAAGACGGCGCTGGCTGACCGCATGGTGAGGGACACTGGTAAAACGGTAAGTAGAGCTCAAGCAAAATTCAGTAAGAACCACATACCAGACGTCATGACTTCCTCCTGAACTGACTGCGGGCGATCGCAGAAGAAGAAGTCAATGTATCTTCAATTAAGTAATTGTCTATTGTCTATTCCCAGTTAGAAGATGAAGGTTTATGTCCACTCTTTCCGTTAAGCGTAGGGATGGGAGCTTTAATGTGCGTTCTAGGGCCAGATGTGTCGCCCTTTCTGGGTTGTATTCGTGTTTATGTAGTGTGGCTGTGATATTGTCTATCCCTCTTTTTTTGTGGTTTTCCCTTCGCTCTAGTAACGGATCTCTTTTTATTGTATGCTGTTAGTAGTGGTTGGTTGTATTTCATTCTCATTAAATGTCCAAACCACTGCATTTGTTCTTTCGATGTCTTCAATGCATGAAGTTATGTCCACTCTGCTTCTGATATCCTCATTTCGTAGTTTATCTTTCCTGGTGACCCCCACTGCCTTCCTCAAGCATTTAATTTCACACGTGACGAGCTTTCTGTGATGTGTTGCTGTAAGAGACCAAGTTTGGCACTGGTAACAACATGTTGGTAGGAAATTAATTTTTATCATCTGTCTTTTCACTTCCATTTTGATCTTTGGGTGTTATTGTATGGTGCCAGCTGCATTTACTGTTTACACCTTATCTCTATTTCTCTATCGAGTTTTCCGTCCCCAGTGAAAATGCTGCCTAAATATTTGAATTCCAAAACTTGCTTTGCTTTCTTGTTTTCTATTTGTATGATTGCCTTGCTAGGTGTTCTGCTGATTTTCATGGTCTCGGTCTTTTGTTTGTTGATTATCATGGTGTACTTCCTACATGCTATTAGCAGTGAATTCATATGATGTTTTATCTGATCGTCATCTTCATATATCTCATAAGTAATTGTTCGAATATAATTATATGTTTTTTTCCATATATTTTGAATCCACTGTAAGCTTCAAGCAGTATTATTCTACCAACATGTTGCAGCAAATGTGTAAGTTCATTAAAAAGCAAGCAACTGCAACAGTGCACACCAATGCATCATATGGAACATGAACAGACTTACATTAAGAAAACCATAAACGTATTTTTGTCTGTATATGTTCATGAGATTATTGCGAGCTCCAAATGCAGAGTTATATTGGTCTAGTAATCAGATATTTCATGATTTGTGGGCCAGGGATTTTATGTCTAACAGCCGATAGAAAATAATTACGGCATTCATGAAAATCCCCAATCCTGAAACTGAGCGAGCTGACGACAAACTAAATATAAGTTCGTTTTGTGTATGATTTTCTTAGGATGAAATGTATGATGTTCTGGTCGCTGCATGAGTGTATTAGTGTAGATGAGAGAATAATTAGGGATAAAGGAAGATATGGGTTTAGACAACACATCAAGGATAAGTCAACTAAGTGGGGGATACACATATACTTGTGATGTTTAAACTGGGGAAAAAGCCGCTCGCTTAACTCAAATAATGGCATACGATATTGTTTATAAATTATGTACATCTATTTTCCAGCAATAAACTTTGCTGAGAGATTAAGGAAGATCAATCTCAGTTCCATGGGGGAGATTGAGTGAGTTGCACAGGATAGAGCGGTATGAAGAAATTGTTTGCAGGTCATATGTAACGTATAACGGTACGAGATTATTTATTATTAGTATTATTATTATTATTTCCCATCATGCCTTGTGGAGAGGGGCTCGGGAGAGCTAAAGGCAAGGGAGTAAACCATGATCGAAAATGTCCATTGCCTTGTGATATCACTGATACATCAATTGTATGGATAATTGTTATCTTCTTTTCATTTATTTGTAGATTTATTAAAGGTGAAGAGTTTAACATGTGTGACTATTTTTAACAAATATAAGTTAATTTCAAGAAAAAATAAAACAAAATACTAAATTATTTAATATAAATGCTGATAGGAGACAATACGATGGGTTGGTAAAGTAATGTGGGATTTATTCAATGGAAAGATTAAAAAATAATTCATAAAATCAACACTATACATATGTCTTTAAGTACTACAGGGTGTTCAACTTAAAAGCAGCCCCATTGATAAATAGAAATTTGTCAGGTACGCATTGCATCTCCGACTATTTACTATTTAAACCGGTTCCGACTAGCTTGTCCTACGTCCCATTTGTTCATCGCTCCTTCCCGCAATTACACACCATCACACAACCTTGACCTATACTACGTGATAACTGAACCTTCCATTTCCATACATATATGCCAGATTAGCTACATTCATGGGCTGCTTTTAAGTTGAGCACCCTGTAGTACATGTTGTATCGGCAGAACACATGTTGATATCTAGTTTCGGAAGATCCTCGCGTGTCAGCACATGGTTGATAACAGTTATAACACAGACATGGAGGAAGTGAATATATCAAAACACATGATTGAGAAGTATAGTGTCCTGTGTAAAACAACAACATATGAGAAAACTCTCTTTTATTACTTTATAGATATTGCTATAATCAATTCTTTTACACGTTTTCAGGAATATCGTCGGTAACATCAGGATATTCCGAAACTGGTCATATCAAAGAAATAGTAAATTGCATTTTAATATAATGTTAATTAAAGAACTAACTGACTTTGACAACGATATTCCATTTCCATTGCAGGATACTAAAATAGCACATGTTTCAGGTTGTTCCAGTTTTTATAGAACAAATTAAAAAAATTGTTTTTGGTATTATCGAATTAGTAAAGTTTAAAGAGTTAAAACAAATATTTGTCAAGTTTAAGTTTTAATCCGAATAGAAATTGTCTGTTAGATGAACATTCTGTGCCTGGGTTATTGTTAATCTGTTTACGAGATGACAGATAATTTTGTACCGCTTATTTTGTCTATCAAATATCATTGTGTACTCATATGTTTGTTCAATAATATATATAACTTGCAATGCTTAGAAATTATCTTCTTCTTCTTCTTTTGTCGTCACACTGATACCGGGTTGTTGCACAGTGTCGTGCTTTTCTAGTTTTGTCGTCACACTGATACCGGGTTGTTGCACGGTGTCGAGTTTTTCTATTTTTGTCTTGCGCTGTTCTTGTGGTGTGGGTGATTGTTATGTTTGTTCTGTCAGAGGATTCTGCTATGCCATCTAACCATCTTTTCGTGGTCTTCCTCTCGTCTTCTTCCCTGTTGTTCTGTTGTGGCGACTCTGTATACTTTGGAATTTTGATGCATTCTTATTAAGTGGCCAAACCACTTCATTCTTTTTTTCTCAATTTAATTCAAGGAAGGTTTTGTGCCAACTTCCATTCTTATGCTGATGTTGGTGACTCGGTTTTTTTTTTTTTTTTTTTTTTTGGTAACTTTTCGCAAAAAAAGCGCATTTCACATGTAGTTATTTTTTGTGACTGCGCTTTGCTCATTGTCCATGCTAGGACCTGGTAACACAAAGTAGGTACGAAAATGCTGATGATAATATGTTGCTTAGCTGTCAGTGAAATTGCTTAGATATTATATATCCATTAACTGTTTATGTATGATACTGTAGGTGTTAATTGTGTACGGGCTTCTAACTAGACCAATTATGCATCCCTTTCTCTTGAATGCATTATGTATTTACTTTTACTAGAAAAATTGAATTTATTTAGATATTAGAAATGTACTGATTCATCATATACCTTAATTTATTTGGATATGTTGTGTAAAACTGAAGATACTAAAAGTCTGTATTACATTTTTTCATGATATGCTTCATACATTATTATGTCTTCATTTTGTGACTGTTCTGTGATTGACACCGTGTATATATTGAATACGACAGGGGGGAGAGGAGAGCCCTGTGGCAATCCGGAATGTACAGTCACCGGTTCAGAAAACCAACCACCACATCTCAGTACAACCTTCCTTTTGAACAGCACAGCAGCTTTCCATCTTATGTATAGAGGGTGCACATGGAGTTTGATGAGCTGGTGCATAATCATAGGGCACTCTGTTGTATGCCAAAGCAGCAGTGACATGGTTCTCACTCAATAATCACACCGTTAACACATGTACGCCTAGTGTGAAACGTTGCTGTATTGTTGTGCCCATAGATAAATCGATGAAATATTTGGGTGTGATATTTGACCGCAGCCGGTGTTTCCGGGAACATGTTGAGTATGTCATTGTGAAGGCACGCAAAGGTTTGGTGGCAATGAGAGTCATGGCGGCTGTTAACATCGAACAACGACTGCTTGTCATCCTGTATCAGACACTGGTCCTCTCTACCATTGAATATGCAATGGCCACCCTCACTGTCGGCAAAACTCAAATCGAAAGACTGGAGAGAATACAGAACGAAGCTATGCGCATCATCCTCGGTTGCACAAGGGATACACCCTGTGTGGCGATGAGGTTTCTACTGGATTTTCCGACCATGGAGTATAGACTCAAGATAGCTAGAGCACGTGCCTATCTCAAAATAAGTGCCAAAAAGGATCACCCATTGCATGAACAGCTCAGCACCAGTGGTGGAAATCGGCTAAAGCGGAGCAAGTCATGGGTTGGCCGTGCCGCAGATACTGTTCAGCTGGTATGCGGACTCAATAATATTGACTATGGGGAAGAATGGATACCGATGCCTTCAATATACTGGAACACTTTTTCAACCATCATTAAATTTGACAAAGGTTGCAGAGAAGGAAATCCCGTGGTGTTGAATGCAGACGTCAACGCCATTATCGATGAAAACTGCAATGCAGACGACGTTGTGATTTACACGGATGGATCGGTAGTTCGTCACGAAAAGTCTGCATGTGCCTTCTCTGCAAGCTCATGTGGCAGAATGGTCAAGGAAGCCAGTGGTGCATTTAGTATGACAACAAGCAGCGTGACAATGGAGGTACTGGCGGTGACCAATGCACTACTCTGGTTAAAGTCACAAAACTACACACATGCGTGCATTCTGAGTGACTCATTGAGTATGATCCGAAAGGTGGAGGCTGGTTCGGTGCGCAGGCAATGGACTGAATCACTGCGAGTCAACAATTTGTAGAATTACACTTGTCTTTGTTCCTGGGCACATGGGTGTAGTTGGCAATAAGAGAGCAAACAGACTGGCTGGCTCTGCCGCTATATCAGAGGGCCAGCCAATGGACAGAGCGGACATCGTGAACGCCCTCATAGAGCGTGGCCGCAGAGAAGACCTTCATCTAAACCAATCCACGTCAACTACTAGATTGCGAGAACTGGGTTTGAAGATTGGTGTGGCAAGAAAAGAACGATACAACAGGTATACGAAGTCGGCTGATCAATCAAAATAGAACTGGTACGGTCAGTCGCTGGACGCTGTTGGATATATTGCAAAGTAGATCGGAGCACCTATGGACATGTCCGGAATGCAATGAAAATATTCCAAACTGAAACTGAAACTGTGTGACTGTATAACATATTTTTATTTTAAAAATAATATATGTTTACCATCAATCTAAACATTCCCACATATTACATCAAACCGATGTTTGATATGATGCATATCTTGATAGCTCATTAAATTAGCTTTCTAATCATCTACAACAGCGGTTCCCAAAGTGGGCGGTACTCCCCCTCCCCAGTGGGCGCTGAAGCGTTCTAGTGAGGATACTGTGTTGAAAAAATGTTGGAGGTGTTCAGGCGATTATATATCGGTGGCTTCTTAAAGAAGAACTTAATAATACATATTTTTCTTTTAAGTTTTGAATTCTTCATTTTAATTCATCATATGATCTTATTTACACGTCTTACACGATCTATTTTCTCATCAACTTTCTATTTCATACATATAATCATTTGAAAATTAACCATGTATTACAGACATATATATCAATTTTCTATGTCAAAGTGAAAATAGAGCATGTGTATATGTGGGAGGGGCGTTTGCAAACTGTTATAATGTGTAAGGGGGCGTTACAAATTTTGTGTTGTGCAAAGTGGGCGGTGGCTGAAAATTTTTTTGGAATCTATGATATATAACATACCTATTTACAATGCAAGTAATTTACTTTGACTGATAGTAACAGAACAGGTCATGAAATATAATTTTTTAAAACATATTAAAAACCGATTTACATTTAAGAGTTAAATACATAAACAGTAACAACAATGTCACTGACATCTATCACATTTAAATACATAAACAGTAACAACAATGTCACTGACATCTATCACATTTAAATACATAAACAGTAAAATATATATAAGTTTAATTCAGTTCTTGATACTAAATGTGTCATTAATTCTGGCATGTTAGAACACAATTACATTGTTTATATTATCCTCATCCAAGCTTCATTCATTTGGTACAACTTGTTAAACCCTGTTATTTCGGTTTTTTCTTCTTCTTTCTTCTTCTTCTTCTTCTGCGAACGTTCTTCACGGCCAATTTGATCATTCTTATTGTGATGTATAATTGGTCCACTGGCAAGAACGGAGTGATCTACGTCGGGACGATTGTGCGCCCATGGTGACTAGGCCCGCCCGTCCGTTTTCAGCCAGCTTTTGATTTACTAGGTGAATTTTCCTAGGTACGATCCTTTCGGATCTACGCCTTTTCGATCAACTTTGCCGTATATTTGGGCTTTGTGATCTACGCCAAGACAGTGAGTTACTCTGCTTTACCCGTTCTGACTGAGAAATATTTCTCGGGCTTGTCAGCTTGTCCTCGGACGGCGTCTTACTCGTATAAAACACCTTGTAAAGTATCGGCCTTCGCCAATGTTCAGACCCGAACTTCCTGTTTGATCCGTACATTGTCGGCCTTGCTTTACCGTACATTTTTGAGTTTGATCCGGGAAGGAACATTCTCAGCCTTTTCTAGACGCGTATCGGTACGTGGCAATTTGCAATTAACCCCGAAAGCACTGGCATGGGGCCGAGTACAAACAATGTAGAGGGTCGTTTCAGTCGGCACTATCAGCGCAACTGAGGATTTTGCGCTCGCCGCCATCACCCGCCCCAGTTATTCCGGGGATGTTAGTTACGACTGCAATCGAACCTTGCCCAGTTGCCCCAAGGCTGGCAGTTCCGTTAGGCATCACCAACCTCAGTTCTTCCGGGGATGTTAATTTTAATCGCACAGTACCTTGCACGGTTTTCCCAGGGCGGGTAGTTTCGTTATGCTCTAAACGCAACTTGTTCTTTTGCGCTCGGCAAACCTTGCCCAGTACATGTATCTGCACCAGGCTACCAATGCGGGGTCAGCTGCAATCTTCTCTCGCACCAACACGAGGGTAGACTTTCATTCGTTACGGTCCTGTCTTATTTATTCTTGCCGACGGGCTGGCAATGTTTGCCCCTCCTCAGGGCTTCGAGCTTCGCCCTACGTGGGCATACGTTTGGTCACTGGATGCACCTCTCATCCATGTCTGAGACGTTTCGTTGCTGTTTCTTTGCGTTCAGGGACTTGGGCAATATCTTGTTGGACATCGGTCAGGAGATTTGTGCATTTTATTTGTATGTATCTTTATCGTATTTCCGTAATTGCACTGCTACCACTACCAGTAGTTTCCTCTCCCCGATCCCTGTCCCTCTTAGCCAGACCAGAACCAGAGTCTGTTTCCAGGGTCACCGCGTGGAGGTTGGGGGCAGGGTCTTGTTAGCGCGCCCCCTCGCTAACCCTGGCTCATGTTACCACTATGACCTCATGAGCCTTTTTGACCCCTCTTCTTCTTTCATTTTCTTTAAGTTCTGTTTCGTATGCTCGTCTAAACCATGAGATGGGTTTTCTCTATGCAGTTGCATGTCAGTTAGAGTTCCTCGATAGTTTCCAATAGCTTGCTCTGTAAACTTTGTTTATGATGCCATGTTTCGTTTCGTTGGTGTATGTATGATGGGCATGGGCATGACTGCAGGATGTGCTCTGAAGTCTGTGGTTATGTCTGGCATGCATACTGCTCAGTCGGACCAGGCTTCAATCTGTGCATGTGATCGTTGATCCTTCAATGACCTGTTCTTAGGTGAAAGATTGTTGTTTTCTGTTTAATCTGGTGATGGTATCTTGTAGGTGTTTGCTGTTGGTTTGTTGCCTCCACAACTCTCTGTACTTTATCTTCAAATGTGTCTTGATTTCTTATAGTGACAATGTGTTTGTGTTGTATTAGATTTGTTCCATCGTTAGCCAGTGTGTCTACGCTCTCATTTCCTGGTACACCACAGTGGGCTGGTATTCATTTGAGAATTTTGTTGTATTCTGAGAAACTGTGTAATTGTAGTGTCAGCTCTCTTTCCATTTCATCTTGTGTTTCCGTTTGTGTGGCCTGCAAGACTAACATACAGTGGCAAAGTAAGACAAGTTGGTTGTTTTGGATGTATCTTTGCTGCAGTATTTTTGAGGCATCCACAATAGCCTGTTGTTCGGCTCTAAACATTATTCAGAGTTCTCCAGTGGCACATGCATTTGTTAGTGTGGTGCCGTCTTGGAGTATAATGTTGGTTCCGGTCCTCCTTTCATCTCTGTCGTGTTCGATGATCCTTCTGTGTATACATGGGTCCACTCGGGTCGAGGGTTTGAGGTGTCAATGTTTGTGCTCTCATGATGAGATCTGTTTCTTCCTTCTCTTTGTCTACGTCTGAACTTGTTGTTATCACTGTGAAGTTGGGATGTAAGACTATGTTGTTGTATGGTAGTATCATTTCGCAGGTTGCTGTGTCTTTTGAGAGGATGTTGGTGTGTTTTTGCAGAGAGTGATTTTGACAAGAAGTGGAAACTGAATCTGTTATGCCATTTTTAGTTGGTTCGTTGATTGTTTTGTGCGTGAATTATTCTAAGCACTTGAACGTTTCTGTTAGTGTGAGCATTTTTTGTTCCATGCGTTGTCCCAGGCTCTCAAGGACAGTTCTTGCCTCCAGATCTTTGATTTGTGTACTTCTCAGACCTCCGGTGACGATTCAGAGACATATGTTTTGTATTTTGTCTAGCTTGTTTAGATTTGGTTGTGATGAGGTTGTGTAGGCGCATGGGCAATACTCCAGTTTTGGGCTTACATAACCTGTGTGTATTTGGCGTGTAGTGTTTGCATCTTCGCTCCAATGGGATCGTACTAGTTTTTTCATGTCGTAATCTTAGTGTAGCTTTCCTTTGTGTTTCTTCTATATGTGGACCCAATGTAAAGTTTTTGTCTAATTTATTCTTAGATAGGTAGGGTTGACCTCCTTTGGTAGTTGTGTGTTGTCTAGGTATAAGTTAACCTGTACAGGTTTTGTAGAGAGTGAGAGCAGGGTTGACCATGACTTTTTTTTTTTATTGTGAAACCCCCTCTCCACAAGTGTATGCCCATATATTTACTGCATTTATGAGTCCTTGCATTCTGATCTTGGCAGTTCATTTCAGTTTCTAAATGGAACTCAACCAGTAACAAAGTGAGATGAGAGAACCTGCAACAGTCATCTATATATATCTGTATATATTTGAGAATATGGGAGTGTACACTACAATTACGTAGCCATCGCTTATTAAAGAATGACATGACAATGTATCTCACGATAAGATTACAATGTGTGATCTGTAACAAAAATTACAATGTGTGAGATGTAACAACAATTACAATGTGTGAGCTGTAACAAATATTACAATGTGTGAGCTGTAACAAAAATTACAATGTGTGAGCTGTAACAAACATTACAATGTGTGAGCTGTAACACAAATTACAATGTGTGAGTTGTAACAAAAATTACAAAAGAAGAATGATGTTCTGTTGTCTCTAAAAGAAGAATATTCAGTTGTTTAGAAAATACATCAGTGCAGCCTCAGTCTGAAACATATGTTTTCCATTTCCTACAACAGATGAAGAAGTATAATTTATCTCAATCTGCGTCAATGTTTACTATAGTGAGTTTCAGAAAGGTCGGTCAACGATTGACCTCAAATATCTCCATATTTTCTCCATATCTAAAAATAATGGAATCTTTGCCAACAGTATGTCTACAATATGCGCTCGTGCTGACTATATCAAGTCGTTCCGGATTAGTAACATTCTCAGTCATTGGAGACGCATGTGCTTGTCATACAGACTATCATATTTTTGCGTATATGATCTGAGCCATGGTGTTTGGACGTCATCATACTCTGTGTATGCTAATGGCGTCCGAAAAGTATCGCCCTTAGCCAATGTTTGGATTTGTATGTCAAACCTTTGCATTATTGGCCTTACTTTTCTATTCACGGTGAGTGTATTCCTGAGTAGGAGTATTCTCAGTCGTTACTTGGCACGTGTTGGCACTTGCCAATTTGCAATGTTTTATTCTGCATTGTCCATGTCCCCGGGATACACTTTACTGAGGCTGCACACATATATTCTAGAGGGTCGTTTCAATTGGCGCTAGCAACGTAACTGCAATTTTTGCGCTCGCAAACATTACCCACTTCAGTTTTTCCGGGGATGTTAGTTGTTAAAGCAACAGTACCTTGCACGGTTGTCCCAGGGAGGGCAGTTTCAATAGGCACTAAAACGCAACTTTAGGATTTGCGTTTGGCCAACCTTACCAGTAAATGTATCTGCGCTAAGCCTTTGATACGGAGTTTACCACAATCTGCCAGTGTGTCGACACGATACTTTACAGCGTTTTCAGAGACACTTACGTAGACCTTTGATTTGTTACACATCGTTCTCATTGATTCTTGCCCTACTACTGACAATTTGATTGCGACCCTCTACTCCAGAGGATTTGGGATTCGTTCACAGACAACTCAGCACACTGCTGTTTCTTATTTTTCAGCAACTATTTGGGCCATTTTTTATCGGACATCGGCCAGGAGATGCGTGCATTGTGTTTGTAAAGTTTTGGAACTGTATTGCTTTTCTGTGGTAGCACTACTACCACTACCTGTCGCTCTCCCTCGATCCCTACCTGGTTAGCCAGACAGGAACCGGTGCCTGTTAACAGAGTCACCACGTGGAGGTGGGGTAAGTTCTTGATTATTGCCAGCTCACTAATCCTGGCGCGGCGTTGTCCATATGCGCCTTTGACCACATGAGACATCTATAGCTAGCATTTATATGCGCGTATCTTTCTTTTTCTTATCCAGTCCTGATTTGCCTCACAGCTTCAGGATAACAATATATTTCTAGAACGGGCTTTTGTGTGCGCTTCATTAACAGTATTTCGTCGCGTCTGTTATCTCTGAGATCCACATTTGCATAGCCGTCCTTTTGATTTGTATCCGCTGTATCGTAGTAACATTACTCTTTTTGGTGCACTGCCTGTTGGTAATCTGGTTATGTGGCCGAACCATTTAGTTTGTTGTTTCTTGATGAAGCTCAGTACGGATGCAGTACCCACTTTTTTCCTGATATCTTTATTTCTAAACCGATCTTTTCTTTTCGCTGCCAGCATTCTGCGTAGCCACTTCATCTCTGTCGTGATTAGTTTTCTTCTGTCATTTATGGTCAGAGTCCAAGGTTTGGCACTTATAGCATAATGTTGGTAGAAATATTGTGTTGAATAATGCTCTGTTTGTGCTCATGGTGACCTGTTTTTTGCATTTGAAAATTGACGCCATTTGTTCTAGTGTTTGATTTGCTTTATTGCTTTTATGTTTGATTGTGTCAGTTATTCTTCCGTTTGCAGAAAACATTTTCCCTAGGTATGTATAGTCTTTGACCGGTTTTAATGTGCGTTTGTCGATGGTGGTATTGGTGGTGTTTGCTTCTATAGAAAATGTCAGTACTTAAGTTATTTAAAATGTGCATTTTCATGTTGTATTCGTTGGAAGCTAACTGGAATCTGTTAATGTGTTGCTATAGCTGTTCCTTTGTTGTTTATTTGACTGCCTGGTCGTCTGCAAAAAGACATTCGTTTAAGAGTTCCCCCAATGTTGTTCTCTTCCAAAATATGTATTCACGCTCTTGAATATGTATTCACGCTCTTGAAATAAAATGATTGTACTCTAAGTTATTTGTCTTCTTGTGTTCAAAGCACACTCATCATAATCACATTTTCCAATTAAATAATTAATGTCGCATCTCGTGGGAAACATCCAACGTCAAGATATGCTCACGCTGCCAGACTGCAGCAATGAAGTTTTATTGTTCAGGTAACCACGTCATGGTCTTGGTCAACGACAGATTTGAAACAATGACGACTAAATATGTCTGCACATGTATTTTGTGTATAGCCATTCTAAGGCACTAATACACATTCTACACACATTATAATTGAAAAATCATTTAGCAATAAAACGTTAGTGTGATAACAAGAAATGTGTAAGTGTGTATAACTAACACACATCATTATACCTTCATTGCATTATTATATGACACAGCTTCACCTGTAATAGGTCAGCAAGTGAACGCTGACGCCATTATGCAATAACACGTAAAATATACAACACATACCATACTGACAGCCTGGGCCGAAATGGTGAAATTCGCAATCACGATTGTCTGAACATTGTCCAATTGAGTTACATATGTTGGGAGAAGCACAATAGCATAAATATTTGCATCCAGGCCCGAACCATCCATTTGGACAAACTGAGATATTACAAAATGATAATGTATAAGATGTATAAGCATTATCGTATAAACGATGTAATTTGGAAATGTTTCTTTGATCAGATTGTCAATAATCAATATGTTGCAATACTTTAATAAATAATGTGTTTCTTAGCTATCAAAAAACATTGTAGAATTGTATCATTCTATATTATCTGCCTTACAATTCTAGATTAGATGCAATAAAAAGTTAGTGAATAACATCTGCCCTAAT
The DNA here is from genome assembly GCA_020796225.1 of Arion vulgaris. Classification (NCBI taxonomy): domain Eukaryota; kingdom Metazoa; phylum Mollusca; class Gastropoda; order Stylommatophora; family Arionidae; genus Arion; species Arion vulgaris. The sequence goes on along the minus strand of CM036764.1, from coordinate 8,702,299 downwards.
AAATTGGCATAAGGCTCATTAGACACAATTTCCGACCATACTTCAGAATATAAACAAAAAATGTCTTTACGAGAAGATCAAGAACTGGGCTCATGTTGTTTTTATACACACACTGGCTATGAAAATGTTACTGCATCTGACACTTGCTACCAGTTTTAAGCAAAATAATTTCTTTTTTTTTGATTTGTAGAAAATGTATATTTAAATCAGAAAAAGATTAAAGTGATTATGTATTCTGCATCTGAATCTCAAATTGACAATCTTCTTCTTTTGTCGTCACACTGCTACCGGGTTGTTGCCCAGTGTCGTGGTTTTCTGTTTTTGTCTTGCGCTGTTCTGGTGGCTTGTGTGATTGTTATCTTTGCTCTTTCACAGGATTCTGCTACGCCATCTAACCATCTTTTCCGTGGTCTTCCTCTTGCCTTCTTTCCCGATGTTCTGTTGTAGAAGACTGTATACTTTGGAGTTTGGATGCATTCTTATTAAGTGGCCAAACCACTTCATTCTTTGTTTATCTATGTAATTCAAGCACGGTTTTGTGCCAACTTTCTTTCTTATGCTGATGTTGGTGATTCTGTCTTTTCTTGTGTTGTTGGTAACTTTTCGCGGTCAACGCATTTCACATGTAGTTATTTTTGTGACTGCGCTTTGCTCAATGTCCATGTTTGGCTCTGGTAACACAAAGTAGGTATAAAATTGCTGTTGATCATCTGTTGCTTAGCTGCCTGTGAAATTTGTGGGTGCCTTAACAATGGGGCTAGCTGGTAGGTTACAGCATTTGTTTTTTGTACTCTAGCCTCTATCTCTCTATCCTGTTTTCCGTCTTCTGTGAATATGCTTCCTAAGTATTTGAATTCTTTCACTTGGTTTATTTTAGTGCCATTGACATTGATGTCTAGATTATTATGTTTTCTTCCCATATTCATTATTTCTGTTTTAGTGTTGTTGATTTTCATGTCATGTTTTACACAATTTTTGTTCAAAGTGTCAATATGATGTTGTAGATCTTGTTCATTTTGATGTATCAGGCACTGATCATCTGCAAACAGCAGTTCATTTATTTCATCATTATCTGAATTTGACTCTTGAGTTATTTTATCCATATATGAAATAAAGAGTAGTGGTGAGAGAACACAACCTTGTCTAACACCTGATGACAATAATCTAATTAATATTTAGTTTTTGTCTGGCAATTTCAGGAAAATATCGTGGTGTTAATATATTAATGGATTTATCGTATTCATGTGTAAATTATGATCACTAGAAACAAACGAGATGCACATTCTACCTTGTCCGATAACAGTTACTGTCTGGAGGATAATCAGGAAAAGGTAAACATGAGTCATTCAAACAACCTTTTTTGAATACGTTCACGTTTGGATGTAGTTATCTCATCTTGATCACATGACTCTGTAGAAAAAGTATCATTGTGTGCTAATAATTATATCAATTCACATATTTGTTGACACATTAAATAGACACTTTAAGTTTTCATCTTATTGTACAATCATATTCTCGTCTCATGTGTGTCGTCCACATTACTACAAATAGAAACTTTGAAGAGGTATATTTTTGATGTGTTATACAGTGCGCTGAATGCTATCAATATTTGAGATGATAATGTGCAATCATCTACTTGAAAGAACACAATGTAATTTATAACTGAATAAACATAGCCTAAGAAGTCATTAGCAATCCAGAGTGCACAAACAATAGAAAAACTAACAGTGTGAGTCATGTGTCATACATTTACAAAAACATCATACATCAGATAATACATTTCTTCTGTGCAGTCAGTATTGCTACACAAATATGTGAAGAAGTTAGAAGTGTCTCTCTTCTACTTCTTCAGCGATCTCTGCTGATATACTTAGTTTATTGTGGACTACAAACTGGGCATTCAGCTTCACGCCTCTCTTATTTTTCCTTCTTCAGCGATCTATGGTGATACACTTAGTTCAAAGTGATTACAAGAGTTCTGGTTTCAGATGATTACCAAAAGTTCTGGTTTCAAAGTGATTACAAGAGTTCTGATTTCAAAAGTGATTACCAAGAGTTCTGGTTTCAAAAGTGATTACCAAGAGTTCTGGTTTCAAAAGTGATTACCAAGAGTTCTGGTTTCAAAAGTGATTACCAAGAGTTCTGATTTCAAAAGTGATTACCAAGAGTTTTGATTTCAAAAGTGATTACAAAGAGTTCTGATTTCAAAACTGATTACCAAGAGTTCTGATTTCAAAAGTGATTACCAAGATTTCTGATTTTAAAACTGATTACCAAGAGTTCTGGTTTCCAAAGTGATAATGACAATAATGAAAGACAAATAAATTTCCATAAAAGACATGTTAGGTTTACCGTGCTCATCCTTTCTGCAGTCTTCATTGTTCAAAGCACACAGTAATGCTGCAGGACATGCACTGTTTATGATACAGCTGACATCCCCGTACGCATATTGAATTATCACATTTTTAATTTTGCATTTCCCTTGTTACATTATTTCAGCAAGTCGTTACATGTCCATATAAATAAAAAGTAATTGTCTGTGAAATTGAAAGAAATGTAATTAAAGAAGACGCAAATAACATTATTATGTACCAACAACAGCTACTACTAATTTTACTATTACTAATACTACTGCTGCAATAGCAAAAACTATTACGACTACTACTACCACTGTTACTAACACCATCACTACCAAAACTACAACGACCCCAATGCTAAGACCACTAACACTCATTATACTACTACCATTACCTATACTACTAATACTACCACTTATGCTACGCCTTGTCACCTCCACTTCTGCTACTAACTACTACAACTACTACCACTACATAAGCTAGTATTACCAATATCAAAACCACAGCTATTGTAAAAGAAGAAGATGTCACTGGTGTCCATGATGTGCTCTGTGTATATAATCCACGTAGAACAAACCGTCGCTAACACACTTATCATTGACAACCGAAGATGGCTCAAGATGTAATAGAAATGCTTAATATAGCATATCAGCAATCATTAGATCGCCAGTTACGATTCGAAGCCTCTTGGACACAAACTTGTATGAATATAGACGACCAACATAAATGATAAAGTCACAGACTGTAGAGGAGGGCTAAAAACATACACTCGAGGACGATTAAACTTCAATGATTGGTTTTTGGTTACTAAACTGACGTCAGTGCACTCAGGGCAGACCCTTATGTTCTCAGTCTACCCTAACATATAACGAAGAGTATGCACACTGATTGTCTGCGAAAAATATTGAATATAAAATCTAACGAATTCAGAAGAAGTGATGAAATCAGAGACATGAATGGTCAACCACTAGTGACAACTGTTATAAGAAAGAGAAGATGGAGATATGTTGGGCTACACCTTGAGGAGAAATGACCAACGAATATCAAAGTAGGCATTGAGGTGGGATGCAAGGGGTTCAAGAAAGAGAGGTCGACCTAAGGAGACCCTGAAACGAACTTTGCTGAGAGAGGCAGGAAATATCGGTCTCAGTTACATGGAGGAGATTGAGCGAGTTGCCCAGGATAGAGCGGTATGGAAAAATTACTTGCAGGGCCTATGTAACGTATAACGGTACGAGAGGAATTATAATTATCTTATTTATACATACTGATGGTTCCCGTGGCTTGCTGATGAAACAAACACCTGACTCTGCCCCACAGACATCCACTCCTATGTGTACAACGAATAATGCCAAACTGCTTAAATCGGTGGATCGATTAAACATCTATCTTTGTCTTCATCCAACAGGCCGCCTGAAGAAGAGACTGAAGAACATCAAATTTATCCTTCTTCAAGTCCACAACAATTGAAGTAGTTGATGCCAGTTTGTCCGTTTGCCCACATCAGAAGACTAGTTTCACGTAAGACTGTAGAGGCTAGAAGCTTCTATAGACGACATTCGGGGTCCAAGGCGTAAGGAAGCGGCGCGCCAGGATTAGAGAGATGAATCTAATCCAATGCCTCACTCCACGTGGTGACCCTGGAAACAGATGGTAGTTCCGGTCTGACCAAGAGGGTAGGTGCTGTGGGAGAGCTACCCTGGGGCCAGTAGAGATGCAAAAGTAGTCATGCTTGATGAGATCCGCCCGCAACACAGACGAGCGAACTCCGAGACAGACTATTAATGCTCGTCTCTCCCGGTCGAAGGGAAAAGCTTGAACGACACATGTGGAACCTCGCGGTTCGGCACTCGGAACCCACGCATTCTCTTTTGTTACAGGTTTCTTTGAGCCGATGAGAATGCCGGGCGATGAGTTTGACCACGCGTTGGTCCACATGGGTCAAAGTTCAAATTAAAACCATTGAAGGAGGTTGACCTCGGTGTGAAATTGGGAGCTTACGCATCTCTTCTTGTTGCGTATTTCTTGAGCCGATGAGAATGGTGGGTGATGAGTTGAGTTGCACGTGGGTAACAAGGGATAAACTCGGTTTTGCCCACTCGAAGTCGGACAGCCCAGTAGAAATTGACGGAAGTAGTGAGGTAGGCACCAGGTAGAGGAGCGCGCATACGGACGTGCAAGAGTGGCGCCACATGTGGCGAACAATGTGAGCATGAACAAAGACGATGCTGACAGGGCATCAGGGTAGGCCAGCTACACACGCTGGCAAAGTCATAGTGGGCCTCATCGAGGGGCAGGCCGGCACGGCAAAGAGGGTGTGCGTCTCACCCACACGAGAAGAACAACTGGAAAGCCCAGCAGAGGCAAACCCAGGGCAAGCGCGGCAGCGGCAAGCGAGGCAGCAGCTAGCGCGTCGGCAGAAGGTGCGGCAGTAGAGAGCGCGGCAGCGGTAGGTAGGGTGTGCGTCCCACCCAAATGTACGAACAACTGGAAAGCCCAGCAGAGGCAAAGCCAGTGCGCATTTCCGCTCGCAGGGAACTACTGCTGCCTTGTAGTTGATTGGGGACAATCAAAGGCTAGCGGAGCAAACCGTACACAGACCTGAACGGGCCACAAACCAAGGTGTTCATTAACACGACCGGATTTGTTGGGAAGATGGTGCTCAGAAGCCCGGGAGGGCAGGCCATCTAAGTGTCGATGCCCTGTAAGAAAATAGCAACTCACTACCTTGTGTGTTTTGGCTGGGGACATTCAAAGGCTAGCGGAAGAAGCGAATCCGCACACAATATCTGGCTGAAATCGAACGCCCCATATAAGGATAAACAACGTGCTCAAATAGGTGTGAAGGCTTGTGCACGTACATTACGTGCTGATGTTTGGCTGTTTAGTGTTTATATATCACAAAGAGAACGATAAAAACAAGCCTAGAACGATCGAAGAAAACGAAGAAGAAGACGACATCCACTCGTTCCGTGACCTCAATAATTAAACAAAGACAACCACAATATGATATTTATGCATATATTTTTGACAGAACATCCTTGCATTTCACAAACATACCTTTTATGTCTTATTGTATGATTTAAACATGTCAGTTGTCGTGCGCAGTATTTGCTTACACTTATGTGACGTTTGTTCACACTGTCATGGAAATGAATAAACACAACTTTGCAATTTTTCGTTGAATTGTATTATAATTATTTTTCTCCATTATAAGTTTGCGGTAACGCTACTGAGAGAAGAGATGGCATATATGTAAATCAGGTTCATCTAAACTTCACCCTGTCTAGTATTCAGAGCCGGATTAGCATAGTAGCAGAAGTAGCAAATGCTAGGGGCCCCCGCGCTTTTGGGGGCGCGCCTCTGGAGCTAAGTTGTCACTAGTCATAAACAAGGAACCAAGTTTGGGAGGTGGGTAATAATTTCCCCTTTCATTTTTTTTTATTGAAGTTAGGGCCAAGGTCATGTTTACTCAATTTCGGACTTAATTGGGCGGTCTCACTGAGCTCATTAACAACGTAACAGTTTTTTACTTTTTTGTATAGGAGTGTCTTATGTGTGCACACGCTTCTAATAAACGAAAACTTGAAAGCTTGAACAAAAGAACAATTAAATTTGACTCATAACCCAGTTCAAGTCTCTGTTCGTTCAGTAATTTTTGCGCGCGAAACTTAGTTTAAAATAAATGCAAGTGGGCGTATTAAATATTGTTCTAAGACATGAGCAGATCTGGGCACTCCTAAATACATTTCATGTCATTCACGTTTTTGTGAGAAACTGTTTTGCACTCGACTAGATGTCCCAGAAAATAATGCGAGGGAGGGCCAAATGATTAAACAGAAAACTTGGACACACTTGAAGGAGCCGCAACAAGAAGCCGCAACACAGAGCTGCATAATTTACAGAGAAGCACACAAACGGACACAGAGAGTAATTTTTATTTGTTCTGCTAACTTTGAATGTATTTAAATCTTCCCATCTTCTTATTTTATTATTATTTTATTTTAAATAGCTAATTTTATGTTTCAGTGAGAAATTAATTTTTAAAAATAGTTTCTATCATTTTCGTTTTCAATGAATTCAAATGTTTTAAATCAGAGTTATAGTCATGTTAAGTGGTTAAATTACGAAGCACCCTGTATATAATACTAGCTGTACCCTGCGCGCGTTGCTACGCCTCCAAAAGAAATTGAATTTAAAGGAAACTTGCTATAACAATATGTAGTAATTATTTGTTTTATCATTGTCCTTTTGTTCATTTTCTTGGAGAAAAAAACTTACAATTTAACGTTTCTTTTCAATTCTGTTTATTGAAGTGCTTTTGGATATACAATATTTTTTGTTTTTCAATCTGGTGCATACACGAATAAATCATAATGTTTTCCGACCGTGAACAGGCCACATATAGCTGTCCATGTGAAAAGCAGGGATTTTCCAAATGTAGTCCACACACTTGTAGTGATTGTCCTTGTGATTTGTTGATGGTCATTGTAAAGGCGAGTCCTTCCGAAACTGCAAGCGTTTGAATTCGAATAGCATGTCTGTTGGAATCATTGGGATGCGTGGCAATAGTATATCTTCTCCTTTAAATTTTCCATTTAAAATTGTACCTTCGATGATATTGTTCATCATATTTTCACTAAAAGTCTAGTACCGTTGCAAAGTCGTGGTGGATTAATGTTTCTGAGAAGAATGATAGGCACGCCAATTTTCAATGTTAAAACATGTGGTGGCATGCCTGGCAAATCAAGTGAATTCAAGAATTCAGTTGATAATTGACAACTTCGTCTTGATTCATTACAGTATCGATGGACTTATACGTTGTCACTTCGCCTGGTATTTTGTTTTGAATGCTCAAATTCATGTCATATACATCCTTGTTTTTTGCTGCTAATATTGCAGTGCACTGAGCCACTGATGATTTTTGTAATTATGTGCAATATTTGGGAAAACTTTATGAATCAATTCGTCTGTGGACGCTATGATGTTACAGAAGTGTGTTGGCAATGTGATACATCGTGTGGAATCATCGATTGGCATTTTCCCATTCCCAATATCCAACAATTGTTTTGCGAAACGTTTAGAGGTTTCATCATGTTGTAGTTGTATACGCATATTGGTCTTCAAAGTCAATTTCTGTATGTGTCGCCATAAAACTGATGATTTCAGGCATGCATTAAGTTCATCAGCGGGTGTTGATCTTGGTATAACTGGTAGAGTTTGCCGGAAATCGCCAGACAATAAAATGAGTGCGCCACCGAAGAGCTGGTCATTTCCTCTCAAATCTGTCAGTGTACGATGAAGCGCTTCTAATGCTTTTTTGTGCGTCATAGTACATTCATCCCATATAATGAGTTGACATAATTGGAGTACTTTACCCATTGCATAATTTGTGTTGATATTGCATGTTGGTGTCTCAGTGATTTGCATATTCAATGGCAATTTCAGCGCTGAATGCGCTGTTCAGCCACCATCTAAAAGAGTTGCTGCAATTCCAGAAGATGCGATTGCCAGTGCAATATTATTTCGTGATCGTATGGTTGCCAAAATAAGTGAATGAGAAAAGTTTTGCCTGGCCTCCGGGCGCATCTATGAAATACAATCCACCGTTTTGACTTGTAATTGCATGCATAATTCTGTCATATGCTATGCGTTGTTCCGGAATCAATTTTGGAAGATTCGTTTGAACAAATGTACTCAATTCGTTGATAACAAAGTGTGTTTCTCGTTCCAACTCACAATCGAAAAGGTTGTTTGCAGATCGTTCTGCGCATCCATTCCCAATTGCACCAGTGCTTTATTAGTGATTGCCAAACATATGTCCTCAATTGAAACCAATGCCTCATTATAAACGTTTGGTGTGAATTGAATGTCAGGATTTTGATTCGTCGCACGCAAGCGATGTAGGATGTCTTCACTCATGTAGTCTTTGTATTTTTCCCAAAGTTCTTTTGGATTGGATGGGAAGCACGTTGTTAATATTACCGAAAATAGTGTGCGTATTTGCTGTGGTCGCAGTATTGATGCATCAGAGTGAAGTGTCCCAATGTGCATCGTTTTCAAGAAGATTTAATTTGAAGCTTCACGATAAGTAGCACATACGTGACCGTTAACTGTTCTCAATTCTTTGAAGGATGTTGGTCCACGTTTGTTGATTAACAGTAATCGCAAGTAAAAGCATTCTGCATTGTTTGGATGAACAGTGTACAAACGGCCTAACGTGTTGGTCGAATATAAATTGGAATGTCCTTCAACTACTTTACCTTGTTTGCGACGTTGAAACTTTTCGCTGCTGCATTCCATGTGTAGTTTGTTGGCAGTTCAGAGTAAAGTAGCGTCTTTGCAAATATATCATCTCTACACAATGAGAAAATGCAGTTAACGTTGTTGGCGATGGTGACAATGCTCGTGCATGTGCATTATCTGTTGAGAAGTAAACGCGCTGTCCATTTTCAGGTGACTGCCAAATGAACAACTGTTGGATGTCGTTCATGAATTGGAAATGATAAAATGTGCCATACTGCTTCATTGCTACTAACGTAACGTCCCAGTTGATAATGCTCGATTTCATCGATGGATGCAGTTATATTTGTCACTCCAAAAACTGCCATATTGCTTCCTTTGTTGACATATTTGCAAATGTACTTGATCGATTTCACCGTATTGCAATACTCGATCGAATGTACTTGATCGAGACAAACAGATGATGAACAACGAATGTCAGGATTTTGATTAAAACTGTAGCAATACATGCATAAGCTATCCATTTTTCCAATAACAACATTTGGATGAAGACTGTAATCATAATTAGTATTGTAATGGAATGCACCTAGATTTAAATCAGCGTGCAGTGTTCGCCTGGATAGAGTAGTGCGTATCCGAACGGTTTGCAGACTTGCTTCCCGTTGCTCGATGGTTTCAGCTGAACGGACTTGAGCAGTGCGTACTCGATTGGTTCCTAGTCTTGCTTCACGTTGCTCGTCTGTTTCAGGACGAACGGGCTTCAGCAGTGCGTACTCGAACAGTTTGCAGTCTTGCTTTCTGTTGCTCATCTGTTTCTGAAGCTAGTAATGCCTTTCTCTTTCGTGCTCTAGGTGTAGATGGGCCAATAGCTTTTCGTTTGGGAGGCATAATTGCAAATATGTGGAAAATTCGTGAAGAGCGTGTGGAAATAACTGCAGCTTGTTTGTCTTCACACACGGAATCAAATATCACTGTTGATGTTTCGCTGGAATAAATAAAAAAATTAGCATTTGATTAAATTCTATTAGGAAATGCATAGAAACTTCGCGTAAAATGTTTAGAAAAATTTTTGTAAACTGTATGAATCATTTGTCGAAACTACTCACGCGCCACCTATTGCGAAATGGTTGTACTAATTTAGAATTGCACGCCGCTATAGCGGTCAATGGTATGGATTGATTTACAAAATAATAAATGGTCACCCCGTTTCTGTCATGTAATCTAATATTGGGTAATATTCATACATATAACGTTAAACGTGTACATTGTACATCAGGTAAACGTTGATGGCAAAATAATCATCTTGCCATTTATAGAAATGCCGGCCAATAGCTTCCCTCAAATGAACGTATTCCTCGGATCGTAGTTTTGTTTGGTGTAATCGAATATAGAGCAATTTTTGCCAACATAGCTAACAAACATTGATGGAATAGTTGGCGATAATTTAAAATATGATTTGCAGTATCTATGATCATGATTAGAAACAAACCTGGATTGCGTATTTTAAATTCAGCTTGTAACGGCTTGTTTGAAATATTGACTTGAATCATACGTCATCGAATCGTGTAGATGCGCATACTGTAAACTTCCGGAAGAAACTCTCTATGAAATTTGCGTTTTTCGATTTATTAAAAGATTTTTCTCTAAAATTGTCAGCGATACATATTTAAAACTATGACAGGTAGCATTCCGACATCAAAACAAACATAAACAAACATATCCTATAAATTTCAGCTAAATCTGATGTGTATATACTAATACGTACACCGTAGACTTCCGGAAACGTTAATGGCAATTTGGTTAGAAACTCTCGATGAAATGAGCGTGTTATTATTTTTTAGTTTTTTTCGAAAGCTTCAGGCTACCTATTTCAAACTGTGACAGGTAGCATCCCGACATCAAAACAAACATATCCTGTAAATGTCAGCTACATCTGTTCAGTAGTTTCCGAGTCTATAGGTAACAAACAAACATACACACATACATTCATTTTTATAATAGGTATAGATATAGATATCATCATGAGTAAATTGTTATATCATAAAACGCTGTCCAAACTTTCACATTTATATGTTATATTAGTAGAAAGTTGAAGAATTACATTTTATTTGTAAATTCATTTTCTCTTCCCAGATTGAGATAGACATCATGAGCCAGAATACGGGTCGACATTACGCTTCTGGAAGTGCAAAGCGTAAAGCACAAGATAAAAAGGAAAAATATAACCAAGTTCTTGTATCAAAAACACGCAAGCTCTCTGAATTTTTTTATGTCGTGTGTAATGCAATGGTGCTGAATCCAAAGAAATCGAAGCAGAAAATATAGAAGTCGCGTCTCACAGTATAGTAGATGAAGATAGTGATATAGAACAATCATCATTACCAATATTAAGATCAGCAACTCTTCACGATTTAGCCACATTTTCCACAAGACAAACTGAAGTCGAATGTACAGCAAGTCCTTCCAATTTAGCCATATCATTTTCAAGCCAAAGAGAGGCAGAAAGCACGCACATGCTTCCAATGTAGCAACATCTTCTACAACCCAAAAAGCACAACGAAAATAAAATGTACCCCAACGATATTGGTGAATGGCCAATCAACTTCAATCGAGATTATTGGATTGCGAAGGAAGCAGCGAAGTGCAACATATGAACAGTGATTTCTTGTCTTCCCCAAAAAAACATACGATAAAGAAAACAATCCACGAATTTGTCGAAAATCGTTTTTCACATATACACATAAACCAACAAACAAAACTCATGTGAGAGATTGGTTGTGTTATTCAAAAACTAAAGGACAACTTTTCTGTTTTGTTTGCAAAGTTACTGATTCAGACTGTTCGTCACGGTTTACGAAAGAAGGATGTGACGATTGGAAAAACGCAAAATAATTTGTTGAAAAGACATGAAAGCACCTCCATAGACAAGCGATAATTTCTCTGTTAGTTTGCAAAAGAAAGATGCTCGTGTCGATTCTTAACTTAAGCCAAATTGAGACCGAACAAACATATTGGCGGACACTTTTGGAGCAAATTACTTCAGTAATCCAATTTTTAGCAGAACGAAGTCTTGCATTTCGGGGTAGGGATGAAATTATTGGTTCACCTAATAATGGAAATTATTTAGGTTTGTTGGAATTAGTAGCCAAATTTGACATTTTTCTGGCTCAGCATATAAATACTTATGCAAATAAAGGAAAGGGACATACATCATACTTATCAAAAACAACATGTGAGGAATGTATCCATCTAATTGCATCACCTTACTGGATCATATTATTTGCAGAATTAAAAAATGCAAGTACTATTCCGTATCACTGGACTCTACTCCAGACATTTCGCATGTGGACCAACTCACTCTAATAGTGCGCTATGTGTTACCATCTGGACCAGTGGAAAGGTTTGTGAAGTTCTTGGATATGGAAGGTCATACTGCTGAACAACTCGCCAAAGTTTACTTGATTTTTTTAAAGGAAAATGGCATTGATATCAAAGACTGTCGCGGTCAAAGCTATGACAATGCCAGCAACATGAGTGGGAAATACAACGGCTACAAGAACGCATTGGAGATAAATAAGTACGCAGAATACATTCCCTGCTTTGCACATTCACTGAATTTGGTTGCGAAGTGTACTGCAGAATGTTGTATAGAAGCATCCATTTTTCGATTTTGTTGAAAGTCTCTATACATTCTTTTCCGCTTCTACCTATTGATGGGGCATTCTTACAAAAGCACTGGAAGATACAAGTTCAAAACTCCCGACTTTGAAGAGACTGTCGGACACCAGGTGGTCTTCCCGAGCTGATGCGACAAAAGCACTTTTATGTGGTTTTACCATTATCAAACAAGTTTTGGATGACATCTCAAATAACATGGATCAAAAGGTAAAGTGTCGTAATCAAGCGTATGGGCTAGTTTTGGAGATGAGTAAGTTGGAAACAGGAATAGTTAGCATTTTATGGAACGGAATTCTAGAACGCTTGCAAGCGTCTAAGCGCTTCATTACAGTCACCTGATCAAGACCTTAACGGGATATGCTCTTTATGAATCGTTACACGGGTACGTTCAAGCAATGCAGCCTACATTTTCAGATATTGAGGCCAAAGCCAAAATCCTGACTCACTGTCAAGAATATCAGCAACAAACTTCACGACGACGCAAGCGAAATACTAAGTACGACGATTTTAGTGGCTCTACTACGCTCGATGAAGTTGTAGAAAATCAAACACCCAAACAAAAATTTGAAAGTCAGGTGTTTATTGTCATAATTGATAATGTACTCTCTGCCTTAGCTAAACGCATGGAAGCGTACCATAGAGTGACTGATGTATTTGGAACATTTAGGCAGTTAAAATCTCTTACAGCAGAAGAGATCTTGAAAAGAACTCCAAATATTGTCAGCTCTTACCAAGAGGATTTGGAAGAAAGCCTAGGCGACTAACTTGTGCAGTTCGCTGAACTTCTTAAAACTAATGTAGCTGCTGCTATTAGCAACGAAAAAAATGAGGCCCTTGAACTGCAATTTTATAAACGTATAATGGAAAATTCATTAAGTCGTGTTTCCCAAATGTAGAAATAGTCTTACGAATTTACTTGTCTTTAATGATTACTAACTGCAGCGGAGAACGTTCTTTTTTCAACATTAAAGCGTATAAAAAGTGAGTTAAGAAACATGATGGGACAAGATCGTCTAAATAACCTCACCTTAATGAACATTGAATGTAATTTACTTGAGAAATTGATTTGTCTAGTATTATCTCTAAATTTGCTCACATTAAATCGAGACAAGTTTGTTTGTAAATTTATGTTTTATTATTTATTATCATACAAAAATTAGGGCCCCGAGCTAAAATTTGCTACGGGCCCTTGGTCTAATCCGGCTATGCTAGTATTTAATGACGCCCACTTAACTCAACTATCGTCCAAGCTAAAGTAGAAATATGGTGTCATTGATATGACACTTATAAACTAGACCGATTCTGTTTTTGATCGATGCAATATTCTTGATACTCGGGAAAAGGGAACACCCACCTTCGTTGTCCTATGTCAAAACCTTAAAAGGTAAGGTCCACACCTGTTTATTGAGTGCACAGCACCCAAGTGATCACAAAAATGAATTATAACTTTGACCAGAATGTCAAAACGAACTGTTTAAGATCCCTTTCCTGCAAAAATTTTAAGAAATGTAAAGGTTAAAAAGGATATGGGTATCCTTGGGGACGACAACACGGTCATCTAGGAGCTTTAAAGATACGACAAAGAAAATGTGGGGATGGATTAAAATATCTTTGTCCGACCATGTTTTCCCTTAATTGTCTTTAAAAAAAAATAATCGATGAAGAATTGCAAAACCCCTAGCTTTTTTGGGGATTAGTTTCGGGTTTCAGTTTGGAATATCTTCTTTTCCTCCGGACATGTCCATGGGTTGCTCCTTTCCCCTTGCAATTCCCCAGCAGCGTCCGCGACGGGAACGTCCCCGGTTGGGTTGGGTTAATAAAACCCTACTCACTCCTTTTATGCTGTTTTTTTCCATAATTTTCCCCCCAATTCAAAATCAAATTTTGCTTGTTTGGTTTTTAAAATAAAATCTTTTTTAGGGCCCCTTTTGGGGGCGAAAAAAATATCAGCTCTTTTGGGCGGGCCCCTCTGATATGATTTTCCGGGGCCAGCCCGACCCCGAATGCGCAGGTGTATTTTTGTGACTCCAGCCAACGAAAAGCTTGGGTCCCGTCAGTACCCCATTGTCGCCGGCAACAAAGGGAAACCCTGGCCCCATGGGATTCTACATAAAGCTTCAGAAGGGCCCATGCTTTTTTTTGGGGAGGAAGTCCCTTGTGGTGATACCCCCTGTAACTCCCTTTTTCAATGCAGAATGAATAAATAGAATACCAATCAGTCGTCTCCATTGTTTACGTGATTCGTAAAGGACCTTTTTGGGCCCCTTTTGCAGAATAAAAGGGCAGGGGGTTCTTTTCAGCGTTTTTTGAGGATCAGATAGAAATTTCCCAATAGGGAAAACAACTTTTGCCATTGTAAATGTTACTCGCTATATTATTATTGTTATTTTTTTTTACTAACATTTCCCAAAAATGTTTTTTAAATTTCCCCAATCCTTTTTCTAAAAATATAAAATTTATTTATTTTTGGTAAATTTGCCCAATGGAAATAACCTTCAAAAATTTGGAAATATGGAAAAAAAATATTCCTTTATAAACCGGGATTCCACAGGGTTCCTTAGTACCCCAACAGTGATTTTCAATATCTCCCAAACACCAAAATGTTTAAGGGGGTTTTTGGTTTGGGGTTGGGGATGTTGCATTTTTTTTAAAAGAACTGAATCATTTGACAAGAACTGGTCAAGACTTAAACCACTGTTTACCATCATGCATTGGTGAAAAGGGACTTTTGTTTAGGTCCACCCCGGGGAAAACTGACTACAAATTGTTTTTTAAAAATTTTCCCTAAACATGACTTTTTCTTCCGGGTCATAGACGGGCTATTTAACATCGTGAAAACCCTTTTCGGGGAATAATTGTTGACCCAATTTTACCCCAAAAATGTTCTCACTTATTTACTTTTCCTCCCCGTTTTCCTCGTAAACATAGGACCTCAACAATTTCCTCTCAGTCTGGGGCCTTCTTTTCGGTTTTTGGGCGAAATTCTTTATGGGTCTCCAAAGGAAAAAGGGACTTTTTAATTTACAGGCAACCTTCCCCCAAATTTTTTGGGGGCTCCTCTTTTTTGGGGTTGCGAGTTCCACTCACGTGATGATCGGGGTGCCCATTGACTTTTCTTCAGTTGGGTATGTTTTTCCCAGGGGCCTTTTCCCTTTTCTAGGTCGTCGGGGTTTTCCCTGCCCGGTTCTTATCCACAGGCCCCGTTTTTTAACCCCTATCATATCATCACAGTCTGAGAATCCGCCGAAGACACCCGTTGAAAAAAAAGTCTGAATTTTTTTTGTTTTTAACGGGGTGACTCTCCCGTTTCAAACCATGCACCAACACATTTTTAAATTTGGGCTGAATATCCTGCGCTTTGTTTTCGAGGAGATGGCATTGAATTTACACTGTTTTGCTTAGCTCGGCTTATCGGGTTTTCCCTAATCCTGGCATTAGTGCCCTAATCTGTACCACATGATTTGCTCAAAAAACCCCAAAAAGGTAGACACTTTCCCAACATATTCTATACCCCCCAATCAATTTGATTCTTGCTGGTGTGGTTGCTTCCCAAATTTTTGTCTTCTCTTGATTGATTTTAAGACTGATCCTTGGGGCTTTTTCCCAGCCAGAGCTCTTGTTCATGCATGTCTTTTAGCCTGTGGGGGCGGGAAAAATTATCCAAAAGTCAAGATCTTCTAATTGTTACATAAATGTTCACTTAATGCCTTTTATGGACATTTACATATGAAGTGCGTGTAACCTCAATAACGTTAAAAGAAGGGGAAGCACCTGTCAACACCCAGTAGTGACTTGGAACTTCTCGACAGTCTTCCCTCAGAAGGTAACATTAATAAACCCATATATAATTTCGGGTGAAAAATAAGATCTTCTCTGGGACTCCCTTTGTTTCTCACTATTTTCCATTTATTTCCCATTAAACCAAATCCCTTTTAAAAACAACAAAGTAACGTAGAACAGAACTCCACTCCCGTTTTGTTCTACGATGATTTTTTAAATTTGGGTTATGGTTTTTTGGTTTAATTTCCCGATCCGGGCCTCATTTTCTAATGCTCTGTTCAATGGTCTTTCATCCTGTCCAGGAAGGCTTTAGTGAGAACGTTACTGGGAATGGAAAGCAGCATGATTCCTCTCCTATCCGAAAAATATTCCCATTGTACAGATAAGATGTGGGGGGACATTCTCTCTCTCCGTTCCCTTATGAAATTGATGATAAACTTCAAATTCACAAAAATACGGATGATTTAATGGTCAAAAGCAAGCATTAAAATGTCCGGGGGTTTTTTACGCTGAGAGGGGAAAAATTTTTAACAGTTTCTGCTCTGCCGAAAAATGAAATAATGAAACTCAATAAAATAGCAAAGGGCACCTTTAGCTTTTCAGAACTCCCGGGAAAAAAATGTAGGAAATTTGGGGGAACATAAAAATAATTCAAAAAATTTGACTCTTCCGAACAAGAATGAAATATGCTTTTATAGCGATGGATGTTATCTGGTGGGGAAATCCCCTGGAGTTTTCCCTGGCTGGCGCACGGTGGGGCGTAGAAAAGCGGTGTCGCATACTACTTCCCCAATATGAGGATGACCCGTTTTTAAACAGTTACCTGACTTTAGGGGGCTCTCTGGGATTCCATTTTCTTGTCCGCTGATGTATCGACTCTCGGGCAATTTTCAGGAATATTCCCTTTTTAGGTTACATCAGTGGATGTCGTCTTAGCCTCTAGATGTTCCTGTGGATCTACCCCAGATTATTACTGAAAAATTTCCGATTTTCGTGGCAATAAGGGTCTTTCTTTCATCAAAACCCGATTGTTAAATTTTGAAATGTATAACCTGGTTTTTTTTTCGGTCTCTTAACGAATTAATAATGGATAAAAAACTAACATTGATTTGAATCTATCCAGATTTTTAAAGTATGAGCTTGCATTGTTCAAAAAAAACTGGATGCGTGAGGACAAATTTGACAATCTGGCATTTTTTAAAGCTGGGTCTGGGATCATGTTTTTCAATCTGGGATTACAAATTTAGATCTAGCATCTAGCAGGAAATCCAACATTAAAATAAAATTAGTTAGCATTTCCTTTCTTTTAGCTTAGTTTTAAGGGAAACAGAAAATCGCCCCGAACAAACCCAAAAAAAAAATTTTAAACGAGATCCCCCAAAACATTTCTCAGTGTGGGACCAACGACCCCCCCTCTCTCTCTCTCTCCTTTTCCGGGGTCCCCCCTTTTAAAAATGGGTAAAAATAAACCCGGATTGCAACCAAAATGTTGAAAGTAATGGTTTTAAAATTTTCCCTGCTTTTTTTTAAAATTCTATCCCAAGTACCAACGTTCATCTAAAGCACATTTCCCAAATATTGTGTATACGACATTTTTGCGTAGTATTCTCTTTTAGTAAATCATTGTCCAAGGCATAAAAATTTCTGGGGCCTTCAAATTTCTTCTCTTTTCAAGTTTCCTTGCCAAAAATTGATGGGCATCTACCCTTGAGGCCAATTTTTGGGAAAGTGCATTTGCTGTCATTCATTTTCCCTTCTTTTGGACCACCCGGGAACGGCCCAAAAGCCTATCTTGGAATAAAATGGGCAATAAATTAAGGGTCACTACAAAAAATTCAAATATTAAAAAAGAATCAATTGTCCCCATTTCAAAGGGAAAAAAAGTTTCTGATCTTGGGGAAAAGGGAAAAAGCTGTTTTCTGTATGCATGATATCATATTAAAACAAGTTGTTGTGTATTGTTGTGATTTATTACAGTGATACAAGAAAGTAATTCATACGTATTTTAATATGGTGTTAATAGACACATCTAATGCAGATGCTATTGTAAATACAGTCAAGAATGAAATAGAGGAAATGAAATTGAACATGAAAAATCGTTTGGCAATTGGCACTGACAACGCAAGTGTCATGGTGTTTTCAAGAAGTTGAAGTAAGGAATTCCTGGATTAATATTATTTAAATGTATATGTCACTCCATACAATTATAAGTGTCCCATACTTGTGCTGCATCATTGCCAATAAACTTAACGCTTTTGGTAAATGAGACGTATAAATAGTTTTCTACGACTTTACTGAGACACATTTCTTACAGTCAACTTTACGAGAGCAATTATAGTCTGTCCATTAATTCGTGAGCACGTTTGAAATTGATTTTCTCGAAAACTGCCTGTTGGATATCAGTGATTTTTGCATGCAGCCTTAGAATATCCATGACGCTAAAATAAAGCTAACCAGTAGTCCATAGATGCTACGGATTTTGCACATCGGCGAATTCCTTTGATCTTTTATGACAATTGCAAATGGGGCTCAAATTTTAGATTTACAGTAATCCTAGAATTTGTCCATGTCAATTCTATTCATAGGTGTATCTCCATATTAACTTGATAGGTCAAGTAATTAAGTGTGTTGCCCTTATGTGCAATCGTGAACTTGGATATAATATGCAACAGTTAGTCCTCCCTTCGGTCACCATTAGACCCCAGGGTGTCTTAACTTCACCACAAATTGTATGATGGTAGACGCATTTGGATATGGAAATGTATACGTTGCTATTTCTCAGTCTGTAATCAAAATATGATTTGTATCATCCCGAATCTGACGATTCCATGAGGTTGATAATTGTTACTGGCTGGACAAATTGTAATCCATCTCGGTGCCAGTACTCGTCTTCCTCTTGGAGCACATGTTCAACACACTTCTTCCAGAACTGCATGTCTATCATTGAGAGGGACTCACGTGTCAGAACTTCAACATCACACATTTTAAACGTCCTGTTCTGTTCGGCAACTTGCCCTTTTACTTTAGCCCAGACAAGCTCTATCGGATTGAGGTGAGCATGATATGGAGGTAGTCGCAAAGACGTGGCCGTATTCCGCAATGATTTTGTCAATATGAAACACCTTTGTCTTATTTGTCATCCTCACCAGGTGCAACAACTCGGTTTCAAATATGTATCATCGAAGCTGACAACTTTCGTTAGCAAGCCAAGTCCTAATTTGATCTTTGTATTTGATGCAGTTGGTACTTTGTCTTCCGCTGATACTGCGTTGTGATAGGATGCATTATCCATTACCAAGCATGATGGTCTGTTTATAATTGGAAGTAGATTTTTCTCCATCCAGTGCCTGAAAATATGTCCATTCATTTCTGTGTGGTAGTCCCTACCGTCGGTACTTTTGATTGGAAAATAAGTCCAGCGTCATGGACAAGACCTTCTTCACTGCTTCCTGCATGTGTTAGTATAATACGCTGGCCTTTGCTGCTTGGTATTTTTCTTTTCTGTTCACCGTCTACTGATTGCCATTCTTTAGCATTGGTGTGGTGAGCATTGACCCAGGATTCGTCCAAATATACAATATCATAGCCTTGCCTCCGCCGCTCACGGATCTGCCTCAGGTATTTACTTCGGGCGCAATTAAATGTGGCTTTTCACAAATAATATTCCTGCCGCCTATAGTTTTTTCTGAAGGTGAAGCAGGCGGCTCTTACAATTTTCCATGAGTACTTTTAGAAATGTCTATGCTGCAATCTGATTGCAGTTTTAATTTCAGTTTCCTGAGAGTAACAAGTTGATTTGTCACAAACATTTTCAAGAGCTCCGTCTTATGACATCTATGTCAAAGTCGTCAATTGTTATTTTCCTTCCTTGCTTGACATTAGTGCACTTTGTGTCCTGTTTAATCCATCGGGAAAAGGATTCTCTATTCAAACCAAGCGCCAGTTGCGCTCGTTTCTCAGGGTTATGAATATCGCAATATAGATGACCTCTCTTAGATTCCCTACGGAAGTGTTGGTATAGTAAAACTGTAACCTTCTGCATTGTTATAAATGTTCACTTCAGACTCATTATGAATGTGATATCAATGTCAGTTTTGATAAACCAACAAATATGATACAATAGCTTCATACAAATAGCGAGATACACCTATAACTATATAACGGTATCCCAATTATAACGTCATATGATTTCCGCTTTCAAAGTCGACTGGGTTCGGTGCACGGGTATTCCCGTGAAATTGTTGTTTACTCACGATATTTCAATGTTACCATAATGTATTTTTAGAACAACGCGTCTGTGTACCGTAGATCTGTTACTATTGTGCACAATCCGGTGAGGTTGATTTTAATATAACCTGAAGAAGAAATATTTCAAACTACATCAAATGTTCTTGGAAAAAAATATTTCTCTAGCGTCATGGATATTCTAAGGCTGCTTGCAAAAATCACTGAGATCCAACAGGTAGTTTTCGAGAAAAACAATTTCAAACGTGCTCACGAATTAATGGACAGACTATAGTTTAGTTTAGTCGTCGGATCATCATCACTGCACGTCGAACCAGTTAGTTCATAAGTGCTCCGATCTCGCAATCAGTATGTCTCTTAGCGTGCGGCGACTAACGACCCGTGTTCTTTGTTAGTTTACTATTCTTCTTTGGCTACCAGCATATTGTTCTTGTCTAGCTACACCACACATGACTTGGAATTCTAGCAGTCTGGTTAGTTTTGTAGATTCACCACTATCGCTATAATCATGTAGACGACCTCTCTCCCTTAGGGAATGTAGAATATCAGCCTGGTCCATTGCTCACCCACTTTTCCCAGCAGCCATACCTGCAAGCATATCAGCGCGTTCATTTCCCCGTACACCTGAATGTCCTAGCACAAACATAAACATGATTTTTGTCAGCTTAGATCTCACCAGTGACTCCATCCAATGTCTCGAAGCCCATCATGTTCCAGTCTTCCTGAGCATAATCATTGAATCACTGAGAAAACATGCATGGATAAATGTATGTGATTCCAGCTAGACCATCACCTTAGTTACTGCCATATTATCCATAGTGAGACTGCTCATAGTCACGGCAAAATCATCACTGTCTTCCTTCCCAACATTCTCTCCGACCGGAACAGTGAAATCCCATGAGCTCCGCACATGTTGAATCATTACCAGAGCATTAATAAGAAACCATGAACTTAAATTATTGTGGAACCAGTACATATTCTTCGGGACGTAACCCCTTCAAAGAAGTGGCAATTTGTGCCCTAAGTTTATTAATTTTGTCAAATTCTAATGCTGAAGTGGAACTGGTATTCAGCAGCATGAATATCGTGAAAATCAAAATGCAGCTGCCAAGGCTTTGACCAATTCTTGCAGTAAAATATAGTTTAAAAGGCATAACACATGCTACAAAAACTTTGAACTACCTAAAGATGTCACCAGCAAAGTTGGAATAATTGACTAATATGACAACAACAAAGACTTCAGAAGATGTGCAGTCTGATTGGTCAAAGGCCCACGAAGATGTACATTATGACTTCTCAAATTACGATGAAATACTATTCGAGATGTAATTAATACAATACAATTGGTAAGTAAAATATTTTCAATTTTCCAATCTTCAAACCTAGCGCCTGTAATCTAGTAATTGACGTGATTGGTTTAGATGAAGATCTTCTCTGCGGCCACACTCATGAGGTGTTCAAATATCAGCTCTATCCATTGGCTGGCCCTCTGATATGGTGACAGAGTCAGCCAGCCTGTCTGCTCTCCCCTTCCAACGCCATCCATGTGCCCCGGAACGAAGATAAGTATGATTTTTAAATTGTTGACGCTTGTAGTGATTCAGTCCATTTCCTGCCCCAGAACCAGACTCTCCCCTTTTGCCGATCATACTCAATAAATTACTTAGAATGCACGGATGAGTATAGTTTCGTGACTCCAGTCAACGTAAAGCATTAATCACCGCCAATATCTTCATTGTCATGCTCATTGTTATTATACCAAATGCACCACTGGCCTCCTGGACCATTCTGCCACACGAGCTTGCAGAGAAGACCCATGCGGACCTTTCGCGACGAACTGCCGATCCATCCGTGTAAATCACAACGACACCTTCATTGCAGTATTCATCAATGATAGCCTTAACGTCTGCATTCACACCCGGATTCTCTGTTCGCAACTTTTGTCAAAGTTAAGATTGGAAAAAGTTTCCCCGATATAATATACCCTTTTTAGCACTTATTTTGGGTACGCACGTGTCAGCTATCTTGAGTGTATATTCCATGGTCGGGAAATCCAGGAGAAACCTCATCGCCTCGCAGGGTGTATCCCGTGTACAACCGAGAATGGTACACATAGCCTAATACGGTGTTCTTTCCAGTCTTTAAATTTTTCGTTTTACTATTAGTGAGGAAGGCCATTGCATATTAAATGGTTGACAGAACCAGCGTCTGATACAAGATGACAAGCAGCCGTTGCTCGATATTAGAAACCGTCATAACTCCATTGCAGCTAAACATCTACTTGTTTGGGACAATGACTCAATATGTTCTCTGAAACACAGGCTGAGGTCAAATTGCACACCCACAAATTTCATTGATTTAGCTCCGGAGAACCCAACACTGCAAAGTTCAACAATAGGCGTACATGCGTTAACATTATGATTATTGAGTGAGAACCATGTTACTGTCCTAGTACACCAGAGACATCGCACCAGTTTGTGATGCGGTCATGTTCCTTCTGTATCTCACCGGCAATCGCATCCCTGTCTTTACCCTGTCTATACACTAGCATGTCAACAACAAATGACAAAGTTATAAAGTATATATATATATATATATTTACTTTTGAAATAACTAATTTAACTAATCATATCATCATCATCAAGTACTTGTCCCCCGGAACCTGGCTCCCATGACAGCATTCCTGAAAAACTATATTCTATACAAGTTCGGCGTCAGCAGCAGTCATAAAATATATATATATATATATATATATATATATATATATATATATATATATATATATATATATATATATATCATCATTGGCCTCTTTGTCTCAGGAGACAATAGGTGTTTCATCACGCTGTATGTTCTGTGCTGAATCACAACGTTTCACATGGCTGCAATGGCCTATGTTGGTTTGGTCATCAAAGTCGACCACGAAGTGACCTCTCCGTGACGCATGCCTGGGCGATTTTTATGGAGTAGCTGAGTTGCCACAGCGTCAACTACCCCTCTAGACCTCGCTGATAGAATCCAGAGAGTGCAAGCAGACATCTGGTATCAGTTCGTTGCAGGAGCTGCCGGTGGACATCACAGGTAGGATGCCTGTCCGCCTTAGGGCTCCGCTCCGGATTTCTATTTAGGTTTACTCCAATGGCATTTGCCTCTCCGGGGCCCCCACAAGGCAGTGGGGCTTTACCCATAGCTGGGAGTCTGGATCTTGGATATCAGGTAAACCCACTGATATCACAAGTCTGGAGGACCAGACCCCCCACCGAGATTTTTGTCGGGTTAACTCATATATATATATTTCCGAATCAATCAATACACTTTCAAATGACAAGGCATCAGGACTAGACAAAATTCCTGCATAAATCCCCAAATATAAAAGAGATGTCCACCTGACCCACCTCTACAAACTCCTTATTCAATGTTTGTGAGAGGGAAAGTTTGCTCGGTACATGAGGGATGCAAATATAGTGACACTTTATAAAATCAAAGGGGATAATGGGGACTGTAACAACTACAGTGGCATCTCCCTTTTAAGTGTCGCTGGCATAGCTTTTGCATTAACCCTTTTCAAAACGACTACAGAAACTGACGGAGCGTGTTCTCACAGAGTCACAATGTGGATTCAGAGCTGGACGGTCAACCACTGACTTTATATTTACCCTTCGACAACTACAAGAGAAGTGCAGAGAACAGAGTAAACCTTTATGTATTGCTTTCGTGGATCTGCCTAAAGCATTTCACACAGTCAGCAGTCAAGCCTTTATAAAATATTGAAACATATTGGCTGTCCCCCAAAGTTGCTCTAATTGATTCTCTCCTTCCATGAGGGCATGAAAGCCAGAATACAGCTCGATGGCAGCACATATGATAGTTTCGAGGTTAAGGTGAGTCACGCAGGGCTGTGTCCTTGCCTTCACTCCCTTTGGCATCTTCTTCGCAGTCCTTTTGAACCACGCCTTGGGGACGCTGATGGTGATGTTTTCATCCGCACTAGTTCTGATGGTTCACTCTTTAACTTGGCTCACTAAGAGTCAAGAAAAAAACGACGAAATTCTTCTCAAGGACCTCCTTTTCGTTGACGATGCTGGCGTAGTCGCCCACAGTGAGACTCCCTGCAATGCCTAATCAATAATTTCTCAAAGGCATGCGACCTATTTTCTCTGACTATAAGTGTCTCCCAAAACAGTTTTTTTATGTCAGGGAGGTAACACAACAAATATCACTTTAAATGTCAACCATCTAACACCAGTTCAAAATTATGCTATGTTGGGTTCATGGTCATTCCCAAATTCTTTCTTTGATGAAGAAATCAACGCTCTTATAGGAATGTGCCCACTACATTCAGCATACTATCAAAGCGAGCGTGGGACAACACAAACTGACATTGCAGACGAAGATTCAAATATATCGAGTTTTGGTAATTAGTTCGTTGCTATATGGCTAAGAGACATGGACCTCTCGATACATGAGAGGAGACTTAACATCTCACCTTCGATGAACATAAAAAGGGGAAACTAAGTTGCCGCAGTAAAATATTCCCAAATTGACCGTCTGTAAAGACGAAAAAAGCCATATATATATACTTTATATGTTATATATATATATATATATATATATATATATATATATATATATATATATATATATATATATATATATATATATATATATATATATATATATATATATATATATATATATATATGTATATATATGTATAGATTTATATATAGTTGCATATATATATATATTTTATATATATATATATATATATGTATACATATATATATATATATATATATATATATATATATATATATATATATATATTTTATATATTTATATTTGGTACACACTAATATAACTGATCATATGGATGTGTATTTTCTGCCGGCTACTAATCAATAATTTATATTTCTTTTTATGAAATTTGTGTTATTCTAGTCTGAATAGGATAGATTAGTACACCGTTTAACCTTTCTTTGGAAATATGAAGAAACTGCGACATGTCCAGCTATCCGGCAATGGTTTCTGCAAGGATCGCCTCTTCGATGTCTGTGTAACTGTAAAGTTACAGTGACGCAACATGGCGACCGGGGCATTTGCCATTGTGGGAATACAACTCACAACTAGATTTTAGAACGTAACGCAACTTACAACTAGATGTGTAGAACGTAACGCAACATACAACTAGATGTGTAGATAGTAACGCAACTTACAACTAGATGTGTAGAACGTAACGCAACTTACAACTAGATGTGTAGAACGTAACGCAACATACAACTAGATGTGTAGATAGTAACGCAACTTACAACTAGATGTGTAGAACGTAACGCAACTTACAACTAGATGTGTAGAACATAACGCAACTTACAACTAGATGTGCAGAACATAACGCAACTACACTAGATGTGAGAACGTACGCAACACAACTAGATTGTAGAACGTAACGCAACTTACAACTAGATGTGTATAACGTAACGCAACTTACAACTAGATGTGTAGAACGTAACGCAACTTACAACTAGATGTGTAGAACGTAACGCAACATACAAATAGATGTGTAGAACGTAACGCAACATACAAACCTCAAGTTCAAGGTGTATCATCAGTCCAAAGAGCTGCATGGCTGTGGAGAGGCAGTCGTTAACGGAGGAAGTCAGGCTGTCAATGGGCGACATCTGGTTTATGGGCATCATGCCCTGACCTCTTCCCCAGTGTGAGGGCACCACTGGTGACCGTAATTCCACTCATCATCTTATTAACTAATCGAGTAACGAACTAAAATAATCCTTCCCCCGAAGCTACGGATTATGTGAATATTGCTGAGAACCGATGCAGCAGAACCACCAGCGAAAAAAGGGAAAAGCAGACAACATGGAAGACAAAGATGAGAGACGTTCAGGTGTCAGGAAAAGTATGCCAAAAACAGAGAGGCTTAGGTTAAAACACATCCGTATCCTATACTGGAACTGCAGAAGTATCCGTCAACGAGGTCTTGTCTTGAAGAAACTTATTTATGAAGCAGACATTATCGCGCTCCAAGAGACCCGTCTACACCAGGCGGATAGAGTGACATGTGCGGGTTTCCCAAGCTTTCCGCAATGGTACTCACGTGGGTCAAGCAGTCCCGGGAAAAAGATCTCCAGGTCTCGGAGATAGACACTTCTGCTTCTAACTCAGACGACTTGCATCTCCAGGCAGTAACAATTAACGCACCAAAAGTTTATACTTGTTAATATCTATGTCTGCAATCATAAAATGGACAATGACAGGTGGAATATATTACAAGATATCTGTCTTCATGCTCCATCCAGTGTCATTATGTGCGGTGACTTCAACGTCAGGGGAAAGCTGTGGGGCAATAGTATTGCTAATGAGCAGGGTGAGGCACTGGATGAGGTATTAACTGAAACGGACTTAGTCTGTCTGAATGATGGCAGGCCCGCACGTCTACCTGACAGACAGGGGTGACACAGATAGTGTATTTGATCCGCTCTGGTTTTCAGAGCTGAATGCATGGTGCCGCTGGGATGTTCTCGGACACCATGGCAGTGGTCATCTACCTTGTCCAATACTGGTAACATAATCAGCTATGATGAGATCACAGAATCGCCCCTCAACTTTCCAGTATGACAGACACTAACCTAATGTCGTCAGTCAGCTGCGAATAAAGGCACATTGTTCATCAATTAAAACAAGAACACCGTTATTACATCAATTAACGCGGAGGTGGAGGACTCTTGAATGACATCAAACAATGTACAGATGTGCTTATTTACACCGATGGTCAGTCATTCGCCAACATCGCTTGGCGTGGGTTTTTCACTCTCAGGAGGAAAAATAATAAAATAGCCAAGTGGGGCCCACAACAACCACGCAGTTTGACATTTGAGGTTCGGGCGGTTACGAAGACGGCGAGCTGATTGGTATCTCACAACTACTCTCGCGTTTTCATACTCAGTGACTCCATGAGCATGATTTATAAAGTCGAATCAGGAATGGTGAGACGCAACTGGGTGGACGTACTGGCAGACAATGATCAGAGAAATCACCTTCATTTCTGTTTTCTGGGCACGCTGGAGTTAAGGGTAATGAACGAGCTGATAGATTGGTTAGCTGGGTACAATATCAGAGGGAGCTGCCATGTATCGAAATGACATTCTTCACGCATTCAGAGAGTCTTTCTGAACATAGGAGTTTTAGGGTTATGAATCCCACTCGCTTACCAAGTTGAACGAAATGGGTGTTAATATTGGTATGCCAGAAAGAACGACATACTAAATATGCAAAGATATTGATTAATCAACATCGAACTGGCGTGTTGGGTTGCTGGACGCTGATGGATTTGCTGAGACGGAATCGGAGCACCTTTACTTGTCCGGATAGCTATGATGATAGTCGTCCTCATATAACTGATAACTTTCCAGCAACCACCATGGTGGACACCTGAGATTGCGGAGGCATGGGCTGAAAAAAGGATGGTAACCAGAGCATTGGAAAAAGCAATAAAATCACAAAATCTCTCAGTGGAACGCAGAAGGGCCCTGACAGAAAGAAAGGTATGGCTATACATTTCAAGCAGATTGCAAGAGAAGCCAAGCACATTATATGGGATACATTCTGCATTGAAATTGGAAACGAGCTATCACTCGCAAAATTCTGGAGATTGCATCGCAGTATGAATGGTGGTGGGAGATCTTTTTCAATGCCTAATCTGACTATGGACAGTGGGGAAATCTTGAGGACATGAGGAGAGCGGTGAGGTGTTCTTGTATAACTTTATTCTCCAGACAGAAAAGAAAGACATAGATGAACGTAAAAGGATACAACAAGCTTTTCAATAAGAGTATCCATACTGGTGCTATTCCTAATGATTGTCTTCACAACTATCTGAGTCCCTTGCCAAATCTGGAAAAGACTCCCAAAAGGATATATAATTATTACTTTGCAAAACAACTGCCTGCAAACTGCTTGAAAACATTCATAGCTCGTAGAGTTTCAACTATAGTGGAGACAAATGGTCTTTTCCCCTCCACTCTAGGTGCCTATCGTCCAGGAAAGGACACCTGGTGCAATGCAGCGGTTTTTGCATATGATGCGTATGAGAGGTTTCAGATGGGGATGGAAACAGCAGCAGCTGACATTGATTTACAGGACGCATATACTAGTGTCTATTACAACTTACTTATACAGTTATTAATGGATATGCAGATGGAGTCAGGCTTGGTCAGGTGAATTACTGCTGCATATTTTGAACGAATGTTATCATGGGTTGTGGTTCATGGGCATCACAACCACAACTTCCCAATGTGTCTTCCTCAGGGATCACCACTCTCGCCAGTCCTGTTCAATGTATACACCGTCGGGGTAACCAGAACACAAAGGTTCGGAATTGGCAGAACAATGTCGTACACCGATGATATTCAGGTGTATTACATGGGCAAGGACAGAAATGAGATCTCATCTGCATTACAATGAACTGGAAACGGATTGGTGACTGGTGCAATGAATTCGAAGCGAATGTGAACCCGGCAAAGTCTTCTCTGACATGGTTCTCTCTGAACACTCACATGGTAAAGACACATACTCCAGTTGTTTGCATGTGTAACAAAGACATAGACAGAAGCGAACCACTAAAATATATTGGTATAAAAGTTTACAGAAGCATGTCATTTAAGAGCTCAAGACAATCATCCAGATTGTCAATACACTTGGGTGACGCTGTAGAGAATGGGCCCCGGGTGTCGTCAATGCGGCGATACCTGCACTCGTGGATCAGCACTCCCATCCAGGTGATATCATTATCTACACCGATAGCTCTGTCAGACGCGGAACCAGAACATCGTCGGCTTATTCGGCACAGCGAAACGGTCGCTCACTTCATGAGGACTGCGGCGCATTCGAGACAACGACATCGATCATGATTATGGAGATCACCCGCCTCCAGGACTCTGTAATGGGTGGCTGAGCAACAGGTAGCCCATACGATTATCATATCAGACTCGATGAATATGCTTCAAATGATTGAATCTGGAAGTATGCGTGTGGAATGGGTGTATAGTATTCGGAGATCACATCTCAAGAAAATGACTTGGCTGTACACACCTGGACATGCTGGAGTGCAGGGTAACGAGCTTGCTGACTTTCTTGCAAACAATGCCCCGACTCAAACGGGCAGAAGTTGGACAGAGATGATATCATCAATGCGGTACGCCCCAATTATGTGACATGGGCAAGTATCAGACATTGGAACGAGTTCGAGAATTAGGCGTTAAGTTTGAACGTGCCAGACAGTATCGTCTTCGTGGTAGGGAGAGAAGATATTGTAATAAACTTATCATGGGTACGGTGAGCAAATGGACTTTGGGATGGTTGCTGTAGCGGAGGACAGAGAATGCATGGAAATGCCCAATGTGCCATGACGTCGATCTCATAACATAACATAACTGATCATATAGGGGATATAAAATATAATATATATAAAATTCTACAAACTAATTTCACCATCTTCTAAATTACATCGAATATCATAACCGGTGATACGGGATACATGTACCGTCGGTGAGATCGTCATATGTCGGATATCATAACTGGTGCTACGGGATTCATGTACCGTCGGTGAGATCGTCATATGTCGGATATCATAACCGGTGCTACGGGATTCATGTACCGTCGGTGAGATCGTCATGTGTCGGATATCAAACTGGTGCTACGGATTCATGTCGCCGGTGAGATCGTCATTTTCGGATATCATAACTGGCTAGGGATTCATGTACGTGGGTGAGATCGTCATTGTCGGATATCATAACTGGTGCTACGGATTCATGTCCCGTCGGTAAATCGTCATGTGTCGGATATCATAACCGGTGATAGGGATGGATGTCCCGTCGGTAGATCGTCATGTTCGGATACCCAACTGGTGCTAGGGATTCATGTACTTGGGGAGATCGTCATATGTCGGATATCATAACTGGTGCTACGGGATTCATGTACTGTCGGTGAGATCGTCATATGTCGGATATCATAACTGGTGCTACGGGATTAATGTAACGTCGGTGAGATCGTCATGTGTCGGATATCATAACTGGTGCAGGGGTTTCAGGGTACTGTCGGTGAGATCGTCATGTTGGATATCATAACCGGTGCTAGGGATTCATGTCCCTGTCGGTGAGATCGTCATTGTCGGATATCATAACCGGTGCTAGGGATTCATGTACCTCGTGAGATCGTCATTGTGGATATCAAAACCCGGTGCTATGATTCATGTACCGTCGGTGAGATCGTCATTTTGGGGATATCATAACGGGGTGCTAGGGGATTCATGTCCCCTCGTTGAGATCGTCATGGGAGGGTATCATAACCGGTGATACGGGATTCATGTACTGTCGGTGAGATCTGCATGTGTCGGATATCATATCCGGTGCTACGGGATTCATGTACCGTCGGTGAGATCGTCATGTGCCGGATATCATAACCGGTGCTATGGGATTCATGTACTGTCGGTGAGATCGTCAGTGTCGGATATCAAAACCCTGGTGCTACGGGATTCATGTACCGTCAGTGAGATCGTCATGTGTCGGATATCATAACTGGTGCTCGGGATTCATGTCTGTCGGTGAGATCGTCTGTGTCGGATATCTAACTGGCTGGGATTCTTTTGGTGAGATCGTCATGTGTCGGATATCATAACTGGTGCTAGGGGACATGTACTGTCGGTGAATCGTCATGTTCGGATATCATAACCGGTGCTGGGGATTCAGTACCCTCGATGAGATCGTCATGTGTCGGATATCATAACTGGTGCTAGGGGATTCATGTCCGTCGGTGAGATCGTCAGGCGGTATCATAACGGGTGCTCGGGATTCATGCCCCTCGATGAGATCGTCGGGGGGGTATCATAACCGGTGATCGGATTCATGCTGTCGGTGAGATCTGCATGTGTGGGATATCATACCCGGTGCTACGGGATTCATGTCCGTCGGTGGATCGTCATCCGGATATCATAACCGGTGTTTGGGATTCATGTACTTCGGTGAGATCGTCGTGTCGGATATCTGGTTATATGGGTTCATGTATCGTCGGTGAGATCGTCATTTTCGGATATATAACTGGTGCAGGGTTCATGTACCGTCTGAGATCGTCATTTTCGGATATCATAACTGGTGCTGGGGATTCATGTACTGTCGGTGAGATCCCCCTGTCGGATATCATAACCGGTGATAGGGGATAAATGTACCATCGGTGAGACGTCATGTCGGATATCTAGATGCACGGAATCATGTACTGTCGGTGAGATCGTCATGGATCGGATATCATAACTGGTGCTACAAGATTCATACTGTCGGTGATATCGTATGTCGGATATCAAACCGGTGCTCGGTTTCTGTACCGTCGGTGAGATCGTCATGTGTCGGATATCAAACCGTGCTCGGGTTCATTTGTCGGTAGATCTCATGTGTGGGATATCAAACCGGTGATACGGGATGGATGTACCGTGGTGAGATCGTCATGTGTCGGATATTCGGTCCCCGGGTTCATTACTGTCGGTGAATCGTCATGTGTCGGATATCATAACTGGTGCTGGGGGATTCATGTCTGTCGGTTGTGTCGTTGGGATATCTCTGGTGCTACGGATGCATGTACTGTCGGTGAATCGTTATGTGTCGGATATCTAACTGGTGCTAGGGGATTCTGTACTGTCGGTAGATCGTCATGTGTCGGATATCAAAACCCGGTGCTCGGATTCATGCCTCGATGAGATCGTCATGTGTCGGATATCATAACTGGTGCTATGGGATTCATGTACCGTCGGTGAGATCTCATGTCGGATATCATAACTGGTGCTCGGGATTCATTCTCCCCGGTGAGATCTTTGGTCGATATCATAATGGTGCTCGGGATTCATGTACCGTCGGTGAGATCCCCTGTGTCGGATATAAAACTGGTGCTACGGGATTCATGTATCGTCGGTGAGATCGTCATGTGTCGGATATCATAACCGGTGATACGGGATGGATGTACCGTCGGTGAGATCGTCATGTGTCGGATATCTAACGGGTCCTGGGATTCATCTACTAGATCGCTTGGTCGGATATCATAACTGGTGCTACGGGATTCATGTACTGTCGGTGAGATCGTCAGGGTCGGATATCATAACTGGTGCTAGGGGTTTCGTCCGTCGGTGAGATCGTCGGTCGGATATCCCTTTGGTGCTCGGGATGCATGTACTTCGGTGAGATCGTCGTGGATATCATAACTGGTGCTACGGGTTCTGCCCGTCGGGGGAATCGTCATGTTCGGATTCAAAACCGGTGCTAGGGGATTCATGTCCCTCGATGAGATCGTCATGTCGGATATCATAACTGGTGCATGGGATTCATGTACCGTCTGAGATCGCGTGTGGATTCATAACTGGTCACGGGATTCATGTCCCCTCGATGAGATCGTCATGGGGGGGTATCATAACCGGTGATACGGGATTCAGTCTGTCGGTGAGATCGCGTTCGGATATCATATCCTCTCGGGATTCATGTACCGTCGGTGGATCTTATGTCCCGGATTCATAACCGGTGTTTGGGATTCATGTACTGTCGGTGGATCGTCATGTGTCGGATATCATACGGTGCTCGGGATTCATGTACCGTCTGAGATCGTCATGTGTCGGATATCATAACTGGTGCTACGGGATTCATGTACTGTCGGTGAATCGTCATGTGTCGGATATCAAACCGGTATAGGGATAAATGTACCGTCGGTAAATGCGGTTCGGATATCAAACGGTGCTACGGGTTTCATGTACTGTCGGTAAATCGTCATGTGTCGGATTCAAACGGTGCCAGGATGATGTACTGTCGGTGAGATCGTCATGTGTCGGATATCATAACTGGTGCTACAGGATTCATGTACTGTCGGTGAGATCGGCATGTGCGGATATCAAAACCCGGGTGCTACGGGATTCATGTACTGTCGGTGAGATCGTCATGTGTCGGATATCATATCCGGTCTCAGGATTCATGTACTGTCGGTGAATCGTCATGTGTCGGATATCCAAACCGGTTATATGGGATTCATGTATCGTCGGTGAGATCGTCATGTGTCGGATATCATAACCGGTGATAGGGATTCTTTATCCGTCAGTGAGATCGTCATGTGTCGGATATCATAGACGGTGCTCGGAATTGTACTGTCGGTGAGATCGTCATGGATCGGATATCAAAACCCTGGTGCTACAAGATTCATGCACGTCGGTGATATCGTCATGTGTCGGATATCATAACCGGTGCTACGGGATTCATGTACTGTCGGTGAGATCGTCATGTGTCGGATATCATAACCGGTGATACGGGATGGATGTACCGTCGGTGAGATCGTCATGTGTCGGATATCATAACTGGTGCTACGGATTCATGTACTGTCGGTGAGATCGTCATGTGTCGGATATCATAACTGGTGCTACGGGATTCATGTCTGTCGGTTAGATCGTCATTGTCGGATATCAACTGGTGCTACGGATCATACTGTCGGTGAGATCGTTATGTGTCGGATATCATAACTGGTGCTCGGGATTCATGTACTGTCGGTGAGATCGTCATTTTCGGATATCATAACCGGTGCTACGGGATTCATGTACCCTCGATGAGATCGTCATGTGTCGGATATCATAACTGGTGCTATGGGATTCATGTACCGTCGGTGAGATCGTCATGTGTCGGATATCATAACTGGTGCTACGGGATTCTTTACTGCCGGTGAGATCGTCATGTTGTGTCGGATATCATAACTGGTCCCTGGGATTCATGTACCGTCGGTGAGATCGTCATGTGTCGGATATAATAACTGGTGCTACTGGATTCATGTACTGTCGGTGAGATCGTCATGTGTCGGATATCATAACCGGTGATACGGGATGGATGTACCGTCGGTGAGATCGTCATGTGTCGGATATCTATTTTGGTGCTACGGATTCATGTAATGTCGGTGAGATCGTCATGTCGGATATCATAACTGGTCTGATTCATGTTATGTCGGTGAGATCTCATGTGTCGGATACCCTAAAACTGGTGCTACGGGATTCATGTACTGTCGGTGAGATCGCAGTGTCGGATATCATAACTGGTGCTACGGATTCATGTACTGTCGGTGAGATCGTCATGTGTCGGATATCATAACTGGTGCTCGGATTCAGTACTGTCGGTGAGATCGTCATGTGTCGGATATCATAACCGGTGCTATGGGATTCATGTACCCTCGATGAGATCGTCATGTGTCGGATATCATAACTGGTGCTATGGGATTCATGTACCGTCGGTGAGATCGTCATTTTCGGATATCTAACTGGTGCTACGGGATTCATGTACCCTCGATGAGATCGTCATGGGAGGGTACCCAAACCGGTGATACGGGATTCATGTACTGTCGGTGAGATCTGCATGTGTCGGATATCATATCCGGTGCTACGGGATTCATGTACCGTCGGTGAGATCGTCATGTGCCGGATATCATAACCGGTGCTATGGGATTCATGTACTGTCGTGAGATCGTCATGTGTCGGATATTAACTGGTCTCGGATTCATGTACCGTCAGTGAGATCGTCATGTGTCGGATATCATAACTGGTGCTACGGGATTCATGTACTGTCGGTGAGATCGTCATGTGTCGGATATCATAACCGGTGATACGGGATAAATGTACCGTCGTGAGATCGTCATGTGTCGGATATCTTTTTGATTCTACGGATTCATGTACTGTCGGTGAGATCGCCCTGTGTCGGATATCATAACTGGTCTACAGGGATGCATTCTGTCGGTGAGATCGTCATGTCGGATATCCTAACTGGTGCTACGGGATTCATGTACTGTCGGTGAGATCGGCATGTGTCGGATATCTAACCGGTGCTACGGATTCATGTACTGTCGGTGAGATCGTCATTTTCGGATATCATATCCGGTGCTACAGGATTCATGTACTGTCGGTGAGATCGTCATGTGTCGGATATCATAACCGGTTATATGGGATTCATGTATCGTCGGTGAGATCGTCATGTGTCGGATTCATAACCGGGTGATACGATTCATATACCGTCGGTGAGATCGTCATTTTCGGATATCATAGACGGTGCTCGAATTCATGTCTGTCGGTGAGATCGTCATGGATCGGATATCATAACTGGTCTACAAGATTCATGCACTGTCGGTGATATCGTCATTTTCGGATATCATAACCGGTGCTACGGGATTCATGTACTGTCGGTGAGATCGTCATGTGTCGGATATCATAACCGGTGATACGGGATGGATGTACCGTCGTTGAGATCGTCATTGTCGGATATCATAACTGGTGCCAGGATTCATGTACTGTCGGTGAGATCGTCATGTCGGATATCATAACTGGTGCTGGGATTCTGTACTGTCGGTTAGATCGTCATGTGCCCGGGATATCATAACTGGTGCTACGGATGCATGTACTGTCGGTGAGATCGTTATGTGTCGGATATCATAACTGGTGCTACGGATTCATGTACTGTCGGTGAGATCGCTCAGTGTCGGATATCATAACCGGTGCTGGGATTCATGTCCCCTCGATGAGATCGTCATGTTCGGATATCATAACTGTGCTATGGATTCATGTACCGTCGGTGAGATCGTCATGTGGGATATCAACTGGTGCTACGGGTTCATGCCCGGTTGAGATCGTCATGTGTGTGTCGGATATCATAACTGGTGCTACGGGATTCATGTACCGTCGGTGAGATCGTCATGTGTCGGATATAATAACTGGTGCTACTGGATTCATGTACTGTCGGTGAGATCGTCGTGTCGGATATCTAACCGGTGATACGGGATGGATGTACCGTCGGTGAGATCGTCATGTGTCGGATACCCAAACTGGTGCTACGGATTCATGTAATGTCGGTGAGATCGTCATCTTTCGGATATCATAACTGGTGTTTTACGGATTCATGTTATGTCGGTGAGATCGTCATGTGTCGGATATCATAACTGGTGCTACGGATTCATGTATGTCGGTGAGATCGTCATGTGTCGGATATCATAACTGGTGCTACGGGTTCATGTACTGTCGGTGGATCGTCATGTCGGATATCATAACTGGTGCTACGGATTCATGTACTGTCGGTGAGATCGTCATGTGTCGGATATCATAACCGGTGCTGGGATTCATGTACCCTCGATGAGATCGTCATGTGTGGATATCATAACTGGTGTATGGGATTCTGTACCGTCGGTGAGATCGTCTGTGTCGGATTCTGCTGGTGCTACGGATTCATGTACCCTCGATGAGATCGTCGGGAGGTATCAAACCGGTGATACGGGATTCATGTACTGTCGGTGAGATCTGCATGTGTCGGATATCATATCCGGTGCTACGGGATTCATGTACCGTCGGTGAGATCGTCATGTGCCGGATATCATAACCGGTGCTATGGGATTCATGTACTGTCGGTGAGATCGTCATGTGTCGGTTATCATAACTGGTGCTACGGGATTCATGTACCGTCAGTGAGATCGTCATGTGCCCGGATATCATAACTGGTGCTACGGGATTCATGTACTGTCGGTGAGATCGTCATGTGTCGGATATCATAACCGGTGATACGGGATAAATGTACCGTCGGTGAGATCGTCATGTGTCGGATACCCATAACTGGTGCTCAGGATTCATGTACTGTGGGTGAGGATCGTCATGTGTCGGATA
This sequence comes from Arion vulgaris, assembly GCA_020796225.1. NCBI lineage: Eukaryota > Metazoa > Mollusca > Gastropoda > Stylommatophora > Arionidae > Arion > Arion vulgaris. The sequence continues at coordinate 8,665,282 of CM036764.1, read as the reverse complement.
TCATAACTGGTGCTACGGATGCATGTACTGTCGGTGAGATCGTCATGTGTCGGATTCATAACTGGTGCTGGGATTCTGTCTGTCGGTGAGATCGGCATGTGTCGGATATCATAACCGGTGCTACGGATTCATGTACTGTCGGTGAGATCGTCATGTGTCGGATATCATATCCGGTGCTACAGGATTCATGTACTGTCGTGAGATCGTCATGTGTCGGATATCTAACCCGGTTATATGGGATTCATGTATCGTCGGTGAGATCGTCATTTTCGGATATCATAACCGGTGATCAGGATTCATATACCGTCGGTGAGATCGTCATGTGTCGGATATCATAGACGGTGCTACGGAATTCATGTACTGTCGGTGAGATCGTCATGGATCGGATATCCCTTTGGTGCTACAAGATTCATGCACTGTCGGTGATATCGTCATGTGTCGGATATCATAACCGGTGCTGGGTTATGTACTGTCGGTGAGATCGTCATGTGTCGGATATCATAACCGGTGATACGGGATGGATGTACCGTCGGTGAGATCGTCATGTGTCGGATATCATAACTGGTGCTACGGTTCATGTCTGTCGGTGAGATCGTCATTTGTCGGATATCATAACTGGTGCTACGGGATTCATGTACTGTCGGTTAGATCGTCATTTTCGGATTCATAACTGGTGCTACGGATGCTGTATTGTTGGTAGATCGTTATTTTCGGATATCATAACTGGTGCTACGTTCATGTACTGTCGGTGAGATCGTCATGTCGGAAAATCATAACCCGGTGCTACGGTTTCCCATGGCCTCGATGAGATCGTCATGTGTCGGATATCATAACTGGTGCTATGGGATTCATGTACCGTCGGTGAGATCGTCATGTGTCGGATATCATAACTGGTGCTACGGGATTCATGTTACTGCCGGTGAGATCGTCATGTTGTCGGATATCATAACTTGCTACAGGGATTCATGTACCGTCGTGAGATCGTCATTTTCGGATATATAACTGGTGCACTGGATTCATGTACTGTCGGTGAGATCGTCATGTGTCGGATATCATAACCGGTGATACGGGATGGATGTACCGTCGGTGAGATCGTCATGTGTCGGATATCATAACTGGTGCTCGGGATTCATGAATGTGGTGAGATCGTCATGTGTCGGATATCATAACTGGTGCTACGGATTCATGTTATGTCGGTGAGATCTAATGTGTCGGATATCATAACTGGTGCTCGGATTCATGTACTGTCGGTGAGATCGTCATGGGTCGGATATCATAACTGGTGCTACGGGATTCATGTACTGTCGGTGAGATCGTCATGTCGGATATCATAACTGGTGCTACGGGGTTCATGTCTGTCGGTGAGATCGTCATGTGTCGGATATCATAACCGGTGCTATGGGATTCATGTACCCTCGATGAGATCGTCATGTGTCGGATATCATAACTGGTGCTATGGGATTCATGTACCGTCGGTGAGATCGTCATGTGCCCGGATATCATAACTGGTGCTACGGGATTCATGTACCCTCGATGAGATCGTCATGGGAGGGTATCATAACCGGTGATACGGGATTCATGTACTGTCGGTGAGATCTGCATGTGTCGGATATCATATCCGGTGCTACGGGATTCATGTACCGTCGGTGAGATCGTCATGTGCCGGATATCATAACCGGTGCTAGGGATTCATGTACTGTCGGTGAGATCGTCATTTTCGGATATCATAACCGGTTTTATATGGGATTCATGTATCGTCGTGAGATCGTCATTTTCCGGATATCATAACTGGTGCTACGGATTCAGTACCGTCGGTGAGATCGTCATGTGTCGGATATCATAACTGGTTCTACGGGATTCATGTACTGTCGGTGAGATCGTCATGTGTCGGATATCATAACCGGTGATACGGGATAAATGTACCATCGGTGAGATCGTCATGTGTCGGATATCATAACTGGTGCTACGGGATTCATGTACTGTCGGTGAGATGGTCATGTGTCGGATATCATAACTGGTGCTACGGGATTCATGTACTGTCGGTGAGATTGTCATGTGTCGGATATCATAACTGGTGCTGGGATTCATGCTGTCGGTGAGATCGTCATGTGTCGGATATCATAACTGGTGCTATGTGAGTCATGTACCGTCGGTGAGATCGTCGTTCGGATATCCAACTGGTGCTACGGGATTCATGTACTGTCGGTGAGATCGTCAGGGTCGGATATCATAACTGGTGCTACAGGATTCATGTACTGTCGGTGAGATCGTCATGTGTCGGATATCATAACTGGTGCTATGGGATTCATGTACCGTCGGTGAGATCGTCATGTGTCGGATATCATAACTGGTGCTACGGATTCATGTACCCTCGATGGAATCGTCATGGGAGGGTATCATAACCGGTGATACGGATTCATTATCGGTGAGATCTGCATGTGTCGGATATCATATCCGGTGCTCGGATTCATGTACCGTCGGTGAGATCGTCATGTTCGGATATCATACCCGGTGCTACAAAATTCATGTACTGTCGGTGAATCGTCATGTGTCGGATATCATAACCTTTTGGGATTCATGTATCGTCGGTGAGATCGTCATGTGTCGGATATCATAACCGGTGATACGGGATTCATATACCGTCGGTGAGATCGTCATGTGTCGGATATCATAGACGGTGCTACAAATTCATGTACTGTCGGTGAGATCGTCATGGATCGGATATCATAACTGGTGCTACAGGATTCATGCACTGTCGGTGATATCGTCATGTGTCGGATATCATAACCGGTGCACGGGATTCATGTACCGTCTGAGATCGTCATGTCGGATATCATAACCGGTGCTGGATTCATGTGACTGTCGGTGAGATCGTCATGTGTCGGATATCTAACCGGTGATACGGGATTCTGTACCGTCGGTAGATCGTCATGTGTCGGATATCATAACTGGTGCTACGGATTCATGTACTGTCGGTAAAATCGTCATTTTCGGATATCATAACTGGTGCTCGGATTCATGTACTGTTGGTGAGATCGTCATGTGTCGGATATCATAACCGGTGCTACGGGATTCATGTACCCTCGATGAGATCGTCATGTGTCGGATATCATAACTGGTGCTATGGGATTCATGTACCGTCGGTGAGATCGTCATGTGTCGGATATCATAACTGGTGCTACGGATTCATGACGCCGGTGAGATCGTCATGTGTCGGATATCATAACTGGTGCTACGGGATTCATGTACTGTCGGTGAGATCGTCATGTTTCGGATTTATAACCGGTGCTACGGGATTCATGTACCCTCATAGATCGTCTGTGTCGGATATCATAACTGGTGCTATGGGATTCATGTACCGTCGGTGAGATCGTCAGTGTCGGATATCAAACTGGTGCTTCCGGGATTCATGTCCCTCGATGAGATCGTCATGGGAGGTTGAACCGGTGATACGGATTCATGTACTGTCGGTGAGATCTGCATGTGTCGGATATCATATCCGGTGCTACGGGATTCATGTACCGTCGGTGAGATCGTCATGTGTCGGATATCATAACCGGTGCTACGGGATTCATGTACCGTCGGTGAGATCGTCATTTTCGGATATCATAACTGGTGCCTGGGATTCATGTACCGTCGGTGAGATCGTCATGTGTCGGATATCATAACTGGTGCTACGGGATTCATGTACCCTCGATGAGATCGTCATGGGAGGGTATGATAACCGGTGATACGGGATTCATGTACTGTCGGTGAGATCTGCATGTGTCGGATATCATATCCGGTGCTACGGGATTCATGTACCGTCGGTGAGATTGTCATGTGTCGGATATCATAACCCTGTGCTCGGGATTCATGTACCGTCGTTGAGATCGTCATTTTCGGATATCATATCCGGTGCTACGGGATTCATGTACCGTCGGTGAGATCGTCATGTGTCGGATATCATATCCGTGCTCGGATTCATGTACCGTCGGTGAGATCGTCATGAGTAACAAATAGAAAGGAACACATATGGTTACTCACAATAATGTTGGTTATATTAATCAATATATATGGTGACAATTGTAAAAGGGGATTTCAATGACAAGGTAGACTAAACAACTGACCGATACGGCAATGCATGACACATATAGGATTTAAACATGGATTGCAATATGTGGCAACAAGGTCAGGCGAAGATTGCGACAGTGACAATACAGTAATGGTGGTGACATAAATAATACACTTAAAGAAGTTAACGATGGGCACCAGAAACATGAAATCTCATTCAACCATACTCAATTCTAGCGCAATAACTGAACGACTCACTTAATGAAACGCATTAAACAAAAAAGTTATAACAATATAGAAAATAAAATAGAAACAACAGAAGAACAGTGGCAAATGCTGAAATAATTAATCCAACAAACGTCAAAGGAAGTAGCCTCAACAACATGTCAACGGAACAAATAAAAATGGATGACGAAAGACAGTATGGAATTAATAAAAAATAATTATTTTTGTCCCGTAATCTTATCTATGCCATTATCTGTTAGCGGTGTAACAAGGCTTATATCGGCGAGACAGGCAAGAGGCTCAGTGACCGATTCGCCCAACACTTACGCGACATACGCCAATGTTCTGTGACCCCTGTAGCCACCCATTTCAATGATACTGGCCATTTAGGTGCTCACGATGTCCAGGTCACAGCCATCCGATCATGTTCCTCGGATGATCGCACTCGATTTGCTCTGGAGAATCGGTTGATTTCTTTGTATGGTACCTGCGACCACGCGGGCTCAACGTATTACATTCTTATGCTTTTTAGTACTTTCTCTTCCCATGCTTTGTAATCTATATGGGTATATGTTGCATGTATTCATGTTATATTCCATTCTTATGCTTCTTAGTACTTTCCCTCCATGCTTTGTAATCTATATGGGTATATGTTGCATGTATTCAAGTTATATATTTACTAGATGTTTCATTGTTTCTTTTCCTTTCTATTTCTAGTTTTATGTGTGTTTTTTGTGTTACATTTATTTCGTTATTCGTTTTTATTCCAGATTTTCCTTAGATACGTTTGTATTTGGTCGTCCATTTGTGTTTCATTTTAATTTGTCACTCCTGTTTGTTCGTTTGCTTGATAAAGGCCTTGTTGGTCGAAACGTTGCTGTATTTTGTCATTGTTTTTGTAATTTGTAAATCTACAGTACTTTGTAATTACGTGTTTTGCCAATCAAATAGTTTTACTGCAGTTCCATATATATATACTGAATATGGAATTAATAGAAAATCGAAAGAAAAACAAACAAAATCAATGGGACTATTATCAGATCAATAATGAAATAAGACATCAATATAAAACCACAAAAAAGAGTGCTTAAAAGAAAACACAATCAAATCGAATATGTCATCCACGACATATTTAGGACGGCCAGTAGAGCTGCCTTTGCTCTAGTACCCACGTTTTTAAGCTCTTTGTGATCCCATCCTTTCCGGGCGACTTTCTGAGCTTCAGTTCCCTTAATGCCTCTTCCAACTCATTACAGGTGAATGTATCCTTTAGGTAACTATCAGCTTTTCTTGGCTCGCGTTGGAGGGCTCTAGCTTTTCTCTTTGTGTCATCGACGTTTTCTTTTGCTCTGCTTACTCTTCTGACTTTGGCATATTTTTGCATTAAGTTGTTTACGACTTCCTTTCCCGAGGACACCTTTTTGTCTTGTTCAAGGACTATTAGGGGTCGGCAGGTGTTTTCGTCACTCATCGCTTTTGCTAGCTTCCACAATTTATGGCTGTCCCTATCAAGGTTCAGGGATTCGGTCTTATCAAGGAATGGTTTCCCGTGCCGCTTTCAGGATTGCTTGTGAGAGTTTCCTTTGCCACGGATCGCATGTGTTTCTTTTCCTGCATGTTGATGTGTTCAACATTGGCATCTGTCAGTGCGCCGTACTGTTTCCTATTTGCTTTTTTGTAGTTCCACCCTGGTAACCACATTTTGGCCTCAGGTACACATGATGTTGAAGTTCTGACACGTGAGTCCTTCTCAATGATAGACATGCAGTTCTGGAAGAAGTGTGTTGAACATGTGCTCCGAGAGGAAGATGAGTACTGGCACCGAGATGGATTACAATTTGTCCAGCCAGTAACAATTATCAACCTCATGGAATCGTCAGATTCGGGATGATACAAATCATATTTTGATTACAGACTGAGAAATAGCAACGTATACATTTCCATATCCAAATGCGTCTACCATCATACAATTTGTGGTGAAGTTAAGACACCCTGGGGTCTAATGGTGACCGAAGGGAGGACTAACTGTTGCATATTGTATCCAAGTTCACGATTGCACATAAAGGGCAACACACTTAATTACTTGACCTATCAAGTTAATATGGAGATACACCTATGAATAGAATTGACATGGACACATTCTAGGGATACTGTAAAATCTAAAATTTGAGCACCCGTATTTGTAATTGTCATAAAAGATCAAAGGAATTCGCCGATGTGCAAAATCCGTAGCATCTATGGACTACTGGTTAGCTTTATTTTAGCGTCATGGATATTCTAAGGCTGCTTGCAAAAAATCACTGATATCCAACAGGTAGTTTTCGAGAAAATCAATTTCAAACGTGCTCACGAATTAATGGACAGACTATAACACATTGGCAATGCAAATAAGCAAAATTCTAACATATTAAAAAGATACAGTAACACATTTATTAAAAACAACTAAATATTTAAAACATTCATTAAAAACAACTAAATTGAATTATGTTAACACACGTTATATTAACACTGTATACATGTTCATTGAAAGCTTGAACTGTTTCTCTATTAGAAAACTATTGGATCAATGGACAACTGCTAGACAATATCAGAGCAATATACACAAATAGCATACGAAAGACAGACTATGAAATGAGGACATCAGAAGCAGAATGGGCATAACTTCATGCACCGAATACATCGAAATACAACAAATGCTGTGGTTTGGACATTTAATGAGAATAAAATACATCCAACCACCAATAACATCATACAATAAAAATATGCGTACTAGAGCTAAGGGATGACCAAGAAAGATGGATAGACAATATCAAGACCCACACATAAATACGGATACAGAAAAACAAGGGCGACTCATCTAGTCCTAGAAGGCAAATTAAAGCTCCCATCCCTACGCTTAACGGCAGGAGTGGGCTGCCAACTACATCTTCCACCTCGAAATAGACAATAGACTGTTTCTCATTTACACAGACACTATATTGTGTCTTCTACTTCCATAGTCCCAAATAAGCGATGTGGAAATCTCAAACCCGAGGAGGTCAGATCAGATCAGATCTGGAGAAAACCATGGGGAGTTTGCAGTAGTTGCCTTTGGCACGACATAAACAAATTAACAAACTAACTAGTGAGAAATCAGGATGAGGTTTCCTTGCTATTGCATGGTAAAAGGGCAGTATAGTATGACATGGAACATATCAGACAACATACTTTCAATTTATTGATACTTTTTTAAATGGTTTAATGATAATATCCTATTATACCCTAATAATGCTAGAAATGTGATCATAATCTTCAACGTTAACGTACTCCACTGTTAATCTAATTGTTTTTAAATCAAAATATATCATAGCTTTGGTGCTGGACAAACTGTCTCTTCCGAATATCATCCTTTTATTCATTTTCTGTGCAATATAACATTCATAACTCAGCGTCCTCCTCCCTAACTTGATTCTAATTTGGGAGTACCTTGTGACTGTCAAACTTTCCCCAGAGATGAATTATATCCTTACGTCATTCTAAATGGACCTCTAAACGACCGAAATGTGTGTTCATTAATCAGGCCCAAACTTGCTCCTGTATCTAATCTTCTACTTTCCCCATCCTAACCTAACAAGAACTAGGGTCTCCCTCATACCTGTGGGACTTGTATGTGCAACACCTCTCAGACCTAATAGTCATGCCAGCCCGTGCAGTCTGTTTTACCGGGCAGCACGCCCGCTTCTCGACAGTATTTATGTCTGCCATCCCTGTGTGCTGGTTGTTCCACAACACCTCTAATAATTAACCAGAAAATGAATGATGATTCCCTTACCTAGATCAGAAAAATGGGCAGGAAATTACATATGTTTGATAGAACATTGCACGCCTTTTTGTAATTTTGCACAGGTATGTGAGTATATGGTTATTTATTGGTGAAACATATTTATAATATTGATATTCCTTATTGTTAAGCAATGGCAAACTACTGAACGTAATAATGCCTAGAAAAATCACAAACAGCGTTACATAGCTGGGGTTGATTCGCAAAGTCATGTAAATTTTTAACTTTTTAACTATTGTTCAACTGGACTTGTTGCATAATATAACTTCAATTTAGCATTTTGTGTTCCCACAATCATGTGCAAGATGATTGCCCTGGCACCAATAACACAGCTAGGGATAACCCTGGACGGTTTGACCAGAGCCAAATATAAACTTTTGGGCCTTCCAATCTCAGCCAACTCTAGATATCTGATTCCGAAGGCCCATAAGTGTACAGTTGGCTCTGCGTCAGACTCAGGTAAAATTATGGAAATCAGACCACGACTACACCCACGTGACCTCGCATTCCAGTATTGGTATATAAAGGCGAATTCATTTTAAAATCAACAAAAAATGCTAAATCAAGTTATATTATGCATCAAGTTAAGTTTAACAATAAGGAATTGCAATATTATGAATATTTTTCAACAATAAAAAACCATAGATTCACAGAATTGAGTAAAATTGCAAAAAAAAGCTTTCAGTGTTCTATCAAACATCTATATTGTCCGGCCCTCTTTTCTGATCTAGGTCAGTGAAAGCCCGTCAGTTGTCTGGCCTAGTTATCTAGAGTTGGCTGTGGTTTGACCTGCTGTCATAATTTCTGGCCAAGTGTCCCGTTTGGTTGCATTGAAAACAACTCATTAGGGCCGAGTTGACGTCAACCGCTTAGCGCAGTTGTTAGTGAACCGCGCAAGGCTGGTGGTCTGGGTTAGCTCCGCAATGTGCGTGGAATTTTCCCGACGACGGCTCTCAGTCGACCCACCTCAAATGGACCAGACATGCTCTGGGAAGTAAGCAGCCGGCGGATGCTACCACATCACCCATTGTGTGCCGACGGTAATGAAAATCGGCTAACACTGTATTGATATATACCGAGGTATGAAAGGGTTCCTAAGAGTTGACGGTCTAGATCCACGCTGCTCCTCTGTTCTCTAACGACCCAACTATGGTTGGTTGGATCTAATCCATTCCTAACGACAATGTTCAACTGATGATTTTTTTTTTTCCTTCGTTCCGGCCTAGCCTGATGGACCAACTTCTATCATGAATTTTACTGTTGTTTTTAGGGACTCCGTTCCTCCGTACAGCTTTTCGCGAAGCTCTGTGTGTTGTGGCCAGTACTCTTTTCTTATACCTGCTAAACGTTGACAGTCTTGCAAGACGTGTTCTGTCGTCATGTCTGCCATATTGCATGGGCACAGGCTAGTTGTACCAATTTTAAATTGATGGAACATGGGGCTCGGAGCTTGTTGTGGCCGGTACGAAGGCGAAATATGGCAACTTGTTCACTGCGAGAGAGACCATAGTATCCGTCACTGTCTGTGTACTGCGGGTGGTCTTTTGCCCATTTGCTTCGATAGTGCGAACCGATGGTTGTTTTGACTTCCTCATAGCTGATCTCGAGATCAGTCTGGGGTAGTCGCCCGCCCTCTTTGGCTAGCTTGTCGGCCGCTTCGTTTTCCCTAATGTTGCAGTGTGACGGTATCCACTGGATGACGGTGCGTTTGAGTGAACTCGTTAGTTCAGCGAGGGACGTTTGAGCTCATTCATCTCAGTTTTGCCGACGCATTTGAGTGCCGTGATGACCGATAGAGCATCGGTGAATATCACGACCTTGTTGCGTGTAGTGTTTCTTCTCTCCAAGATCATTTCGGCCGCCTCTTTGATTGCCTCTGCCTCAGCTCGGTAGTTATTCGAGTATTTGCCAGTAGCAATCGCTTTCTTGACCGTGACTTTCTTTGAGATTTTAAGCACTATTCCTCCTCCGCCATCGCTTATTGCGTTAGTTGCCGATCCGTCCGTGTAGACGTGCGTCCACTCATTTTCAGGTACTCTGATTCTATGTGTTCTTCTGATGCAGTTTTTTGTCGAGGTTTGTTTGATCCCTTTTGCCCCAGTATGCCTGGGATTGATTCGATTAGTTCTGGCATTTTTGTTTTCCATGGCGGACACTTGTCAATTGCCGGGATTGGTTTGGCTGTGCATTTGGACAGGACTGGATGGTCTGTGGTCAGTGCGTTAGAGATTCTAACGAAGTTAGATCTCTGTATTCTCCATTTTCCCGGATACATACATTCTTTCATGCATTGGATGAGATTTGAGCCGTTTGAGTTTGTCCGAAAGTACTACTACTTTCTTGTCCCTTCGGTCAGTCATTGGTTGGATGCCTGTGATGGTCTGCATCGCCTTGATGGGCGTGGACTTTATGGCTCCAGTGATAATGCGTAAGGCCCGGTTTTGACTGCTGCTCACTTTTGCGAATTGCTTGTTCGATGCATTGCTCCACGCTGCCATACCGTACTCTAGGACCGGTCGCACTCTACCAGAGTAAAGTGTCTTGAGAATTCTGGTGTTTGCTTCCCATGTGGAACCTGCGAGTTTACGCATCATTGTTAGCCTATGTCTCGCTTTTGCCGTAGCATTTTCGATCTGGGTGCACCAAGTCAGCTTTCCGTCGAGTGTGACTCCTAGGTACGTTGGGGTTTTATTTTATGGAAGGTTCAGCCCATTGACTTTAAGCGTTATCTTGTAATCCTTGTTATTCTGGGAGAACACAGTGTAGGTGGTCTTTGAAGGATTTATTTTCATATTCCACTTTGCTGACCACACTTCAAGATTATTTAACGTAGCTTGCAGCCGATTTTCCGCTGTGGGCATTGACTCTTCTCTCGCCCATATTGCCAAGTCGTCGGCATACATGGCAGAGTGTACTCGTTCATGGAGGCATGTTGCAATGTCGTTGACGAAGATTAGAAATAGAGGGGGTGAGCCCTCCTCTTGGGAACTCCTTGCTCCAGTGTGGTCTTCATGCTTTGTACCCTGAACCTGAACTCTTGCTGTTCTGTTCTCTAGGTATCTATCGAGCCAATTGTACATTCTTCCCTTTACGCCGAGGGTGAGCAGTTTTAGCCTTAATCCTTCTTTCCAGACTGTGTCAAATGCCTTCTCCATATCTAACAAGACAGCCAGTGTCTGTTTCTTTCTTGGAAACCATCCTCGATTTCCTGGACAATGTAGGTTACTTGATCCTCTGTGGATCTGTATCTCCGAAAACCGCCTTGTTGTGCCATAATCAGCCCTTTGCTTTCCAAGTGCCAGGATAAGCGTTTGTTCACCCGTGCAGCTTAGGAGGCTTATTGGTCTGTAACTCGCTGGGTCGAGTTTATTTTTTGCCTGGTTTTAGGATGGGTACCATGATTGCTTCTTTCCATTCTTGAGGTACTATGCCTGTTTTCCACGACATGTTGAGAACGGACAGTAGAGCGACCTTTGCTCTGTTTCCATGTTTTTAAGCATCTCATTGGTGATCCCATCTTTTTCGGGCGACTTTCTGGGTTTCAGGTCCCTTAAAGCCTCTTCCAGCACATTACTGGTGAATGGGTCCGTTAGGGGACTATCTGCTTTTCTTGGCTCGCCTTGGAGAGCCCGAGCTTTTCTCCTGGTGGCATCAACCTTTTCCTTTGCTATGCTTACTCTGCTGACTTCGGCATATTGTTGCATCAGGATGTTTGTTTATTCCCCACCGAAGCCATTTCTTGTCTTGTTCGAGGACTATAGGTGGTCTGCTGGTGTTTTCATCGCTCAGCGCTTTGGCCAGCTTCCACGGTTTATGGCCGTCCCTATCGAGGTTCAGGGATTCGGTTGTTTTGACCCAACTCTGTCTCGCCGCTCGTTTGACCTCTCTTCTGTATTTTGCTGCTACCGCCTTGTAAACAGTATTTGTCTCCACTGACTGTGCCTGTTCTGCCTCACCCCTTGTCTTCTCAAGGTCTTTTTCAAGCTTCTGAACCTCTGCTGTCCCGTATGGCTTGTAATCCTTTCATTGCGTCTCTAGGGATGGTTCCCGTGCCGCATTCAGGATTGCTTCTGACAGTTCCCTTTTCCACGATTCGCACGTTTTCTTTTCATGCATGTTGATTCGTTCAACATTTGCATCAGTCAGTGCTCCATACTGTTTCCAATTGGCTCTCTTATAGTTCCACCGTGGCAACCACATTTTGGGCTCAGGTACGAAATTGAGGTCTACTTGCAGTTTGACTGGTCTATGGTCACCATCCCCTAGTTGGTGGGTAACCGTACGAACTACTTTGGTGGATATGTCGCTTGTTGCAAAGGCCAAGTCAGGGGTACTCGTTGTGTGCCACGTTCTCGAGTAGAAAGTTGGTGGATCATCTGGAGCGTTGAAGAGGGAAAAGATTGTTCTCGATTTCCCAGTCTTCCACCTCTACGCCTCTACTGTTTTTTCAGGGGACCCCCATCTCTCCGAGCGGCTGTTGAAATCGCCGACCACAATACATGAAGTGTCACTGATATTCATTGTTTCAGTGATAGCGGCGTGTAACTTTAACAGTAAAGATTGTACAGAAGGATATGTGTGTCTTTGCACGTAATTTGAACGCCTATGATCTCAACTGCGCCAGCGTTTCCCTTTGTTCCTTCCATCTGCTTGGTTGAAATGCCATTTCTAACTAGGGTGAGAAATGTGAGCCCTTCTCTGTCTGTTCTGAAGGTCTGGTAACCTTTAATCTCAGACTTATGTCTGGGTTTAGATGCGTTTCTTGTATGCACGCAACGTCTATATCGTCTTCTGCAAGTCTTATTGCGAGTGCTTGCTTCTTGTGATGGATACCTTCCGCATTCCATTGGGTGATATTTAATTTCTTATGGTCAATACTCGACCGTATCGAACCAGTAACTTTAACCCGGTTACCTCGTTCGCTGCTGTGCCGAGTTGGAGGGCGGGGACCGTCGGTAGCATAAAGCGGGCCCCTTCGGGCATGGGGCCCGGCACTCGTCCTGCCCGGCGGGACTTCTCAGGCGTAGCACCATATCGATTTTCATTATTAATAAACATATTCATGATAAAATTTAGTCCATGCAGCGTCAGCATGGGTAGCTACGTTACACTTTCAGTGCCGTTTTGAGCTCTAGTGCTTATCTTTGGACGTGTATCCGTTTTCAACCAGCGTTGTCGGTTCGCTCTCCGTTTGCCTTCGACTGTCCCCAGCCAAAACTCACAAGGCAGTGAGTTGCCATTTTCTTTCAGGGCTGCTACCCTTAGATGACCTGCCCTCCCGGGCTTATGAGCGCCATCTTCCCAACGAACCGGTCGTTTTACTGAACACATTGGTTCGTCACTCGTTCAGGTTTGTTTACGGTTTGCTCCGCTAGCCTTTGGTTGTACCCAACCATGACACCACAAGGCAGCGGCAGTTCCCTACGAGAGAACAGAGCTATGTTTCATGGGACGCTTTCGTAAGACTTTTTGTTTGCGGTCTTTGGTCAGGAAATGTGTGTGCATTTTCAGGGACTTCCAGTCTTCTGCATTGCAGTGACCACGATTTTGTTTGCGAGGCGTTCGTACTCTGCTATCTCACAGTTCATTCTGAGTATGGACATATATTTTGCTGACTTCGACCAGGAAATGTGTGTTATTTTTCAGGGATTTCCTTTTTGCGTTGTGTCTATAAGCTCCCCTATCACCACAGATAACTTCGCACGCTGCTGTTTCGTGCCTATTTCGGAGGACAAGCGGCCAGAAGATGTGTGAATTCTTCAGGGATTTTCGGCCCCTGCTTTGCTTTCACGGTCTCCCCCGATCCCTGCCCCCATTAGCCAGACCGGAACCTAAGTCTGTTTCCAGGGTCACCGCGTGGTGGTTTAGAGGCAGTGTCTTGGTTATCGCGCCCCTTCGCTAACCCTGGCTCATTTTCCGCCGTGAAACATGAGCCTTTGACCCTGGATCGTGTCATCTATTGAACCTCGACTGAATTAATGAGCCATTCGCGGTTTCACCGTGAGACAGTGTGAACTTAGACATGCATGGCTTTATCTTTGAGACAAGCATATGACTACTAGCAGGATCGACCAGATAGCTGTCATGGACGAGACTGGACCGATAATGTTGGGGTAGGAGACAGCGCTCTGTGCAAAGCAGATCCCGACGTACCCGGCGAAAATGCGAAATTGAAGCGAAACGACCGAGCGCTCGCTTCCCACAGATTTGCCGGCAAGACTTGCGCCTCGCCAAGCAAAGAACGACACCATGTTACTACCTGCGGACCCACAAGCTCGTTGCGAGGCCGGGCCTTTAACGAGACCACCGTCGAGCGTTTACAAATTTTAGACTGACTGCATCATCGCAACCGAAACTCCGATATACGGACACACACACCACCAATAAGACCGCGCGCGCGAGCGAGCGAGTTTTAATAGCAGAGGCTACCTTGTCCCTTATTCGCTGGGGCCTCGTTCGCGTAAAAAGCGAGGAGGCACGCGCAGCCGTTAGAAACTATGCACGCAATTGGTTATCGACACTGGGGAACCGCGTTCGCTGACTGGCTCGCCCGTCCGGTTATTTTCAAACCGGGGAGGCACAGTTTGCAGACGCACAACCCAGATAGCGTTGGTTGTGATCTACTCCAGTTCCTAACGAGACAATGGTCGACTTCAATGGGATCTATTAGTCTGGGGTGGTGGTAGGTGGGTGGAGATTGATCTAAGCTCAATTGGAATCACTGTTCAAACTCTCCTTTTCAATAGCAAATTATATCGATTCGCTTAGCCTCTCAAAGTATCGTCACCATAAATGTTCTTACCTTATGCTCTCTAATTCTTCTATTGACAAATACAAATTAATTGTCTGACAGTGTTTCCTCCTAAATCCTGTACCAGGAAAAGCAATTATTGCTAAAGACATAATTAGATCTGCAAATTTCTGGATTGTTTCTTTTTCTGCCTCCTCAGTTTATGTAACTTACACACTGAGACCAGTATGTAAACCAATATAGACTGGCTAGTAATGGGTTTGTGGCGTCCCAGATCCAGGCAACACCTCCGCCATCGACAATTAGTCACTTCCGCCATCACACAGGAAAGTCACCTAGCTTTATTCAGTAAGGTGTAAAGTAACAGTGGATAATGTTAAACATGTTTGTTTGTTGATTCGCATTTTGTTTAACAAAGATCGATAACAGAAACTGAAGGTTAAACGAGTGACTGTTAACCGACGTTATATTTTATTTATATATATATATAAAAAAGTATTACATACGCAAAGACAAATTAATGATTAAAAATAAAGAAAAAACATCACTCGACGATCCAACAGTAGGTCTTTAAAAATATATCAAATACATTTACATAATAATAATTAGACTAAAACATTAGGTCAAACGAGAGTCAGAGAGGCAACGTCGCACCAGGTTTAGTGAGTTGACACTAAGCAAGAACCTACCCCACCTCCACGTGGTGACCCTAGAAACAGACAGATAATCCTCTCTGCTAAGGGGTAAGGATCGATGGGAGCTACTCTAGTATACGTAGTAGTGCAGATGCAGTTGCGTTTTAAGGGATTTCCTCGACGAACACAGACGAGCAGAATCCCATAGTGATTATTTCTGCAGGTCTCTCCCGGCCGATGAGAAATGCTAAATCCTTAAATACGAATCGTAAAACTAACAAGGTAGGAGTCGTTGGGAGCATCGCCCTTGAAACAATGGACGCACACATCTGCCAGCTCTTCAAGAATTGTTGAAAAAGAGGCAACATGCCATGACGACGCAAGAGAAGATTGCAATAAACTAGTATCAGAGGCCAAGCGCAGATACAATTTTGGGTAAGGTTGGCCGAGCGCAAATCTTAACGTTGCGTTCTGGAGCCTAACGAAACTGAACTCCCTGGGACAATCGGGCAAGGTACTGTTGCACAAGCAACTCACATCCCGGAAAAATCTGGTCGGTGATTTTAACGATTGCAACATTTCAGTTGCGTTGCTACTGCCGAATGAAACTACCCTCTGAAATATATATGCGCAGTTTCAGTCCAGTGTTTCCTCAAGTTCACCTCAACGGTAACCATGAAGATAGACACTGGCACGGAATCACCGGTCTATTTGAGACAATATCGAAGCCCTTTGAAAAGCAGAGAAGTACTGAAAAGAGCCCTAGAAGACAAGTTGAAGGTCGGGATAATCAATAGAGTAAGGTCAGAGTAGGCCTCATCTGTGGTTATCGTCACTAAGAGAGATGGAACACACGGTTCTGACTATAGGGCATTAAACAAAATCACTAAGAACATTCCTATCCACTCCTATAATTGAGAATATATTGGGTACTCTAAATAAATCAAGTTAAACCATACCAAAGCTGTGCTATCATGGCTCTCATAAATAATCACATTCTAAATTCTGAAACACCACATGCCACGATAGATGGGCATACACTCACTCGAACAGCATCTATGAGTTATTTGGTTGTAAAATGTGATCACAGTCTATGCTTTATTGACCATATCGACCAAGTTAATGCCAAGGCTTGCAATGTGCTATCCTCACTGAGAATCTTGGTGGCTGCTAACTTTGAAAAACGTTTTCTTGTGGTCCTGTACTAAGGCATTGTTCTGTCATGTATAGAATATGCATGCGCTCTCCTAACAATTAGTCCTATGCAAACAGTGAGATTTAAAAGAATTTAGAATGAGGCTATGTGAATCATTCTGGGATGCACCAAAGATAGTCCAGTAGTGTCAAGGACATTCCTTTTGTCCTCCCACTATTGATAACATAATTGCAACTTGAGTTCGATCACATCTAAAAATCAACGCAAACAATGCACATCTTCTCCATGAAGAACAAAATTAAAGAAAAGTGTAGACCCAAGAGAGACAGATCATGGCATAATCATATGGAAGATACTCTTAGGAAAATATGTGATTCTTCCAGAAATGAACCAGTAGAGGAATGGATTGCTGTGCCATCTTAATTTTAGAATGCTTTCACAGTTAGTACATCTATTAAGAAAAAAGGCGAACAAAATAATCCATCCCTGTTTAACGCGGAGGTTGAGGCCCTCTTGAATGACAACATCAATGATACAGATGTGGTTACTTACATCGATGGTTCAGTCATTCGCCAACAACTCTGTGCGTGGGCTTTTCCAGCACTCTCAGGAAAAAAAATAAGAGACTCCAGTGGGGCCTGCGCAACAACCAACGTAGTTTAGCAATTGAGGTTGGGTTCGAATGACATTCTTCAC
This sequence comes from Arion vulgaris, assembly GCA_020796225.1. Lineage (NCBI taxonomy): Eukaryota > Metazoa > Mollusca > Gastropoda > Stylommatophora > Arionidae > Arion > Arion vulgaris. Next base: position 8,647,946 of record CM036764.1, on the reverse strand, counting down.
GCATTGAGATAGTTTTTTTCCGAACAGATGCGTTTCGGGTGCTGTAATCCCACTCGCTGACCAGATTGAGAGAGATGGTTCTCAATATTGGTGAGCCCGAAAAGAACGCCTAAACTAAATATGCAAGGATATTGATTAATCAACATCGAACTGGCGTGTTTGGCCGCTGGACGCTGCTGGATATGCTGAGGCGTTGATCGGAGCACCTATGGACATGTTCGGAGTGTTATTATGAAAGTCCTCATATATCTGATAACTGATTATAACTTTGACTTAGTATGAAGAAATGTTAGAAGATGCTATTATTTATTTAAATACTTAGTTTTAGATAATATGTGTAGTTATGTGTTAATGATTTATCTTAGTAAATTGTTGTTATGAGTTTGGATGTCCCTACAGAGGAGGTCAAATTTGTGGGTAAATATTATTGGCCTTTCTTGAAAACTCTGTTCAGTCGTTTTGTAGGGTAAGATTGTTATTTTTGAGTTCGGTACTTTTTGTCCTCGTAATTTCATTTTCTCTTTTTTTTTTTATTTGAGCTCATATGCCAGACGGACAAACTGTTAACAAACGTTTCCTATAGTTCATAGTTACTGGGTGGTTTCCAAAGATAAACATTGTTTCTGAAAAAAGATCCGTTCTGCTTCATCTTCTTCATCACCTTTCAACTCCCATCGGAGCACAGGTCTTCAACAAACTTCTTCCATCTCTTCCTCTCTCTTGCCATCCCTTCCAATTCTTTCCATGTTTTGCCTATCCTCTTGATATCCGCCTCCAGCTCTCTTCTCCAGGTCTGCCTAGACCTTCTCCTACTCCTCTTTCCCTGTGGGTTCCAAAACAATGCCTGTCTTGCGATGCTTCCGGTCGGTCTTCTCAATGTATGTCCTATCCATCGCCATCGTCTCTTCCTGAGCTCTCTCCACTGGTATCTGCCTTGTTCTCTCCCTGAGTTCCTCGTTTGTAATCTTATCATACCATCTCAATCCCTCTATCCTACGTAAGCATCCATTTACGAAGGTCTGCAGTTTTCTGATAGTTTCCTTTGTGGTCTTCCATGTTTCCGAGCCATAAACAGCACTGACTTCACATTTGACGGGAAACAATTCTCAATTTGTGTTTGTTTTGATCTCCCTTGCCTTCCATATCTTACTCAATGCAATAAAATTCCCTCTTGCTTTTTGTATTCTTATCTTAACATCTTTGTTTGTTCCTCCTTCTGTGTCTATGTTGCTTCCAAGGTATGTGTATGATTCTACATCCTGCAGTGTTGTTTCCTCCAGCATAATCTGGTTTACATTTGCAGCATTTATTCTCATGACCTTGGTCTTCCCCTGTGTAATTTCAAACCTAGCTGCTGAGACTTATTATTTAGGTATGCATTTTGTCTTTAATCTGTGCGTGTTTGTGAGACAGCAAAGCCAGATCGTCTGCAAAATCCAGGTCCTCCAGTTGTTTCACCAGTGTCCATTGTATTCCCCTCTGTTATCCGTTGTTGATTGCATGATCCAATCTATGGCCAGCAAGAACAGGAATGGTGATAACAAGCATCCCTGCCTCACCCCTGTTCTTATCTCAAAGGATTCCGTCAGTTGGCCCTCGTGTATGACTCTGCATGTCATTCCTTCATACGTTTTCTTTATTAGGTTTGCAATCTTTGGTGGAACTCCATAGTGTATTAATAGTTTCCACAATGATTTCCTATCCAGACTATCAAACGCCTTTTCATAATCCACAAAAAATATGTATAGTGGCGAGTTCCACTCCAAGCTTTGCTCCACTATAATGCGCAGTGTAGCTATCTGGTCTGTGCAGGATCTATTCCCACGGAACTCTGCTTGTTCTTCTCTCAGTTGTTTATCTATGGCCTCTTTAAGTCTATCGAGTATAATCCCGTTTAATACTTTTGCCTGGCACTGATAGTAGTATTATCCCTCTATAGTTCGTACATTCTTGCATGTCTCCCTTCTTTGGAAGTTTTACCAAGTGACCTTCTTTCCACTCTACTGGTATCTCTTCTCTCTCCCATATCTTCCCTAGTAATTTGTATAGTAGCTCTGTTGAGGTATCTTTATCTGCCTTAATGGCCTCTGCTGGAATGTTGTCTGGCCCTGCTGCTTTCCTATCCTTAAATTTTCTATGGCCTTCATTATTTCTTCTTTACTTGGTCTTTCACAATTAATTTGTAGCTCCTCTTCAGCTGGCTCTATTTCCGGTGGGGCCTCGGTTTTGGCATATTAAGCAGTTCTTCAAAATGTTCTTTCCATCTCTCCATTTGTTCTTTAGTGTTGCTAATTACTTTGCCTCTCTTGTCTTTATAAGGCCACTTGATTGTTTGTATTTTCCTGTTAACTTCCTTGTGATGTTATACAGGTCCCTCATATTTCCTTTTTCTGCTGCTTCTTCTGCTTCTCCATCCAACTCCTCCATATATTTTATTTTATCCCTTCTTATGTTTTGTTTAACCTTTTTTTTGGCTTCCCCATATACCTTGTGGGCTTTAGCTTTAGTACCTCTAGTTTTGCATCTGTTTAGATCCGCTTTCCTGCTTTTTCTTTCTTTGATCAGACTAAGGGTATCTGTTGTTATCCAATCTTTGTTTTTCCGCTCCTTTTCTCCCAAAACCTCTGAGCATGTATCCTTCCATATATTTTTATCTGTTGCCAATGTTCCTCAATATTCATATCGTCTACCAGCTGTTCCAATGCTTGGTACTTGTTTGATACTGCGACTGCAAATCTGTCTCTTACTTCCTGGTTCCTAAGCTCTTCTACTTTGAACTGCTTTCTATAATTTGGGTTTGTTGAATATCTTTTAAGTTTCAGCCTGATTTTACTTAACAGGAGGTGGTGATCCGATGCCACATCTGCACCTCTGCACATTTTAACGTCTTGTAATGATGTTCTAAATTTCTTATCAATACATATGTGGTCTATCTGGTTAAGCTTTTTCCATGTGGCCTTGTGTACTCTCTTATGCTGAAATATGCTCACCTATGATTAACTGGTTTGAGGCATAACAATTTGCAATTTCCCCTTCTCATTCATTCTACTAGCCATGATTTCTCATGGTCTCTTCGAAACTGCTATTGTCGTCTCCTATCTTTGCATTTAAGTCCCCCATCAAAATTATAATATCCTTTTTCTCTTCCTGTCCATAATACTTTGTACTTTGGTATAAAACCTCTCTTTAGCTACTTGTTCCCGATCGTTAGTTGGCGTAGCATTGGATGACCTTTTAAGTTCATTTTCTTTTGTTAGTTCTAAATGTTGCTGTTATTATTCTGTGATTGTTTCCCATTCTATTAATGCTTTGTGCTTCTCTGGGCAACATGAGGCAACTCCTTTACTATGGTGTGTGCTCTCTTCTTCTTTTTGCCATGAGGACAGCATTATTTCGCCTGTGTGTAGTTTAATTTTGTCTATTCCTTTCCATCTTGTCTCCGAGACTCCCAGAATGTCTATCTTGTAGTTTTTCATCTCTGTCGCGAGCTGGGCCGTTTTTCCTGCTACAGCAACGTTCTCACGTTCCAGCAACCAATTCTGGCTATTTTCCGACAGGAAAGAAGGCAGTCGGCATCCCCAGATCCTGTGGCTGTTCCCGATGATACGTCATTTGCCCCCCTGTTGGGGGACCTTCCCCTGGTTTGGATGGTTGAGTTGAGTTATTCCATATTGTTGTACTATCCATGTTTGTTGAAGTTTTTGGCTTATTTTTTTCTACAGGGTGAGGTAGCCAGCCCCACGACCAACCCTCCTTAGTCGCATCTTACGACATGCCTGGAAGGTAGACATTGCTGCATATTCTTTCCTCCCCATGTGGGCCCCGGCAGCACTCGGGCGGATCCCTACCTTAGTCCTCACGACTCCCTTAGGCGACATGCCCCCTTTGTAGGGCCCCCAGGGGGGTGTTGCAATTATTTGCTTCCTTGCGGGCCCCGGCAGCACTCGGGCAGATATCTCCTCACCTTTAGGGTTCGTTTCTTCTTACCCCCACACGGCGGCCCTTTGTACAGAGGGCGCAGTTTTTGCAATTATTTGCTTCCTTGCGGGCCCCGGCAGCACTCGGGCAGAAAACCTCACCTTTCAGTTCAAGTCTTCCCCAAATGACCATGCCTTAGCAGGAGGGCAGTGCAAAGTGTTGTCAACCCTTGAAGGGTTGTTGCTGCGGGCCCCGGCAGCACTCGGGCAGAAAAAATAAAATATTTTTTTCGGAAAAAAAGAAAAAGATCCGATTCTAGTCACGTGTATTCATTATGCAAACTGGACGGTCAATGTATAACCATCTGAAGACATTTCTCCTTGACATTCCTTTACATTCTCTGTTTCAAAATAAATGAGAAGTGAAAAATTGTCTGAACTTAGAAAATGACAATGAAGACACAATATTGATTGTTAAAAGAAAAATAGAAAGTTTCTATTTGTGAATAGGGGTGAAAAATAATATATAATTTCTTGTGCAGTAGTGTTAGCTATGTTTGTTATTACGATATTCATACACACACACGCACACACACACACACACATCATATGGGATATATATACTCATATATAAATTGTATAAACAGTATTGCTAGTCTGCGTGTAGTAAAGAAATTGCTATGTAACTATATTGGTAATATAGCCAACTACTTCATGTTAACGTAACATTAATCTATACATTCAAACAAGCTGCAGACGTTCACACTTTAAAGGCAAAACTAATTAATATAAAAGCTGGATGTCATCATTCATCAATGTAGACCATTTCGTGCATGTACTCTATTGTTGTTTGTGTACTATGTATCATGTCGTGCCCTCGATAGCAGCAACTTCCTCCTTCTCTCTATCTCTAGGTACACACAAGAATAACATAAGCAAAAATGCTAGCAATGGAAGAGGAAAAATCCATTCGACTGCAGTTCCTGAAGCTGTGAAAAGAAAGTAATATATATATACATATATGTGTCCTGCTTGATAATAATCTTACATCTATTTTATTCTATTGAAATGATGTTAATGAGAAGATACAAGCAGATTAAGTATATATATATATATATATATATATATGTATATATGTGTGTGTATATATATATATATCTAATATCACGGACGTAACTGAGGGAAATTGCTTTAAAGTCAAGTGATATGGCTGGGTCAGATTTAGTGATTGTACACTGACCAAGTTCATCATCTCCACGTGTTGAAGGCAAGTGATATGGCTGGGTCAGATTAAGTGATTGTACATTGACCAAGTTCATCATCTCCACGTTTTGAAGGCAAGTGACATGGCTGGGTCAGATTAAGTGATTGTACACTGACCAAGTTCATCATCTCCACGTGTTGAAGGCAAGTGATATGGCTGGGTCAGATTAAGTGATTGTACACTGACCAAGTTCATCATCTCCACGTGTTGAAGGCAAGTGATATGGCTGGGTCAGATTAAGTGATTGTACACTGACCAAGTTCATCATCTCCAGGTGTTGAAGGCAAGTGATATGGCTGGGTCAGATTAAGGATTGATACACTGACCAAGTTCATCATCTCCACGTGTTGAAGTCAAGTGATATGGCTGGGTCAGATTGAGTGATAGTACACTGACCAAGTTCATCATATCCACGTGTTGAAGTCAAGTGTTATGGCTGGGTCAGATTAAGTGATTGTACACTGACCAAGTTCATCATCTCCACGTGTTGAAGGCAGATGATATGGCTGGTCAGATTAAGTGATTGTACACTGACCAAGTTCATCATCTCCACGTGTTGAAGGCAAGTGATATGGCTGGTCAGATTAGTGATTGTACACTGACCAAGTTCATCATCTCCACGTGTTGAAGGCAAGTGATATGGCTGGGTCAGATTAAGTGATTGCACACTGACCAAGTTCATCATCTCCACGTGTTGAAGTCAAGTGATATGGCTGGGTCAGATTAAGTGATTGTACACTGACCAAGTTCATCATCTCCACGTGTTGAAGGCAAGTGATATGGCTGGGTCAGATTAAGTGATTGTACACTGACCAAGTTCATCATCTCCACGTGTTGAAGGCAAGTGATATGGCTTGGTCAGATTAAGTGATTGTACACTGACCAAGTTCATCATCTCCACGTGTTGAAGGCAAGTGATATGGCTGGGTCAGATTAAGTGATTGTACACTGACCGAGTTCATCACCTTCACGTGTTGAAGGCAAGTGATATGGCTGGGTCAGATTAAGTGATTGTACACTGACCAAGTTCATCATCTCCACGTGTTGAAGGCAAGTGATATGGCTGGGTCAGATTAAGTGATTGTACACTGACCAAGTTAATCATCTCCACGTGTTGAAGGCATGTGATATGGCTGGAGTCAGATTAAGTGATTGTACACTGACCAAGTTCATCATCTCCACGTGTTCAAATCAAGTGACATGGCTGGGTCAGATTAAGTGATTGTACACTAACCAAGTTCATCATCTCACGTATTGAAGTCAGAAGTGATATGGCTGGGTCAGATTAAGTGATTGTACACTGACCAAGTTCATCATCTCCACGTGTTGAAGGCAAGTGATATGGCTGGGTCAGATTAAGTGATTGTACACTGACCAAGTTCATCATCTCCACGTGTTGAAGGCAAGTGATATGGCTGGGTCAGATTAAGTGATTGTACACTGACCCAGTTCATCATCTCCACGTGTTGAAGTCAAGTGATATGGCTGGGTCAGATTAAGTGATTGTACACTGACCAAGTTCATCATCTCCACGTGTTGAAGGCAAGTGATATGGCTGGATCAGATTAAGTGATTGTACACTGACCAAGTTCATCATCTCCACGTGTTGAAGTCAAGTGATATGGCTGGGTCAGATTAAGTGATTGTACACTGACCCAGTTCATCATCTCCACGTGTTGAAGGCAAGTGATATGGCTGGATCAGATTAAATGATTGTACACTGACCAAGTTCATCATCTCGACGTGTTGAAGGCAAGTGATATGGCTGGGTCAGATTAAGTGATTGTACACTGACCGAGTTCATCACCTCCACGTGTTGAAGGCAAGTGATATGGCTGGGTCAGATTAAGTGATTGTACACTGACCAAGTTCATCATCTCCACGTGTTGAAGGCAAGTGATATGGCTGGGTCAGATTAAGTGATTGCACACTGACCAAGTTCATCATCTCCACGTGTTGAAGGCATGTGATATGGCTGGGTCAGATTAAGTGATTGTACACTGACCCAGTTCATCATCTCCACGTGTTGAAGGCAAGTGATATGGCTTGGTCAGATTAAGTGATTGTACACTGACCAAGTTCATCATCTCCACGTGTTGAAGGCAAGTGATATGGCTGGGTCAGATTAAGTGATTGTACACTGACCAAGTTCATCATCTCCACGTGTTGAAGGCAAGTGATATGGCTGGGTCAGATTAAGTGATTGTACACTGACCAAGTTCATCATCTCCACGTGTTGAAGACAAGTGATATGGCTGGGTCAGATTAAGTGATTGTACACTGACCAAGTTCATCATCTCCACGTGTTGAAGGCAAGTGATATGGCTGGATCAGATTAAGTGATTGTACACTGACCAAGTTCATCATCTCCACGTGTTGAAGGCAAGTGATATGGCTGGGTCAGATTAAGTGATTGTACACTGACCGAGTTCATCACCTCCACGTGTTCAAGGCAAGTGATATGGCTGGGTCAGATTAAGTGATTGTACATTGACCAAGTTCATCATCTCCACGTGTTGAAGGCAAGTGATATGGCTGGGTCAGATTAAGTGATTGTACACTGACCAAGTTCATCATCTCCACGTGTTGAAGTCAAGTGACATGGCTGGGTCAGATTAAGTGATTGTACACTGACCAAGTTCATCATCTCCACGTGTTGAAGGCAAGTGATATGGCTGGATCAGATTAAGTGATTGTACACTGACCAAGTTCATCATCTCCACGTGTTAGGGCAAGTGATATGGCTGGGTCAGATTAAGTGATTGTACACTGACCGAGTTCATCACCTCCACGTGTTGAAGGCAAGTGGTAATGGCTGGAGTCAGATTAGTGATTGTACACTGACCACGTTCATCATCTCCACGTGTTGAAGGCAAGTGATATGGCTGGGTCAGATTAAGTGATTGTACACTGACCAAGTTCATCATCTCCACGTGTTGAAGGCATGTGATATGGCTGGGTCAGATTAAGTGATTGCACACTGACCAAGTTCATCATCTCCACGTGTTGAAGTCAGGAGTATGGCTGGGTCAGATTAAGTGATTGTACACTGACCAAGTTCATCATCTCCACGTGTTGAAGTCAGAGTGAAAGCTGGTCAGATTAAGTGATTGTACACTGACCAAGTTCATCATCTCCACGTGTTTGTCTTATACTTCGATTACTGTACAAAATGGGTATGGATCGATGGATGAGTGCGCTTTTTCATGTGATTAGGTAGTACAGTAATCGCCGCCAGCAATGATATATGATATGTTTACACTACAAATAAACACAATATCAGTTGCTGATGTATCTACGCTGTCTTCTGGTCGACATCTAGAGAATGGTAAACGCTAAGCCGCTCAAGCGACCGATATACTGGTTACATAAATCGTACATATAACTCGTATGTAGTTGTCAAATCATTTCACCCAGATCCAAGCTGTTATCCATAGTTATAATTATGTTTGACTGTATTACGTATACTGTGTCGGTATTAGTTATCTTGATAAAGTGATATGGTCGAAACGTGGAGTACCGTTTATTTTCATATCATTATTTGTCATGACATATCATCATTATTTGTTTCATTATGTATGCAATACCGTATATGTTTATCTTTGTTTAATCTAGTATACATCAACTAACGAGGCACAGTATGATTGAAAGGCATTTTTATTAGCAGCTGCGAGATCAAAATTAACAAAACCCAAAACATGACATGTCATTAGTAATGGAGGACTGTAATGCCTAGATTGGTAGTGACAAGGTAGGAGTAGTTAGAGAGTTATAGGATTACAATGAAATTAGACAATGAATTAGAACAGAGAAAGAATGTATATATATAATAAAATAAATAACAAAACTCAATGTACACATACATATATATATATTTAAACAAAAACAAAATAACAAAACAAAATGTACATATCTATATATATATAATAAAAAATAAATAACAAAACACAATGTGCACATATATAAATAAATATATATAATAAAATAAATAACAAAACAAAATGCACACATATATATAAATATATATATATTGTATATATATATACCCAAAAAATAACAAAACAAAATGTACATATATAAATTCTATTATCCATCACCTCTATATGTGCTCAGAATAGCTAATGCTGATGCTCGTCCAACACAGGTGATGAAGATCCTTTCATCCAAGGGAATGCAGTTGCGTTATTGTTTGTCTGTGTGCGTAGATGACTGCGAGCTCGATGTGAGCTTGAAATGTTCTTGTACAGTGTGAGCAAGGTATATTTGTACTTGTGGTGGGTTTTACTGCCTTTCTATTTTGACGTATTTGTTCCATCAGTGCTGTTATACCTGCCTCGCAGGCAGAAGAACCGTGTCGAAGAAATGTGTGCCAGGCTGATCTGTCTTGATCAACATTCTCCTAGTTGTCGACATCTATGTCTAAGAATTTCATCGAGTCTTTTATTGTGTCTTTGAATTGCTGGTAGCACGACAGCTCGATATACCTTCAGTTTTGTGACTAGGCCAATACCACATCTGTGCCAGACGTTTCTATATAGTCTGCCAAAAGTGTTGCTAGCTTTAGAGATTCTTGTATTTATTTCATCGACTATGGTGACATTTTGGACAATGTGCTTCCAAGATAAGTAAATATGTCTACTATTTTCAGTTTCTTGCCGTTTATTGTAATATTTTGTTGCGTATACTTTTCCAGGAGCTGGCTGGTGCATGCCTTTAGAATCCTCTGTACTGATGGTAAGCTCAAAATTGGATCAGGCGTGGGAGAAAGCTACGACTAGCTAATATATATATATATATATATATATATATATATATATATATATATATATATATATATATATATATATATATATGTATCATAATCGTACTACCAAATTGCTTACAGACTTCCACTTACACACAACACATGCATTTTAATATGTGTACATGACTAAATGCAAAAACGTATATACAAGCACACACTCATACATACAGATTAACATATCGAAAACATGCTTGAAACTAAACATGACTACATGTTTGCTAAAATGGACAACAATCACAAAACAATACATTAAATGCGGTGATGATTCTCCTTATTTAATAAATACACTGTATGGCTTTGTTCCTACAAATAGTTACATCCATTGTTAGGAGTAGAGTGTAAGACATCTTTAACTACTATCACTAAGGATGGTGTAAATTATTCTTGCAGTTAACGCTTCCAAATGATATTCGTTTTAACTGTAACAGGGTAACCTCTGATAAGCTATTAATATTATTCTACACGTTTCAACTCTATCAACACCATCCACAACTACGTACATAGACTACAAATAAAAGAAATGGCCGTCAAGTACATCGTACATCTATGTGATAATCAAACCCGATTCTCAACTTTTATTTCTTCATATTTACTTATTTAAATTTCTCATCTATGTTCAAAATAATAGCACATACATCAAATTATCAAACTAAAGAAAATCCTGAAAAGAAAATCAACAATTCAAAACACATACCAATGCACATAGCTGAAACAATATACCTACTAACTAATATTGATTGTCTTCCCTAAGTGATATCTAATACCCTGACATCCTATTTCTAAAAATGTTCACTGTTCACTGTTTACCTAGCTTGCGATGTCCTTAGAATAAAATACTTGTTCGGTCACAATACGTTATACCGCTTCTAGATGGAGTTGCTGTCCTAATAGTATACACGACAAGTCTCTGCTACTGGTTAAAATAATGCATCCTGAAAAATGGCTGACATCTCTCTCTCATATACTGTTATAACCTCTCCGTCGGGTCTGGCCCTACTCCTTTAGTTTAGCTCTACCGCCTAGTTTTCCAACTCTGACAACTAGTCCCCCGGTTCTAATGTAACCGGTTCACCAAATTCTGAACAGGAACTCTCTCTGATTTGGACAACAATCTCCGTGGAGTTCTACATCTACGTCTTAGTTGGGCTCTCTCCCTGTCTGCAACTCAGTTCAATTCTACTGTCCCTCTGTCTCTATCCGAATGCATGTGAAGATGTTTCGATGAAGTGTCTAAAGTTGTCTGAAGTTATGTGAAGTTGTCTAAAGTTGTCTCTTCACTCTTTCTGTCTGTAACTGTCTCAGACTCAGACTACCTACTCTCTGTCCCTCTGTATGAATGAGAATTGACTACCCTCACTGCCTGTCCCTGGGTACCTCTCTGCTCCTCTGTCTCTATCCGAATGCCTATCTAAAGTTGTGTCTTCACTCTTTTCTAACTGGCCAATATTAACTGTTGAAGTCTGTCTCGGGACTACCTACACTGACTGTTCCTGGGTACCTCTCTGTCCCTCTGTCTCTATCCGAATCGCCTATCTAAAGTTTCTGCCAACTGTCCCTCTGCCAAGTGTGTGTGAAGATGATGTGTCCCCGAATCTACAATGTGTATTCTACTTATCCACTTGCAATTTTCTTTATTTCTAAATCAGGCATTGTCCTTTTAGTAAAATTCTCACGGTCAAATCTGTTTAGTTGGCCTGGAGAAACCCAGCTAATTTCATTTTTTTGGGACCTATGGAATTTCTAGAAAACAAGAGTACAATTAACCTCAAGTTGACTGCAGAAAAAAAAGGCAGGGCATAAGTTCAAACCTAGTTAAGGAAAAACCCACCTAGTTTATATTTGTGACCGGACACTCACCCAAACGTTCAAAAAAAGAATACAATTAACCTCAACTTAGCTGCATGAGAAAGAAAACAGGGCAAAGGTTCAAACCTCCAGTTAAAGAACAACCTACCTTGCTAATATATCTCTGTTATCCTACGTCAACAGACCAGGTATATTATTACCCTTTTAATTGAAAAATACGTGCCTAGTTGCAGCTTGTTACTAAGAATAAAACAAGGGGAACCTGGTGTCATATTCCCTGCTACATAACCCTACCCTACTACTTCCGTATACTATGGACAGAGAGACGAATACACATATCTATGTAGCAAGAACTCACAAATATAAACAAGAAACTGCTACATGCTAAACATAAGAATTACAAAACTGAATTATTTTGAACATACAAAAGAGGAAGATGGAGGCATTCCTGCAAAGAGGGAAGTGTAATTCACGAAGAAAAAATGAAATTAGGATGTACATGATGACTGCTGCTGGAAGTTGGACGTCTGGCATATGAGAGAGAGAAACAATAATTGTCCGTAGAACTGTTAGGACGACAACATTCTGCTCAGAAGAAGCTAATTCGTGATGCCATGATTATGATAGTGAATATATATATAAGGCATACAAACAAGGACACCTGAAGCGATACTAAGAAATATCAAATGATCACTTTGCAGAGACCAGCGATGATGTCATCTGAACTACAAAAGAGCGAAGGGTGTGGGGAACAGAACTTGGGAGCTGAGAGCCCGAAGACCACTTTGCAGAGACCAGCGACGACGTGATCTGAAAGACAAAAAAGCGAAGGGTGTGGGGAACAGAACTTGGGAGCTGAGAGCCCGAAGACCACTTTGCAGAGACCAGCGACGATGTCATCTGAACTACAAAAGAGCGAAGGGTGTGGGGAACATAACTTGGGAGCTGAGAGCCCGAAGACCACTTTGTAGAGACCAGCGACGATGTCATCTGAAAGACAAAAAAGCGAAGGGTGTGGGGAACAGAACTTGGGAGCTGAGAGCCCGAAGACCACTTTGCAGAGACCAGCGACGATGTCATCTGAACTACAAAAGAGCGAAGGATGTGGGGAACAGAACTTACGGGCTGAGAACTTGAAGATTGTCAGAGCTCATGACCTTCCAGAACGATTTACATCCAAGAAGACTTAGATAACGTTAAGGTAATACCCACATTTTGAACTATTGACATTTTTTTCTGTTTACTGGGTAATAAGACATCACTACTTTACTTGAGTGAGAGTAATAGAACATGGACGAATTTTGAGTTGTGAAATATTTCCAATTTTTAATTGATATACGCATAGCTTGAGTTCATTATTAAATGATATATCAATCTTGCTGCTAATTGATCACAACGGTGTTAGGTCAGTTGTATTCACTAAAATCTTGGTTTGTAGTAAGACAGAAGTGTGGAAGAAGTACTGTTATATTTTAAATGAAGAAAATAGAATCAGTGGACTATCACAAGCCGTTCTTTTGACAGTCCATTTTCCTTAGACGTGTTATACTTTCTTGGGACTTTGTACCAGCAGTTGGCCGTCAGGTTAGCTGATCTATTGCAAACATACATGCTACATGGCTTGCTAGCGAAAATTTGGGAGATGGCAGAAATACCAAAGTTATGGAGACAATACGTCAAACTACAAAAAATTGGTGATCTCCAAAAATGCTCTAGCTATATAGGAATGATGCTCCTGTCTCGACCAGGTAACATTACTAAGCCGAATCATCCTAGAGAGACTTCGAGAAACTGCAGACGCAGTACTAAGAAATGGGCAAGCGTGATTTAGGCTAAACAGATCCTGCACATATCAAAATTCGTCACTACGCATCATAGTAGCGCAGTGCATTGAGAAAAGTGATTCCACTATATCAACCTTGTCAACTATAAAAGACATTTGATAGACTAGACAGGGGAACAGGCTGAAAACCGTTATGGCACTATGACGGTCCCAAGACGATAACTAACCTAATAAATAAAAAGTATGAGGAGACAATGAGTAGCGTACTGCACAAAAGGAGAACTGAGATGGATCTTTGAAATAAAGACTAGTGCGCGACAAACTATGAACAAGCTATTTGATAGTCTAGACATGGAAACACTGTAGAAACGGCTACGTCACTATATCATTCCCCACAAACTATCTAACCTAATAAGAAAGTGATGAGGAGACAATGAGTAGAGTACTGCGTGAAGGCAAACTGACGTGGGACTTTGAAATAAAGACGGCTTTACGAGAGGGCTGCTCTATTACCGTTCCTTTGCCTGCAAACTATTGACTGAATAATGAGATCAACAACAGCCAGGGGGAGAAATGGAATACAATGGACCATAATGAGTCAATTTGAGGATTTTTATTTTTATTTGGTTTGGATTTTGATTCGGATTGTGATCTCACAATAGCCAGGTCTGACTATTCATGAGGAAAGAACAACGATCATGAGATTAAATGCTAATTCCAGAGTACAGGTCATATTGAGAGGAGCACCTATAATAAAGGATGACACATTTACATATATATTTAAGTGTTATCAACATTCAATGTGTCCCATATGAAGATGTAAAGACTATAATACAAAATGCAAGATCCGCATCTGTTGTTCTGTAGAGCATATTGAGCACACAAATGACCAGGAAAAAAACTATGAAAATGATATTTAACTAAAATGTTAAGGATGTTATTCTCTTTGGTGTGGAGGCATGGATAACACCTAAAGGAAACACCAAACAAGTTGCAAAAATGCATCAATAGACAGCACAGGATACTTCAGCTGCGATGTTATAACATGATCGCAACTATGTAATAGAGCGGTGGAACGGCAGGTGGACAAGAGATAAGGTACAGAAAGTAGCGATGGAAAGGACATACTCTGAGGACACCTCCTGATAGTATCACAAGACATGACCTCCTATGAAACCTCCAGAATAATAGATCTTACCTTCCAGCTAAGGAAAGACACATCAACACATCCAGATGGTAACAGAATGCAAGAAAAGGGGGAAAGAGTGGAGTGATCTCTAAAAGATGGCCTTTGATAGGAGAGCTTGGAAAACCTTGGTTACGCGTACCTATGCCTCCTTAGGGGTGAATGGTGTATGATAATATATAGTTATGTTATATGTTATATCAGAGATTATAGTACTTTATTATCGAGAACAATATAGGCATTGATGGTCTTCTATTATGTAAAAAAAAATTTTTTTTTTATATATATATATGTTTTAGTATATATATATGATATATTATTATATAGTATATATATATATATATATATATATATATATATATATATATATATATATATATATATATATATACACTAAGACAATGAAATTGTATATATATCTTTCACAACTGTTTGAAGATATATGGATATCCTAAGGACCTTACATTTTGGCAAGGGGGTAATTTTCATAGATGGGAAGATATAAAAATGATGAAACTGGACTATTTGTTCGTTTCTATAACCATATTCAAACTTAACACAATTGGTCATATACAGAAATCGGCGAATACATGTATCAATGTTTTCACGTTCCTGTCATGTGATATGCACTGCGGTCATGTTGTTACTTTCCGATCACGTGGTTCACAAAGCAGACACGCAAATACAAACATATTTATTTGTCTTTTAACATGTCTGTCCTGTGGCCAAATGCATTATATTATTTGCTGCTATGCTGAAGTCGTCTTCTTCAGCGATCTCTGGTCATGCGCTTAATTTACTGTGGACCACAAACTGGGCAGTCAGCTTCAGGTCTGTCAGGTTTCCCAAAAGCTTAGTTTTAAAGTCGACTGGGTGTGGCCACATGTTGCTTCTCAGCTCACACAGCAGAGAACAGTCTTGCAGGATATTCTCTGGTGTCTGTTCCGCCTGCTGACACTGGCAGAGAGCTGTTTGACTTATTCCTAGTCTATCTAGTCTATATAAGTGTTTGTTGAGTCTGCAGTGTCTGTGCGTAGTTGAAATATAATGACCTGGTCTGTTCTGCTTAGGTCTTTGAGGAGTCTTTTCCATAATCATATCCAGTGTTTGTCTCCCAGTCTACTGCATATTTTCTCTGTATGAGGGTTTTAACTTGAAAAGACAAGGGTTGGTAAATTTGCTCTTTGGCACTGCCCTCCTTAGCTAAGACATCGGCACTCTCATTGCCTGCAATGCCACAGTGAGATGGAATCCACTGCAAGTGTATTTCTGCCTTTTCCGAAAGCTGAGCAAGTTCTCTTTTCAGGTTTTGTACTGTGCTGTCAGCGGATTTAGCCTCCAGGGCTTGAATAGCTGACAGTGTGAGAAATACAATCTTGCCTGCAGGTGCTTGCAGCTTATTCATGTGATGTGCTGCAATCAGAAGGGCTAAGAGTTATGCTTTGTAATTGGAACATATTCTTCCAGTAGGGGCTGCTAGAGACACAGTAGTAGCATCTGGGTGGGTAATGTACACTCCTTCTCCACCATTCATGGTTGCCTCCATTGCCGATCCATCTGTGTAAATTCTAATTCAGCTGTCTTCTGGAAACATGTAATGGAGATGTTCCATTGTAGTTGCTTTCTTCACTAGATTAGGCTCGGCATCTTTTCTTAACAATTTAGGGATGGAGGTTGAGAAGTTTAGTGCTACTGAGTCTGGTTCCCAGTGATCAAATTGTAATTCTTCAAGTATGAAATTATGATTTAGCAGTTCCAAGTATGACTTTCCTATTTCTTTTGCTTTGTGGTTTAGACGTGTACGCTTTAGTCTTTATTCTAGCCGCCATTTTTTCATGCAGTGGATGGTGAGGCATCATTTTGATCCTTTCAGTCTGTAGAATTACTTTTCTACTCCTTCTGTCTTCCAAGGGCTGGATGTTGGTTGCCTTTCCATTTCTACAATTGGTGTAGATTTTATGGCTCCCAAAATAGTACGCAGACACCTGTTGTGTGTTTTTTCCAGTATCGATTTGTTTGAATGGGCTGGTCTAACTGCACCAGTGTACACCTGACACTGGTGTGACAACATTTTCAATTCACAGGAAGAAAAACACTGTTTTGAACATTTTTAAAAAACACATTTTATTAAGAGATCTACATAAATTTCATTTGCAAGGCTTTAAATGATTCTGAATATATACAATTTGCAAATTTTTGTTGGCCAACTTTCACGGAATTATATTGTAATTTAGGATAATCACTGGATTTCTGGCAATCGGAGTGGGCGACATTTTAATTTTATATGGTCAACCAACAAAGTTTTCCCACCAAGCATGGGGAAAAAAAGTATTTTGTTTCAATGGGAAAGACGCAAATTTTGAGGCAACGTGGCATGTTTCTTTAATATTCAACTAAATTCCCCGTGCGAAGAACGGGTAAAACTGCTTGTCAATCATATAATCATATCAGGATACGACTACGGAATTATATTGGTTACACCTATACTGCTGACTTTGTGCTAGCCAAGAAAACGCCATGATGGCAGCAGCCGCAGATGTGTATTGATGCACCTCTCAAGTGTGCGCGAAGGCGACTGTAGGATCAAACTCTAGAACTTAATTCCCAACCGCAGGTGAGGCATAAATGGTGTAGCTCGTATCTCTGCGACTCGGTAGTTCGACGATTGTCATCTATGCGACGTCCTCTTGTGCTGTTACAACACAACATTCGGAGATCGTGTGCAGGGGATTTGAAGCACGTGGTGTCTATATCGAGCACTTTTAGAGGCATCTTAATAGTGTCTTTAATTAATTTATTTTCTCTTCATCAACCGATCAATTATCACAACCAAGCTCGCCATACATTAAACCTGTTTTATGTGGATGAGTCTATCAGACATCAGCGCAACGTGACCGACCAATCTCCCTAGGTTTTATACAAAATAGTTTTGAAGTTGAGATTAGTGGCTCGTATCAAGACTTCGCTATCTTGAATTGTGCTCTAACAATTAATTTTGAGTAATAAGCAATGACAAGCTGTGTCGAACTGGTTTAGAATGTAATGTGGTGTAATTTGATAACCACATCTACATTGTTGGCACGCATCTCAATCGATTAATACTATGAGCATGTGTGTAACTTTTAAACAACACAATTTCTAGATCATACAGTCTTGACATAAACATTAATGCATTTCTCTACAATATATGCAACTTGAATATGGTAAACAATGTATATATATATGTACACGATGTTACTGCCACTCACTTTCACTTGTTCATTGAAACGTTTGTTAATGCAACCTCAAAATATATTTATGGACATGGATTTGAAAGTTTAAATAACATATACCTAGTTTATCACTTGCAACTATAGGAGATACGAGCTCATGACTAGAATAGATTCGACCATCCTTGCAAAACAATAATTCATTATTCTTCCTCGACTTGCATATAATCATCTCGTTCATATAATCAATATTATCCTATTCAACAGGAAAACCAAACATTTATTTCTTCTTCAAATGTTGTCATATAAATACATGAATTATTTCATGTTACTTTGCAGCACTATAGTCTGTCCATTAATTCGTGAGCACGTTTGAAATTGATTTTCTCGAAAACTACCTGTTGGATCTCAGTGATTTTTTGCAAGCAGCCTTAGAATATCCATGACGCTAGAGAAATATTTTTTCCAAGAAAATTTGATGTAGTTTGAAATATTTCTTCTTCAGGTTATATTAAAATCAACCTCACCGGATTGTACACAATAGTAACAGATCTACGGTACACAGACGCGTTGTTCTAAAATACATTATGGTAACATTGAAATATCGTGAGTAAACAACAATTTCACGAATTCCCGTGCACCTAACCCAGTCGACTTTGAAAGCGGAAAGCATATGACGTTATAATTGGGATACCGTTGTATAGTCATAGGTGTATATCGCTATTTGTATGAAGATATTGTATCATATTTGTTGGCTTATCAAAACTGACATTGATATCACATTCATAATGAGTCTGAAGTGCACATTTATAACAATGCAGAAGGTTACAGTTTTACTATACCAACACTTCCGTAGGGAATCTAAGAGAGGTCATCTATATTGCGATATTCATAACCCTGAGAAACGAACGCAACTGGCGCTTGGTCTGAATAGAGAATCATTTTCCCGATGGATTAAACAGGACACAAAGTGCACTAATGTCAAGCAAGGAAGGAAAAGAACAATTGACGGCTTTGACATAGATGTCATAAGACGAGAGCTCTTGAAAATGTTTGCGAAAAATAAACTTGTTACTCTCAGGAAATTGAAATTAAAACTGCAATCAGATTGCAGCATAGACATTTCTAAAAGTACTCTATGGAAAATTTTAAGAGCCGCCGGCTTCACCTTCAGAAAACTATAGGCGGCAGGAATATTATTTGTGAAAAGCCACATTTAATTGCTGCCCGAAGTAAATACCTGGGGCAGATCCGTGAGCGGCGGAGGCAAGGCTATGGTATTGTATATTTGGACGAATCCTCGGTCAATGCTCACCACACCAATGCTAAAGAATGGAAATCAGTAGACGGTGAACAGAAAAGAAAATACCAAGCAGCAAAGGCCAGCGTATTATACTAACACATGCAGGAAGCAGTGAAGAAGGTCTTGTCCATGACGCTGGACTTATTTTCCAATCAAAAGTACCGACGGTAGGGACTACCACACAGAAATGAATGGACATATTTTCAGGCACTGGATGGAGAAAGATCTACTTCCAATTCTAAACAGACCATCATGCTTGGTAATGGATAATGCATCCTATCACAACGCAGTATCAACGGAAGACAAAGTACCAACTGCATCAAATACAAAAGATCAAATTAGGACTTGGCTTGCTAAGGAAAATGTCAGCTTCGATGATACATATTTGAAACCCGAGTTGTTGCACCTGGTGAGGATGACAAATAAGACAAATGTGTCTCATATTGACAAAATCATTGCGGAATACGGCCACACGTCTTTGCGACTACTTCCATATCATGCTCACCTCAATCCGATAGAGCTTGTCTGGGCTAAAGTAAAAGGGCAAGTTGCCGAACAAAACAGGACGTTTAAAATGTGTGATGTTGAAGTTCTGACACGTGAGTCCCTCTCAATGATAGACATGCAGTTCTGGAAGAAGTGTGTTGAACATGTGCTCCGAGAGGAAGACGAGTACTGGCACCGAGATGGATTACAATTTGTCCAGCCAGTAATAATTATCAACCTCATAGAATCGTCAGATTCGGGATGATACAAATCATATTTTGATTACAGACTGAGAAATAGCAACGTATACATTTCCATATCCAAATGCGTCTACCATCATACAATTTGTGGTGAGTTAAGACACCCTGGGGTCTAATGGTGACCGAAGGGAGGACTAACTGTTGCATATTGTATCCAAGTTCACGATTGCACATAAAGGGCAACACACTTAATTACTTGACCTATCAAGTTAATAAGGAGATACACCTATGAATAAAATTGACATGGACAAATTCTAGGGATTACTGTAAAATCTAATATTTGAGCCTCCGTATTTGCAATTGTCATAAAAGATCAAAGGAATTCGACAATGTGCAAAATCCGTAGCATCTATGAACTACTGGTTAGCTTTATTTTAGCGTCATGGATATTCTAAGGCTACATGCAGAAAATCACTGAGATCCAACAGGTAGTTTTCGAGAAAATCAATTTCAAACGTGCTCACGAATTAATGGACAGACTATAGTTCACAATAATGTCAACAATAACATTGTGAAAAACATTTCTAGTAATTTCAATTTGTCATATTAGTACTAGAAATCAACTGACATGAACATCTCAATGTGTCATATTTCTACTAAAAATGAACTGACGTGAACATCTCAATGTGTCATATTTGTACTAAAAATGAACTGACATGAACATCTCAATGTGTCATATTTCTACTAAAAATGAACTGACATGAACATCTCAATGTGTCATATTTCTACTAAAAATGAACTGACATGAACATCTCAATGTGTCATATTTTACTAAAAAATGAACTGAACATGAACATGAACATCTCAATGGTCATATTTCTACTAAAAATGAACTGGCATGAACATCTCAATGTGTCATATTTCTACTAAAAATGAACTGACATGAACATCTCAATGTGTCATATTTCTACTAAAAATGAACTGACATGAACATCCAGTGTGCATATTTCTACTAAAAATGAACTGACATGAACATCTCAATGTGTCATATTTCTACTAAAAATGAACTGACATGAACATCTCAATGTGTCATATTTCTACTAAAAATGAACTGACATGAACATCTCAATGTGTCATATTTCTACTAAAAATGAACTGACATGAACATCTCAATGTGTCATATTTCTACTAAAAATGAACTGACATGAACATCTCAATGTGTCATATTTATACTAAAAATGAACTGACATGAACATCTCAATGTGTCATATTTCTACTAAAAATGAACTGACATGAACATCTCAATGTGTCATATTTCTACTAAAAATGAACTGACATGAACATCTCAATGTGTCATATTTCTACTAAAAATGAACTGACATGAACATCTCAATGTGTCATATTTCTACTAAAAATGAACTGACATGAACATCTCAATGTGTCATATTTCTACTAAAAATGAACTGACATGAACATCTCAATGTGTCATATTTCTACTAAAAAATGAACTGACATGAACATCTCAATGTGTCATATTTCTACTAAAAATGAACTGACATGAACATCTCAATGTGTCATATTTCTACTAAAAAATGAACTGACATGAACATCTCAATGTGTCATATTTCTACTAAAAATGAACTGACATGAACATCTCAATGTGTCATATTTCTACTAAAAAATGAACTGACATGAACATCTCAATGTGTCATATTTCTACTAAAAATGAACTGACATGAACATCTCAATGTGTCATATTTCTACTAAAAAATGAACTGACATGAACATCTCAATGTGTCATATTTCTACTAAAAAATGAACTGACATGAACATCTCAATGTGTCATATTTCTACTAAAAAATGAACTGACATGAACATCTCAATGTGTCATATTTCTACTAAAAATGAACTGACATGAACATCTCAATGTGTCATATTTCTACTAAAAATGAACTGACATGAACATCTCAATGTGTCATATTTCTACTAAAATGAACTGACATGAACATCTCAATGTGCATATTTTACTAAAAATGACTGACATGAACATCTCAATGTGTCATATTTCTACTAAAAATGAACTGACATGAACATCTCAATGTGTCATATTTCTACTAAAAATGAACTGACATGAACATCTCAATGTGTCATATTTCTATAAAAATGAACTGCATGAACATCTCAATGTGTCATATTTCTACTAAAAATGAACTGACATGAACATCTCAGTGTGCCATATTTGTACTAAAAATGTACTGACATGAACATCTCAATGTGTCATATTTCTACTAAAAATGAACTGACATGAACATCTCAGTGTGTCATATTTCTACTAAAAATGAACTGACATGAACATCTCAATTAGTCATATTTCTACTAAAAATGAACTGACATGAACATCTCAATGTGTCATATTTCTACTAAAATGAACTGACATGAACATCTCAAGTGTGCCATATTCTACTAAAAATGTACTGACATGAACATCTCAATGTGTCATATTTCTACTAAAAATGAACTGACATGAACATCTCAATGTGTCATATTTCTACTAAAAATGAACTGACATGAACATCTCAATTTGTCATATTTCTACTAAAAATGAACTGACATGAACATCTCAATGTGTCATATTTATACTAAAAATGAACTGACATGAACATCTCAATGTGTCATATTTCTACTAAAAATGAACTGACATGAACATCTCAATGTGTCATATTTCTACTAAAAATGAACTGACATGAACATCTCAATGTGTCATATTTCTACTAAAAATGAACTGACATGAACATCTCAATGTGTCATATTTCTACTAAAAATGAACTGCTTTGAACATCAGGGCATATCCTTTACATGTTGTCGCCATCAAACATAGTCAAAGATTCGTAGATTTTCTAGGCACCACTTAAACGTTTTGTAGTTTTGTATTGCCATTTGAACGGTAAGGTCTATTTTTAATCTTCTAAAATGTCCACAACGTAATTTGAACCAGGTGTGTTTGGGTTGTGATCGAGCACAATACCGTTTAAGCTACAGACGCACGCATATTTGTACTATTCTATTGAGAGCTACAAATGGAAGAAAGTATCTTACCTTGAACGCAATCAGCACCTTCGTAACCTGCTGTACATGCATCACACATTCCAGTTAGTCGACTGCATATTCGATTTTTACATCCTACAGAACACCTCAAATCACATCGACGACCATAATATGGGACTTCACATTCTAAGATGATATGATGATACAATAAAGTATATTAGAAAATCCTTTTTTTTAAATTAAAACATTAAGTACAATTATTTATATGACAACAACGAACAACATAATTTGATGTGAAGTGCAATATGTGTGAATACGCAATGCACATTATATACATAACACATCAATTAATGAACATAATCATATACTTTGTTCTTTAATTTACGATTATAAAAGTAGAAAAAACTCATAATCACGTAACACATCGACCAGTTAAGAAATGAATGCTTACATTACATATTTCTGAACAAGCAGTATGGATTCTGTTTCCATAAATTCATGGAGAATATTCGGAGTACCAAAACCATTATCAATAATCTGTATTATATATTAATTTATACATACACATATACACTCGTATTTACGCATATAATATGTGTCGCTTAACATTTCAACAGAAAGTATCTATAAACAAAAACTCAACTCATTAATCACAAAATACTGAAACATTAATGATGGCAGAATCCTGTAATTTAATGTGTAATCGCATTACATAATTATTGTTACTATAAATGAACATCAGACAAGAGACTTTCATCCTTACCACTTTTGGATCACATATTGTGGATTTATCACATGCGTTCTTTTTAACAGGCTTTTTATAGTTAACTTATGCTGAAAGAATACCTTATATGAAGTATTTACATGTTTACATCAATCTAACTAGCTCACAACTCGGACCAATTTCTGCAGGAATAAGCGATCCAAATTACAGAATTTAAAATGTCTAAGTTTATTGTACTGCTGACACTAGTCACAATTTTAGTAGGATCAATGAATTACCAGTAATTAGTGTTGTACTTTGAACCATTATTTGAGAACTAGTACTTAGGTAATTTTACTAGGTAAGAGTGGTTTTACAATGAGTGTTACAAAATTCCATCGAAGCCGACAATATTTGAAGTTGAGACTTATATGTCTCACGAATCACAAGGAGAGTGCCAATACTTATATGTCCACAAGAACAACAAGAAATGTTACAACACGTGTATGTGCTTAGAGCACATGCTGTGTGCCAACACTGATATATGCCTCATCATCATCAAGTAGCTTGTCCCTTCCGGAACTTGGCTCTTTCTATTTTGTGGCCGCTGACACATATATTATCCATCAGTTCTGTTTTATCAGTTGTAAATATTTTCTTTTTATTTGTATTCAGATAAAGGTTGTGATCTTCACTGGTGTTTTTATGTGACCGTATCAATTTCTTTATACCAATTTATGATGTAGATAATAGCACTCTATCGTCAGTATATCTTAATTCTGGTAATGTGTGACATCCGATCCCCAGAGCTTCTTATTTCACCATCTCTGCAGATTATCTGACATTCCCCATGATGTTTTCAGCATATATGTTGAATAGGTAAGGTGACAAAATGCAACCCTGTCTAATTTCTTGACCTATGCTAAACCGCTCTGATGCTCCCTCTTCTGTTTTCACAGCTGCGTGTTGGCCTTTATATATCATGTTTACAATATTCACTGTATGATGTGAGAACCCCATCTCTGACATTATGTTCTATAGCTTGTGATGTATTACACAATCAAATACCTTGGAGTAGTCATCAGGGCAAGCAAATAGGTCTTTGTTATACTCTATACATTTGGCTCTCTGAATGTACCTACTAACCACAAAATAGGTGTCAATACTTGTACCCCCGAGCCACAATAAGTGTAACAACCGGTATATGTTTTCAAGACACGCAATAACATGTATATGTCCCTTGGGGCAGCAATAACAATGTAACAAAGTGACTGCGTGCCAGGGTCAGTGAGATATTTGAATGTATATGTGGTATGTAACAAATAACAGTTGTTCTGTCAACCAAATTCTAGCACAATGTAACACACACATCTATATTTATTTATATTTCAACTGAACTAGCTGTCAAACATTTGTATACCACACACAATGTTTATCCCAGAGGTATGTCAACCAACTGACTAACACTATGTCTCACAAATATGTAACAACTGACAGCTCTATCAACAAACTGACTAACACAATGTCTCACAAATATGTAACAACTGACAGCTCTATCAACAAACTGACTAACACTATGTCTCACAAATATGTAAAAACTGACATCTCTATCAACCAACTGACTAACACTATGTCTCACAAATATGTAACAACTGACAGCTCTATCAACAAACTGACTAACACAATGTATCACAAATATGTAACAACTGACAGCTCTATCAACCAACTGACTAACACTATGTCTCACAAATATGTAACAACTGACAGCTCTATCAACCAACTGACTAAAACAATGTCTCACAAATAACAACTGACAGCTCTATCAACCAACTGACTAACACAATGTATCACAAATATGTAACAACTGACAGCTCTATCAACCAACTGACTAACACTATGTCTCACAAATATGTAACAACTGACAGCTATATCAACCAACTGACTAAAACAATGCCTCACAAATATGTAACAACTGACAGCTCTATGAACCAACTGACTAACACTATGTCTCGTATGTATATATAACAATTGATGCAGCTGTCTAACGCAATGTATCATATATATGCCGCAATTGATATAGATGTCTAACGCAATGTATCATATATATGTCACAATTGATATAGCTGTCTAACACAATGTATCATATATATGTCACAATTGATATAGATGTCTAACGCAATGTATCATATATATGTCACAATTGATATAGATGTCTAACGCAATGTATCATATATATGTCACAATTGATATAGATGTCTAACGCAATGTATCATAATATGTCACAATTGATATAATGTCTTACACAATGTATCATATATATGTCACAATTGATATAGCTGTCTAACGCAATGTATCATACATATGTCACAATTGATATATCTGTCTCCAACACTCTAACGCAATGTATCATATATATGTCACAATTGATATAGCTGTCTCCAACTGTCTAACACAATGTTTCATAGATATATAACAATTGATATAGATGTCTCCAACTGTCTAACACAATGTTTCATACGTATGTCAGAATTGATATAGTGTAACAGTTTCACTGTTATGCTAACTAGGTTATGGACGGAGGGGTCAACAGAGAAAAGAACACCCCCTTATTGTACTTGGCGTCCTTGACCAAGTTAGTAGTAAATAAATGTGTTTACCAGTCCCAACTTGCTGCCAGTAGAGTGTTAAATTCATGAAATAGGTTCTAGCCCGAGGTAGGCGAGGACTCCCGTAAAATCGAGGATCTTGAACCAGAGGAGGGACAGTTGGGAGCTTTTGGTTTGAGCAGTAGGACATTTACTTTAGAGAAGTTGAGGAAGATGGACCTATGTTTCTTAGAGAGCGTAAGAAAGACAGTTACTTTAGAGAAGTTGAGGAAGATGGACCTATGTTTTTTAGAGAGCGTAAGAAATACAGTTACTCAAGAGAAGTTGTGGAGGACGGACAGATTATATTTTTAGTGAGCGTAAGAGAGAGAATAGTTAGAATAGAGCAGCGGAACAGGAAGCCAAAATCTCTTGAGCGGAGAAGACTAGTTTTGAACACTTGATCGTGTAAGTTAAACTTTTCGTAAATAGAGAGAAGCTGAACTAGTGTTATTTAGATTATAAGTTGTGATGAATGTGAGAACCCACAACTGAGGATTCTTTGAAGTGTTATTTGATTTATAAGTTGTGATAGATGTGAGAACCCACAACTGAGGATTCTTTTTTTTTTGAAGTAGATTAAGTTTAGATTATAAGTTGTGATGGATGTGAGAACCCACAACAGAGGAACTCTTTGAGAAGCTGCTAGTGTATTTGATTTATAAGTTGTGATAGTGTGAGAACCCACAACTGAGGATTCTTTGAAGTGTTATTTAACTTATAAGTTGTGATGGATGTGAGAACCCACAACGGATCTTCTTGTAGTGTTATTTGATTTTTAAGTTGTGATGATGTGAGAACCCACAACTGAGGACTCTTTGAAGTGTTATTTGATTTATAAGTTGTGATGGATGTGAGAACCCACAACAGAGGATCTCTTGAATTTTTCGTTAATAGAGAGAAGCTGAACTAGTGTTATTTGATTTATTAGTTGTGATAGTTGTGAGAACCCACAACTGAGGACTCTTTGAAGTGTTATTTTGATTTATTTAAGTTACGTTGATGGATGTGAGAACCCACAACTGAGGATTCTTTGAAGTGTTATTTGACTATAATTAGAGTTGGGCTTGAAATTTTGGGTGGATGAGAACCCACAACGAGGATTCTTTGAAGTGTTATTTGATTTATAAATAAGTCTGCTTGATTTTGGGTGGATGAGAACCCACAACAGAGGATCTCTTGAACTTTTCGTTAATAGAGAGAAGCTGAACTAGTGTTATTTGATTTATAAGTTGTGATAGATGTGAGAACCCACAACTGAACATTTCTTGAACTTTGCATAATTAGTGGAGATGCTGAACTAATGTATTTGATTTATAGGTTGTGATAGATGTGGGAAAACCCGACAGAGGGTTCCTTGAACTTTATGTTAATTGTAGAGAAGCGCACTTAATGATTACACAATTGATTTTCAGGAAAGTTATTTATGTACTTTTGGTCTCATATCAGTTGAGAGAGTATGTATGTACGTTTACCAGTTTAGATATACAATATATATAGATACCAATAAACTTGTATAAGTTGTTTAGACAGTCTTGTGTGAATTTAATGTAGTCGATTGTCAGGTGTCGGACTTAGTGGTAGATGCTATTTTTTCTCTTTATATTTCTGGGACCTTGTACCAGCTAGTCGGTTATATTGAGAGAGTCTTTTTGGTGCAGCGTGACCTAGGATATTCTTAGAATTAGATTGTCGCGGCCACAATAGTTTACTGGCCACTATATAGATCATAGGTCAGAAGAAATAGTTGTTAGTAGTGTGTAGTAGTAGTAGTAGTAGTAAATTCCTGGAAGTCATCGAACTGTGAAATTTAGGTCAAACAGTAGGCCGTGTAGATTGTGACTGTAAGGAGTACTAGGTAGTGTTTTATGTAGATATAATCATTAACGATTTTGTTAAT
The DNA here is from genome assembly GCA_020796225.1 of Arion vulgaris. Classification (NCBI taxonomy): domain Eukaryota; kingdom Metazoa; phylum Mollusca; class Gastropoda; order Stylommatophora; family Arionidae; genus Arion; species Arion vulgaris. The sequence continues at coordinate 8,619,695 of CM036764.1, read as the reverse complement.
TGTGTGCATATTAATGACTTAGTATTGCATGTTAATATTGTTTAATTTCAGATTGATATTGTGAAATTGTATTTTATATCGTATAATCTTTCTTTCTTCTTTTGTCCTTCTCTGCTTTTTGCCGCTAGGCGTAGCAGGTTTAACTGATGATCGGTTTCCGAGAGATAATGCACGCTCGGTCGCTTGATATGGTGTGGTATTGTGGAGTTTTAAGATGTCTGTAACTCCATCAACCCATCTTTTCTTGGTCTGCCCCTTCCTCTTGATGATTCAATTTTCAGGTTGTACGCTCTTGCAACTGGTGTATTCGGGTTCATTCTGACCAAGTGGCCAAACCATTTGAGTCTCTGTTTTTCAATAAATATAATAGCAGGTGTTGTTCCGACTGTTCTTCTAATTTCCTCATTTCTTATATGGTCTCTTCTTGTTTTATTTACTGCTTTCCTCAGGCATCTCATTTCGCATGTGGTAATTTTCATTTCTTGTTCTTTTGTCAGTGCCCATGTTTGGCTCTGGTAGCACAGTGTTGGTAGAAAGATTGAATTTATAATCTGTCTGTTAGTCACTACTGGAATAGCTGGGTGTTTCAAAATTGGGGTAAGTTGGTATGTAATAGCGTGTATAATAGCGTGTATAAAATTGTCAACATGACAGAAGCAGGGAAAACTTATGTTAGAAGGGGTAGTAGGCACTGGCGTAGCTAGAGTAAACGTCACCCGGGGCGGTCGGTTCAAATGTCACCCCTGTGACCCCACACGACCCTATGCTGAATGGTTAGGTGTAGCTAAATTTTCATACATACTCTACCTCTAGGCGCTACTTTACTCTACTGACCGGTACGTTACTGCTTACATGTATGATCCAAGACAAAATCCGAATCCAATACCACAAAACAAATAATTCAAATCTAAAGATTTTTAAAATGCAACTGTTCACTTTCAGAACATCTAAATGCAAAACACGGCAATGCACAGACCAAAAGAATGACCTTCTACACTATAGTCCTAGAAGGAATGTCTTCTTGTTTTCATTGTGGCAAACAGGTCAATGACATCGTCAAAATCTATTTGTCTTGTAAACTCGTGTTCAATGGACAGAACAGCCAGATCCGACAATGTCTGTTCTTTCCTGGAGTCTGACAAGATGTTCTCTTAACGCTACATCGTAGTGAGATAACAATTCAACAAGCTCCAAGAAGTTACCTGCTTTTTAGTCCATTAGCAAAAGGAGATTTTTAAAAAGTTCTTTTATTTATATTTTACTTTCTGTGTTTTAGTCCTATAAATTTGACGAAAATTTCATAAATGTCCATTGTAGTTTGTAAATGGTAAACAACTGCTTTGTAAAATGTATATCCTTACATCTTGCGGACTGTACATGCCCAGCATAATATCAATGGAAGCTGTCGTCTTTCGACAACTTCCATTGATATTATGCTGTTGTCGACGTTCTTTCATATAATTCGACAAAGCCATGGTCGTCATTTATTTCGAACATTGTTCGAAATAAATTTTTAATAAAAATAAAGAAAAATGACTCACCAAAGAGCTGTACTCGCTCAGACAATATTTTCGACGGTTTATATATTCAAATTTGAAATATGTGACGTCATAACGGTCACATTTCCTGTGTTGGTTGGGTTTTATCACAATTCTATTTTCAGACTATTTTCGCACCTTAGCCTGGCTGAAAATTTTGTTGGAGGTGACAGTGTCACCCTCCATATGCTGTCACCGGGCGGTCCTCCCCCTCGCCCCCTTAGCTACGCCACTGGTAGTAGGTTAGAGGTTTCTTTTTTTAGGCGCCTGATATGTTTCAACTGTTATGGGGTGGGGCATTTCGCTATGGAGTGCACTAGCAGGAATTATAGGCGAAGCAGAAATTTAGGACAGTGGTCAGGGAGAAGTAGTGTTTTTAGAGACAGGCGGATTTATTCCATAAATTGCTTTAAGAAAATAAGAGCTGTCCAGAATAGAGCAGGTAGGGAATTTAGAGACATAGCTGTTAGAGAGGATGAAAGTGAGGGTAACTGGAGAAATAGGGAAGATAGACATGAGGACAAGACAGAATTTAGAGACATAGCGGTAGGAGATGATGAAAGTGCGGGTAACCGGAGAAATAGGGAAGATAGACATGAGGACAAGAAAGAATCTAGAGACATAGCGGTAGGAGATGATGAAAGTGCGGGTAACCGGAGAAATAGGGAAGATAGACATGAAGCCAAGAAAGAATTTAGAGACATAGCGGTAGGAGATGATGGAAGTGAGGGTGAATGGAGAAATAAGGAAGCTATGAGTAGGGAGGAAATATATAGAGTAGAAATGGCGAGAAAGAAAGAATTAACAGGGTTGAAGACGATAAAAGAGTTACAAAGAGAAGTTAAGGAAAAACAAGAAGAACTTGAGAAGTTACGATCAGATATTGAAGACAAATGCAAGCAAGATGACTTAATAGAGGAGCTATACGATGAGATAAACGAGTTGAGAGGCGAGGTGGACTTTTTGAGGGTGTCAGGTGTCGAAGGTAGGAAGAAGTCTGTAGAGAGGGGCAGCAAAAACATAATAGACAGAGAATGGAAAAAGGCCGGCATAGCAGCTAGGAAAAAGGTGATACAAGTGGCAGAGGTTAGAGAAAGGAAGGAAACAGAGAAGGCAGAACTTACTCAGGCTGCCTGGGACGAGCTAGGGAAGGCTAGGAAATTAGAAATGGCAGCTAGAAGAGAAATGGAGAAGCAAATGACAAAGGAGAGAAAAGCACATCTGGATGAGGTGGATAGTCTATTCAACCGCATTGAAAGAGAGATAGCACTGGGTGTGCATTTGAATTAAGAGATAGCACTGTGTGTGCATTTGATATAAGAGTAGCACTGTGTGTGCAGGTATATGAAAAGGTAACACTGTGTGTGCACTGAGAAATGTGTTGGATGTACCTTAGAGATAGATAGAGATGCATTGGAGATATGCATCATCTTTGAAATATTTAGAGGAGATAACGGGTCTTAATAGTATGGAGATAGCGCTGTGTGAGTTCAGATGGTGCAGTGGGCACTGATATGCGGTGTGTATTAGAGAGACAGTGCATGGTGGGTGCATTTGTTTTGGAGAGATTTAGAGAAAAAATGGTATGTGTACCATGGAGATAGCGATGTGGGAGTAACTTGGATTTTTTTTTTTTTTTTAAGAAAGAGTTATAGATGTCCCGCCCCAAAGGGAAGGGGAATTACCAGGTTGTAAAATTTTATTGACAATCGCGTAGCGATTCGACTGGAGAGAAGAGTAGGTGAGGAAATGTACATATTGTAATTTTTGTTGTATGTGTAACCAGTGTGTCACTAAGCTTTTGACCTGGTTAATGTCCTTGTACTGATAACTTATATGCTGGGAGTTCGCAGAGAGGCGATGTATGAGTGGTGCATGTTAGAGTGTGTTATGACATTGAGTTATTATATCTCCATTCAATTAGTACTATGTATGGAGACAGTGAATTGTGGGTACATTAACAAGCTGGTTACTGTGCATATTAGAAGATGTGCGTTGTGAGGGCACTAGAGATATGCAGAGGCGTAGGAGAGATGTGTACCTAGAGAGAAACAGGTTATATTGAGAGATCAGCTTTGCGACTAAAGAGATAGTGCTGTGTGCACATTAAGGAGAATACAGAGCTACATAGAGGAGATGGTAGGGAGTCGGGCAGAGAATGTATCATGGAAAATTCCACCAGCAAAATGGTTTCACCACTTATTCTCCATGAGCACATTGTCTGTCCGGCTATAGGTGTCCTGCATTGGCTCGACCGATCCTAGATGGCTGTTACCATTTTATTTTTTGGTGTTTGTCTGTTTCCGATGTAATCTCTGGTTTGTGCATTACTACCATGTGTTGCTGCATTTAAAATGGATATGTATAATATGTTGTCGTGGACATGAAATTGCTGAATTATGGCAATTTTGTATAATTTAAGATATGCATCATTGATTATTGTTGTCTGTTATGGTCATATGGACCTTTATAACTGTTACCTTAATACCATGTAGTTGAATTGACATGAATATGATGAATTTTTGCTTTGACATATGTATGCTAGATCCTGATACTGTCCTATGGGATGTTTTTTTTTTCATCCTGGTCAATTACCGCCCTGACTAGGTCATTTTAAGAGCTGTGCATGGAAGGCACAAGAGGAGATAATCAGATGTATGACTTGCGGTCCGAGTAGACGAACGGCCCGAGGTGTTCACACCTTCATTTGGTTTGACCAGTCTCCAATGAAGGTTACAAATTTTGGGCTAGGAGATCACGGATGAAAATTGAATAGTTAATGTATGTAAACATTTCAAGGATTGGATGTATTGATCTAGCGATGTATATTGATGTTAATGTTGCATTTATGAGCCAGAGTGGAAAATGACATTCACCTGATGTAATTGTTTTTGCTTTCAACATATGATGATTGTATACAAACGTTTTCATAGGTTGTATGTTGTAGATGGTTTAGAACATTGTTATATTTCGACTGGATCAATTTGGAAGATTGATGGTGGGACTTTAGGATAGTGTAGGGAGAAGGGGACTTTAGAACTTTATGGATAGAGCTAAAGTTCTAGATGGCATGGGATGGTCTGTAACAGTTTCACTGTTATGCTAACTAGGTTATGGACGGGGTCAACAGAGAAAGAACACCCCTTATTGTACTTGGCGTCCTTGGCCAAGTTAGTAGTAAATAAATGTGTTTACCAGTCCCAACTTGCTGCCAGTAGAGTGTTAAATTCATGAAATAGGTTCTAACATGAGGTAGGCGAGGACTCCCGTAAAATCGAGGATCTTGAACCAGAGAAGGGACAGTTGGGAGCTTTCGGTTTGAGCAGTAGGACAGTTACTTTAGAGAAGTTGAGGAAGATGGACCTATGTTTCTTAGAGAGCGTAAGAAAGACAGTTACTTTAGAGAAGTTGAGGAAGATGGACCTATGTTTCTTAGAGAGCGTAAGAAATACAGTTACTCTAGAGAAATTGTGGAGGACGGACAGATTATTTTTTTAGTGAGCGTAATAGAGAGAATAGTTAGAATAGAGCAGCGGAACGGGAAGCCAAAATCTCTTGAGTGGAGAAGACTAGTTTTGAACACTTGAGCGTGTAAGTTAAACTTTTCGTAAATAGAGAGAAGCTGAACTAGTGTTATTTAGATTATAAGTTGTGATGAATGTGAGAACCCACAACGGAGGATTCTTTGTAGTGTTATTTTGATTATAAGTTGTGATAGATGTGAGAACCCACAACTGAGGACTCTTTGAAGTGTTATTTGATTTATAAGTTGTGATGGATGTGAGAACCCACAACTGAGGACTCTTTGAAGTGTTATTTGATTTATAAGTTGTGATGGATGTGAGAACCCACAACAGAGGATTCTTTGAAGTGTTATTTAGATTATAAGTTGTGATGGATGTGAGAACCCACAACTGAGGACTCTTTGAAGTGTTATTTAACTTATAAGTTGTGATGAATGTGAGAACCCACAACTGAGGACTCTTTGAAGTGTTATTTGATTTATAAGTTGTGATGGATGTGAGAACCCACAACAGAGGATCTTTTGAACTTTTCGTTAATAGAGAGAAGCTGAACTAGTGTTATTTGATTTATAAGTTGTGATAGTTGTGAGAACCCACAACTGAGGATTATTTGAAGTGTTATTTAACTTATAAGTTGTGATGGATGTGAGAACCCACAACGGATCATTCTTTGTAGTGTTATTTTGATTATAAGTTGTGATAGATGTGAGAACCCACAACTGAGGACTCTTTGAAGTGTTATTTGATTTATAAGTTGTGATGGATGTGAGAACCCACAACAGAGGATCTCTTGAATTTTTCGTTAATAGAGAGAAGCTGAACTAGTGTTATTTGATTTATTAGTTGTGATAGTTGTGAGAACCCACAACTGAGGACTCTTTGAAGTGTTATTTATTATAAGTTGTGATGGATGTGAGAACCCACAACTGAGGACTCTTGAATGTTATTTAGATTATAAGTTGTGATGGATGTGAGAACCCACAACTGAGGACTCTAGTGTTATTTGATTTATAAGTGTGATGATGTGAGAACCCACAACTGAGGACTCTTTGAAGTGTTATTTTATTTATAAGTTGTGATGGATGTGAGAACCCACAACTGAGGACTTCTTTGAATGTTATTTGATTTATAAGTTGTGATGGATGTGAGAAACCACAACAGAGGATCTCTTGAACTTTTCGTTAATAGAGAGAAGCTGAACTAGTGTTATTTGATTTATAAGTTGTGATAGATGTGAGAACCCACAACTGAACATTTCTTGAACTTTGCATAATTAGTGGAGATGCTGAACTAGTGTATTTGATTTATAGGTTGTGATAGATGTGGGAAAACCCGACAGAGGGTTCCTTGAACTTTCTGTTAATTGTAGAGAAGCGCACTTAATGATTACACAATTGATTTTCAGGAAAGTTATTTATGTACTTTTGGTCTCATATCAGTTGAGAGAGTATGTATGTACGTTTACCAGTTTAGATATACAATATATATATATACCAATAAACTTGTATAAGTTGTTTAGACAGTCTTGTGTGAATTTAATGTAGTCGATTGTCAGGTGTCGGACTTAGTGGTAGATGCTATTTTTTTCTCTTTATATTTCTGGGACCTTGTACCAGCTAGTCGGTTACAATAGCTGTCTCCAACTGTCTAACGCATTGTATCATATATGTCACAATTGATATACTGTTCAACTGTCTAACCAATTTTTAGATATATAACAATTTATTAAAATGTCTCCAACTGTCTAACACAATGTTTCATAGATATATAACAATTGATATAGCTGTCTCCAACTGTCTAACACAATGTTTCATAGATATATAACAATTGATATAACTGTCTCCAACTGTCTAACACAATGTTTCATAGATATATAACAATTGATATAGCTGCCTCCAACTGTCTAATACAATGTACCAGAAATATGAATCAACATATATAGCTGTCAACCAACTGTCTACAACAATATAAGGGCGAGATAGATATGTAACAACTGACAGAGCTGTCTCCATCTCAGTGCTGTACCATACGGAGATGTGGCCGCAGCAGGCAGCACTTTAAGGTGGGTCAGGGGGCGCTTTAAGCAGCTAAATCAAAATAAAATTTGAACTATTCAATAATTAGAAATGTTTACCCATCGCTTGTCTAAATTGCTCTATGTTTATTCGATATTGATGTATACGATTTATGATTTATCGCACGCTTCTGTCGTTGTGCTTTTGGTAACCTTTTGTTTCGATTTATGCTGCAGATGCATCGTTCGTAGGCTTCCCCGAATTAATTTTGATCTGACAGCGCCTAGCTATTATTTTTGTTTGTAATATAGGCCTACCGCATGGCCGCTCCTAAGTACTGAGTCGGCAATTATCACAAACACCAATAGCACGTGTCACGTTGTGATAGATCTGCTTTGAGCTAACAATTATCGACAATATTTGTTTGTAATGTTAGTTCGTCTCGAGAATTGACAAAGGGTAGTGATGTGTTTAAATCAGTAAATAAGATATAAAACAAATCTGTATCAGTATAATAATAATAATAATTCCTCTCGTACCGTTATACGTTACATAGGGCCTGTAAGTAATTTCTCCATACTGCTCTATTCTGGGCAACTCGCTCAATCTCCTCCATGGAACTAAGACCGATATTTCCTGCATCTCTCAGCAAATTTCGTTTCTGGGTCTCCATAGGTCGACCTCTCTTTCTTGAACCCCTTGCATCCCACTTCAATGCCTGCTTTGATATTCGTTGATCATTTCTCCTCAAGGTGTGCCCAACATATCTCCATCTTCTCTTTCTTATAACAGTTGTCACTAATGGTTGACCAGACATGTCTCTCATTTCATCACTTCTCTTGAATTCGTTCCATTTTATATTCATTATTTTTCGCAGACATCTATTGTCAAATGCATTCAGCTTGTTTTCTATATATTGTGTCATTTTCCAACTCTCGCTGGCATATGTTAGGATTGATACAACATTTTAATTGAAAATTCGCAATTTAGTTTTAATACTATATAACTTGCAGTTCCATATTTTATTTATAATTTTAAAAGCTGATGTTGCTTTGTCAATTCTTATCATAATTTCTTTTTAACATTTCCTGTGCAATCAAAATTGCTACCTAAATAGGTGAACTGCTCTGTTATTTTTATCATTTTAGATTTCAGTGTGATATCTGCATTACTTGCCATAGGTGTCTTCTTTATATATTTTTTTTTCATAGCTTATCTGCAGTCTAACTTTTGATGCTATAGATGACCTGTTGTCTGTTTGTCTGTGCATATCTTGGTGGTTTCTACTTAACAAGTTAATTTCATCTGCAAAATCCAAATCTTCTAGTTGACTATTTTCTACCCAATCGATGCCAGTTTCGCCCCTGCAACATTTTCGCATCACTCAGTCAAAGGCCACTCCAAATAATAGCGGAGATAGAATACAGCCTTGCTTTACTCCGGTTTCAACCATAAACCAGTGGTTGTGTCCACCATCAGTGCGAACGGCACACTGTGAAACGTCATAGATGCTCTTAATAATGTTTATTATTTTGTCTGGTATTCCATAGCTTCTCAAAATATTCCACAGGGAGATTATGTGTAAACTATCAAAGGCTTTTTTAAAATCGATGAAATTTAGTATGAGTGGTTGTTGCTTCTCAATATGTTCCTCCAAAATTAGTCGTAGGGTACTTATTTGGTTTAAGCAGCTTCTACAGGTCTAAAACCAGTGTTTGTTCTTCTCTCAGGGTTGTGTACACTGCTCCTTTGATTCTATTAAGAATGATTTTGCAGAAAGTCGTGGTCATTACTGATAATAGGGTGATCCCTTTACAGTTGTTGCAATCTTTGAGATCACCTTTTTGGGGATCTTAACAATTATTCACTTCTTCCATAGATCTGGGACAGTTTCTTCTTCCCATACTTTATTAAATCATTCTTGCACTTGGCTAATAATTGTATCCTCAGCCGCTTTTAGCATGTCTGCAGTTATGTTGTCATCACCCGCTGCCTTATTGTTTTTCAAGAATGGATTTCCTCCTTGACCTCAGCTACACGTATCATTTCTTCGTTAATTGGTAGAGAGCTGTTTCTTGCCTCTTCGTCAAACTTGATAACCCCTATTGGATCAGGTCTATTTAATATTTATTCAAAATGTTATGCCCATCTTTCCTTCTGCTCGGTATCTGATGTTAGAACTTACCATCTTTACTCTTGATTGGGCCACCCTTTGAAACAAAAGTTCGAGTAAGTTGTTTTAGTGTGTTGTATAGCATTTTACTGTTTCCATTCTTAGCTGCCTTTTCCCCTTCTTCAGCCAGTCGATTGACATATGCTCTTTTATCTCTTCTAGCCGCTCTTTTCACGTTCTTGTCGTTTAGTCTATATTCCTCTTTAGCTTGAATTTCATCTGTTGCATCCTTAGTATTAAATATCGCTAGTTTCATCTTTCTTCTTTCTTGAATACATTTCCAGGTGTCATCACTTATCCAGGGTTTTCTGTCTTTCGTCTTTAATCCTGCGCTACTATTTACTGCCCCCAATAATGTGTCCTTTATCTTAGTCCATTTGTCTTCAATATTCTGTTCATTTTCACCATTGAGTAACTTGAGCCCATTCTTAAGTTCGAGCTGATATTTCTCTTTTACTTCTTTATTTTGTAGCCTTTGACTGTCTATTCGCAGTTGTTCTTTTTTAGTATGGTGAGTTTTCAATTTCAGTTTCAATTTCCTATGCATAAATTATGATCACTTCCTACATCTGCCCCTATCAGTATACGTATCAGTATACCATGTTTATTTATTTAATCAATGTTTGTGTTTTAAAGGTAGATCAGGTAAGAGAATTATTGTTTTTACAGTAATTGTAGTTACTTATTATCATTGAAAATTGTTATGTTATAACAATGGGAACTCGAATTAAAAAGTAGCATTTGCATTGACCAGGTATATCTCAGGTGCGGAACGTATGCCTGTGTGTGATTGATAGAGGCTTATTTCAGATGAATATTGCTGACATTGAGATTGTAAAATTATTTTGTATTCGAACACTGTTGTAGTTCTAAGAATTAACATTTTGTGTCAATATGGCTACCAGGGCAACACGTTTTTTCCAAATTAAAATTAATAAAACACAACTAAAGAAGTTTATTATGCCAAACACAACTTAGAAATATGTCATTAATTTATATTGAATCTACACTCTAGACTACACATCCCTTATTAACAATTTGATAAAGTAAAAGTTAGAAAGGTAAAACTGTAATAGAATGTTGTAGTTGATAATTGATATCCTTATTTTAAAGTAGTTTGTGTTTTCAAAATGAGAATAGTATTCGTTCATTTTGAAGAGGTTTTTTAAAAAAGTTTATTGATAAAAAAACATTTGAGGTGCGAAATTTCGAAGACGTGCATCATGTTGAGAAAATATACCGCATGGACCTGTTCCAACTGTCTAAGGCAATGCATTAATGCTATTATAATATCGAAAGTCTAGAAGGCAACACAGTTGAAAAGAAGGAGAATGATGTATTTACAACGTCATGTTTATGTGATGAAGTTAAAATGTATAAATGATTAACACATTCGAAGTGATAGAATATAACAAATGTATGACGTCTAGTGCATGCAAATACATTTAGTTGTAAACACACATACAACACGATTATTAACATCTACGTGAAATATATCTTTAAACTGTTAGTGAACATGAACTGTGCACACCAGTGATTCAATACCTATGCAATTCAGCCCTATGAATCGTTTTTTACATGTGCAGTGTCCAGATGTTCTGTTACATTTATCTGTACATCCCAAGCCACACTTTTTCTCACAATCTGTTCCATAAGAATCTCGTTTACAATCTGTAAGAAATTATGTTTATAAAGTTATCATCATGTAAAAAGAAAAGGAAGCACATATGCATACAGAAGAAGAGGTAGAGGAAAGAAGATACACCGATATAATAGACGGGCAAGACAAAGATAGTTGAGAAGAAAGACAGGTCGACTTTCCCTCAAGCTTCTATGTAATGACTACTGGAATTGCCGAATTGTAAAATAACGACGACGACCAATTCTAAGGAAGTTGGTTTATAACTTGGACATCTGTATAATTTATGAAAACAACGTGCGGCAGAATTAAACTATTGAGTGCCCAGACTTCAAATGTGATTCCAGTCCCAGTAAAACTGGGCGAAGACAAGGACATCCTATTTACGTGAAACATGGTCTTTTCGAAAAAAATGTCTTGAGACATATCACGTCTACCTGAATGTGTGGAATTACATTGAATTCAGGTATAAATTCGTGTTCAGGCACGGTGAATCTACAATGAGTATGCCCATTTGGACCAACTTCTTGAGAGACTAGCGAATGTTTCAGGCAACACGTTTCTTGTAGAATATTATGTCAACGTTCAATAGAAGGAATAGGACACTCTGATGTCTCTATTTTGAATGGTTGCCCCCCAACTCGATTAGCCCCTATACTTAAGGACACATATGTTGTCAATGATCTGACATTCATATCCACTACCTAACCTACTTGTAATGAAATAAATGTTCACAGGTCGCAAGAAAGTGATCATCTCCCCTCGTTGTTCTCCTTGCGACACCGAAAGCATACACATTTTGTTACTACACGATATATCATACTGATCATGAAAATACTTTATGTATATTGCAACAGTATGTCAGACAGAAGACTGTTATGAAACATTTTTTAACAACCCTAGTGAAATGAAAATGGTGAAAATGCATTGTTGGCAAAAGAGGCTGCTACAAAATCATGACAGAGAGCCCGAAAGAAACGACATAGAAATATGTGTATGTGGCTGAAGAGTCTTTTGAGTTCAACAATTTGTTAAGTGAACCACATAGTGATTTGTGGGATACTTTTATAACATAGATCTGTGGTGATAAGTCTCGACATCAGTGCTGGCTGTGTCATCGCACAATCAACTGACGGTCTACCATACATTTGACTAAGTTAAGTGACTCGTAAAAGATGTAGACAATGGGCAGCTGTTATAAATGCGATTTGTGAAACATATAGAAAAGGATGATAAGGATGGCCGATATAATATTATGAATATTCTTAGCGATAATAATACTGGAAGTCCTTACACTGATTTCATACCAACGGACTAGTAGCATGTCCGTTAACGAACGTCCCTTTCGTTTTTTCACAGCTCACCTGAAAAACTCGCTGTCTCTAGCAAATTCTCCTTTAAAAGAGTCTTTTAGCGTCCTGTTCAATGTTTCTTGGATGTCCTGCAGGTATCTTCATCAAAGTCGTCCATTACCTCGTCCCGAAGAACCGTGCCTTAAATTACCGTACTCCTTAAACCACTGAGACGTTTAAATTGGCAATCATATTTCATCTTCCTGGACATGATGCTATTTATGACCCAATGCTCCTTGATATACAGGTCTTGTAGAATGTCTTTGTTTTTTTCTCTCTTCTCTGTCCAGGATGTTCTAAGAGCCTTTCTGTAATACTGTGTTTCTCTCTCTCTCTCGCGCGCGCGATCCCCGTCTAGACTGATGCACCAAATTGTATCATGAATGTTACTGTTGCTTTTAGCGTCTCCGTCCCTCCGTATAGTGTTTCGCTAAGCTCTGTGTTATCGGGCCAAGTTTCTTTTCTCAGGGCTGCTGACAAGTCGCAGTTTTACAGTACATTCTTACTTTTTTCAAATGTGGGCGCGGAGTCTGTTATGGCCGATACAGAGGCGGAATATGGCAATTTGTTCTCTACGGGACAGACCATAGTACCCATATTTGCTGTTGTTTTGTGGGTGGTCTTTTGACCATTTTTTATTGAACTGCCAGCCGATGGTTGTTCTTTCCTCTTCATAGCTGATCTTCATATTAAACAAGATTTATATTCAGTTTTACAAACCGTTACATAATATGCCTGCATAGTTAGCCCTGCATGTGCATCGACCACTTGACTTTTCGCACTTGACGACACACCCCTTACTGCATTTGGACTTGCAGTGTCTTCCAAAAGAACCGGGTTGACACTCTGCATGTAATAGATGCATCGTATTTTAATATCAAATAAGTAAAAACATTGCATGAAATACAAAAACATTTGTAATTTTAAACAACTACAAGATAAGTAGTAGTCGTCATGAACAAAACATGTGATATATCTAATCATTAGATGCAAATACTTTGTGGCGAGCACAATCATCCTAAATGTAATACATTTTAAACTGTTTCTTTGACGTACTTACACAATCTAGACAACAATCATTTCATGTTTGTCTTTCTTACTACTTTTCTCTATTTTTGTTATGCCTCATATTGTCATGATCAACATCATCATCATCATTATCATCATTGGCATCTTTGTCTCAGGAGACAATAGATCTTGCGTCACGTAGTATGTTCTGCGCTGAATCACAACGTTTCTTGTGGCTGTAATGGCCTATTCTGAAGTGGCACTCCTGGCCACAGTTGATGCAGGTAAAACTGGATAATGGAGCTGGTACATAGGATGTTCTCTCTGCTCTCTGTACTCTCTTTTGCTCCACATGTGATGTTTTTCTTGTTTTTTTTTTGAACCGTCCCTCACTGCCGCTCGCCATGCTTGCCTGTCTTTGGTCAGCCGATACCAGTGTTCTTTGTCTATGCCGCGTGAAGTTAGATCACGCTTGCAGGTGTCCATGAATCGTAATAATGGGCGCCCATGCTGTCTAGCACCAGATGCAAGTTGACCATAAATAATGTTTTTACGGCACACGTGTCCCAGCCATCTCAGAGGTCGCTGACTCAGTAAGGTGTACATCCTTGGAATGCCTGCACTGTCCATGACTTCTATTTTGGGAGATGTGGTCTTGCCATCGGATGTTGTATATTTGCATGAGGCAGAGCATGTGGAATGTGGTGAGGCGATGTTCTTGCCAGCATATGTACCATTTCTCACTACCATACAGCAGAGTGCTGAGAACACAAGCCTTATGTACTTGTCTCTTGGTGTTTCTTGTGAGTACCCTGTTTTCCCATACGCGCTTTGCTAATTTAAACATAGCAGGAGGCCCTCCCAATGCGACTACTAATTTCATCATTGAGGGAGAGGATGCTGCTGATGACAGAGCCAAGGTATGTAAAGGTGCTGACTACTTCAAGCGTATGACTGCCAATGTTGATAGATGGGGATCTGCTAATATCCTGGAACATTATATTTGTTTTCTTCAGGCTGATGTCCATGAGGTGTTGTAGCCCTATCTCTGTGTGTGATGTTAATGCTGCGTCATCGGCAAAAATAAGTTCCCTGATGGTGACTCTTTGGACTTTGGTCTTTGCTTTGAGTCGTGCCATGTTTATTAATTTTCCATTTGATCTTGTGTGGAGAAATATTCCTTCCTCGGCGGAATCAAAAGCAAGGGAGAGAAGTAGGGATAAAATTAGCCCAGAGAGTGTTGATGCAAGTACACACTCCTACTTGACGCCGCTGTTGATAGGAAAAGCTCTCGAGGAGGCGCTATAAAACAGCACTTTACCCTTCATGTTGTTATGGAATGATGTTATGATTTTAAGCAATGTAGGAGGGCAACCGATTTTTTCGAAAACTTGAAGAGGCCAACTCTACTCACTAGGTCAAATGCGTTTGTTACATCTATGAAGGCAATGTACAGTGGCATTCTTTGTTTGTGACATTTCTCTTGCAGTTGTCCCAAGGAGAATAACATGTCGATAGTGGATCTTTTGGATCTAAGTCCACATTGTGACTCAGGGTATACTTGGTTTGCTAGCTGTTGTAACCTATTTAGTACTACGCGTGCAAGACCTTCCCGCGATGCTGAGCAACGCGAAACCACGGTAGTTGTTGTAGTCACCACGATCACCTTTATTTTTATACAAGGTGTTGATGTTTGCATCTCTCATGTTCTGAGGCACTTCTCCTCCTCCCAGCATAGGTTACAATAATTCATGCAGACTGGTCAGGAGAGTTTGTTTAGCACATTTGATTACTTCAGGGGGGAAACCGTCCTTTCCATGTACTTTCCCATTTGCCAGGGTATCAATCGCAATACTGATTTCTGCCTCTGAGGGCATTTGGTCTAAATTACTCTAGGTCGGAAGAGCTTTAACTGCATCGAACGCAATGTCAGTTACAATATTTTGGGTGGAATATAACTCTAGATAATGTTCCACCCAGCGCTCCATTTTTTTGGCGATCGATTAGAACTTCCCTGGTTTTTTTAAGAGGCGCAATCTTTTTGATAGTTGGGCCAAAGGCCTTAATATGCCCTCATGAACACCCCTTATGTTTCCAGCATCAGAGGAGAGCTGGATATTTCTGGATAACTCCTGCCAGTAGTCGTTTGCGCATCGCCTGGGTGTTTTTTGTGCGACACTTCTTGCAGATCTAAGAACAAGAAATGATTTGACACTTGTATTGTTTTAATGGTTCTGAAGGGCAGTTCTTATTTTGTGCTATGACAAGCTCAACTCTAATATGTTTGCATCAAACCAATCAGGGTTTTGCCTATCTCGGGTGCCAAATGTGGTTTTGGCCAACTTATATATGGCGTCCCAGATGTAATGCCATTTTATTTCCGCATTTCCTTTTTTTCTGTGCTTTGGAGAATGCTTCCTAATGTACTGCAACATGATTGTACTATTTCTGGTTTGGTGGTATTTTCGGTGTTAATGTGTGGACACCCTTTCCTCTTCGAGTGGTGGAGTGTTTTTATTTTCAGCCTAACTTTGCTACATATCAGTGAATGCTCAGTGTCACAGTCAGCACTATGATAGCTACGAGTAATGAGCACACTGTTTATCGCATTTCGCCTCGTTATAATTATGTCTAGCTGATGCCATCTATGTGATCGTTGGTGTTTCCATGATACATTGTGTGGTAGTGCTTGGTATTAAAGAAAGTGTTTGTGATGCAGAGGTTGTATTAGTTGCATATCTCCAGTAGCCGTTGTCCATTTTCATTTATTTTTCCAGCACCATGTTTCCCAATACACGATGGGCGAGAGTTGTGATAGGCTCTTGTGCTGAAGTCCCCCATTAGGAATAGGTGTTCGTTTTTGGGAATTCTACTGATTTCTCATTGTATCTCCTCATAAAATGTATCTTTAACGTCATGTTTTGAGTGTAGTGTTGGTGTATATACACTGAAGAGATGGACCGGGTCTGTTACTGTGCGGAGTTTAATGGACAAAATACGGTCTGAGCCGTTTATTGGAGGTTCTACCATCGGAATAGTGTATTTTTGATGGCAAATCGTACTCCATGCAGTCTTGGTTCATCTTGAGCTTTTTCCTTGCCAGTAGAACGTGTAGTCTTTTTCCCTCAGCGATCCATTTTCAGCGAGTCGTGTCTCCTGTAATGTTGCGATGTTCACTCCAAGTCGTTTGAGGTCATTGTTAATTACAGCAATTTCCGAATGTCGTGTATTTGTGTGAGATCTTCTGACAGGCCAGGACACATTATTCTTACGTTCCTGCTTGCCAAGTAAAAGGCTGGAGTCTTCTTGATTGTATGTATTATTGTTTGGTGCGGTACTTACAGTACACTTGTCAGGTAATACCTAAGCTCCATGCACCCATTGAAGCAGGTTAACTGTGGCGGGATAACACCTTCTTGTCCGTTGGTTGCCCAGCTTGAGGCGGGCGGTAGCTGTCCAATGAGACGCGTTGATCTATCCCACAGTCGAAGACAACCCTTGGCGTCCGATACTCTACGCCAATTGAGCTGGACTTATAACCCGCAACTGTTGTCTTCCGTGTTGGTTTGGTCAACAAAATCGACCACGAAGTGACCTCTCCGTGACGCATGCCTGGGTGACTTTTATGGAGTAGCTGAGTTGCCCAAGCGTCAACTACCCCTCTTGACCTCACTGATAGAATCCAGAGAAGTGCAGGCACGACAGCTGGTATCAGTTCGGTTGCAGGAGCTGCCGGTAGGACATCACATGATGCTTGTCCGCCTTAGGGCTCCGCCCTGATTTTCTGTTTGCGTTTGCTCCCATAGTCTTTGCCTTTCCTGAGGCTCCCACAAAGCAGTGGGGCTATTTTGCACATATCTGGGGGTCTGAATCTTGGATATCAGGGTAAATCTACTAATATCAAAGTCTGGGGGGTCCGACCTCCACCGATATTTGTTGTCGGGTTAACTCCACAAAGACATAACAAAAATCTTCACCTAGGGAGACCATCTCCTAGGCGAGAACCTCACGGTCAAAGTTTCCCGGTCTGCACCGTTGACTTGTGTGTTCTGAGGTTCATCAGCAGGTTACTAATATTTACGTTACGCCCCTCCTAAGAGAGACTAGGCGATCCCAACAGTGTCATTGCAGGGCTAGGCTCAGGACACACCTTGAAGACCAAGGTGTGTCACGATCATAATATATTTCTAAGCGGGCCTTTGTTTGCGCTTCAAAAACAGTGTTTTTTTTGCCGCCTCGTAATATATTAGGTCCACTTTTGAGTGAATTGTCTTTTCCGTTGTATCCGCTATATCGGAGTAACGTTGTTCTTTTTGGAGTAATGTCTGTTGGTCATCTGTTTATGTAGTCAAACCATATAGTTTGTTGTTTCTTGATGAAGCGCAATACGGATGTTGTACACACTTGTTTCATGATATCTTCATTTCTAAACTGTTCTATTCTCGATACTCCCAGCATTATGTGTCGACACTTCATCTCTTCTATCGTTTGATGGCAGAGTCCATGGTTGACGCAAACAGCATACTATCTCTTATATCGTTTGATGGCAGAGTCCATGGTTGACGCAAACAACATACTATTCTTCTATCGTTTGATGGCAGATCCATGGTTGACCAAACAACATCTATCTCTTCTATCGTTTGATGGCAGAGTCCATGGTTGACGCAAACAACATACTATCTCTTCTATCGTTTGATGGCAGAGTCCATGGTTGACGCAAACAACATACTATCTCTTCTATCGTTTGATGGCAGAGTCCATGGTTGACGCAAACAGCATACTGTTTGGAGAAATATTGTGCTGAACAATGCTGTTTTTGTGTTCATGATTACTGTTTTCATTTCACAATTTGCGCCATTATTACTATTATTTGAACTGTGTTATTGCATGTATTTTGTACTTCGTTACTTCTTTATCCATTTGCTGAACATATACTCAATAGACATGCGACATATGTGACATGTCTTAAAGGAGGTTTGTCTATGGAGATATTGGTAGAGTTTTCCACTATAACGAATGTCATTAAATAAGTTGATGTGATGTTTAACCCCAGCCTTCCCCTCTTGATGATATGATTGCCTGATCGTATTAAAGAGACGTTCGTTGAACTCTTTCCGTTGGCAGTTATTCCTTTAGTTGTACACGATTAATTCAAGGGTGGCAAAAAATAGGCACTACAAAAATCGTAACTACTCGTTAATAAATAAACATTATATAAATATATATATACATAATTGTGTGTCCGTGAACAAATTCTAACTGCCACGGAATAAATAACGGAATTAGAGGGATGAGAGGTGCATCCCAAAGCCGCGATGTGGAGCGAAACTCGGAGCCATGTGCACGAGTCAAGCTGCGTGTCAGAGCATTCCCGAGGTACGGCAAATGGGATGGCAAATATGAAAACACAAAGGCCGCAGCAGCATCCTGGCCGATGGGAAAGGCTGCATGCGAAGGGATGAGAGGTGCATTCCGAATGGAGAATAGGGCTCACAAGGAGCGAAACTCGGAACTCTGTGCACGAGAAGCTGAGTGTCATAGCAGACCCGAGGTACGGTAAATGAGACGGTAGATGTATATGATGGCCTCGAGTTGAGCAGAACGTGGGCGAAACTCGGGCACAACACATGAATGAAGGCACGATTTAAGCACCAGGGTCGGACAGCCCAGGCAAATGTGAGCACGGATAGAAAGGACGGTGACAATGAGGCAGGAACCAGGGCAGAGCGAGCACGCACGCGATCGATGCACTAGTGGGCCCACCGGTGGGCAGAAGTGCATGACACGGCAGAAGCAGGCAGAGGCACCACAGAGGCACGGCAGAGGGACGACAGAGACAAGACAGAGGCACTGCAGCATGACATGCATGCAGGCACGGCAGGTGAGAGGGTGTGCGAACCACCTGAATGTGCAGAAAAACTGGAAAACCCAGCAGAGATGAAGCCAGTGCGCGTTTCCACTCGCAGGAAATTACTGCTGCCTTGTAGTTTGATTGGGGACAATCAAAGTCTAGCGGAGCAAATCGTACACAAAACTGGACGGGTGGCAAATCAAGTAGTCCACAAAAAGACCGGCTAGCTGGGCAGATGACGCTTATAAACCCGGGAGGGAAGGTCATCTACGGGTCACTGCCCCAAAAGAAAATAGCAACCTACCGCCTTGCAGGTTTGGCTGGGGACAGCCAAAGGCTAACGGATAGCGAACCCAGTAAACGCTGGTTGAAACCTAACAAACCACTGAAGGATAAGCACCTGAGATCCAATTGGTACTGAATACTGTGCACGTATACTCGTTCTTGATGTTAGGCTGTTTATACATCACAATAGAATGATAAAAACGACATTAAGAACACTCACGAGAGAGAGATTTCAAATTCAATAGTTTGCCATAATCGTGTCATGTTACTTAGACTTCCTTATAAGGTCGTCGGCATGTTGTTTATTGCAATACACTCATAAAGATAGTTGTATTGTTTTCTTTTTTACATGTGTTGTTGTAACGTTTTTTCTCCTTTACTTCTAATTTTACTTCGTCATTCCGGTGACCCATTGATTGAATTTGAATAAGAATGTCTCATAGAATACATGTGGATCTGTAAAAAAAAGTGTGCTTGTGTATGAGAGACAAATGCTACAACTTCAGAAATATACAATCCACTTGACACTCATTCTCTGTATATGGACATTTAGAGACACATTAGACAAAATATTGACAGAGAAGAGGCGGGAATGGCTTGTGATGAACTAAACTGACTTGTCCCCGACGTACCTAGTTGGATACATTTGGTGATGCGTTATACTTCAACGGGAGATATCATGAAAATTAGATGGGGTCAAAGGCGCAAGGAAGCGGCTCGCCAGGATTAGAGAGATGGCTCTAATCCCTGCTCTCACCTCCACGTGGTGACCCTGGTAACAGACGGTAGTTCCGGTCTGGCCAAGAGTGCAGATGCTGTGGGAGAGCTACTCTGTGACAAGTAGAGATGCAAAGATAGTCATGCTTGATGGGATCCGCTCTCAACACAGACGAGAGAACTCACAGAGTGACTATTAATGCTCTCCTCTCCTGGACGATGGGAAAAGCTAGAACGATACATGTGGATCCTTGCGGGGCGGAACTTGGAGTCTGCGCATTCTCTCTCTTGATGCACTTCTCTTGAGCCTATGAGTATGCCTGGTGATGAGTTCAGCATATCTGCCCGCACGATGGTCCACATAGGTCAAACGTCTAGCCCTCATCACAGAGAGGCACGAATCACAACCATCGAAGGGACGTCGACCAGCGTGTGGCGAAATTCGGAGCCCAAGCATGCTCTCTCTTCAGACACTACTCTAGAGTCGAAGAGTATGCTGGGAGTCAAGTTGAGTTGCACGTGGGCAACATGGGGCGAACTCGCTTTTGCCCCTTCGAAGTTGGACAGCTCAGTAGGAATTGATGGAAATGGTGAGGTAGGCGCAAGGGCAGAGCGAGCACCTTTGCTGGCAAAGTCACATTGGCTCCATCGAGGTGCAGGCTGGCACGGCATGCGCGGAAATCGAGACAGCCACTGCTGCGGCGAGCATGGCAGGCAAGAGGGTGTGCGTCCCACCCACATGCGCAGAACTGAAAAGCCCATCAGAGACAAAACCAGTGCAAGCGCGGCAGCGGCAAGTGCGGCAGTGGCAAGCGCGGCAGCGGCAAGCGCGGCAGCGGCAAGCAGGGTGTGCGTCCAACAAAAATGTACAGAGCAACTGGAAAGCCCATCAGAAGTAAAGTCAGTGCGCGTTTCCGCTCGCAGGGAACTACTGCTGCCTTGTAGTTTTGATGGAAATCAGCATATCGGAGCAAACCGCAAACAAACCTAAACGGACGGCAAACCAAAGTATTATTTAAAACGACCGGTTTTGCTGGACAGATGGCGTTCATAAGCCCGGGAGGGCAGGCCGTCTAAGGGTCGCTGCCCTGAAAGAAAATAGTAACCCATTGCCTTTTGGTTTGCGGCTGGGGACAGTCAAAGGCTAGCGGAGAGTGAACCGCACACAATAAAATCGAACACCCAACCGAAGAATAAGCAACTGTGCACAAATAGATGCTGAAGGTTGGTGTATGTACATTACGTTCTGATGTTTGGCTGTTTATACATAGCAATAAGAATGATAAAAACTATCCTAGAACGATCGCGAGAGAGAGAGAGACAAAATTAGATTAGCATAACTTGAACAACTATGGATATCGACTGTATGCAACGCCACCAAAGAAGAATCTGTACAAGACCAGATACATGCTACAGAATGCAAGAATTAGTAATTAGCTAATAATTTAGGATTGATAGAAAGTTACATCAGGAAATGTGCACAGTACAATTTGTATTGTTGAGCTCGATGAGACTAATCACATCCAACTCGAGATGAGTTTATAATTGGCTCTGGACAAATACTGATACTGAAAATAATATTTCCTTGACTGCAACTGGGATTTGCTTGAAGATGACAATTTCACATTAATACTGAAAATGACCAACATGACTTGTAGATACCTATGATGAGAAGCATTTGTTTTGTGGAAAGATGTTTTATTTACGAGTAGTGTGTTAGTGATACACGCCGTGTATTACTTGGGCGTGTCTACTATCAATAGCTATGTTCCATCAACTTAGTGAAGTTTGATTCTCCTATATATCGGTATATAACAGAGGATAGAGCGATGTGGAGAAGTCCCTTGCAGGTCATGTGTAACGTCTAATAGTACGAGAGGTGTGTATATATATATATATATATATATATATATATATATATATATATATATATCTTGCGTTCATATATATATATATATATGTATACACATATAAGTTTTACTCTCTCATCATCTCCTCTCTATTTATTGAAGTGATAATATTACATGTATTACAATTCTCTTTGTCTACACCCCCAACCCCATTCCCTATCATTTGTTCTATGCTGTTTATCTACATAAGCAAACCTACTCCTCTCCTGCTCCTCTTCCCAGCATACTCCAACCGTAAGTTGTTACATGTCATAACTCTATCATATCTTTGAAATCGTCGCTGGTATTGTCACATCTAACATTTCGTTGTTATTCATTACTAGTCGAGCATATCGTCAATTCCACCCACCCCCACCCGCCACAGTGACAATAATATTATTACTTCATAATAATTCCTCTCGTACCGTTATACGTTACATAGGGCATGTAAGTAATTTCTCCATACCGCTCTATCCTGGGCAACTCGCTCAATCTCCTCCATGGAACTGAGACCGATATTTCCTGCCTCTCTCAGCAAAGTTCGCTTCATGGTCTCCTTGGGTCAACCTCTCTTTCTTGAACCTTTTGCATCCCACTTCAATGCCTGCTTTGATATTCTTTGATCATTTCTCCTCAAGGTGTGCCCAACATATCTCCATCTTCTCTTTCTTATAACATTTGTCACTAGTGGTTGACCAGACATGTCTCTGATTTCATCACTTCTCCTGAATTCGTTCCATTTTATATTCATTATTTTTCGCAGACATCTATTTTCAAATGCATTCAACTTGCTTTCTATATCTTTAGTTATTTTCCAACTCTCGCTGGCATATGTTAGGATTGATACAACATTTGAATTGAAAATTCGTAATTTAGTTTTAATACTATATAACTTGCAGTTCCATATTTTATTTAGACTTTTAAAAGCTGATGTTGCTTTGCCAATTCGTATCATAATTTATTTTTTACCATTTCCTGTGCAATAAAAATTGATACCCAAATAGGTGAACTGCTCTGTTATTTTTATCATTTTAGATTCCAGTGTGATATCTGCATTACTTGCCATAGGTGTCTTCATTATATTTGTTTTTTCATAGTTTATCTGCAGTCCAACTTGTGATGCTATAGATGACAAGTTGACTGTTGTTCTTTCCATATCTTGGTTGTTTCTACTTAACAAAGTCAATATCATCTGCAAAATCCAAATCTTCTAATTGACTATTTTCTACCCATTCGATGCCAGTTTCGCCCTGCAACATTTTCGCATCACCCAGTCAATGGCCACTCCAAACAATAGCGGAGATAGAATACAGCCTTGTTTTACTCCGGTTTCAACCATAAACCAGTCGCTGTATCCACCATCAGTGCGAACTGCACACTGTGAACCATCATAGATGCTCTTTATAATGTTTATTATTTTGTCTGGTATTCCATAGCATCTCAGAATATTCCACAGAGAGATTCTGTGTAGACTATCAAAGGTCTTCTTTAAAATCGATGAAATTTAGTATGAGTGGTTGTTGCTTCGCAATATGTTCCTCCAAAATTAGTCGTAGGGTAATTATTTGGTCTAAGCAGCTTCTCCCAGGTCTACAACCAGCTTGTTCTTCTCTCAGGGTTGTGTCCACTGCTCCTTTGATTCTATTAAGAATGATTTTACAGAAAGTCGTGGTCATTACTGATAATGGGGTGATCCCTTTCCAGTTGTTGCAATCTTTGAGATCACCTTTTTGGGGATCTTAACAATTATTCACTTCTTCCATTGATCTGGGACAGTTTTTTCTTCCCATACTTTATTAAATAATTCTTGCACCTGGCTAATAGTTGTATCATCAGCCGCTTTGAGCATTTCTGCAGTAATGTTGTCATCACCCGCTGCCTTATTGTTTATCAAGGAATCGATTACCTCATTGACCTCAGCTACACTTATCATTTCTTTGTTAATTGGTAGGAGCTGTTTCTTGCCTCTTCGTCAAACTTAAGTAGTACTGGTGGATCAGGTCTATTTAATATTTCTTCAAAATGTTCTGCCCATCTTTTCTTTTGCTCGGTATCTGATGTTAAAACTTTACCATCGTTGCTCTTGATTGGCCACCCTTTGAAACAAATGTTCCAGTAAGTTGTTTTAGTGTGTTGTATAGCATTTTACTGTTGCCAGTCTTAGCTGCCTTTTCCTCTTCTTCGGCAAGTCGATTGACATATACTCTTTTATCTCTTCTAGCCGCTCTGTTCACTTCCTTGTCTTTTAGTCTATATTCCTCTTTAGCTTGGATTCATCTGTTGCATCCTTAGTATTAAATATCGCTAGTTTCATCTTTCTTCTTTCTTGAATACATTTCCAGCTGTCATCGCTTATCCAGGGTTTTCTGTCTTTCGTCTTTAATCCTGCGCTACTATTTGCTGTCCCCAATAGTGTGTCCTTTATCTTAGTCCATTTGTCTTCAATGTTCTGTTCATTTTCACCATTGAGTAACTCGAACCTATTCTTAAGTTCGAGCTGATATTCCTCTTTTACCTCATTATTTTGTAGTCTTTGACTGTCTATTCGCAGTTGTTCTTTTTTAGTATGGTGAAAATTCAATTTCAGTTTCAATTTACCTATTCATAAATTATGATCACTTCCTACATCTGCCCCTCTGTATGCACAGACATCCAGCAATGATGTTCTAAATTGTGTATTTATGCACATATGGTCAATCTGATTCCTGGTCACTACATCTGGTGAGTGCCAAGTAAGTTTATGAATTTCTTTATGTGCAAAGATTGTACCTCCAATTACTAAGTTTGACAGCATACATAACTCCACCAGTCTTTCTCCATTCTCATTCATTGTGTTTATTCTTTGTTTTCCTATATCTCTCTCTACCCCTACATTATCTCTTCCAACCTTGGCATTAAAGTCCCCCATTACTACTAACAGATCACGTTTTTGGGTCTTGTTAATTTGATCTTGTAGTTGCTCATAAAATGTGTCTTTCTTATCATCGTCAGCCTCATTTGTTGGTGCATAACACTGCAGTATTGTCATATTGACATGCCTGGTACTGAAGCGGGTTCTAATTATCCGACTCGAGATGGGTTCCCATTCTAACATGCTCTTTGCTACTCTAGGTGTCATCATTATACCCACTCCTTCAAAATGCTTACCATCTTCTCTTCCTGAATATATGAAAGTTAATCCACTAACTACTCTTCTATCTGTTCCATGCCATCTCACCTCACTTAACCCCAGTATGTCCAGCTCGTATCTCTTTATTTCTTCTGCAATTTGGGCTGATTTTGAAGCCGTGGCCATCGTTCTTACATTCCAAAATCCAATTTTAGTGTGTGTCTTTGAGCCAAGTAAGGTACGAGTCGGGTTGCTGACTTCCGCAGAGCGGCTTTCATCAGCAACCGTCATTGATGCACTAGGTACACCGCACACCACCTGGCTGGTCGATTTACCGGTATGGCGTCCTTTCTTACAAGTTTCTGCAGCTATTTCAATTTCTTGTGATGAGGTAGCTGGCCTCACTCACAAGTCCTCCTCCTTTTTCATCCGGACTTGGAACCGGCATTGGCAGAGTTTATTACTTCATAGACAATATAAATAATCACCACTGACTGGATGTCACGTTCCTAGACTTGTCAATATACTGTTAGCCTTTGTTTCTTAAATAATCGTGTCAATGGTCTGATGATATCTTGGTTGAAATACAGTCAGACTGTAATTGACTGTTCTGTTTTTGTTGTTATGGGTTGTTCTACCAGAACAGTCATTTGGAATATATATATATACCATCATCATCATCAAATAGCTTGTCCTGATCAGAACTTTGCCACCCCAACAGTCCTCTGGAATTTCTTTCTCTCATAGGCCATATGTCCTGCCTCTGTATCCGTCATGATCAAACCATCAGTTACATTCTGAATCCATCTTCTCCGTGGTCTTCCTCTTCTTTTGTTTGCCGGTATGCCTCCTTCCATGATGTTCTTCTCCAGCCCTTCATGTCTTTTTATATGACCAACATATCTTAATTGTCTCTGTCTTATTTGTATCATCAGCCAGTTTTCTTTGATTTTGAGTTCGTTCTGGATAGATCTATTTGTTCTCTTCTCTGTCCAAGATGTCCAGGACACTTCTGTAACACTTATATTCAAAGCACAATTATTTATATTTATATAAAGACAAAGTGAATGAGATACAGGCAGACTAAGAAGAAACAAAAGGACATGACTACATTAAAGTAAACATAGAAACACTAGGAGTTAATGCAGTTCGGAAGTAAATTCGTTAACGTGGAAAAGAACGGTCAAAATAGACATCGTCGTTTAGAAAACAATGGTAAACTACTGAACGTAAGTGTGATACATACACAATCGATGTTGCGTTTACTGTGATTGAAGGCTATGCCATGTACTGGATATGATACGTTTTGTTTCTGTTCATTTTTCTAATATATTTATAGCAAATACAAACAGTACACTATCTTTATAATACCTGAACAGAGTAGCCCTGTGAACTCCGCCTTACAGTCGCAATGCCCATTTATGTTATTGCATGTTTTCATACAGCCAACAGAACATGGAGCCTTACAGGTCGGTCCGTAAATGCCAGGCACACATGCTGCAAGAAAGATGGTTTGGCAAATATGGAAATATTAGTTCTACACAAATAAAACAGCTGTCCATCGTAAGCCATTGTGACTCCTGTGGCCACTCATTTCAATGATACTGGCCATTCAGGAGTTGACGATGTCCAGGTCACAGCCATCCGATCATGTTCCTCCGATGATCGCAGTCGATTCGCCCTGGAGAACCGTTTTATTTCATTCTATGGCACTTTGCGACCTCTTGGACTCAACGCATTACATTCCTATGCTTCTTAGTACTGTCTTATCTCGTGCCTTGTTATCTATATGTGTGTTTGCTCCATATATGTGTCATTTATCCACTATATTGTGTATTGTTCCTCTCCTTTTCCACTTTCGGTTTTGTGTTGCACTCATTTCGTTGTTCGTTTTTATTTCCATATTTTCATCAGATAGGTTTATGTTTCCACATGTAATCGTCCATTTGTAGTGTTCCTCGAAATTCGTCATTCTTGTTGTATTGTTTGCTTGATAAAGGCCTTTGGTCGAAACGTTGCTGTTTATCGTCACTGTTTATGTATTTTGTAAAACTGTAGTACTTTGTTTTTACGTGTTTACCTATTTTTCCAAGTTTTACTGCAGTCTCCACCCTTTTTCGATAATCGAAGCCATTTTGACAACAGCTTCGAAAAAGCGATGTGGCACATTTCGTGTGAGTGCGGGGTTGACTAACGATGTAAGACTTTGCAGCGTACTGGTTAAAACAGATGAGGCTTGCATGATCAGTGTTATACTTGTGGGTGTTGTGTTGCATTTTTAAGTAGAGAATTTCTTCTGATGAACTAATTAGACCAGCATTATTGCTTCAGAGAATAAAATACACAGGAAGATCTCAGCGACAATGCAGTGAGCGACGTAGCATCGTCAATTGTCGATCGGAGTAAAATATGTGAATAGTATGTGCTCTATCACTGTTCGCAGCAGGTTTTCTCAGATTGGCTAACTATCATGTTGCTCTTCAGTGAATACCTATGTGTATCCCGATCTCTATCTTACACATGAAATTCTAAGCGGCAGTGCATGAGCTTCTGTAACACTGGTGATATATCTCTATTTGATTATGATGAGGTTGAAACTTGAGTAGGAATTATGTTTGAATATATTTAATGAATTGTGTTTGGGTATATACTTTTATCAACTTTCAACTGACAATGATTCTATTACGTGCTAAACTTGAACACGTTATCTCCGTTTTATCGTTCGTTTCAGATAGGACTAGGAGCTAGATATCATCTACACTGAAATCATGGATTTCTGAAGAAATATACCTGACCATTCTTATTGTCTTGTTACAGCATTACAATGGTAATTTTGCTGGTACAATACCCAGTAAGTGGTGTCTATATCGAAGTATTTTAGAGATACTTGTGTCTATTTCATTTTGTGTACATCAGCATATCGTTTATCACTATCTAGCAAGACATACATCATCTGTTGGTCGTCCATTTGTGTTTCATTTTAATTTGTCACTCCTGTTCGTTCGTTTGCTTGATAAAGGCCTTGTTGGTCGAAACGTTGCTGTTTATCGTCACTGTTTCTGTATTGTGTAAAACTATAGTACTTTGTTTGTACGTGTTTCGTTATTTACGAAGTTTTACTGCAGTCTACCCCCTATTTCGATATTTGATAAATTTGAGTGTCTGCTGGACACTGTCCATTATCATAGGTTCGCAACAACGTGGTAAGTATTACTGATTCGATGAAGTATCAGCTTGTGTGGCTACGATTATATCCTTTAGTTGAAACACATACATAACGCACAGTCTTCCAAACGCAACACTGGTTTTGGATTTTCTAATGTTGACCATTTAACATACCATATTAACACACTATAATTCGTTCCATAATTCGTGAACACACTAAGGTTTAATTTGTACGAAAAATACCGGATGGATAACAGTAATTTTGTGCAGGCAGTTTGATATAAACCACGACCTTACGAATTCATGTTTAACTAATTGGTAGGTAGCTTAGTTGATGCAAAAATATCATTTTATTTTGTTATATAAGTTAGCATAAGCACAACCAAATGATAATCATATTTATAATTTACAGTAAAACACACAATGTCGGCGAATGTTTGCAAAGGCGTATCCCTATTACAAATTATAAAAATCAATGTGACATAATGAACAAATGATAGCTTCCACTTCTGTCATTGGAAATATGTGTTGTGTGCATAAACCAATGAACTTTGCTGAGAGAGGTAAGAAATATCGGTCTCAGTTCCACGGTGGAGATTGAGCGAGTTACCCAGGATAGAGCGGGATGGAGTAATTGTTTGCATATCCTATGTAACATATAACGGTACGAGAAGAATTATTAAGAGTATTATACTTCAATAACAGTTGTTACGATACATTGTAAACTGATTAATTTCACTGGATTCTCGATTTCCACTTGCGCTGAATTGCACGTGGAACACTGTATACACTTCTACATGTATAATAAATCAACATCGCTGATATTTTAGTAATAACTTATAATGAAAATCTCGCCCAAGTGGTTGCCAGGACCCAGTATTTGGGGTGTAAAGTATAGAACCACTGTTACTTGCCACGCATGTCGTAAGAGACTACTAAGGAGGTTTGGATGAAATCGGATACATGTGTCCGTTAGGGAATGCTAACCCGAAACAAATGCTTGCAGAAAACGGATGCACCATTCCGTAAGGTGCGCAACATGGTGCAACGACCCCTCACAATGAGATAACGGATTCTACAGTCACCATTCTGCTTCGGAGATTTAGACACGCAGTAAGAATGTCAGATCTACCATCACGAGGGTGGCCAAAACTTACCGCGGGAAGGGGTCGGCACATACGGGGAAGCAGACATCATAGGAATGATATCATACAGAACTGCCCCCAGTATGCAGACTTGAGAAAAAAGTGGTGGCCCACTTACACTAGCGTCCAGGACAAACTGTATGGAGTTGCCGATAATCTGAGGCAGACGTCTGCCTTTATACGAGAATCCGAAATCCCACATCTAGTGAGAAAGCAGAAGAAGAAGATAATGAACATCTTACAGCACTAAAGGTTTGGGTGGGCAGAAATTACTTTGCAAAGGTCGCCACTATTACCTATATAAAAATGTAAAAATCAATAATTTTTAACAAGTGGATGATTTTATATCGGTTTGGTAAAGATGTTTACGAATTTTGAAACAAACTATACCTACCAGTCAGTGACGTTTAAGGCAATGTTTATTGTGTTGTCATTTGTTCATGTCGCCTACAATCTGTACTTAATCATTTTCTTAAATGTGGTATTGGAAAGAGATGGGATGGTGTGGTATACAATGCTCATGTTTAATACAAACACTCAGATTAAACACACCGTCGTTCTTAGTCAATATACTTGCTCGTTAAAATGTTAAAGAGAACACAAAGCTGAAGTGTTGGTTATTCCTGTATACATTGTAATATACATGCGGCCGTAGATAAATACAATTAAATAGTGAAAGTGTTCAGTAAACATACTGACACTATTTTTGATTGACATTCACGTAGTGCACCTGGGGCCCGAACTCGGCTAACCAACTAAGCACTGAAAAACGATATCTTCGCTTGAACCAAAATAACATTATTCATGCACTGATTCTTTTGTTTCAATGTCGTGAATCACAATCGCTGATCAGATTGACAGAGATGGGTGTCTACATTAGTCCAGCCCGAAAAGAAAGACATACCAAGTATGCAAAAATAATTGTTTAATCAACATCGAATTGGCGTGTTGAACCGTTGGACGCTGTTGGATTTGGTGAGGCGAGATTCGGAGCACATATGGACATATCCGAAGTGCTGTGATGAAAGTCCTCGTATAACTGATAAATGACATGAGAAGTGTATACATTCTTTCAAAATTGTTTCCAACTTCTATAGAGCTAGTGAAAATGGTCGCAATTATTGTTATCAGATAGGCCAGAACGTCCTTATTGCATTCCTGTTAAAAATTCAATAACAGTAGTGAAATCGTGCATGCACTTTTAATTTAATAAAGCGCCATATTTCGAGGTAAATCATCTCTATCATCAGGTGTTTCAAGGACGTAATTAATTACAAAATAAGACCATTTGTCAACAAACGAAGAGTTGAACATGACATTGAGAAATGGATTTCTAGAAATTTGGCTACATAGTCCAATTCCAATAGTATATATAGGAAGTAGGGGCCATCATTCACTTCGGGCCCACTCTATCATTTTAGTAGGCCACCTATTTTTTTTATAGGTGGTAAGATTGGTTGTTAGTTTGTTGATAATGATATCGTTATTGCTGAGACTGTAACTTCTTGTCAGTATTCGTAGTGGTGGAGGGTCAATGAAGATTATCTATGGTGGTCAGGATGTCGGTTTGATGGTTCGATGACTTGGTACTACGTTTGCTCCGCACCTCCATAGTTGCAGAGTTACCATTATATATATGTAGGGTTATAAATCGTGGTTCCTCAGATCGTGCTTCTGTCCTTGTAATATTTCGCTCATATTATTTCATGTAATGTCATCAATGATTTCCCTCCTTTATACACCATATTATTTCATGTAAATGTACATCGATGATGTCTCCTTATATAAACATATTTATGCATAATTGTTGTAGTATCGAAACGTCCATACCATACAGTTATCTTCTAATTGAGTCCTATACACTTATCTCATAGTACTGAGTTCTTCATTGCAGTTTCCT
The DNA here is from genome assembly GCA_020796225.1 of Arion vulgaris. Classification (NCBI taxonomy): domain Eukaryota; kingdom Metazoa; phylum Mollusca; class Gastropoda; order Stylommatophora; family Arionidae; genus Arion; species Arion vulgaris. The sequence goes on along the minus strand of CM036764.1, from coordinate 8,588,385 downwards.
AACTGTTTCATCTTAGTTTCATTGTAGTTTCTTCGTAATGGCTACTTAGCCGATGTCACTTTCCTTCCTTCCTGAGTTTCATATTATTGTATGCCAATATATTAACGATGTTCCATATTAGTTACGAGGGTTCCTCATTTGTACGTTACATTCATACATTCTCCATATATAGAACGACTAATGACTTCGTTTTATGAGTTTATTTCGGTGTTAATTATCTGGATAATACAACGGACACGTCCATCTGTATCATATTGTTGTCTCTTATGTTTTCTAACTGTTGCTAACTCGTCACTCTCTAACTGCGCAAAACGTCATTGTCTCGTTTAATCTTACCCTTCTGCTCAGAGAGTAAACACTAAGTCCGCTATTAAAAATATATATTTATATATAAACTACACACTAAAGCTAACTATCTGGTTCATCAGCTGCCACCTAGGGGAACTAGCTAACAATGACATATACCTCCATAGGTTACAGCAAAAAGAAAAAAAAAAGTGATTTATTGAATTCCCATTATCATAGTTAGCCGAACAAGGATTTAGCATCATAACCAGTATAATAACAAAGAAAAGAAACATATTGTCAATAGAGCGATTTACAAATTTTGTTGACAACAATGGCTTCAAATATCGACAATTAGTTTCATCACATCAGACTCATCTCTCTCCCTAGTAATATTATATTCATTGTTAATCAAATTGATTTTTTTCCACTCATACTGTCAGCAATATATTAATGTGTGTAATTTATTCTAATATAATTATTAAAAAAGTGTTCTTGTTTTTCAACTTATAGTATATTCAATATAGTTTACAAAAGTGTGGGGGTGCTAACAAATCATTCACTGAAAAAGTGGGCGCTGATTAAAAATAGGTTTGTAAAATATAGTGTAGATAACAAGAATGATTATATGTTACAAGCGCAAGTGAAGGAAAGAAATATAACGCGACTACAACTGTACCGTCACATAATGCTCCCTTGAAGTTCTCAATACAATGACAGTGTCCAGTGGCAGTGTGACACGTATCATTACAACCTCTGGAACAGATGTACTGACACTCTGATCCAAATCTGCCAGGTTTACATTCTATAAGAAATAGGACATGTCTCATGTTAATGCACAATAAAATACACACATTAACTATGATCAATCTAAATATAATATTATATGTGTCAAAGAAATGAGCTTGGGGAGTCGATGTAGATATGTAACAGTGGTGTACGTTACAAGGGACGAAGAAGCTGAGGTCAACCGATATCCCTTCTACACATGTCCTTGGCCAACTTAATATTTTTGTTTACAAATACTTGTTTGCCTTTCATCCCACTTACTGACCAGTAGTATATCAAAACTCGAGTGGGCGACTTATCTCGTGGTATTGGACGTCTCCCGTTCAAGACGAGTGTCTCGAGACCAACGTAGGGGCAGCTGAGTAGTTTAGCTTGTACGTAGGCTATCTTAAGACACTCAGAACTGAGAACCAAGAGCGAAAGGAACTGTGGAAGAAATGTGTGACATTTTTTCCATTGAAGACTATATAAGTCATATTACATAGAATTACCGCGTGCCACGTAACTGTTAGAACCATGAGTAGGCGATAAGGTTAACGAGAGATTTGAGATGGACTTGTTTTAACGTAATTGGTTACGTTGGAGTAATCATTACAGTACACATCTATGGAGATATAGTGTTGAGAACTGACGTATAGTAGGAGGACATGATTATACTTTGAGAAGAAGATTATATTTCAGCAGCGAGGAAGTGTGATATTTCCGTAGAAGACTTTTCGAAGCTTTTGTATAATATTTGTTTAGTACGTTGTGATTGATGTGTGACCCCACAACGAAGTATACCTGAATATAGTGTTGATAGACTGAGATAATGAACGTGTACCATAACATCATTTAGTGCGTTGTGATGGAGGTCACAGATTACAGAAGAGACCTGAACATTGTGTTGATTATATAGAGATATGAATTAGCCGATGCTAGGCCGTAGAACTGAATCTAGTTTGTAAGTACTACTGATCATATAGGGTTGAGAATCCAGACCTTTATCTACTAGCCTATGACGAACTGTAGAATAAATTGCTAGAAACACTTATGTGCACCTGTGTAACTAGAATGGACATAATTTATTATTGCAACGCAACGTATACTAGCCTTTCGTTAACTGTTCCAAGCACCGAGACCAGTGCATGAACACATTTAATAATACTGCTATACGAGAAGACTTACCCTTATCTACCGGAGTTCTTCCTATCGCCTCGTCCGCTGTTAGTTTCCTTAACCATGACTAGAGTTCATCTACGACGATATTCCAGACCAGAGCTGGAGCCAGGAAAAAAACGGGTAAAGCCTGAACCTACCCTTCATGTCGACCTCGAATATAACCGGTACGACCAGGGAACAGATCTATCGAGGACCTACGATAATTTCATGAAGAACTTGTGATGTGATGCAATGTACAGCATCGTGGCCTAGCCGCCTCATCTACAGCAGAACAGTTAGAGGGTACGACTGAGGCAGAGCCTACTAGATAACTAGGCCAGAAAGCTGACCTGGGATTATCTGACCTAGATCAGAAAAGGGGCTGGAAATTACAGATGTTTGATAAAACACTGCTCGCATTTTTGCTATTTTACTCAATTCTGTTAGTCTATTGTTATTTATTGATGAAAATATTCATAATATTGCAATTCCTTATAGTTAAACATAGCTGGTTACATAATATAACTTTGATTTAGCATTTTGTGTTGATTTTAACATGAATTAGTCTAGATACAACAATACTGGAATGTGAGGTCACGTGGTGTTGTCTGATTTCCCATAATTCTTACATAAGTCCAAAGGCCCATTAGTTTATAGTTGGCTCTGACTGAGGTGTGTACCTCTGTCCATCTTGACTATTACCGAGTGAGAAGCACACCTACATTGAGAACACGCCTAGATAATGAGCTCGTCCATAATCATTGTGTTATTAACTTAAATTAAGAGTGTGAACAGGCTAGTACAGATTAGACTGCAGTGGATACAATTAAAAACTAAAATTTCGATTGATGTTATTTATATTGATATTAATTTAGGAGGTCACATTTTCTCTCTTCTATTGTGTTGATATTCATTTGTAATTGAGTTCCTCTAATTATATGCATTTTGTAAGGAATGCTACTTATATACTTCATGAACTCTATCAGTTGAGTGTCTGTATGTGTTTTTTTTTCCATTTAAATCGAACGCTCAGAAGAAGAAGAAGTTATATTGTTAAACTATTGTTCGATCTTAGTGATGTATTCTACAAATGTAAACTATAAACTGCATATGTATGTTGTTCTTGTTTGCATCGTGGTCAGAAGGATACTTTGTACATTTCCGCAACATAAAGTGTGGCTTTTATACAAATATACAATGATACGTGTTACAACACACCACATACACACTTCTGCAATATAACAACATTGTTGCAATTCGCTTGTCAATGTATACATAATATTTATCGTACAGAAATCAAATTCGACTAACCAGTTTAAATAAAACAGAAGATAAAATGCATTGATAAAGAGACTGCCACTGAATGGAAGTTACTTTCCTGACGTCAGCAAACGTTTTAAGACATTCATACAATCTCTCTAAAATGTATACATAATAACTATGATAGAAACTGCACTGTTGTCCCTAAGACACATGTCTAACAGCAGAGAACTAGCAAGAATCAACAATGTCCCTAAGACACATGTCTAACAGCAGAGAACTAGCAAGAATCAACAATGTCCCTAAGACACATGTCTAACAGCAGAGAACTAGCAAGAATCAACAACTACAGTGTGACCTTAACCAGCAACATCCCAAGCAAAATGTTCAGAGATAATGGACATTATTACTAAAACGACTATGTAATTGAACTGTGACCATTACGACGATGTATGAATACCGCAGACTAAATAACATTTGACTTTGATAACATTTCAAACAAGTACTGGAACCGATGGTGAAGAATTGTGAAACATAAGTCATATTTGTTTAGACAGTGATCAGGATTAATGAAGTAATGCTGATCAAGATTAGGTACATGTACAAGGACAAACCAAGAAAAAAGATTATCCTTCTAAATAGAAAATATTGATTAGTGGAACTACCCTACAGCGATAGAAAGTAAGCTAATGTACAAATATATATATATATATATAGATGAGAAGTGAAACATATAGAGATATATATGAAAGTGTGCAATCATAAACAAATACATGTTTTAACAGATTGGGAATTATGTTTACATTAATAAAATGGTATACAGTTAAATAACCTTTGCACTGAAATCCAATGTATTCGTCTTTACATCTGCATTGTCCTGTTGTTTTGTTACACGTGTCAGCGCAGCCTCGGGAACAATTCAAGCAGGGCCATTCTTCACCATAAGTACCTGGTGTACAATCTACAATAGAGAAAAATGTATTATTTAGAGTTAATTTAGTAAAAATATGATCATCCAACAAATATAACGAAAAATGCACATTTGAAATCTCCGTTTAACTCATTCACGTCATCTTTCTGTGGAAGTCTTCGTCAAATGAGATACTTAAGTGTCGATACTATTGTTTTTTTTCATGTGAGCACACTTTTTTGTGTCATATCAATTTAGTCAAACAGCAAATGTTTGAGTTTGTAATGATTTCAAGTTATGCACAATCATATGTATCTCTCATAGCCTTTCACAGCTAAAAGAAACCAATATAGTGCGTTTCACAATTTTTTTCCGATGTTTAATATTAATATCTATGCATTTTTCGTGACCGTAATTGTTGTAACTTTGCTTATGACCTTATAATCGTTATGTCCCGAGGTAGATATTGGTTCTCTTTTACTCAATAACAAACGTATAGTTTAACATTTTCTTTATGTAAAGTATAACAACAGTGACCATCTCCCAGCTAATGAGAAGTATTACCCCTTTATATATGTGCGATATTTTGATTGTAAACTTGCACGAATTTCAATGATTTCTCGAAAAAAGACAATCAAAAGGAGTGTACAAATTACAGAACAGTGTCACTAATCAGTCATGCTATAGTGAGTTGCATGATGTTTTTTCGCTGTTTAATATTACTATCTCTGCAACCTCGTGACCGTAACTGTTTTAACATTGCATATGATCTAATAATCGTAATGTCCCGAGGTACATATTTTTTATTAAATAATAAACGCATATTTTAAACTTTTATTTATATTAAGTATATAAAAGTGACCATCTCCTTGGTCAACCATGTAAAGAAAGTATTCATCATCATCATCAAATAGCTTGTCCTGAGCAGAACTTTACCACCCCAACAGTCCTCCGGAATGTCTCTCTCTTATAGGCCACTTGTCCTACCTCTGCAGCCGTCATGTTGAAACCATCAGTTACATCCTGAATCTATCTTCTCCGTGGTCTTCCTCTTATTCTGTTTGCCGGTATGCCTCCTTCCATGATGGTCTTCTCCAGCCATTCATGCTTTTTTATATGTCCAAGATATCTCATTGTTCTCTTTCTTTGTTGTAGCATCAGACAGTTTTCTTTGATTCTGAGTTCTTTCTGGATATATCTATGTGTTCTCTTCTCTGTCCAATACATAAACAATCAATAAAATAATTCCATTGTTATAATGTGAGCTAAATTATCGAAATACCTGCACTACGATACACTGACGATACAGTGCTACTGTCAAAATCACAAAAAGGGATTGCGAAATTATTAGGAGAAGTGAAAGATAAAAGCGAACTATGTTGGATGTAATCAAATCACGTCTGCAGCCTTTAATTGATATTTTTTACTGGCAATCATGTTTCACTGGGTTATCATGGGAAACGCTAGGGCTGGGAAAAACATGTAACTAATAAGATATACACAAATACTGACTTAAATTGCACGAAGATCCAACGTGTCCTAGAGCACAATTTAAACATTCGCCAGAATGATAATCGCAGACTCCATACAGACAGTTCCTACACATAGATAAACAGGTCGTGCCATAGTAGCCAGGCCTACATCCTGCAGAACACCTGTCAGTGATAGAATGACACCTTGAAGTGATGCTGCATGAACAATTATGATCACATAAAAGTCCGTAAGTGGTTGCCTTGCAATCTGGTAATGGTAGAGAAAGCAAATCATACTTGAGCTTCATGTTATCATGGTCAATTGGTATATATAAAACCAATACTAATTATATACATTTAAGAATTATATATGTTCTACATACTGTAATCTAACATCATCATCATCAAGGTGCGTATCCGTTATATGACGTTCCTCTCCTTGCAGCACATATGAAATTCACTCTGTGTCTAGCCATTTCGCCGATGCATTTGCAATTGCAATAATTTGCAATAAAGATCGTCATTTTGAATTTCAGACACATTTATTGAGATGACCCAGACAACAATACTTAGCAAAAAAATGATGCCAAGTAATTAATCTAATTCAGATATCGTTTCTGTTTCACATGATAGTTAGGGAATACAAAGGTTTCAGAAAGGACAAAGTCATAGCATGATACATGGGAAACAAGCGATTTTGTACAAGCGTTAGTGCAAGTATCATATAAATTCAATTAATATAAATATTTTAAATTGTTTTTTTGTGGTTGATTAAATAATGTCTGGAGACTCCAAGTTTTGCATAAATAATATAAATATATATATGCATGTATTCCAAAGAGAGAGCGGGATATTTCAGAATGTAACGGACATTACCGACAAAGAGAAGAAGATGAAAATCAAGCAGAAGCTGGATCAGGATGTATCTGATGATTTGAACATGACGGCTACAGAGGCGGGACCTGGTCTATGAGAGGGAGGAAATCTGGAGTACTGTTGGAGAGGCAACGGTCTGCTCAGGACTAGTTAGTTGATGTTGATAAATGGCTATCAGCCTCAATTGGTTATCAGGTCGAGATTGCCTCAATTGGTTATCAGGTCGAGATTGCCTCAATTGGTTATCAGGTCGAGATTGCCTCAATTGGTTATCATTAAACGACATATGAAGTAAAGTCGACCTGCGTGATATCAACTGCAGAAAACAACATGTGTCATCGTATGTCAGTTAACATTCTTTACTTTAGTATTACTTCTATGGTTAGGGGAACTAGTTATAGATTGTGTTCATGTATGTCAACAACCGGTTAGTTTCTAAGCTGAAATATGTATGCATCATCATCATTTCCCAATGGTATCAAGCGACAAACGTTTTGCGCCCCATAGTTTGCTCTGTGCTGAATCACACCGTTTGTTATTGCTTTAATGGTCTAATCTGGAGTGGCAATACTTATCACTTCTCACTGTTGATCGTCATAATTGCATGCCTTTGGTCGCATATAATGTTACCGGGGACCACACGTTAGCCAACCGCTAATAATTTGTTTGTACCTATGTTGCATGATGTTAGTTCATGCTTGCAGGTGTCAATGATGCATAGCAAGTTCCGGAAGGGACATGCTACTTGATGATGATGACATAGTGTGAGAAATAGCATACTTTTTGTTCCTTAAGCCTTATAGGGTTCTGCAACAATGGGGTGATACATTATCTGCCAGCGCAAACGCCAATTATTTATCTATTATGATATATATATATATATATATATATATATATATATATATATATATATATATATATATATATATATAAATAGAATTGAATGTAAGTGTATGTATGTCTGTTGACATTAACTGGATATATCTAAACATGCTACCGACTTGAAATTTGGCAAGATGGTAGCGTTCATAGATGAGAGGATATAAACAATTATAAAATCGTACTATTACTTCGTCTCTATATCTTCATTCCAGCGTAATGAAATGGTCATGAACAGTTAAAAACTGAAAAGGTCTATCCAGGTTTCCAGATGCCTGTCACATATTACAGCGATGATGAAGTCACATATTACGTTAATATTTGATGTTATTTATTGGTTTTTCAACACGTATGCTAATGGCCGATTTCATTCGTGTTCAATTCATGTAAAGCCAGTACTTTTAAACATTTTTATTTTTATTAACAAATCTGGTCACTATTCCATCACTTTATAATTTGAATAAATTCAAATTGACAATTGATATTTGTCAATTTTCATTAGAATTCTATTGTGTAAGGTTTCTCTGGTAATCGGAATGAGTGACATTGTAATGTTATGTGGTCAACCCATAATGTTTTCCCAGCAAGCCTGGAAAGAAAACGTATTATTATTAGTGGGAAGGCATACGATTTTGAGGGAAGGCATGTTTCTTTATATGCTCAGTATCGCACTGTTTGGGACTTCCAACTTTCGGAAATGATACAATTTCGTAGATCTATCGAAATTAATCAAATAAGAGATATGTGGTTGGATAATTATAAGAAAAGAGAAGTGAAGACCAGAAACATGGAGGAGGAAAGATTAGTTATTAGGCTTGACTACAAGCGTCGATGGAGTGTGAAGGCGATTGAAGAGGAAACTAAAAAGGAACGACTTCTCTAATGACCTTCGCAACGTAATCCAGTATATTTGTCTTTACATGTGCAGTATCCAGTTGTTGTGTTACATATATCAGAGCAACCCACAGAACAATTCAAGCAGGGATATTTTTCTCCGTAAGTGCCAGTGACGCATTCTGTAATAAAGAAGACATTTGTTACGTGACATAAACAAAATACATAAACAATAAACAACAACATGTAAAGAGAAATAAACAATTTCATAGAACAGTTTCAGAAATACAATGTATCATTTATGTTAACATCGCAAGGGATACATATGTTTATCTGTCAGCATCGCAGGAAAATAACTAAATATACAACAAATTAATTTTAATGAATGCAAAATTACACGTATGTGAAAGATAATGAGCATACAACGAATTCTGGATAGCTGATAAAATCAGAGATATACCTTGTCCACCAATTGTAGCAACTGATATAAGAAAGATAAATGTCTTCTCTACCAATTGTAGCAACTGCTATAAGAAAGAGACATGCCTGGGTCAACCACTGTAACAACTGCTATAAGAAAGAGACATGCCTAGGTCAACCTCTTGTAACAACTGCTATAAGAAAGAGACATGCCTGGGTCAACCAATTGTAACAACTGCTATAAGAAAGAGACATGCCTGGATCCACCACTTGTAACAACTGCTATAAGAAAGAGACATGCCTGGGTCAACCACTTGTAACAACTGCTATAAGAAAGAGACATGCCTGGGTCAACCACTTGTAACAACTGCTATAAGAAAGAGACATGCCTAGGTCAACCTCTTGTAACAACTGCTATAAGAAAGAGACATGCCTAGGTCAACCTCTTGTAACAACTGCTATAAGAAAGAGACATGCCTAGGTGAACCTCTTGTAACAACTGCTATAAGAAAGAGACATGCCTAGGTCAACCACTTGTAACAACTGCTATAAGAAAGAGACAATACTAGGTCAAGCTCTTGTAACAACTGGTATAAGAAAGAGACATGCCTAGGTCAACCACTTGTAACAACTGCTATAAGAAATAGACATGCCTAGGTCAACCACTTGTAACAACTGCTATAAGAAAGAGACATGCCTAGGTCAACCACTTGTAACAACTGCTATAAGAAAGAGACAAGCCTAGGTCAACCTCTTGTAACAACTGCTATAAGAAAGAGACATGCCTAGGTCAACCACTTGTAACAACTGCTAAAAGAAATAGACATGCCTAGGTCAACCTCTTGTAACAACTGCTATAAGAAAGAGACATGCCTAGGTCAACCTCTTGTAACAACTGCTATAAGAAAGAGACATGCCTAGGTCAACCACTTGTAACAACTGGTATAAGAAAGAGACAATCCTAGGTCAACCTCTTGTAACAACTGGTATAAGAAAGAGACATGCCTAGGTCAACCACTTGTAACAACTGCTAAAAGAAATAGACATGCCTAGGTCAACCACTTGTAACAACTGCTATAAGAAAGAGACATGCCTAGGTCAACCTCTTGTAACAACTGCTATAAGAAAGAGACATGCCTAGGTCAACCACTTGTAACAACTGGTATAAGAAAGAGACAATCCTAGGTCAACCTCTTGTAACAACTGGTATAAGAAAGAGACATGCCTAGGTCAACCACTTGTAACAACTGCTATAAGAAAGAGACATGCCTAGGTCAACCTCTTGTAACAACTGCTATAAGAAATAGACATGCCTAGGTCAACCTCTTGAACAACTGCTATAAGAAAGAGACATGCCTAGGTCAACCACTTGTAACAACTGCTATAAGAAAGAGACATACCTAGGTCAACCACTTGTAACAACTGCTATAAGAAAGAGACATGCCTAGGTCAACCTCTTGTAACATCTGGTATAAGAAAGAGACATGCCTAGGTCAACCACTTGTAACAACTGCTATAAGAAAGAGACATGCCTAGGTCAACCTCTTGTAACAACTGCTATAAGAAAGAGAGATGCCTAGTTCAACATCTTGTAACAACTGCTATAAGAAAGAGGCATGCCTACGTCAACCAATTGTAACAACTGCTATAAGAAAGAGACATGCCTAGGTCAACCTCTTGTAACAACTGCTATAAGAAAGAGACATGCCTAGGTCAACATCTTGTAACAACTGCTATAAGAAAGATACATGCCTAGGTCAACCAATTGTAACAACTGCTATAGGAAAGAAACATGCCTGAAGTCAACCACTTGTAACAACTGCTATAAGAAAGAGACATGCCTAGGTCAACCACTTGTAACAACCGCTATAAGAAAGAGACATGCCTGGGTCAACCACTTGTAACAACTGCTATTAGAAAGAGACATGCCTGGGTCAACCACTTGTAACAACTGCTATAAGAAAGAGACATGCCTTGGTCAACCTCTTGTAACAACTGCTATAAGAAAGAGACATGCCTGGGTCAACCAATTGTAACAACTGCTATAAGAAAGAGACATGCCTTGGTCAACCACTTGTAACAACTGCTATAAGAAAGAGACATGCGTGGGTCAACCACTTGTAACAACTGCTATTAGAAAGAGACATGCCTGGGTCAATCTCTTATAACAACTGCTATAAGAAAGAGACATGCCTGGGTCACTCTCTTGTAACAACTGCTATAAGAAAGAGACATGCCTATGTCCACCACTTGTAACAACTGCTATAAGAAAGAGACATGCCTAGGTCAACCTCTTGTAACAACTGCTATACAAAAGAGACATGCCTAGGTCAACCTCTTGTAACAACTGCTATAAGAAAGAGACATGCCTAGGTCAACCTCTTGTAACAACTGCTATAAGAAAGAGACATGCCTAGGTCAACCTCTTGTAACAACTGCTATAAGAAAGAGACATGCCTAGGTCAACCACTTGTAACAACTGCTATAAGAAAGAGACATGCCTAGGTCAACCTCTTGTAACAACTGCTAAAAAGAAAGAGAGCATGCCTAGGTCAACCAATTGTAACAACTGCTATAAGAAAGAGACATGCCTAGGTCAACCTCTTGTAACAACTGCTATAAGAAAGAGACATGTCTAGGTCAACCTCTTGTAACAACTGCTATAAGAAAGAGACATGCCTAGGTCAACCACTTGTAAAACTGCTATAAGAAAGAGACATGCCTAGGTCAACCTCTTGTAACAACTGCTATAAGAAAGAGACATGCCTAGGTCAACCTCTTGTAACAACTGCTATACAAAAGAGACATGCCTAGGTCAACCTCTTGTAACAACTGCTATAAGAAAGAGATATGCCTAGGTCAACCTCTTGTAACAACTGCTATAAGAAAGAGACATGCCTAGGTCAACCTCTTGTAACAACTGCTATAAGAAAGAGACATGCCTATGTCAACCACTTGTAACAACTGCTATAAGAAAGAGACATGCCTAGGTCAACCTCTTGTAACAACTGCTATAAGAAAGATACATGCCTAGGTCAACCTCTTGTAACAACTGCTATAAGAAAGAGACATGCCTAGGTCAACCAATTGTAACAACTGTTATAAGAAAGAGACATGCCTAGGTCAACCTCTTGTAACAACTGCTATAAGAAAGAGACATGCCTAGGTCAACCAATTGTAACAACTGCTATAAGAAAGAGACATGCCTAGGTCAACCTCTTGTAACAACTGCTATAAGAAAGAGACATGCCTAGGTCAACCTCTTGTAACAACTGATATAAGAAAGAGACATGCCTAGGTCAACCAATTGTAACAACTGCTATAGGAAAGATACATGCCTGGGTCAACCACTTGTAACAACTGCTATAAGAAAGAGACATGCCTGGGTCAACCACTTGTAACAACTGCAATAAGAAAGAGACATGCCTGGGTCAACCACTTGTAACAACTGCTATACGAAAGAGACATGCCTAGGTCAACCACTTGTAACAACTGCTATAAGAAAGAGACATGCCTTGGTCAACCTCTTGTAACAACTGCTATAAGAAAGAGACATGCCTTGGTCAACCTCTTGTAACAACTGCTATAAGAAAGAGACATGCCTAGGTCAACCTCTTGTAACAACTGCTATAAGAAAGAGACATGCCTGGGTCAACCACTTGTAACAACTGCTATAAGAAAGAGACATGCATGGGTCAACCACTTGTAACAACTGCTATTAGAAAGAGACATGCCTGGGTCAATCTCTTGTAACAACTGCTATAAGAAAGAGACATGCCTGGGTCAATCTCTTGTAACAACTGCTATAAGAAAGAGACATGCCTGGGTCAACCACTTGTAACTACTGCTATAAGAAAGAGACATGCCTATGTCCACCACTTGTAACAACTGCTATAAGAAAGAGACATGCCTAGGTCAACCTCTTGTAACAACTGCTATAAGAAAGAGACATGCCTAGGTCAACCACTTGTAACAACTGCTATAAGAAAGAGACATGCCTAGGTCAACCTCTTGTAACAACTGCTATAAGAAAGAGGCATGCCTAGGTCAACCAATTGTAACAACCTATAAGAAAGAGACATGCCTAGGTCAACATCTTGTAACAACTGCTATAAGAAAGAAACATGCCTAGGTCAACCTCTTGTAACAACTGCTATAAGAAAGAGACATGCCTAGATCAACCTCTTGTAACAACTGCTATAAGAAAGAGACATGCCTAGGTCAACCACTTGTAACAACTGCTATAAGAAAGAGACATACCTAGGTCAACCTCTTGTAATAACTGCTATAAGAAAAGACATGCCTAGGTCAACCTCGTGTAACAACTGCTATAAGAAAGAGACATGTCTAGGTCAACCTCTTGTAACAACTGATATAAGAAAGAGACATGCCTAGGTCAACAACTTGTAACAACTGCTATAATAAAGAGACATGCCTAGGTCAACCACTTGTAATAACTGCTATAAGAAAGAGCATGCCTAGTCAACCAATTGTAACAACTGCTATAAGAAAGAGACATGCCTAGGTCAACCTCTTGTAACAACTGCTATAAGAAAGAGACATGCCTAGGTCAACCTCTTGTAACAACTGCTATAAGAAAGTGACATGCCTAGGTCAACCAATTGTAACAACTGCTATAAGAAAGAGACTTGCCTAGGTCAACCTCTTGTAACAACTGCTATAAGAAAGAGACATGTCTAGGTCAACCTCTTGAACAACTGCTATAAGAAAGAGACATGCCTAGGTCAACCACTTGTAACAACTGCTATAAGAAAGAGACATGCCTAGGTCAACCTCTTGTAACAACTGCTATAAGAAAGAGACATGCCTAGGTCAACCACTTGTAACAACTGCTATAAGAAAGAGACATGCCTAGGTCAACCTCTTGTAACAAATGTTATAAGAAAGAGACATGCCTAGGTCAACCTCTTGTAACAACTGCTATAAGAAAGAGACATGCCTAGGTCAACCACTTGTAACAACTGCTATAAGAAAGAGACATGCCTAGGTCAACCAGTTGTAACAACTGCTATAAGAAAGAGACATGCCTAGGTCAACCAATTGTAACAACTGCTATAAGAAAGAGACATGCCTAGGTCAACCTCTTGTAACAACTGCTATAAGAAAGAGACATGCCTAGGTCAACCTCTTGTAACAACTGCTATAAGAAAGAGACATGCCTAGGTCAACCTCTTGTAACAACTGCTATAAGAAAGAGACATGCCTAGGTCAACCTCTTGTAACAACTGCTATAAGAAAGAGACATGCCTAGTTCAACCTCTTGTAACAACTGCTATAAGAAAGAGACATGCCTGGGTCAACCTCTTGTAACAACTGCTATAAGAAAGAGACATGCCTAGGTCAACCTCTTGTAACAACTGCTATAAGAAAGAGACATGCCTAGGTCAACCTCTTGTAACAACTGCTATAAGAAAGAGATGGGTTGTATGAATTCTGAGAAATAATTATGAAAGTAAAACAAATTATTCATGGAAGTGGGAGGAAAAGAATTAATCATGGAAGTGGGAGGAAAAGAATTAATCATGGAAGTGGGAGGAAAATAATTAATCATGGAAGTGGGAGGAACAGAATTAATCATGGAAGTGGGAGGAAAAGAATTAATCATGGACATGGGAGGAAAAGAATAAATCATGGAAGTGGGAGGAAAAGAATTAATCATGGAAGTGGGAGGAAAAGAATTAATCATGGAAGTGGGAGGAAAAGAAATTTAAACAAAAAGAATGCTCGAGGGAAATCCTGAAACAAACTTTACTAAGAGAGGTGGGGCATATCTGACTCATATCGATAGAAGAGAATGATCGAGATGTCAAGTATAGAGCGGTATGGAGAAATTACTTAAAACCCTTATGTAGCGTGTAACATTACGAGATAAATGTATATATATATAAATACCTAAATATCACCAACTAAATGTTGTTTGTATGCATTCCTTTTTATTAACCAAGCCAATCACTCTGTTTAGTTTGCGCCGAGAACGCGAGGTCGTTGCGAGCGACATTAGCATCTACGGTATGTAGGCCAAACGTATCCAAATCACAAGCAGAGCGTAGGAATATTATACATTAGAACAGAGATGCATACATAAATGGAACTGCACGCTTTTAGAAAAAACATACATCACAATTTAAAGTTCTAAATTGTGATTATACTGAAACATGATATCAGATTTGAATGGACATAAGTAGTGATGACTCCTACCAACAAGTTATATGACTTTGTAAGGAACAACACATAAGTAATTCACTATGTACAGTGTATGCGGTATTTTTATAAGTATTTACTTAACTGTCATCATCTTGATAGTTAATTACACGTACCATGTATTCAATACATTACAGAGACATCACTAGACTGTGTGGCTAATGATACACACTTGACTGGTATGACCATGCGCTGGATTGTAGACTTGTCTACACACATATTGCTTCTCCAAGCCTCGTTTCTGATTGTGTAACTTGTTTGGTGTGGGTGCCCTTAACTACAAACTGACTCTGACAAGTATTGATCACCAAGTCTTCAGTTATATGTGATTGACGATGCTCGTGCACTGATGTGCATCCTGACCTCGAAAGAAACGCATGCATGTTGTCATTGTGTTCATCCCATTAAACTTTAATCTGAAATATTACTAAATACGTTCGTGCTTATATATATATATATATAAGTAAGTAAGTAAGTAAAGGAACCCTTTCATACCTCGTGGAATATAGGTCAATACAGTGTTAGGCCTGCATTTTTAATTGACAGTCGGCACACGATGGGTGATGTGGTCAGTATCACGCCGGCCGCCTTTACTTTCCCAGAGCATATCTGGTACCCAGTTGCTGGGTCGACCTGAGATCCGTCGCGGTCGGGAAAAATTCCACGCACATTGCGGTAGCTGAACCCAGACCACCGGCCTTGAGAAGCGAGTATATATATATATATATATATATATATATATATATATATATATATATATATATATATATATATATATATATATACATATATATATAGAGAGAGAGAGAGAGAGAGAGAGAGAAAGGGAGATACATATATGAATAATGGTAAATAAGTCATATAGAAAAAAACATCAACATATTAGAGCAGCCAGTCAAACGTTTAGTCAACATGTTTTGCTGGTATACATATTGTACTGTAGAATATTGACCTGTACATCGTAGTCCAAGGTAGCCCTTCTTGCATTGACAGTGTCCAGTTGTTTTGTTACATACTTCACTGCAACCGCCAGAACAATTCACGCAGGGCCATTTTTCTCCGAAAGTACCCGGCATACATTCTGCAAGATAGAAAATGATAAAAGACATGATAAAATGTACTATTCTACCAACACGTTGTTTCCAGAACCAAACTTTGTCTCTGACAGCAATACACCCCAAAACCTCACCAAGTGGGAAATTAAATGCGTGAGGAAGGTGGTGGGGGCACCATGAAAGATATATTAAGAAACGAACACACGAGCGGCAGAGTGGGCAAAACTTCGATCGCCGAACACATTGAAAAACAAAATGGTTTGGACATTTAATGAGAATGGAATACAACTAACCACCAATAACAGCATACAATAAAAAGAGAGCAGGTACTAGAGTCAAGGGAAGACCAGGAACAATATGGATAGACAATATCAAGACCACACTAAATAACACGGACTAAACACAACAAAAGCGGCTCCTTTGGCCATAAAGGGCAAATTAAATCTCCCAATCTTACGCTTAACGGCAAGAGTAGACAACCAATACCATCATTACCTGGGAAAGACAATATGCAATAGAAAATATGGTTCACGTGACATGGATTTAGTTGCAATACGATCAGTATCAACACAGACTGATGACAATAAACGTGTTTGCTTTACTATAGTCTGTCCATTAATTCGTGAGCACGTTTGAAATTGATTTTCTCAAAAACTACCTGTTGGATCTCAGTGATTATTTGCATGCAGCCTTAGAATATCCATGACGCTAAAATAAAGCTAACCAGTAGTCCATAGATGCTACGGATTTTGCACATCGGCGAATACCGTTGATCTTTTATGACAATTGCAAATACGGGGCTCAAATTTTAGATTTTACAGTATCCTAGAATTTGTCCATGTCAATTCTATTCATAGGTGTATCTCCATATTAACTTGATAGGTCAAGTAATTAAGTGTTTTGCCCTTTATGTGCAATCGTGAACTTGGATACAAATGAAACAGTTAGTCCTCCCTTCGGTCACCATTAGACCCCAGGGTGTCTTAACTTCACCACAAATTGTATGATGGTAGACGCATTTGGATATGGAAATGTATACGTTGCTATTTCTCAGTCTGTAATCAAAATATGATTTGTATCATCCCGAATCTGACGATTCCATGAGGTTGATAATTGTTACTGGCTGGACAAATTGTAATCCATCTCGGTGCCAGTACTCGTCTTCCTCTCGGGGCACATGTTCAACACACTTCTTCCAGAACTGCATGTCTATCATTGAGAGGGACTCACGTGTCAGAACTTCAACATCACACATTTTAAACGTCCTGTTCTGTTCGGCAACTTGCCCTTTTACTTTAGCCCAGACTAGCTCTATCGGATTGAGCATGATATGGAGGTAGTCGCAAAGACGTGTGGCCGTATTCCGCAATGATTTTGTCAATATGAAACACCTTTGTCTTATTTGTCATCCTCACCAGGTGCAACAACTCGGGTTTCAAATATGTATCATCGAAGCTGACATTTTCCTTAGCAAGCCAAGTCCTAATTTGATCTTTTGTATTTGATGCAGTTGGTACTTTGTCTTCCGCTGATACTGCGTTGTGATAGGATGCACTATCCATTACCAAGCATGATGGTCTGTTTAGAATTGGAAGTAGATCTTTCTCCACCCAGTGCCTGAAAATATGTCCATTCATTTCTGTGTGGTAGTCCCTACCGTCGGTACTTTTGATTGGAAAATAAGTCCAGCGTCATGGACAAGACCTTCTTCACTACTTCCTGCATGTGTTAGTATAATACGCTTGGCCTTTGCTGCTTGGTATTTTTCTTTTCTGTTCACCGTCTACTTTCTTCTTACGACTTTCGTCTACGGAAGTGTTGGTATAGTAAAACTGTAACCTTCTGCATTGTTATAAATGTGCACTTCAGACTCATTATGAATGTGATATCAATGTCAGTTTTGATAAGCCAACAAATATGATACAATAGCTTCATACAAATAGCGAGATACGCCTATAACTATACAACGGTATCCCAATTATAACGTCATATGCTTTCCGCGTTCAAAGTCGACTGGGTTAGGTGCACGGGATTTCGTGAAATTGTTGTTTACTAACGATATTTCTATGTTACCATAATGTATTTTTAGAACAACGCGTATGTGTACCGTAGATCTGTTACTATTGTGTACAATCCGGTGAGGTTGATTTTAATATAACCTGAAGAAGAAATATTTCAAACTACATCAAATTTTCTTGGAAAAATATTTCTCTAGCGTCATGGATATTCTAAGGCTGCTTGCAAAAATCACTGAGATCCAACAGGTAGTTTTCGAGAAAATCAATTTCAAACGTGCTCACGAATTAATGGACATACTATACCAAGCTTCACATTCAATTGTTTGCAACCTTAACCACTCTCAAGTCGTCTCAGCTTACATAGGGTATCAGAGAAACACTGAGTAGAAAACGAAGGACGTGATGTTGCCAACAACCATAAACACTGTGTGCCGTATGCTACAGGAAAATAGGGACAACAAAATAGTATGCATCAATATACCTCATTTTATTAAATCTGCTACCTTTACTTTAATTTAATTTATAAACTGAATATTCTGTAATATTTAAACAACCACATTAAAAAAAAAGAAATGTTTGAAAGATGGGAAAAAGGGGACAAATATTTGTTTCGTACGTTTTGATAGGCAAATCCATTTTATCCGAGTTTTAATTAATATTCCATGATCCCGATGTAGGCAACTACGTCTTGCACCGCTTACCGTTGCGCGTGATCAGAGACCTAACAGATACAAACCCGTATGAATGAACATGTCAATGATTTATTTTGAATTGTTAACCAGCTTATAAACAAAACTTGGTAAAGACCGTACATCAAGTAAATAGTCGCGATATTCTACACATTTCTGCTGGCACACGCTGTTACAATGTTATCCTTTGAAAATTATGCCTTCTAAATTGTGTTTCTATGACACACACACACATGTAACAGGGCACATGTTTAATAAAGTAATTAGGTTAGGGACAAGGTCGCGTGAGCGGATATTTCAAAAATAGAATCATTAAAAACACTCACTGTCAGAATTACGTTTTTCACAATTGTAAGGAGCCTTGTTTTCCCACACGGGTAGTTGTCCAAGATTAATGCGCGGGGCAGAAAGTTAAAACTAAAAACTTGAGTATATATTGCAGACACTCTCACCAAGACGCAAGCTGACCAGACTTCTCTCGGGAAGGAAACTATGAAGCGTTGCAATATTAAAGAGCAGGAAACACGCGAACCGAGAGATATATTAGATGAAATACTGCAGAGATATCATGTTCATGACGAGAGAGTACAAATATAGAGGAAAGGAAAACAAGCAGTTGAAAATATTTAATTTGGAATGATGAACCAGAAACGCTAGCAATGTTAGCGTGTTTTTTTACAAAGTGATTTATTTATTCTCACTTATATTAAAGTTAGGAACTAAGTGTGCTCTACATCGCATGCGCTGCTAACCATACACATCTTCTTACTGACTTGGACTCCTCATAGTCCCAACTACTACATCGTCAACGACTTCTCACTTCTAACAATACGCTTCTTTACTTCCTTGTTCGTTTCGTTAGACATGTTCTTAATAGACAGCTGTATGAATTTCTTTGCACGCACTACCAATAGCTGTAATGTAAATTATGTAAAAAACAATAGTACAACTATGTCTATATTTTCTTTTTTTTTCATGACTCTATTGCTAATATCAACATTCGTCCCCATGTATAAGCTGGGATGATAAGCCTTTGAATGAGACTTGACAGAAAATAAACAATATAAAATTAATATTAAACACATGACAGAGGAAGGATGGACAGAAACATGAAAAAGAAAATTGGGGACAGGAGAAGTAATAGCTTGGTCAGGCAGAAAAGATATGTAACATAAGACTGAGTTGCACTTATAATTAAAAGAGAACACAATAATACTTTATTAAAATGGGAACCATTAAACGAACGGCTCTTATATACTAGATTTAACTCAAAATTTGCAAAAATTTCGGTTGCAGTGTGATATGCTTCAACAGAAGTTGCAGAAGATGTAATCAAAGATACATTTTACGAGAGTCTGCAAGCAATAATAGCAATCATCCCCAAACATGATGCATTGATTATTATAGAGGACTTTATCGCACTGGTTGGCAATGACAACAGAGACAGAGAAAGAGTAATGGGGAAACACGGAAAAGGCACAACGACAAGCAGTGGAGAAATACTCTGCGAATTTTGTGAGACAAATGATGTAGTTATTGGTAGAACACTTTTCTCACACAAAAGAATACATAAAGACAACATGGTGATCCCCAGACAGTCATACAGAAAATCAAATAGACCACATTTCAATAATGAAAAGTAGAGACGCCTGATGAAAATGTGAGGGTGAGAAGATAGAAAGATGTTGGTAATGACCACAATTTAGTTATAGAGAAACTTGCACTAAAATTGAGAAAGGCAAAAATAGGAGAACAAAGACAACAACGTTTTGACATCACGAAACTGCAAAACACAAAAACAGAACAAAAGTTCAGGCTGGCTTTAAAAACGATTTAAGTTAATTACTGGAGGGAAAGAAATGACAATACACAAGTTCAACAAAGCGATCAAGTTACCAGGAGAGAACATTTTATAATACAGAAAATCGAAGCAAGTAAAAATGGATCCCAACAGCAACATGGGATAAAATAGAGTAAATAAAAGAGATAAAGATAAGGTTACTGAGTACGAAAACACAGAGGCTAAAAGATAAAACTGCAACATAAGTTTTGTAGAAGTACAGATAAGTTGAATAAGGAGCAAAAGCGGATAAACGGTTGTATGTTGTAAAACTTGCAGCCGAGGATGAAGAGGCAGCCAGTAAACACGAAATTAAATCTCTGTATCCCATTACCAGAAAGTAAAACGGAAACATGGTGGCAAATCAAGATCTGTCCTTAAAGGCAGAGAATGGAAAAAATATCAATTGAGATAAGCTGATTTTTCAAGCTTCAAAATTGCATTAATGTTTCAACCCTGCTATTCGATTTACCTCTCACACCACCACTTCTTGTGTCAACTTTCTTGACATCACTATCACCATAAACCTATCCACCATCACAACATCAGTATACTATATGAATAATGATGCTCATTGTGTTCTCCTTTATAGCTCTTCCATCCCCAGGCTAGTTGTGATTCTTTGTCCTTCTCCCAACTCTTGCGCCTTCGTCACATTTTTAGTGAGGACGATGATTTTCATGATGAGATCACAAGATGCTTGATTTATTTCGAAAGCGATTATATCCGGAGAAGGTGCTTGTATCTGCTATGCATCGAGTTCACAAAATTTCTCGCCAGGAGACCCTTACCAACAATCGTATGACTCCAAACTCTGACAGGGTAAAACTTATCTTAACTTTCCACCCTCATAATTCACGAGTGAAATAAATTTTATTACGTCATATATGTATATTGTTTGGTCGGATGCCGAGACACGTGCAGTCTTCCAAAACTATCATTTGGTGGCTTGCAAAAACAGGACATAAGTTTTAATGAGATGTCGGTACTCAGTCGTCTGAAATCCAACATCTGTAACAGTTTCACTGTTATGTTTAGGGTATAGTCGGTCAACCCAAAAACCCCCCTTATTGCACTGGGTGTCCTTGAGTCTATATGTAAATACCTTGTTTACTAGATCAAGTGTTGACCAATAAAGTATTAAAACTGGAGCCCGTGATTTATCCCGGGAGATTCGAGGACTCCCGTAAAGTCCGATATCTCGAGACCAGGGGAGGAGCAGTGGGTTGTTTGTTCGTTGGATTTAAGCTAGTTTTAGTTATGACTAAAGACAGTGGTGAATAAGCTCTCGAAGAGGTAGAACAGACAGTTGAGAATAAGCACTCGAAGAGGTAGGACATTAGGCAGAAAACTTTGAGCGAAGAACATAGAGAGAGAGAGAAGCTTTACTAAACGACATGATTTTCCCAGCGAAGAAAAATAGAACTTCTAAATCATAGAGGAACATTTGGTGATGTTGCGAACACCCAACTAGAAGTGTTATGACTTCAAGGGGACAATCTCAGAATAATCCTGATTGTTCCGAACTGATGACCAGATTCCTGATGTACAGATGACCAGATTCCAGATGACCAGATTCCAGATGACCAGATGACCATATTCTAGATGACCAGATTCCTGATGGACAGATGACAAGATGACCATATTCCTGATGACCAGATACCAGACGACTAGATGACAGACTTTTCAGCAGAGTACTAACCAACTTCGTGTAGACAGAAGTTTGGACGAATTTAGAATTCCTTACGCAATGCTGCTGAGGTAAGGAACTATTGTAGTTTAACTTGTTGTAATATGACTTGGTTACCTTGCAGTGAATTCATAGAGACAGTGGATTTTTCAGTTATAGTAGAGAAGGTAGCAAGTTAATGTGAGTTGTAACTAAGGAATTGTGCCTTTTAGATAAATACTACGTGTGTCTTAATTGACGATGAAACAGAACGGTTAGTTGTGAAATCATATTTTATTCTGAGGATATCATTTGTATTGAAGACCTAAGAAGGGTCTACTATTGTAATGTTTTTGCTCTCCGGATGAGAGAGCATTTCTTTCTATTAAATAGATATATGAACCTGTAAACAATTGTGTGATGTGTTATTTAATTCGTTATCTTTGTGGACAGGAAATTGGTTTATGAAGAGACAGTCCCACGAGTCTTTGATATACGTATCAGAGATTTGCAGTGCTGAGAAATTGTCATTGAGACCATTCTTAATGGTCCTACCTCTTTAGAAGAATTATTATTTTTCCTTACTCTTCTTTATTGTCAAACTTTCAACTGGGACCTTGCACCAGCTAGTCTGTTACACATCCAGAGTCATGTTGGTCCTTTCCAAAGTGCCGTCGGCGTTGCAATATGTGTGCTTATGTGATACAGACCAGTACTGTATCTTTTTATAACGCCACGTTTGTTATTGAAGATGGTTTCACATGCGAGTCCCGCAATATAATATATGTCATCACTTGCAAGAGGTGCGACAAGGCATATATCGGCGAAACAGGCAAAATGCTTAGTGAGCGTTTCGGCCAACACTTGCGCGGTATACACCAATGCCCTTTTACTTCTGTAGCCTTCCATTTTAATGGAACTGACCATTTGGAAGCACGCGACGTTCAGGTGAAAGGCATACTATCATATTCCTCTGATGATCGTAGTGGATTTACTCTGGAGAATCGTTTAATTTCGTTATATTGTACTTTGCGACCTCATGGACTCAACGTTCTACATTCTAATGCATTGTGGTACTTTCTCATATCATGATCCATATTATATATGTAAAAGTAAAGTAAGTAAAGGAACCCTTTCATACCTCGTGGTATATAGGTCAATACAGTGTTAGGCCTGTATTTTTCAATGACCGTCGGCACACAATTGGTGATGTGGTCAGCATCACGTCGGACTCCTTTACTTTCCCAGAGCATGTCTGGTACCCAGTTAAGGCTGGGTCGACATGAGAACCGTCGTGGTCGGAAAAATTCCACCTGATAACCACCCACTCAGCGGGAGCTGAACCCAGACCACCAGCCTTGCGAAGCGAGTTCACTAACAACTACGCTACAGCGGCTCTCATATTTTATATGTGTATATGTTAAATGTATATAAGTTATATATATTTACTTATTTTCTAGTTATATTTTATATTTATTTGTTTTCTAGTTTTTTTGGCATTTATTTCGTTATTCGTTTTTAGTCACATATTTTCATTTTTGGACCGTGTAATGTTTGTCGTAGTCTGTATGTAGTTTGCTGTAAAAATTCGTCAGCAGATTGCATAATATTTATAATATGTATAATTACTGATATATCAATAAACTCTTTTATTGGTCTCAATCAATGATGATGATGCTCGTCCATCACGGGGGATGATGACCACACAAATTTGCATCCAAGGGAATGTATTTACGCTATGTTTGACTGTGTGTGCGTAGATGACTAGTGAGCTCGATACGGGGAGTGAAATGTTCTGGTACAAAGTGGGCAATGTATACTTGCACTTGTGGGAACTTTTATTGCCTTTCTATTTTGCCGTTTTTGTTCCATCCGTGCTGTTCTACATGCTTCGCAAGCCGAGGAACCGTGTCGAAGAAGTGTGCGCCTGGCTGATCTGTCTTGAGCAGCATTCTCCCAGTTGTTGACATCTATGCCAAAGGATGTTATCGAGTTCTTGAGTGTATCTTTAAATCGCTTTTTTTACCACCCTGTGATCGTTTACCGCAGCTCCCCATAAAAGAGTCGTTTAGGTATTCTGCAATCTGGCATTCAAGCCACATGTCCTGCTCATCGTGTCTGAGACTGCATCAAGATTGTATAGATGCTGGTGAGAGAGCTCTTTTTAGAACTTCTATATCTGGGATCATATATCAATAATACACGATCACAGCCTATATTTCATATCAAAGCCGTAAATCCATTGTTTTATCTTCTGTAAAATTGCCATCATCCTGACACTATGGAGACTGCTTGTTAACAATACTTCTACTTACTCGTTCTAAGATTGTTGCTGTCAATATGAACTATAGTTCGTTCCACAATTCGTGATCATCTTTACCGACCGATACAAAATCATCTACTTAACATAAATTCTTGATTTTTGCATTTTTATATAGGTAACAGTGACGACGTTCCAAAAGTATTTTTTGCCCACCTAAACCTTTAGCTCTGTAAGAATTTTATTATATGTTATTACTAAATTTACCGCAATGTTGATCTGGTATACTTGTCGAAATTTTACCGTACAATTGTCAAGTTTGTCTATAACTAAGCATTTTCGTGTTCCCAATGCAATTCAGTGCACGTCAAAATCGGGAATCCCGTGGAATTAATCAGTTCACAATGTTTCCTACCGACTGTCATTGGCGTATGTACGCAGCATTTCCTTTCATTTATAGAAGTGGAAGGTATCATTTGTTAACTATGTGACCTTTCTTTTATAATATGTAATAGGAATACGCCTTTGCAATCATTCGCCACCATTTTGTGTATTATTGTAAGTTCTAAACTTTGATTTTCATTTTGTTGTGCTTATGGAAAGTTATATAACAAAAAACGTTTTTTGCATCAACTAAGCTACCTACCAATTAATTAAACATGGATTCGTAACGTCGTGAGGTATATAAGACTACATGCACAAAATTACTGGTATCCATCAGATAGATTTCGTACAAATTAAACCTTAGTGTGATCACGAATTTTGGAACGAACTATAGTTCTCTGTTGTTTGATGTTGCCTTGAGTTAGGTCGTATCTCGCGTCAAACTTGCTCAGTTCATTTCTCGCGAGGAGCAATTGTAGCAATATCAGTGGTCCCTTCTCCTATCTTTGACGGAAGAAGATACTGAAGATACGTATGTTTCGTGTGCACGCTGGTCAAGTAAAAAAACTCTCGTATAGTCAATTCGACAAAAGCAAACTGAACGAGTTGCCTGGACAATACACATTAATGACACATAAACTACAGCTTCAATTTCCAAGAACATATTCAATAATATTTAAAAAAATATTTGTAATGAAGTTTTAGTTCTGAACCTTGCCATGTGTGTTCACTTCTCCTGAGTAAGCCTAATGTGTCACGTGATTTTCTGACTGCAACTCGTCAGTACACGTCAACCTCTTCTAATAATTGTTTCAATGTTGACGATAGTCGGTTCATATATTGCATGCTGTTGTCAAGGTTTTTTTCTTGATCGCTTGCACCTAATTTATATCTATAGTTCGTTCCAAAATTCGTGATCACACTAAGGTTTAATTTGTACGAAATCTATCTGATGGATACCAGTAATTTTGTGCATGCAGTCTTATATACCTCACGACGTTACGAATCCATGTTTAATTAATTGGTAGGTAGCTTAGTTGATGCAAAAAACGGTTTTGTTATATAATTTTGCATAAGCACAACACAATGAAAATCAAAGTTTAGAATTTACAGTAATACACAAAATGGTGGCGAATGTTTGCAAAGGCGTAACCCTATTACATATTATAAAAAGAATGTGACATGGTTAGCTTTTTTCATGAATGTTTTTATGTTGATATTATCTTTGGCGATCAAATTGACGTACATTTGGTAGTTTTTGCCAGTCCCTGGTATTGTGAGGCAATTGGTGAAGGTGAAAACAAATGGTATGTTAGCTATTAGATTCGGAGTCTGAAGAGTCGAAGAGATTGACTACTGCTGCGCGCTGGAGAAAATGCAAACCATCTCGGTGCCAATATGCCTTTTCACATTTGTTACAGTATTCTATATCTATTTTTGCGAGGGCATCACGTGTTTGGACTTTTACATCACGAAGTTTGAAAGTCTTGTTTACTGCTGCAACTTGACCTTTGACTGCAGCCCACACAAGTTCATTCGGATTGAGCTGTGAATGGTAAGGTGGTAATCGAAGAGAAGTGTGGCCGTGCTCAGCAATGACTTTATCGATTATAAAAATCTTTGACTTCTTAGTCTGTCTCACCAGTTGCAACAACTCAGTTTTGAAATTGCTGCAACAAAACGATATATTTTCTTTTGCAAGCCACGCCATGATGTCTTGTTTTGTGCTTGATGAGGTGGGAATTTTGTCTTCATGCGTCACTACATTATGATAGGAGGCATTGCCCATTACAATACACGACGGCCTATCCAGAGCAGGCAGAATTGTGTTCGCTAACCAATCTCTGAAAATAAGTCCGTTCATTTCGGTGTGGTAGCCCTTACCATCTGTAGACAGTGATTGAAAAATAAGTTCTACGCCACTGACAAGACCATTTGCTTTGCTGCCTGCATGGCCAATCACAATACGTTGCCCCTTTCTGCTTGGAATTTCCCTTTTATTAGTTCCGTCTTGTGATTGCCATTCGTTATCAAACGTATGGTGAGCATTTACCCACGATTAGTCCAGATATATAATATCGTAACCTTCCGTCCTACGCTTCCGTATCTCCCGCAGGTATTTGCATTGTGCAGCTATCAGATGCGTTTTCTCACAAACTATATTCCGACTTGTACTAGATTTCCGAAAAGTCAAACCGCAAACCTAACAACTCTCCATAAGGCGGTTTTAGATATATTAATATCACATTGAATTCGCAGACGTGATTTCAATTTACGTAGTGTAACCGCATCATTGGCTTTAAACATATTATGAATCTCTCTCACAATAACATCTTTATCGAAATCACCAGTTTTCCGTTTCCGGCCTTTTCTGTGTTCCTTACGTTCATCACTACAGTCCTGTTCTATCCAACGGCAAAATGACATTCTACTTATACCAGGAGCATGTTGTGTTCTCTTCGGTCTTGTAGTTGTGATATAAACCATCAGGTCTGGCTTCTCTGCAGAAGTAGCTATACAGTTGTGCAGTCACCTTCTGCATGGTAGTGAATGTAAACTTCAAACTCATTTATAATACTGATAATAAAATAGTACCTTCCGCTTCAAGTAATGCAAATAACTTGTTTGTGACAAGCCAATGACAATCTTTCACATACAGTGTGAAATGATTAATTTCACGGGATTCCCGATTTTAACTAATGCTGAATTGCACGTGGAGGGCACATCGGCATGTTTTGACGTCAGTACTTTACTTTCGTACCGTTAACATTCTAAGATTATACCAAATGAACATCGCTCTTAAATTAATAATAACATATAATTCAAATCTTACATAACTAAAGTTTTGGGTGGGCACAAAATACTTTTGGAACGTCGTCACTGTTACCTATCTAAAAATATAAAAATCAAGAATTTCTGTCAAGTGGATGATTTTATATCGGTCGGTAAAGATGATCACGAATTTTAGAACGAACTATACCAATGTATTTGTTATCTTTAATCATGATGATGCAAACATAGACCATATGACGATCTGGTGTCCACTGAGTAACACAACAGAACGAGGCAGTTTATATCTTATCAAAGATAATATATTTTGCGTTGCTCACACGTCTTGTGTTCTATGTGACACTGATGTACTATGCACGCCATTGTTTCACAGCACTTGTGTTCTATGTGAAACTGATGTAGACCTCTCACCTCTCGCGTAAAACGTCTTGGGGACCATGTGTAATTGAAGTTCAGTACGCAAAGGGTAATTATCACATTATATTTTTGTTCAGTTATCTTTGGTTTCAATGTTTTTCAGATTAAGTCCCTAGTTTAGTTTTAGATTAAGTCCCTAGTTTAGTTTTAGATTAAGTCCCTAGTTTAGTTTTAGATTAAGTCCCTAGTTTAGTTTTAGATTAAGTCCCTAGTTTAGTTTTAGATTAAGTCCCTAGTTGTGTTTTAGACAAAGAAAATGTGAATCACGTGCTAAAGTTGAGAACCAAGTACCATACTTTTGTGTGATATTCATAAACAGTGTTTTATATCACCTATGGAGTCAAAAACGCATTTGGACAACATAGCGCCATACTTGATAACGACCAGGCATTAACGCAGGGGTCATGAAGTCCACGCCCATCACGGCGCTGGAAACAATCACAGTCCTGAAATTCATGAAAGATCGCAGTGGGTGAAAAGTTATATAACTGTCGGATAAATTCAAGAGATTTCACTCCCACTCCATGTATGACAGAATGGACAGATTGAGAAGGAGCAGGTTAAAGAGATCCAGCTTTGCGAAAAGTGCCAAAAATACTGATCCAAGATGATCCGGTCCTAGCAAACTGAAAACACAGACATATACCGGCAACCGACAAGAACCCGCTGTGGGAGACCACGATGTCAGGGCTAAGAGAATCAATACTGGACATACAAAAAAGGGGGCACAAACGAACTGCGAAAGGATATCGATTACAGAAGAAGTCATAGTGACATAGTACCATGAGTGAGCGTGGACACACGTCAACACCGACGGATCGGCAAACAACGCGATTAATAATGGAGGAGCATGAAAAGTGCTTAATCTCCCACAGAAAGTGAAGGTCACGAAGTCAATAGCCACCGGAAAGTACTCAAACAACTACCGAGCAGAGATAGAGGCACTAAGAATAGCCACTGAAATGATCCTAGAGAGAGGTAGCGCCTCACATAACAAAGTACTCGTATGATATTTACCGACGCCCTGTCGGCCATCACGGCACTATAAAGCTCAACCGACACAGTGCTAAACGAGCTGATTACGAAATCATCTACGAGAAGGCTAAAACAACCATCGGAAGAGATAAGTGGTCACAAGACCACCCTCAACACTGCGCCAAAGATGTGTACTATAGTCTGTTCCGTAGCAAACACGTTGTCATATTCCGCTCCGTACCGGCCATAGCAGACTCCGGTCCTACATTTACAACAAATTTAAAATTGGCACAACTAGGCTGTACCACTGCGAGCAGGCGGGCATGACGACAGAGCACCTACTGCAAGACTGTCCACTGCTAGCAGGCTTGAGAAACGAAACCTGGCCAGAAAATACCGAGCTAAATGAGAAGATGTACGGATGGACAGAGTCCCTAAAAACAACAACATAATTTATGTGGAAATCTGGTACATCAGTCTAATCGGTGAACGCGAGAGAGTTAGAGAAATATCACCTATGTTATATATGAGGTGCACCTATTACATAGATTGCTGGAAACGTTAACATCAACGAGATTAGGCTGGAATAAAGTTTTACGGACTTGATAAAAATAATGAAAAATGTATTTCCTACAAAGTTACGGCGTGGAAGCATTTTCATCATGGACATAAGCGGTACTGTAGAATGTGTGTATTAATGATGATATAACCTTGTATAAGTAAGACATCAAAGAACATATGATTATTTTTCCAAGTACAATGATGATGTTCTTCCTTATCAAACAACTAGTTGCGTTACTGGTGGTGTTTTGATGAATGGATTTTCTTCGAAGTGTATCCTGGCTAATTCCACGTGCCGTCGACATCCATATGACAGATATGGACCACATCTTCATCTTGGACAACCATGCGTTTGTGTTACTACTACACATACGATTATGAATAATCACCATTAGAAATGTGTACATTTACCAGTGGATTTGGTCAGTGCTTTTGGTGGTGTTTGACATACACATGCGTTGCCCGACCTCCAATATAGGGAGGGCTATGTTTGAGATTTCACATCGTTGAATTCAGACAATGTATACTGTTCTCAAACTATTCGGTATATAAAGGTACATTCTTGTGCGAATGATCAAACTATCCTGAACAATGTGGAAGGAAAACAAATTTCAATTTTATATTCAATACATACATTCATCATTTGTCACTTTCAATGTTTGCACAATTTTTTCTTGTTGAGTTTTGTTTCTTCTTCCACAGGAAACCAAGTCTTAATTGTGACAGTCCTATATTTAAGCCCCCATGCATTGTGTAAGACAAGTTAAGTCTGACAACATTTACTGTAAAGTATTTAGGAATTGTATGTGAAACGTTACTAGATTATTAGACATCATTCAATATTAAGCCGTTCTCATGTCTGTTTATTACAAAATTAATACCAGACACAGAATTTCGTTTTGTTTCCAGTCTAAAACTCAGTCAGTTTCAGTTTTAATTGAAAATTATAAATATGCAACCCAGTCGTTCAATCATAGCCCACCCCCTACTTGA
The DNA here is from genome assembly GCA_020796225.1 of Arion vulgaris. Taxonomy (NCBI): domain Eukaryota; kingdom Metazoa; phylum Mollusca; class Gastropoda; order Stylommatophora; family Arionidae; genus Arion; species Arion vulgaris. Next base: position 8,557,647 of record CM036764.1, on the reverse strand, counting down.
AATATTGCCCTACCCACAAACTTTAATGTGCCGTTACTATAATTCCAATATTAGACATGCCAGACAGTGTCGTCTTCGGGAGAGGGAGAATATATACCAATGCATTTCTCATGGGTACAGTAAGGAGCTGGACTTTGGGATGGCTGTTGTAGAGGTGTACACCTGTGGAACTCGCATGGGAATACCCACCGTGCCATAACGTCGATCGCTTAACATAAAATGACATAACACACATCCAGTATTTATATGAAATAAAAAAATCGACCTATTCGTCAGCTCGTATATGGAGCCTATTCTTTAACACACCTAGAAGTATTATCAATAAAAGTCATATCATATACTAGTATACTTGATGGGTGCACTGCAATGTTGCAACATTTACTGTGGATTCAAATATATAAAACACCGCAACTGACTAATAGACACTTTGGACCACAACTTTCTAAACACAGAATAATGATGATGATTTATGTAACTAGATCAGCTAGTTCTGGAAATATTTGACATATTTAACCACTCACAGTTCACTGACTATAGTTCATTCCAAACCTCGTGATCATCTTTACCGACCGATATAAAATCATCCACTTGACATAAATTCTTGTTTTTTGCATTTTTATATAGTTAACAGTGACGACCTTCCAAATGTATTTTTATCGCAACCAAACCTTTAGTTTTGTAAGATTTGTATTATATGATATTACTAAAATAACAGCGATGTTGATTTGGTATAATTGTCGAAGTTTTACAGTTCAATTGTCAAGTTTGTCTACAACTAAGCATTTCCGTGTTCCACATGCAATTCAATGCAAGTCAAAGTCGGAATCCGTGGAATTAATTAGTTCACAATGTATTCTTGCGACTGTCATTTGCGTATGTACACAACATTTATTTTCATTTATAGAGGTGGACGGTATCATTTGTTCACAATGTCACCTTTCTTTTTATCGATGTAATAGGGATACGCCTTTGCAAACATTCGCCACCATTTTGTGTATTAATGTAAATTCTAAACTTTGGTTATCATTTTGTTGTGCTTATGCAAAGTTACATAACAAGAACTGTCTTTTGCATCACTTAAGCTACCTACCAATTAGTTGAACAGGAGTTCGTAAGTTCATAAGACAGTATGCAAAAAATTACTTTTATCCATCAGGGAGATTTCGTACAATTAATCCCTAGTGTGATCATGACTTTTGGAACCAACTATAGTTATAGCACAATACGTTATATCACACCCCGCTATAGCACAAAACGTTAGTTTTAAGCAATATAATACACGAAGAACGATGGTAAATGTATAATAGAACAAACTTTGAACTTTTATATAAATGACAATAAGTTATGAAATACGTTAATAATAATTCCTCTCGTACCGTTATACGTTACATAGGGCCTGCAAGTAATTTCTTCATACCGCTCTACCATGGGCAACTCGCTCAATCTACTCCATGGAACTGAGACCGATATTTCCTGCCTCTCTCAGCAAAGTTCGTTTCAGGGTCTCCTTAGGTCGACCTCTCTTTCTTGAACCCTTTGCATCCCACTTAAATGCATGCTTTGATATTCGTTGATCATTTCTCCTCAAGGTGTGCCCAACATATCTCCATCTTCTCTTTATTATAACAGTTGTTACTAGTGGTTGACCAGACATATCTCTGATTTCATCCCTTCTCCTGAATTCGTTCCATTTTATATTCATTATTTTTCGCAGACATCTATTTTCAAATGCATTCAACTTGCTTTCTATATCTTTAGTCATTTTCCAACTCTCGCTGGCATATGTTAGGATTGATACAACATTTGAATTAAAAATTCGTAATTTAGTTTTAATACTATATAACTTGCAGTTCCATATTTTATTTAGACTTTTAAAAGATGATGTTGCTTTGCCAATTCGTATCATAATTTTTTTTTTAACATTTCCTGTGCAATCAAAATTGCTACCTAAATAGGTAAACTGCTCTGTTATTTTGATCATTTTAGATTCCAATTGTGATATCTGCATTACTTGCCATAGGTGTCTTCATTATATTGTTTTTTCATAGCTTTTCTGCAGTCCAACCTTTGATGCTAAAGATGACAAGTTGTCTGTTTTTCTTTGCATATCTTGGTTGTTTCTACTTAACAAGGCAATATCATCTGCAAAATCAAAATCTTCTAGTTGACTATGTTCTACCCAATCGATGCCAGTTTCACCCCTGCAACATTCTCGCATCACCCAGTCAATGGCCACTCCAAACAATAGCGGAGATAGAATGCAGCCTTGCTTTACTCCGGTTTCAACCATAAACCAGTCGATGTGTACAACATCAGTGCGAACTGCACATTGTGAACCATCATAGAGGCTCTGAATAATGTTGATTATTTTGTATGGTATTCCATAGCATCTCAGAATATTCCACAGAGAGATTATGTGTAGACTATCAAAGGCTTTTCTAAAATCGATGAAATTTAGTATGAGTGGTTGTTGCTTCTCAATATGTTCCTCCAAAGTTAGTAGTAGGGTAATTATTTGGTCTAAGCCAAGTAATACGTTATACGTTATACAATGAAATACGTTAGGATCATGATAATTATTTAACTTGCATCGTTTCTGTCTATAACATATTTGTAATGTCTGTTTTATATGACTATTGGATAGCACAATGACATATCTTACACAAACTGACACAGTTATATGCCCTTAGTACACACACCTTTACAGATACTTGCTTACCTTTATCACATTTATCTCCAACGTAGCCGTATTTAACAGGAGAACATGATCCAGAAAATAAGTTACACCTATCCGATACACAATGCTGGCTGCAACGAAATGCGCAGTTGAATCCATATAATCCAATAGGACACCCTGGAGCACAAACACCAGTCACATAATTGCATGCTTCAGTTGGGCCACAGGTACAGTTCCCTTCACAGAAAATTCCATATGTGTTACCCGGGCAAATAGTGTCTGGTAGAAATGCAATACATTAATTAGTAGTAATCACATGAATTATTTGAGTAGAAGTAAAACGTATTCAAGTAGTAGATAATCACATGAATTATTTGAGTAGAAGTAAAACGTATTCAAGTAGTAGATAATCACATGAATTATTTGAGTAGAGGTAAAACGTATTCAAGTAGTAGCATGTCCCTTGTGGAATGTCGCTTTCATCACAGTCCGCCAGGAAAAAAATTATGTCTTTAGCAAGTTCTCCAGTCTCTTTCAGTGTCACATTCAAGATTTCTTTGATGTCTTGCTGCCACATTCGTTGTGATAACCCCATATCTCGTACTCCATGCACCATGACTTATATTTCCGTTCTCTTAAAACAACAGGTTAAAATGACCAACATATTTCATTTCCCGGGGCATGATCTTATTTATAAGCCAGCATGATCAAAAGCATACGTGATACAAATAAGTAACAATACAAGTAGATAAATAATAGAATATGATTTTTACTGATGAAGAGAATAACACACTTTTTCTTCGTTCTCTCCTCATGAACAACATCTTCAAGTATTATTTGTGATCTATATTTGATTGAGACGTAGAGCGTGGGTTGATTGTTCTAATAGGTTGCTTACAGACGGTATGAGAAAGACAAGACTAGAGTGCCTTGATGGTCGAAAAAGGGGTAATGTATCCTCTGGATCACTGTCAAGGCTGTCGTATGACTGGTCACTTCCTACAGGACTTGGCAAACAATAGAAACAAATATAATTGTTTGCAGAAATGAATAAAAAATAATTTGAACAATCAGACTGCCTGTATGAACATTCATTTACATCCTACTAGAAAATCACAAAAACGTAGAAATAAACACGATCTAACAACTACAATAGCGTAAACAAAACATTGTATCTCGAACAACGAATTATAACCTTGCCCTAGAAATCAGTTGCTCAATTAAAGATAAGTAACTTATTTTTCTAGCATTTAACAAACTATAACTCAGCAACATTGCTAATTTGTTTAACTAGGCAAGAGATTGTCACAGAATCCACTACGATCAATAAATAACAAACTATAACTCATCAACATTGCTAATTTGTTTAACTAGGCAAGTGATTGTCACAGAATCCACTACGATCAATAAATAACAAAAACAATGTTAGTTTCAGTTTCACACTAAGTCTAGTGGCGAAAACGTAAATTCCTGGCAATGGGACAATGTTCGCGGATATGTTGCTACATTTTACATCTCTGCTTCAGATTTGCCATGCTTCATCTCACATTAAACTAATAAAACAACACAATATTTGTCTATGTTTAGTTCTCTATGTTGTGTAGAATGTTCAATTGTCTATGTGTACAACTGTCTATATGTGCATCGGTCAAGTGAGCTACTGTAAGGTACGCAACCGTCAATGTGCTAATATCAAATGCGCAAATGTCTGGGAGCCCTTACGGACATGTAGACCTTACGGACATGTAGACCTGCACATTCTGTTTCTGCAAGTTTTGTATTCAGATTCGCCTAACCAAGTACCAAATTTAAGACCACCACACTACAAGACCTAAGGGACAGCAATTTCCTAGAAAGGTCAGAGCATCATTTCCCTTCAATCTCGTAGTGAATGTTTCCCTGTTTACACCACTTGTAGGTAGGGTTGTCTGTGTGTTATAAGGGTCATCAGCAGGTTACTAATCTTCACTGTTTACCCTACTAAAAGACTAGACGATCCAAACTATGATGGATGCAGAGTACAACCTAACGTGTTGACCAAAGCACACACAATTTGAGCTTGAATACGAAAGAGTAAATAAATCAAGATATTCGCATCAAATTATTGCAGACATTCCAGCGAAAGTGAAAAGAAAAATATATGCACCAAACAAACAAACATAGAATAAAATAAGTCGAAAAATACATGAAAAAGGAAATACAAATTAAATAAGATAAACAAACAGGTAAACCATTACTGCTAGTTAGAACTAATATTTAGAGGACAAGATAGTTGAAAATATGATGTAGATATGGACTTTATTGTAAAATGTAACGATGTCCATGACGGACGTATTGTCTAAGTTATATAATTGTGAACAGAGATTACAGTTTATAAGATTATTGTTCGCTAATATACATACAATGTTGAGTATGTAACCAATTAGGATACAGCTGGATATAAAAGACATGGTCACATTACAGAGCCAATAATATATATGTATATAAATCATTTCATTAAATCCAACAACATGTTGTTGTGTAGTCATGACCTACCAGGGTACTCTAATAGAAACATATTTTGGTCTCAAAGGCGCATTTGGACAACGTCGCACCAGATACTAACCAAGATCATACCCCACATCCACGTGGTAATCCTGGAAACAGACAACATATTATGTCTGGCTAAGCCGGTAGAGATCGAGGGAGAGTTGCATGAAGTGGTAATAGTGTAAGTGCGGAAAAGTAAAGCAGGTCCAAAAACCTTGAACAAAATGCACGCGTCTCCTGGCCAAAGTCCGATGAAAAATTGTCCAAATATTTGCTGAAAAGTAAGAAATAGTAGCGTGCGAGTCGTCGGTGAACGAATGTCAAATCCCTCGAAGCAATTGACCGCACACAATTTGCCAACTGGTGGACAAGAATCAATGAGAACGATGCGTAACGAATCAACAGTCTCGGCATGTGCCTCTAAAAACACAGTAACGCATCTTGACAAGTATACATAAAGGGGTTAGGGGTGCATCCAGAGAAGAGATCAGGGCCTACCTGTGGAGAGACTCTGAGCCCTGAGGTGGGGGCCCGGGTTGAGTTGTTCATGTCGACAGTCTCGAGGCGTGATAAACATGGGCGCGTGAGTTGACCTGACCGGCACGGCTATCAGGCACCAAAGACATGCGTGGTACTGATGATGGAGCGACGGGAAGGCTTGGTAAACGCAGGTGAAATGGCCACCCAAATATGCAGAAGGGCATGACAGCCCAGTTGGGGCTTGAATCCAGTGCAAACATTCCTACCAAATGGTGATAAACTGTACACACCGTGCACAGTGATATAGAAATTGGTAAGGTGTCGTCCAGTAGAACAATGTGAGCACAAATGACGAAGAGAAAAGGGGTGGGCCCAGTCAGTAGACGAGAGCACAAGCAGAAATGGGCGAAGGGCACCGAAAGCAAAGCGAAGTGGACAAAACGGTGGCGAACCTCGAAGATGGCGTCTCCATCCAGAGAACAATAACCGCGTTCCCTTCGCAGGGAACTACCACTGCATTGTAGATCAATTGGGGACAATCAAAGGCTAGCAGAGCAAACCGTACACAAAACTGGACAGCAGGCAAACCAAATAAACTGGCTAAAACCGGACACATCGCCGAAGTATAAGCATCAGAGCTACAAATGTGATAAGGATGTGACGAAGCACACCCTTGGTAAGGCTGCGCGAATTAGATTCCCACATAAATACACACCATTTAGAATGTCGATATGGTGCTACGCTTGGGTAGATCCGTCGAACAGGACGAACACCGGGCCCCATACATGGAAGGGCCCACCTTGCTACTGACGGTCCCCTCCCCGAGGTCGCAAACTAGCGACAGCAGCCCACGGGTTAAATACGACCGGAAGCTGGCCAAAGACGACTAAACATTGTCCAATGGAATGCCGAAGTCCTCTACCACACGAAGCAAGCACTAGCACTGAGAGTAGCAGAAGAAGAGACCGGCGTAGCGTGCATACAATAGACGCACCTAAATGCCCAACACAGGTTCTGGATCAGAGGTTATGAAACTTCATATTGGATCGGGAGAGGAACAACGGACGAGTTCTCACGCTAGTTCGAATACGCATCCCAGCGAAGTAAATCGACGTGACAGCAGGAGGCACCTGGGAAGCAGAGATCAAAGGAATCCTCATCACATGTGAAGAAGTACATTTTCTTCTGTACAACCTATACTGCCGAGCGATATCTCGCTGTCACTTGAGACGATGTCTATACCAAAGACAGCATACATGGAGTAGGCGATTTTAACAGCCACTCAGATAGTTAGGGTTACCACGAAACGAACATCAGAAACGTAAAGATCGAGGACTGGGAGATTGAAAACAACCTATTCCTTATCAATGCCGCAGACGAACCGCCAACCTTCTGCTCCAAAACGTGGCATACGACTAGCAACTCTGACCTGGCGTTCGCAACGAGTGACCTCTTACCACAAACCGAGCGAACGGTCACTAGGCAACTTGGAGGTAGTGACCATAGGCATTGCAAGTGGATTTCCCCTTTGTAGCCTAGATGAAAATATGGTTGCCGTAGTGGAGATATAAGAACGCGAACTGGAAACAGTTGTCGGTACTATCAGACATAAATGCCGTACAAATTAACACCCTTGATCGCCCGAGTGAATACCGGGGCTAAACATGTAGAATTATATGCGTTTAGGGGCCTACCAAACCAATGTACAACGTATACACGTTCTTGGCAAAGATCAAACATATCACAAAGAGTGATTAAAATTGCTCGTAAGGAACGCACGCAAAGAAGAAGAAGAACACCCTTGACAAAAAAACTCTTGAGATCCATAGCAAAAGAAATCTCAGCAACAGTCCTGAAATTGACACGGGAGACCATTCCCCAGAGGTGCACGGGAGGATTACAATCCCTACTGGATAGCCGAAATCAAAAAGCCTGAATATGACCTTGAGCAGGCAAGGAAAGAGATCGAAAAGACAAAAAGAATAACATCAAACACTGTTTAACAGGCCGCAGCGGCAAACTATAAACGAGATGTCAAAATATCGACAAGACAGAGTTGGGTAAAAAAGACCGAATCGCTAAACCTTAATAGGGACGGCCACAAACTGTGGAAACATTTCGAAAGCCTTAACTGATGAAAACACCAGCCGACCCCTAATAGTTTTGGAGCACAATAACGAGATGTGATCGAGGAGGGAGGTAGCGAACGTCCTAATAGAAAATTATGCCAACCTCAACAGAGTCAACACTCAACAAGAAAAAAATAGAAGAAATCAAGAGAAAAGTGAGAGTCCTCCAAGCCGAGCAAACACAAATCGACAGTCACTTAACGGACACATTCACCAGAAATGAACTGGAAGAGACATTAAGGGAACTCAAACTTAGGAAATGTCAGGAAAATATGGGATCACAAATGAGATGCTTACAAACTTGGGAAATAGGGCTAAGACATTTCTATTGACAATTCAAAACATATCGTGGAGGCATGCATAAAACCAAAAACGTGGAAAGAAGCGATCATGGTACCCATCTTAAAGCCAGACAAAGATAAACTCCACCCGGCGAGTTAAAGACCCTTTAGTCTACTAAGCTGTAGGGGAAAACTCATGGAGCGCATGTCGAACAGAAGGTTATCATGGCACTTGGAGAGCAAGGGCCTGCTCGTGTCGCAACATGGGGGCTTTGTGAGGCACCAATCTACCAAAGATCATGTAACCTATATCGCCGAGGAAATGGAGGATGGTTTCCAAGAGAAAAAAACACAAATTGGCAAATACATGGACAAAGGGTTTGACACTGTCTGGAAAGAAGGCCTAAGACTCAAACTCCTGAGCCTTGGAATAAAGGGACGAATGTATAAATGGCTAGATCAGTACCTATAAAACATAACAACAAGGGTTCGAGTTCAGGAAAAACCAAACATGAGGGCAACGCTATAGGAAGGAGTCCCCCAGGAAAGAGTACTCTCACCAACCCTCTTTCTAATCTTTGTCAACGACATAACTACATAGATACATGCAGCAATGTACGCCGATGGTCTGGCAATCTGTGCGAGGAAGGAATCAATGTCCATAGCAACAAAACGATTGAAAGACACGTTTACCAAACTGGAAACCTGGACAGAAATGTGGTACCTGAGTATTACGCTGCGAAACCACGTACACTGTGTTCTCGCTGAAAACCAGACTCACAAGGTGAAGCTTAGAATAAATGGGCACAAACCACGTACACTGTGTTCTCGCTGAACAACCAGACTCACAAGGTGAGCTTAGAATAAATGGCAAGAGCTACAGTAAAAGCAAAACAGAGACTTGGTATGATGAGAAAACTCGCAGGATCCACATGAAGAGCAAATAGTAAAAAAATGCTCAATAGGCTCTACTCTGGAAGAGTTCGACCAGTCCAGGAATACGGCATTGCAGCTTGGAAAAATGCATCCAGCACGCAATTCGTCAAAGTGAGCAACACCCATAGTCGTGCATCGCGCATTATCACATGGGCCATGAAGTCCACGCCCATCAAGACTCTGGAAACAATAAAAGGCCTTCAAACCATGACATACCGCAATGACAGAAAAGTTACATAACTGGCGGAGAAATTAAAGTGATTTAACTCCCACTTCATTAATGACAGAAGGAATAGGTTGAGAAAGGGTAGGTTAAAGAGATCCAGTTTTGCAAAAAGTGCCAAAAATATACACACTATAAAGCACACTATAAAGCCAGACTTATACCAGCAACCGACTAGAACCAGCCATGGGAGACAACGATGCCAGAGCTAAGAGAATCAATACTGGGCATAAAAAGGGCAGCAAGCGAACTGTGAAAGGAGAGTGATTACAGAACAAATTCATAGCTACAGAGTACCCTTACGAACACAACCAGCCAGCAATTCGCTCGTATTGTTAGGCTAGGCAATGTGTATCGTAAGAAATGAGGATAAGTGGTTCGAATCCCGTGTTTGTCTGGGTTTTTTTTTTCGGATACTCTTAATACATGTACATTGTTTATTTGTTGATCAAATTCGTTACTTCCGTTGCTTCCTCTGGGGTTCTTGCAAAAACTCCTTGTTCTCATCAGAACTAGCATATCAACGATATATTAAATAAATAGTTATCAATGCAAATACTAGATTTGTGTTTAGTAAAATGATGTTGTAATTTGAGTTACAAAAAAAATGGAAACAAAATACCCCTGCATGAAACCATTCTACATGCGGTTTTCAAAGTCCTTACAACTTGATTACAATTAATCCAGTTATTTATTTATTTACATTTTAGCTTTGCAGTTCACTCTCGTGCCCTGAGTAGGTGTACATGTTTCTGAGCCATATAGTAAAGAACTAATACACAGGCTCGATATATTTGAATCTTCGTCTGCAATGTTAATTTTGTATTGTCCCACGCTCGCTTGGATAGTGTGCGGAATGTAGTAGCTACACTCCCTATCCGAGCGATGCTTTCTTCATCAAGAGAAAGGCTGGCAGTGACGATGAACACAAGAAAGCCAAATATTTCAACTGGAGTTAGATGGTTAACATTTAGTGATATTTCTTGTGTTAACTCCTGACATAATAAAAACATAAAACTGTTTTGGTGACACTTATAGTCATAGAAAATAGGTCGCGTGCATTGACCATATTATTAATTATGCATTGCAGTGTAACCTCACTGTGAGTTACTAAGGCAGCATTGTCAGCGAAAATGAGTTCCTTGTATTTGCCTTTGCTATTAAGCGAGCAAGTTTAAGGGGAACCAGCAGACCTAGTGCATATGGTATATCGTCCGAATATTTTGTTGGCATGTCATCTCAACTACTACATCATGTATACATCTTCGAACCGATGTATCGCGTCATAACTGAAATATAATTCCTCCCTAAACTAATGTATTTTCTAAACCTGCATTCACTTTCATTTGTCATCAACACCTTGTAAAGGCATTCACTAGAGAGGGAAACACTAGCAATATCTCCATCGATAATCATCAATTAAAGCAAATCAAAGACTCTACATACTCAGGAAACTTTTATTCAGCAAATGTAAAAATAAATAACGAAATCCGCCTAATAACTTTATATATATATGTATATGCCTACAGCACAGGAGTACACAGACTATATGACAATTAGCCTAAAGAGCCACATAACAAAAATACTACTCAAGGTCATACTTGAAAGAATTGAAAACAAGATAGACATAGAAGTAGGAGTAGAACAGTTTGGCTTTAGAAAGAACAGAGGAAAACGAGAGGCAATACTTTGTATAAGACTACTCGCTGACAAGTATATAGAAGTACAAAAAAGTATCTACTTCTGCTGCATTGATTATAGCAAAACTTTTGACAGAGTCCAACATGAAAAGCTGATCATATGTCTACAAGAAATAAGCGTAGATGGGAATGACATCAGAGTAATGAGCAACATATACTGGGAACAGACAGCAATAATAAAATAAGAAAATAGCTACTCTCCATACATAGACATAAAGAGAGGAGTGAGACAATGATGCATTCTGTCACCAAGCCTATTTAACATCTACACAGAGAAAATCATCAAACAACTAGAGGGAATGCCAGGACTCAAGATCAATGGAAAAAATAATAAACAACTTAAGATATGCATATGACACAGTATTGGTAGCAGAAAGTGAACAAGAGTTACAAGAACTAGTGACCAATTGGACAGAACTATAGTCTGTCCATTAATTCGTGAGCACGTTTGAAATTGATTTTCTCGAAAACTACCTGTTGGATCTCAGTGATTTTTTGCAAGCAGCCTTAGAATATCCAAGACGCTAGAGAAATATTTTTTTTCCAAGAAAATTCGATGTATTTTGAAATATTTCTTCTTCAGGTTATATTAAAATCAACATCACCGGATTGTACACAATAGTAACATATCTACGATACACAGACGCGTTGTTCTAAAAATACATTATGGTACCATTGAAATATCGTGTGCAAACAACAATTTCACGAATTCCCGTGCACCTAACCCAGTCGACTTTGAAAGTGGAAAGCATATGACGTTATAATTGGGATACCGTTGTATAGTTATAGGTGTATCTCGCTATTTGTATGAAGCTATTGTATCATATTTGTTGGCTTATCAAAACTGACATTGATATACATTCATAATGAGTCTGAAGTGCACATTTATAACAATGCAGAAGGTTACAGTTTTACTATACCAACACTTCCGTAGAGAATCTAAGAGAGGTCATCTATATTGCGATATTCATAACCCTGAGAAACGAACGCAACTGGCGCTTGGTCTGAATAGAGAATCCTTTTCCCGATGGATTAAACAGGACACAAAGTGCACTAATGTCAAGCAAGGAAGGAAAAGAACAATTGACGACTTTGACATAGATGTCATAAGACGGGAGCTCTTGAAAATGTTTGCGACAAATCAACTTGTTACTCTCAGAAACTAAATTAAAACAGCAATCAGATTGCAGCATAGACATTTCTAAAAGTACTCTATGGAAAATTGTAAGAGCCGCCGGCTTCACCTTCAGAAAACTATAGGCGGCAGGAATATTATTTGTGAAAAGCCACATTTAATTGCTGCCCGAAGTAAATACCTGAGGCAGATCCGTGAGCGGCGGAGGCAAGGCTATGATATTGTATATTTGGACGAATCCTGGGTCAATGCTCACCACACCAATGCTAAAGAATGGCAATCAGTAGACGGTGAACAGAAAAGAAAAAACCAAGCAGCAAAGGCCAGCGTATTATACTAACACATGCAGGAAGTAGTGAAGAAGGTCTTGTCCATGACGCTGGACTTATTTTCCAATCAAAAAGTACCGACAGTAGGGACTACCACACATAAATGAATGGACATATTTTCACTCACTGGATGGAGAAAGATATATTTCCAATTCTAAACAGACCATCATGCTTGGTAATGGATAATGCATCCTATCACAACGCAGTATCAGCGGAAGACAAAGTACCAACTGCATCAAATACAAAAGATCAAATTAGGACTTGGCTTGCTAAGGAACATGTCAGCTTCGATGATACATATTTGAAACCTGAGTTGTTGCACCTGGTGAGGATGACAAATAAGACAAAGGTGTTTCATATTGATAAAATCATTGCGGAATACAGCCACCCGTCTTTGCGACTACCTCCATATCATGCTCACCTCAATCCGATAGAGCTTGTCTGGTCTAAAGTAAAAGGGCACGTTGTCGAACAGAACAGGACGTTTAAAATGGGTGATGTTGAAGTTCTGACACGTGAGTCCCTCTCAATGATAGACATGCAGTTCTGGAAGAAGTGTGTTGAACATGTGCTCCGAGAGGAAGACGAGTACTGGCACCGAGATGGATTACAATTTGTCCAGCCAGTAACAAATATCAACCTCATGGAATCGTCAGATGCGGGATGATACAAATCATATTTTGATTACAGACTGAGAAATAGCAACGTATACATTTCCATATCCAAATGCGTCTACCATCATACAATTTGTGGTGAAGTTAAGACACCCTGGGGTCTAATGGTGACCGAAGAGGAGGACTAACTGTTGCATATTGTATCCAAGTTCACGATTGCACATAAAGGGCAACATACTTAATTACTTGACCTATCAAGTTAATAAGGAGATACACCTATGAATAGAATTGACATGGACAAATTATAGGGATTACTGTAAAATCTAAAATTTGAGCCCCGTATTTGCAATTGTCATAAAAGATCAAAGGAATTCGCCAATGTGCAAAATCCGTAGCATCTATGGACTACTGGTTAGCTTTATTTTAGCGTCATGGATATTCTAAGGCTGCATGAAAAAAATCACTGAGATCCAACAGGTAGTTTTCGAGAAAATCAATTTCAAACATGCTCACGAATTAATGGATAGACTATAGCAAGGAATATGGATTAGACATTAACATACAGAAAATAAATACTATGGTGATCAACAAGGAAATGGAGAAACCTAAAATGAATATAAAAATACATGGAGAATTACTACATCAAGTAAAAAGTTTCATATATCTTGTTCAGATGATAACATATGATGGCAGATGTATAACATAAATTAAAAAGATAATAGGAATGGCCAAGGATAATTTCAATAGTATGAGAAAGTTACTGACATCCAAACAAATTACAAACAGGCTAAACATGAGATTGATCAAATGCTATATATATCATATATTAATGTATGGCACGACACATGGACAATGAACAAGCAGTTAGAAGACACAATTGATGCATTCCAGATGTGGATATATATAGAAGAATAGGCAGTTTCATGGACAGAAAAACAGAAAAATAAACAAGTTTTAGGAAAACTAGGCATGAAGAAACAATTATTACGAGAAATAAAATTCAGACAAGTAAAGTATTTTGGGCACATAAAAAGACATGACACCATGATAAAACATTTACTAGAAGGGAAAGTTGAGGGGGAAGAGCAAGAGGAAGACCGAGAGATAAGTGGGAGGAAACTTTAAGAAATGGACAGGTTACATTCTGGCAATTTGCAACACCAAGACAACTGACAGAGGATGCTGGAGATTAATTGCAGCCAAACCTTCGATGTGGAGACGACATCTGATGATGAGGATGATATCCGCCTAATAACTCATATATGGCCTTTTTCGTCTTTACAGACGGCAAATTGGCAAGATTTTCACTGTGACAACTTCTGAGTTTTCGCTTGTCTCTTGTCTTTCAGCTCGTCCCTAAGTCTTCTTCAAAAGGTTATTCACCTTTGAGCAATGTTGTTTTCTATTAATCATGATCATCAGTCAGTTGTTCGCATGTGCTGGGACCGATAGAAATGTTATTCATTGAGGTCTTGCAGACATCTTTATATGTGAGCAGTGGTCTGCCTTGCGAAATTTCCCCTCCGAAAGTTCTCAGAACAACACTGTTTTTGAATGCGACATTGTCAATTCTTCGCACATTCCCTAGCCATCTCAGTCTTCTACTGCTGAGCATGCCGATGATAAAAGGCAAGTTTGCACGCTGCAGTACTTCACGGTTAGTTATCTTGTCGTACCATCTGATGTTCATAATCATGCGGAGACATCGAAGGTGAAAGATGTTAAGTCTTCTCTCATGCCTTGAGTAAGCTGTCCATGTTTCTGAGCCAAATAGTAAATAGCTAATTACACAGGCTCGATATATTTGAATCTTCGTCTGCAATGTAATTTTGTTGTTGTCCACGCTCTTTTGATAGTTTGCCGAATGTAATAGCCGCGCTGCCTATTCGAGCGTTGATTTCTTCATCAAGAGAAAAGCTGGCAGTGGCTATAGACCTAAGATATAATTTTTGAACTGGGGTTAGATGGTTACCATTTCAAGTTATATTTGGCAATGTGTTATTTCCCTGACCACAGTTCTGTTGACACTTATAGTAAGAGGAAACATGTCACATGCCATGGCCAAATTATTTATTAGTGATTGCAGTATATCCTCACTGTGTGAAACTAAGGCAGCATCGTCACAGAAAAGGAGTTTCTTGAGAATAATTTCTGTTATTTTTTGTTTTATCTCTTAAACGAGCCAAGTTAAAGAGTGAGCCATCAGATCTCGTGCGGATCAAAACATATCCACCACCATCCCCGAAGGCTTATATGTATTTATATGTATATAAGCCTTCGGGACTTATATATTAACTTATGTATATATTTATCAGATAAAGTTGTAATTTACATGTGTATGTGTCTGTTGACTTTAATGGAAGATATATGGGCATCTTACGGACTTGAAATATTGCAAGAGTGCAGCTTGCATAGACTGTAAGATGTACACATTATAAAACTGGACTATTGGTTCTTTTGCATACCTTAAATACTAACTTAGCGAAAAGGTCATGAAAAGTAAAACACCAAAAAAGGGCATCCATAAAATCTCTACTTGGATTTGAATATTTCCCGGAAGCGTTTCCAGTTACATGTTTCATGAATATTTGTCTTATTCGAAGTTTCCCCCGAAGGCGTTCTTTTGTTCGTTAATGTTATTTTGAGGCATCTGGTCATTATTCAAAACGTTTATAATCATTTCAATTATGGTTGCTTTTGAAGCGTACTCTTCTTTCTTAATTTGCCTGTTTAGCGATTTGTCCAATGTTGCAAGCTTTCTTATTTTGACTGTTTTAACACTATTCGATACTCTAGTCGCATTTATCAATTTATTATTTTGTTTAATCGACGTATTATGTAAAGAAAACATACTGTTATTAATGGGAAAGTAGCCCATTTTGAAGTTATGTGGTTGACAGGAGAAGATGCATGTCTCTTGTATATGCTTAGTCTCGCACTGTTTTGTGGCTTATAAATCCCCGTTCGAAGAACAGGTACATCTGCTGATTCAATAAAGAAAATCATACAACAAATAGAACCAAATTTAAAATGCAAACACGTCACAATGAACACTATATGGGCATTGTATAACATAAGCTGTCTCCCAGCATTATGCTATCAGTGCCAAAACTGGATGCTGACATGAAACGATAGAAGAAAACTAGACACGTCAGAGATGGAAGTATATTCGCAGAATACTAGTAGTATCAAGAAAAGAACGGTTTAGAATTGAATAAATCAGGAAAAAAAGTGTGTTCAACATCAGTACTGAACTTCATCAAGAAAGATGACATTGAATGTTTCGTTCACAGAAGCAGATTACTAAGCGATAGTTGGCCTCATAGAACAATATTACTCCTATACAGTTGATACAAAGTAAAAGGTCATCCATACAAACGGTGGACCTCAGAAGTGGCAGAGGAGGTGATGAACATTTTTTGATGAAGAGAACACACAAGCTCATTCTGAAATCTGGTCTTATTCTGATGCTGTGAGACAGACCATGATTATAGAAATGAAAAATCATATGATGTATACTGGACGAGAAAGCAGTCCTTGAAGTTTGTAACTAAGGAACATCTTCATTATAGTGTATTTAACAGAAGTAAACGAAAACAGATTAAACTGTATCTATATTTCCTCTCTGATTACTAACATTTGTCACAAATCACTTTATTTTCTTACAACTATAAGTAACACACATATTTGTTGTAATTATGTCCCCTCTATGACTACGGATTGTAGCATAAATTCAAATTTGAAAAAAAAAAAAAAACAATTTGGAATATCATTTCATGTTCAGAATGACAGCAAATATTTGTTTAGATAATTAAGAATTTCTAGATCATCGGAAGAAACGAAATACAATTAAATAATTTCAATTAAAATATATTCAAATTCTGACATGAGCTATAATGCATATCACGTGGCTATAGTAAAAGTGTAGGGGAGAGGAGCAATCCCAAGAAAAAATGAATACCTACAGAGAAAAAATAAATGTATAGTGTACATGTGACATATAACACTATGCCCGTCAGAAAGAAAAACGGTTGAATAGTGGGTGTTTTTAGAATCGACGTGTAACTAATGAAATGTCGAGTCTTAACTATCTAGTATAATCAAATCCTGTCATCCGTGCTGTCAAGTTGCAGTTCAGTCCATACACTCTCCATATTATAACGCTTAATACTGTCCTAATACTGTGGTCGTCTATGATATAGTGGTAGTGATCAGAACCGAAAAGTAATTGGTTCAAACCCCGCGGTGGACAATATTAAAGCACATTTGCTGTCGGGGATTTCTACGAACCGTAAAAAAAAATTGATCTCACCGTTCAGAAAGCAATGACAAACTACTGAACGCAGTGATTGATTTATACTGATTCATTTTAAAGACGATTTGTTTGGTCTGTCTTCTGAAGAACATTCAAATGTGTCATATTTTGTGTGGATAATATTATCACCATTCTTCTTGTAAACCACACTTATTAATATAGCGGAGAGTATTCTTTATTAAACAAATCAACAAACTTACCACCATATATTTTTGATTCACAAAGTGACAATTGTCGATGATTAATATTGACTTGTTTTGACTGTTTGATGATCACATAACTTATTGGCGTCACTGTCGTAACAGGATTTATAAAATTCACGGTTGTTTGAGCATTTACGATCAGGGAGTCCATGCGGTCGTCAAGATCATATAACCGTACTTCTATTCCAATGAATCCAGGAGAGTAATCTGCAACGTACAATACTCTTTAGAGACATTTTAGTACTTGTAATTCTCATTATGTAATAGTACATTTACACTCGCGAGACCTACCAGCTGGAGGCACATTATGGATTTTATGTATGCAAAAATGACATACTTTAATTAATATGGATATTTAAATTAGAGGAATTGTTTTTGCTTTAGTAATGCGTGGTTCAAGTAATAGATGTACTTATCACTGAAACTAAAACGTATATACAATCTATGTTTGTATACGTCTATTTGTATATTTTTACTTGCCATATAAAGCGTCTACCGAACACAGTTGTCAAATATGTAACCTGCATCACACGTAATCAACCTAATATCCAAAGATATAGCTTCTATCAATCCTCTATATATACAGTTAAACGTTAATAAACTGACGTATGTTAATTAGGTGTTTCTTTTTCCATCAATCTTTTTTTTTTTACATCTGTAGAAACTCTAAGAGGAAGCTAAAGAGGCAGCAGACAAAGAATATTTAGATACATTGTAGCGCCCGAGTGGTAACCGGGGCCCAAATTGGAGTGTAAAGAATAGAATCACTGTTAGCTGCCACGCATGTCAAAAGAGGAGAATAAGGAGATTGAGCTTGGGGCTAGCTACCCCACACAGTAAAAAAAATACTAGATTGCTACAGAACGGAGAGCGAACCAAGTAAACGTTGCCTGAAACCGGACACATCGCCGAAGGATAATCAAAAGAGCTCAAAATGGTGCTGAAGATGTGACGTAAAACACACCAGTGATAAGGCTTCATGAATTAGATTTTCAAATGAATAGAATTTATGGGAGGTCTGGTACATCGGTCTGGGCGGTGATCGCGAGAGAGAGAGATGCATTTTATAAGATAACGAAAAAACTGATAAATGAAAACGTCAGCAGCCCCACTGCTATCAACGATCAAAAAGGCCGTTCAATTGCTAAGGAAGATGATCAGCTAAGTACAAGGGAAGTTTATGTTTACACAGTTCTAATCAAATAATTACTCTACCTTACATTTAAAAAATATAACAAAAATCATATACTAATAGTTCATGAACTGCGTGTAATTCAATAATGGAACAACGTAATTGAAGCTTAACAAATGAAAATTAAATTGGGTATCTCAATGGCGAAGAGGATACATTATTTGCCTGTCGTCTTATAGGTTGTTGGTTCGAATACGGACCGAGACACTAGTGAAATATTTTTATGATATCCATAGAATTGTTGCCACAGCTACGGAGTTTGTGCTTTGTGCATTGTTCTTGACATATGACATGGCATCTCTACCGACAACGTTGGAGCCATATGATGAAACAAGATGCAATGAAGTCAATTCTTAGTTGTTGTACTATTTTTGGTAATTGAACTAATTCAGCATCTCTGATAAAGAGAATCGGAAGGGACACACTTCATTGTGGTCAGTAATATGTTCCATTTAAAGAGACACGAAGATTCAAGTCATGATTATAAAATATTCGTATCGTTGCCAGTGGTAGTAATATGCATTTTGTTGTTTAGAATAACAATATTACACATTATTTTGATGTTTAGAATAACAATATTACACAATATTTTGATGTTTATAAGAACAATATTACACAGTATTTTGATGTTTAGAATTACAATATTACACAGTATTTTGATGTTTAGAATAACAATATTACACATAGTTTGATGTTTAGAATACAATATTACACATATGTTGATGTTTAGATAACAATATTACACAATATGTTTTATGTTTAGAATAACAATATTACACAATATTTTGATGTTTATAAAAACAATATTACACAATATGTTGATGTTTAGAATACAATATTACACAGTATTTTGATGTTTAGAATAAAATATTACACAATATTTTGATGTTTAGAATACAATATTACACAGTCACTGTTATTTTAGAAATAAAGTACTTACCAATATTGTTGATGCTTTAGATTAAATTTAACTATTTTGACTATTTAAAGTTAGCATTCACAATTTGATTTAAAATATCAATATGGATCACATTTAATTATTGATTTTCATAACTAATATTAAAGTATTTTGATGTTTGAAGAAAATTCACATAAGATAGTAGAAAACAATTTTTACACAATAGTTTGATGTTTAGAATAACAATATTAACAAATTTCGATGTTTAGTATAACAAATACCCTATATGTTGATTTTATGAATAACATAATTACACTAAATATTGAATGTTATAAAATCAATATTAACAGTCATTTTGATAGTTTAAAACAGTATACACTAGTAGTTATTCATGTCTGAGAAAAGCATAGTTACAATTATGTGATGTTTAGAATCAAATTAACAGTATTTGATGTTAGAAGACTAAAATCACGATTTCTGATGATTAAAATAAAATATATAAATCAATGTGTTTATGTTTCGTTATAGAACTAACGATTAAACATATTTATAGTTTAGAAGTACACATATTAACAGTATTATTGATTTTGAATAACACATAATATAAAATAGTTTAATGTTTAGAATAAAAAGTAGACAACAGTTTGGGGTTTAGATAGAGAACATATTGCCAGAGAGAAGTTAGAAAGAGAAGAAAATTACATCATATTTGATGTTATGAACATAAAAATAAGATTTTTTTTTGAATTCTATCTAATTCTTTTGTGTTTAAAGAATGCTAGCCATGTTACTGTCCAAATTTGGATGTAATAGAACAATATTACCGACATGTCAGAACTAGTTTTCTGAAATCGACAAGCCTAAACTTTCAGAATTCTATGCTTTAGATGCTTTTAAAAATTTGAACTAAGTTGGGAAACAAAATATCAATTTAAAGTTAGAACACCAAAAAATTCATTACACAATATCAATATGGATGCATAGTTTTTAATTCTTTAAATTGATTTTCTATCGAAATATTGGGAAATGATTTTTATCGTGTATCATGACGTGAAGAAAAACTGAACTGAACATGAACGGATGCACAACGACAACTTATAAATGCAACAGGCCAAAATTAGTTTAACAGTAACAGAATTTTAAAAGTCAAATTCTATCATGCTCAATTAAAGTCAAGAATATGTAGTTCCTTTTTGAATCGAACTTGTATACAGTAACTACGAGATGTCCTATAGGTGATATACAAAGGGTCTAACACATCAAATGTCTGGCCTGGAAACAGAACTGCTTTTAGTTGTAATGGAAAAAGTTTGACATCCCGAACTGGAGTGCTGGGTTAATTCGTTCTGGCTGGACAAATTGTAATCCATCTCGGTGCCTATAGATCGTCTGGTTTCGTGGCACATAGTTAACATTCCATGGCACAGAACCGAAGCTAAAAAGATCACGGTGATCGGAAAATTTAAACATCAAACATTTAAATCAATGTCTGTTCAATCTTTCCCTTTCTATATTGAACTAGACAAGCTCTAAAACATTAGCTAAATGATATAGGTGTCCAAGACGGACGGGATTCGCATGATTATCAAAATGAAGACATTTGTCTTATTGTATCTACCCGTGCAACAACTCGATTTCAAATATAAATATATAAAGATGAAAGAGCATTTCATTTGAAGCAAGTCAATTGATGAGAGAGCGATTTGTTGCTATAGCGTGGAGAGATGATTAATAAAGAGATGTTAAGAGAAATTTTATCATGCGAAAAATTATCAAGTGGAAACTACAATGAACTTGATTGAAAATAAGATTGCTTCTTAACTTTTCTGCATTCTTTCCTGGTTGTGTGGTTTATTCTTCTGTTCACGTCTACGTGCCTCTTGCAGTTGGTTAGTGGCTACCCAATTGGTGCTAAAATAGAACCATAGCTTGCCTCGTCACGATTGTCAGTATTTATGAGGCACATTTAAAGTGTTTCTGAAATTCGGATAGCTAAGGTAGCCCTCAAACTTGTAGAATGTACTTTTAGAATGCCTACTAACCAATGATTGCAACAGCTGATAACAAGGTTTGTGCAAAATCAAACATATCAAGACATCTATGTCAAATGTCAATGAACGACCAAAAAGAATAAATTGCAATGCGCACACGATATCAATATGTTGGTTAGCATAGTCTGTCTCATTAATTCGTGAGCACGTTTGAAATTGATTTTCTCGAAACTACCTGTTGGATCTCAGTGATTTTTGCATGCAGCCTTAGAATATCCATGACGCTAAAATAAAGCTAACCAGTAGTTCATACATGCTACGGATTTTGCACATCGGCGAATTCTTTGATCTTTATGACAATTGCAAATACGGGGCTCAAATTTTAGATTTTACAGTAATCCCTAGAATTTGTCCATGTCAATTCTATTCATAGGTGTATTTCCATATTAACTTGATAGGTCAAGTAATTAATTGTGTTGCCCTTTATGTGCAATCGTGAACTTGTATACAATATGTAACAGTTAGTCCTCCCCTTCGGTCACCATTATACCCCAGGGTGTCTTAACTTCACCACAAATTGTATTCTGGTAGACGCATTTGGATATGGAAATGTATACGTTGCTATTTCTCAGTCTGTAATCAAAATATGATTTGTATCATCCCGAATCTGACGATTCCATGAGGTTGATAATTGTTACTGGCTGGACAAATTGTAATCCATCTCGGTGCCAGTACTCGTCTTCTTCTCGAAGCACATGTTCAACACACTTCTTCCAGAACTGCATGTCTATCATTGAGAGGACTCACGTGTCAGAACTTCAACATCACCCATTTTAAACGTCCTGTTCTGTTCGGCAACTTGCCCTTTACTTTAGCCCAGACAAGCTCTATCGGATTGAGGTGAGCATGATATGGAGGTAGTCGCAAAGACGTGTGGCTGTATTCCGCAATGATTTTATCAATATGAAACACCTTTGTCTTATTTGTCATCCTCACCAGGTGCAACAACTCGGGTTTCAAATATGTATCATCGAAGCTGACATTTTCCTTAGCAAGCCAAGTCCTAATTTGATCTTTTGTATTTGATGCAGTTGGTACTTTGTCTTCCGCTGATACTGCGTTGTGATAGGATGCATTATCCATTACCAAGCATGATGGTCTGTTTAGAATTGGAAGAAGATCTTTCTCCATCCAGTGCCTGAAAATATTTCCATTCATTTATGTGTGGTAGTCCCTACTGTCGGTACTTTTTGATTGGAAAATAAGTCCAGCGTCATGGACAAGACCTTCTTCACTATTTCCTGCATGTGTTAGTATAATACGCTGGCCTTTGCTGCTTGGTATTTTTCTTTTCTGTTCACCGTCTACTGATTGCCATTCTTTAGCATTGGTGTGGTGAGCATTGACCCAGGATTCGTCCAAATATACAATACCATAGCCTTGCCTCCGCCGCTCACGGATCTGCCTCAGGTATTTACTTCGGGCAGCAATTAAATGTGGCTTTTCACAAATAATATTCCTGCCGCCTATAGTTTTTCTGAAGGTGAAGCCGGCGGCTCTTACAATTTTCCATAGAGTACTTTTAGAAATGTCTATGCTGCAATCTGATTGCTGTTTTAATTTCAGTTTTCTGAGAGTAACAAGTTGATTTGTCGCAAACATTTTCAAGAGCTCCCGTCTTATGACATCTATGTCAAAGTCGTCAATTGTTCTTTTCCTTCCTTGCTTGACATTAGTGCACTTTGTGTCCTGTTTAATCCATCGGGAAAAGGATTCTCTATTCAGACCAAGCGCCAGTTGCGTTCGTTTCTCAGGGTTATGAATATCGCAATATAGATGACCTCTCTTATATTCCTTACGGAAGTGTTGGTATAGTGAAACTGTAACCTTCTGCATTGTTATAAATGTGCACTTCAGACTCATTATGAATGTGATATCAATGTCAGTTTCGATAAGCCAACAAATATGATACAATAGCTTCATACAAATAGCGAGATACACCTATAACTATACAACGGTATCCCAATTATAACGTCATATGCTTTCCGCGTTCAAAGTCGACTGGGTTAGGTGCACGGGAATTCCCGTGAAATTGTTGTTTACTCACGATATTTCAATGTTACCATAATGTATTTTTAGAACAACGCGTCTGTGTACCGTATATCTGTTACTATTGTGTACAATCCGGTGAGGTTGATTTTAATATAACCTGAAGAAGAAATATTTCAAACTACATCAAATTTTCTTGGAAAAAAATATTTCTCTAGCGTCATGGATATTCTAAGGCTGCTTGCAAAAATCACTGAGATCCAACAGGTAGTTTTCGAGAAAATCAATTTCAAACGTGCTCACGAATTAATGGACAGACTATATTTGACATCTTGCTTTGGATTTAGTCAATTTCATGTTGGGAAATGAGAATATTTTCAGACAAAAGTAATAGCAAAAAGTTAGTCGACTCGTGATGATTTCATGAGATCAAGGAATACTTTTCATAGTTAGTTATATATATATATATATATATATATATATATATACATATATATACAAATACATATTGTGGGTGTTTGTATGCTTTTGTAAATTGATTTGCTTAGCTCAGAAGCCGACATGTAAAGTAAGGATAGATACACTTTTGAAGCCGTTCAATATTTAGAGTACCGAAATGACTCATGCACCACAAGTTCATCATCATCAAATAGCTTGTCCTAAGGATAAATTTGCCACCCCAACAGAACCCCTCCGGAACTTCTTTCTCTCATAGGCCAGATGGCATGCCTCTGCAGCCGTCATGTTCAAACCATCAGTTATATCCTGAATCCATCTTCTCCGTGGTCTTCCTCTTCTTCTCTTTGCCGGTATGCCTCCTTCCATGATGGTCTTTTCCAGCCCTTCAAGTCTTTTGATATGTCCAAAATATCTCAATTTTCTCTTTCCTATTTGTAACATCAGCCAGTTGTACCACAAGTTACTGGTCTAAGTTAGGGATAATCATCGTCTGTATCTGTATTTTATTAATATATTCACGGAATCTTTCTTGGTGCATCTTATATCCTTTATGTATATTGACTTTTAAATAAATACTATTGGGTCATTTCTCTCATCACACTGCCCTGCATCTTCTTGTCATTTTCTTTATCTAAGATATCTGGCAAACATTTGTCATCATTTATTTCGTATTGAGTTTATTTATCAATCAAATCAAAATGTGCTAACGTAAACGATTTGTGTTTTGGTGTAATTTTACCGATTATAGTCATTATTTATTGCGACCAAACAGATGATCTTCGATGGATATATTGATGATCAACTAGTTCAGTTTTCTTCCATTTCCTTACAGTTTCTGTCAACAGTGTAAATAATGAAAAAGTCAATGGTTGTCCATGATGTTCCATCTTGACAAACATATGCTAATGTATATTAAGCCTACATATTCATGCTACTAGGTTACATGTGTGTGTGTGGATAGTAAAGTGATCATTTGGCAATACTTCTCCAGTTTACCGTCATTCGTTATAATCACTGAAATGCGTATAATAATAATAATTCCTCACATACAGTTATACGTTGCTTAGAGCATGCAATACATTTCTCCATACCACTCTATCCTAAACAACTAGGCCAGTCACTTCCATGGAACTGAGACCAATATTTTGTTACGCCGCTCAGCAAACGTTATTTCAGAGTCTTCCTATGTCGTTGTCTCTTTTTTGAACCCGCTGCATCCTTCGTCATTGGCTATTTTAATGTTCTTTGATCATTTCTTCTGAAATTGTGTGTCCAACATATCTGCAGTCCAACTTATGATGATATAGATGACAAGTTATATGTTTTTCTGTGCATATCTTGGTTGTTTTGACTAAATAAGACATTATCATCTGCAAAATACAAATCTTCTAGTTGACTATATTCTACCCAATCGATGCCACTTTTATCCCGTGAAAAAATGTTGCACATCACCCAGTTAATGGCCTCTCCAAATAATAGCGAGATATAATACAATCTTACTTTACTCCGACTTTAACCATAAACCAATCGTTGTGTCCATCATCAATGCGGACTGCACATTGTGAACCATCATATAGCCTCTTGATAATGTTTATTATTTTGTCTTGTGTTATACATGGTGTTCCAGATAAATGTAGCCTGGTCAAGTGAACCAATCTGCCATGTGTTTATGACATGCATATATTAGCCACAATAGAAATGTATTTGTTTATTTTAGTCCGTATTCTAGCAGATGAATAAACTATTTAAGAGTTTAATAACATCCTTTAATATGACATAGTAATAACTATCACATCATTATTTATAGTGGGGAATTTTGAGAATATTAAAGCATGGAAT
This sequence comes from Arion vulgaris, assembly GCA_020796225.1. Lineage (NCBI taxonomy): Eukaryota > Metazoa > Mollusca > Gastropoda > Stylommatophora > Arionidae > Arion > Arion vulgaris. The sequence goes on along the minus strand of CM036764.1, from coordinate 8,531,668 downwards.
GCTATAACCAACACATGATCCTCAGTAAAATGTACTTATTGTAACTGACAACAATGAACTAACATCATGGATCAGATGTAAAATGTACTCATTGTAACTGACAACAATGAACTAACATCATGGATCAGATGTAAAATGTACTCATTGTAACTGACAACAATGAATTAGCATCATGGATCAGATGTAAAATGTACCCATTGTAACTGAAAACCCTGAACTAACATCATGGATGAGATGTACAATTTATTTTATTCAAACAATGTTTTGCGTGAAAACTCGAAACTTGCTTTTACGATATGGATGTACGTAACAACATATATGTTTAATGTTACATTTCAACTGTTGTTTACCATCACAGCCAACTATATGAAGTAGAGAAATTCTCGCTGGCCTGTAAAATTTGACACCCCACTCTGCGCCGCCTGCCTCTATTTTTGTTAGTGAGCATGATTCTGAACTAATTCGTTGATTTATGTTACCATCCACAGCGTTACTTGCTCTGCATTTTGCCAGATGAAAACTGTCATTGCTTGATTGCCAAGTATCCTGTCTGTTTGCTACGTTACGACCTACAATATATTCATAATAGTTCTACTATGTTAAAATGTATGTCTTTGTTTGCATTTAAATGACTATGTGTGATATTTCTAATGTATGCGTGTATCTGTGTATAAGTATGCTTGTGTGTACATATACTTGCTCGCATACTCAACTAATGTATGTGTGTACTTGTGTAACAGCTTATTTACAGATGTGTTGATAAATGATAGTATATACGAATTAAAACATAAGAAACAATTCATATCTTGACAATAGTGTGTAAGGTATTTTTAAAATGAATTTAACAAAAAATAAGGACATTTACCGCGCACAAAAACAAAACGAAGAAGTATGCATACTTGAGAAATTGTGAACACATCCAGGTCAATTTAGTTCTCCAAGTCGACATCCGTCTTTGTTGAGTAAATTCACGCATGCTCTATTATCCAATACAACAACCATCTATACAATCCTACACACTGTACCCATACACATGTGATGTATGTTGACACATGATTTTCTCTACCTAGCAGACAGCTAATTCGTATTTGTCTTCATTAAACCCACATTTAACTCAGGATGTTGTATTCCTAAGTATGTTTTCACGTATGTGGGACACATATAATTTATGATGGATGGCTTGCCCATGCAACACCCATTTCTCCAGCTAGCTAATCTACCTTTACATGTTCTTACATCACTAAATGTTTAATTATAAAGGCAATACAGTTTCTAGAGAAATAGCTGCTGAAAGTCGATTATCTATTCGGTACGCACAAACCGTTCATGTATTAATCTTCAACAAGACATTCTTTAAGTTTATTAAAGTGGAGGGCGTTCATTTCTTTACTACAGAAAACGATGACATGAAAGTCACTGTGGTAGAGCGAGTTAACATGACTTTAGTAAGATAAATATAGCGATGATTTACAAAGACCAACACGATACCATATATACACATTAAAGATCGGTTGTTACGCAGCTGCAATGGTTCTTATCATTAAACCATTCGTATGACACCGACACATGTTAATAGTGTTAACCAGGAAACGGTTAGGTACACTTTGTATCCAAGCTCTGACGTCGCTGACAGACAAGCTATTCAAGAAAGGGAGAGAGTCATGTTCAGTCAAACTAAATAGACATTTAAAAAGGCGTGTACACCATCTTGGACCGATGCAATGTTTACCGTTAGTCGTATAAACAAAATAAGTTGAAATTTTTCTAGGGCTGAACTAAAATTGTTATTCTTCCAAAGAAAGCTCCTGAAAGTCTCGAACGGACAAATGTAACGAATTGAAAACATTATTCAAGAACGATGTTCGGTTGGTGATAATAACGAGTATGTAGTGAAGTGGATTTAGTATAACACTGCGTTCAATAGTTGGATTTCAGACAAACACGAGATTAGAGCACGTCTGTATCTGTCAGATGATGATTATATACGTAGTCATCGGTGTATAGCTATTAAATCTGACACAGGAACCGAACATGAGTGTATACTTTGAACAGTCCTGTTGTCTAGCTGTCTAGCTAGGTTCCATGCTACCTAACCCTAAAATAGAACCACGACAAACGATAAATAAATTATGAGTTTTTATGTCACATTGCCGAGCAATGCTTCACCTCAAATGTATCCAGATAACGAACCAGGCCACATTTTTGTCAAACGCCCTCAGGCTATTGATTTAACCTCGCATTACGAGGTTGTCCTGGTTGAAATCCCGTTTCCAAATACGAGTTATACCATTTTGAAGGGGGAAGTTTTGTTAGAACACACACAATACAATGAAAATGCCGAAAAAGATAAACAACACATAATGATTATGTGTCCACTGGGACTGTGCATGTCAGACAAGGGTTTCTTTGAAAAGTTGTCCACAATGCTAATATGAATGGAGAATTGAAAAAGTCGCAAATCTGGTTCCATTGGAACAAGGCGGCTAAGAAAGGTATTTTATAATTTTTTGAAAAAGGTACCAAGTTAGACTTAGTGAGTTGTTAACACATATGACGAAAAGTCTGCATGGGGTTCTCTGTAAGCTCATGTGACAGAATGGTCAAGGAAGCCAGTGGTGCATTCAGTATGACAACAAGCAGCATGACAATGGAGGTACTGGCGGTGACCAATGCACTACTCTGGCTAGAGTCACAAAACTACACTCATGCGTGCATTTTGAGTGACTCATTGAGTATGATCCGAAAGGTGGAGGCCAGTTCGGTGAGCAGTCAATGGACTGAATCACCGCAGGCGTCAACAATTTGCAGAATTACACTTGTCTTTGTTCCGGGGCACATGGGTGTCGTTGGCAATGAGAGAGCAGACAGGCTGGCTGGCTCTGCCGCTATATCAGACGGCCAGCCAATGGACAGAGCTGACATCGTGAACGCCCTCAAGAGCGTGGCCGCAGAGAAGACCTTCATCTAAACCAATCCACGTCAACTACTAGATTGCGAGAACTGGGTTTGAAGATTGGGGTGGCAAGAAACGAACGGTACAACAGGTATACGATTCGGCTCATCAATCAAAATAGAACTGGTACGGTCAGTCGCTGGACGCTGTTGGAGATATTGCGAAGGAGATCGGAGCACCTATGGACATGTCCGGAGTGCAATGAAGATATTCCAAACTGAAACTGAAACTGGCACATATGTTTGGTTTTTATACTTTATTTTCACATTTACAAGAATAAAAGAGGACATAACAGTACAACACCAAACATTTATACGTCAGCAAATATCCTTCTAAGAGAATGTTTTCGGGTGTTCCTACTTGAATGAACACTAGTTACTTTGATTGCGGTAGGGTGTGTGCACGAAATGTTAGTAATTTTGTCACGTGTGACTTGTTTCGTCGGTTTGTTGATATGTATAATACAAGTACATGGTTATGTATACGCTAGTATTGTAGTCACTAGGCTGGTAGCGTAACACAAGCTTATGTAGTACACTTAATTTTTATAGGTAGCTTGTTAGTCGCACACATAGTAGAACAAGTTGTTCTTTTCTTAACTGTATTTGCTAATAACTGTAGACGATCAAAGTCGTCGATAATCTCACTCTGCAAACCGACACCTTCTCATTGTAGAAGACGAAGAACAGAATGTCTGGATGAATGCAAACCACATGTGCGGGAGAAGTCAATAATAGTGGACAATTAGAAGAAGAAGTGGGAAAAGGTGCATGGTGAAGAAAATCAAGACTTGTTGGTGTTGTGTGCACAGAAAATCACGCAATTGTCTGTTGAGAACGTTGATTATGAAAGGGAGAAGATGAGACTAATGTTAAAAATGAAAAGTCGTAGACGATATAGAAGTTGGAACTGTTCAGAGTCAAAGTTAGACAGAAGATACTTATGGTTAGCAAATATATACAAGACATACAATTAAAAGCATGTTTACTTTGTAACTGTTGGTGAATGTGTTGCTCTCTATTATACATTTTTCACATCGTTTAGTTCGCTATGTCACAGCACATGTTAAGCATGGACATTTAATAAAGCAGTGGAAAAACATACAAGTGCTTTCGGATATAAGTGTTACAGAAGAGTCATCAGTATATCATGGACATAGAAGAGAACAAATAAATATCCAGAAAGAACTCAAAATCAAAGAAAATGGGCTAATGCCACAAATACGAAAAAAATTGAGATACTTTGGACATATAAAAACATGAAGGGCTGGAGAAGACCATCATGGAAGGAGGCATACGGCAAAGAGAAGAAGAGGAAGACCACGGAGAATATGGATTGAGGATGTAACTGATGGTTTGAACATGACGGCTGTAGAGGCAGGACATCTGGCCTATGAGAGAGAAGTTCCAGAGGACTGTTGGGGTGGCAAAGTTCTGCTCAGGACAAGCTATTTAATGATGATGATGATGATTATGATGTCACAGCCACTAAAATTGAGCTTGTAGTAAAACAACTTGAAGTTTAAAGTAGAACAAACGCATTGCCATATATTGAAATAATACATCTATACCAGTACGTTATATTTTTGTTGAATTATATTATTGTCATAAGCTATGTACATGATGAAATAACTAAGTATATAGTCGATGTTTACATATCTAACCTGTACTGAGTTTGAAATCACATACATCCGGCACTACGGCTCCAGTAAGTTGTATAGCAGTCGCAAGAACTACTGTATCACATGAAACATCTATGACCGTGCTATTCACGAAATACCTTCTCTCATTCATGCATCTTATTCCAGTGTTGAATGTTGTAGAAAAATTGACATTATATCCTGAATAACGGGTAAACAGATAGTATGGTTAAGTTATGACAATGTGTATTGATAATTTCAGAAGTAGTTTCGACAATATTATCTAATCATGAGTACATCCTGTCTGTCATACACTGTGAGAAACGTATTAACCTGTACATAAACAATTTAAACAACACCACGTACACTACAACTATCATGGTCTAGCTAAAATCATAAATACTTGTGTAAATGCAACAATCATGTATAAGTGTTGATGGTCTACACATCAATTACTATCAAGATAATATACCAATGGAAACGTGTGATTATATTGTAAACGAAATAATTATCAATCACTAAAGGCGTAAACAATTTGAAACGCACTAAAGTTAGAAATGATGATGTGGCAGTCGAGCAACCCAACGTAAAAAAGAGTATAGACTATTTCCCATTAAATGACACAGATGAAGCAGGCTGATAAGGAAAGGCCATATTATTTGTTATTGTTGTTAGTGTTGAGCCGTGTTCCCAACCTGAACTCAAGACATAACTCATCGGTTTCACGACGTAAACATGTGTTCTTAGTTCATTAATAATTACGAGTTGTGTACATTAAGAATAGATTGTAGTGACCAGGGAAGATCACATATAAAAGGAAAGGATAAAGAATGAATTGAGAAACCCAACTCTCCAGAACTTGGACAACTATAGTCGAATTGTTGAACACTGACTTTAGCAAGAAAGTGAATGTTATGATGAAAATACTGAAGAATAGTAACGAACTTTTACACTTGTGGACGACGTATTGTATATCGATAAAGGACAATTGGAAAGGTACGATATTTACTGGAAAATAAGAGAGATTGTAGAGAAAAATGAACATACGGAGATGACAAACACATTCGCCTGGATCAATACAATTGGTACATCAATAAGAGAAAAAGCTAAAGTATATGTATAATCGTTTGTTATAAAACCAAGGTCGATGTCAGATAAACTGAGAGACAAAGTGACTCAACTTCCCGTTCATAAAATCACGATTTATTGCATGTTTATATGTATATATATATATAAGAATGAGTTGAATACGAATATTTATATTGGTTAATGAACTATTATATATTTCTTTTGACTATGCATTGATATATGTTGTGTCGCTGATTAAGTAGTAGAATAATTGTGATTATGAAAAATTTCATGTAAATTGCAAGAGATGAAAAGCAGAATAAATCGCTATAGTCTGCTGCTATGGTAGTTTGATAAGGTATGCACACTGCGAGGTTTGACTGAATTGTATAACGTAAGTGTGTATGTATTAGAAAGAAAGATATGTCTCTATTAGATATACTGCCCGTCTGCCCAGCGTGTTCGTAGCGCGTTGGAATACGGATGACTATCCCTCTATGTGTGCAGGTTCAATTCCGCGGGATGGCAGAAAAAGCCACATATTCCCCAGATTTACGGCGTTCGTGGCACCGAACAGAAGGGTTACGATGTCCATGGCACCGAGTCGAAGAGCTGAAAAGCTCAAGGGCTTCTGGATCGGAAAAACAAATAAATAACATTCGATACACTATTTGAGACAACGCCAAGTACTAGTTTAGATTATCGGAGGAGCCCATGATCTTTGCAGATTCACGAGTATTCACGGTGCTGAGACCCAGTAAGCCATATAAGAGCTTTCCTAATTAACTTGGGAAAGCCAAATCGTGTCCCTCTGAATCAGTTTCCCCCACAAGTGATTGCGAGGTTGCGCGCTGCCATATGGTGCACTTATGATGTCGTTCGCCATTAGAAGCAGTCATAAGCTGGTAAATGTAAAAATTAATGGTGCATATTGACCAATATATATATATATATATATATATATATATATATATATATATGTATATATATATATATATATATATATATAAAGGAACCATTTCATACCTCGTGGTCAATACAGTGTTAGATCTATATTTTTCATTGACCGTCGGCACACAATGGGTGATGTGGTCAGCATCACGCCGGCCGCCTTTACTTTCCCAGAGCATGTCTGGTACCCAGTTGAGGCTGGGTCGACCTGAGAGCAATCGTGGTCGGAAAGAATTCTACCACTAGCCTTGCGAAGCGAGTTCACTAACAACTACGCTACATCGGCTCATATTTATATATTAGAGCCTGGTATAACATACACACAAAACTAATACTAGTTTTGATATATATATACATATATATATATATATAATATATATATATATATATATATATATATATATATATATATATATATATATAGACAAGCAAGACGGCACTCTGCTAGATTAATCAAGTAAGAGGAAGACAACTATAGTATCATGAATGGTAAACATCTCATTAGACAGAATATTTGTATTCTAGCAGACAATCTTATAAAACCATTACAAAAATGAGAATGCATGACGAACCCTTTAAGCAGTCCGAATATGTAAATGATAGTCAAGCTATGTCTATACAAGAATAAGATAAGAAAGGAGAAAGATAGGACGAATGCTCCAAACACCTCTTGAATATACCATCTACCGGAAATATAACATAGATATGCATACGGCGACGATGAACCTAACCAATTAAAAATGAGATTGGCTAGCCAAAAGAATAATTCTTGACGAATTGATAGAATAACAAGAGCAACAATAAAGATGTGTTGTGATACTGAAGTAACCTGGGCATACTACACCTACAAGAAAGTTTTGGAAGAAAACACTGCCCAATTAGATTTGCAATAAGCTAGTATATTACCATTATCGAAAAATGTAAAAAAGACAACAATATCGTCGTACGCACGGAGACATTTACCACCTAAGTCATGTGGAATATATGTTCACAAGAGTTCTGGAGCATCCAATACGATCACTTGCATAATGTATACACAGCCGACAACAGTGTGGGTTTAAACAAGGAAAAATGTGCACATACGCAATATTTTCCTAAGGCCAAAAAGTAAAGACAATCGAATGCTAAAAGCAAGAGAATAAAGCCATCATTAAATTTGGGGTTTAGCTTGACAGTCGTCTGGCCTGGAGAAATCACAAAATTGAAACAAATAGAACATATATGATGAAGCAAATCTAATCATTTGCCATCAAATCTAGACCATTTATAGTACTGGAAAGAGCAGCCAATGTCCAGTATTTGGTAGACTGCAGAAAGAGAAAATTGATTTTACACACGCTTGAAGGATCAAAAGGATGCCACACCATCCACTATAAGAATAAATAAAAGCTAAAACCAAAAAGAGACTATAGAGTACACGTCTAAACTACAAAGCAAATGAAATAGGAAAGTCATACTTGGAGCTATTAACTCAGAACTCAATATCAGAATCATTACATATTGACTACTGGAACCAACCTCAGTAGCACTAAATCTCTCAAACTCCATCACTAAATTGTCAAGAAGAGACGACTAGTTTAATGCAGAGAGGACAGCAGCTACAATGTAACATCTTCATTACATTCTTGCAGAAAACAGCTGAACACGAATGTGCACAGATGTATCAGCAGTGGAAACAACATGATAGTGGATCAGGAGTTTACATTCTAGCGGCCTACACTAGACGAATCAGTTGCAACTACCAAGCATTACTCTTATCCGTCATGTTGACAACACATCACATGAACAGCTGCAAGCACCTGCAGGTAAAATGGTATAAATTACATATTTACTGTCAGCAATGCAATCACTGGCGGCTAATTCCGCTGACAACACAGTGTAGAAACTAGAAACAAGAACTTGGACAGGTAACAACACATGTGGAAATTCGCTTGTACTCAGTGGCGGCTTGTGGTCATTTTTCTAGGTGGGACCTGGCAAACATGTTGAAAAAATTGTGGTTTTGGAGTATTTACTATTATTTATAATATAATATTGACAAGATGGACAGAATATGTAACGGCTCTATTTGATGATCAAAGAAGCAGTAAACACAGTATAAAGTGCAATGACAGCCCAAGAATATTAAAATCTGAAGTTGTAAGAGCAATCGAAACAATGAAGCGAGGAAAGGCTGCAGGATTGGACAATATTACTGTGGAAATGTTAACCTCCTTAGAGGATTTTGGTATTTCAACCATTACAGATTTGTGCAATGATATATATAACACAGGATATATACCAAGAGACTTGAAGACATCAGTATTCATACCACTACCCAAAAGCCCAAAGCACAGGAGTGCACAGACTATAGGACAATTAGCCTGATGAGCCACATAACAAAAATACTACTCAAGATCATACATGAAAGAATTAAAAACAAGATAGACATAGAAGTAGGAGAAGAACAGTTTGGCTTTAGAAAAAAACAGAGGAACAAGAGAGGCAATACTTTGTATAAGACTACTCGCTGACAAGTATATAGAAGTGCAAAAAGTATCTACTTGTGTTTCATCGATTATAGCAAAGCTTTTGACAGAGTCCAACATGAAAAGCTAATCATATGTCTACAAGAAATAGGCCTAGATGGGGATGATATCAGACTAATAAGTAACATATACTGGGAACATACATCAATAATAAAATATGAAAATAGCTACTCTCCATACATAGACATAAAGAGAGGAGTGAGACAAGGATGCATACTGTCACCAAGCCTATTTAACATCTACACAGAGAAAATCTTCAAACAACTAGAGGAATGCCAGGACTCAAGATCAATGGAAAAATAATAAATAACTTAAGATATGCAGATGACACAGTATTGGTAGCAGAAAATGAACAAGATCTACAAGAATTAGTGGACCAATTGGACAGAACTAGCAAGGAATATGGATTAGACATTAACATACAGAAAACAAAAACTATGGTAATCAACAAGGAAATGGAAAAACCTAAAATGAATATAAAAATACATGGATAATTACTACATCAAGTAAAAAGCTACTCATATCTCGGTCAGATGATAACAGATGATGGCAGATGTATAACTGAAATTAAAAAGAGAATAGGAATGGCCAAGGATAATTTCAATAGTATGAGAAAGTTACTGACATCCAAACAAATCACAAACAGGCTAAAAATTTGAATGATCAAATGCTATATATATCCTATATTAATGTATGGCTCGGAAACATGGACAATGAACAAGCAGTTAGAAGACAGAATTGATGCATTTGAGATGTGGATATATAGAAGAATAAGCAGAGTTTCATGGACAGAAAAACGACAAATAAACAAGTTTTAGGAAAACTAGGCATGAAGAAACAATTATTAAGAGAAATAAAATTCAGACAAGTAAAGTATTTTGGGCACATAAAAGGCATGACACCATGATAAAACATTTACTAGAGAGGAAAGTTGAGGGGGGAGGGGGGAAGAGCAAGAGGAAGACCGAGAGATAAGTGGAGGGAAACTTTAAGAAATGGACAGGTTACAGTCTGGCAGTGTGCAACACCAAGGCGAAAGACAGAGGATGCTGGAGATTCATTGCAGCCAACCTTCGATGTGGAGACGGCACCTGATGATGATGATGATGACTATTATTTGTCTATTCCGTGAAGTTATTACCAATTTCAGGTAAAGAACAAATCCTTCTGTTCTGCAACAGCTTGATACTAAAGAGAGTTGGCTATTCACTAATATAAAATCAAATACAATTACATATTTATGACACATCAAATGACAGAAGTGCCAAGAGAAGATTTAAAAAAAAATGTTTTCTGGAACGCAAATTGAACATGCATCTCACCCGAATGACAAAAAAAAATGCCACGAACTTGTGACTGAGACCAACGCGCCGTATTTGGTAGTTCTGTAATATATACAATCTTTGCGGTAAACGTGTTGTAGTTGATGGCTACGTCCAGTAGAGGATATGCCACTTTGCAGTGTACAGTGAGTGAAATGTTTCACTATTGTTATATTCTTTGCTTGATAAAGGCAATTTTGTCGACTGGTTTATGTGTATTGTCATTGTTTCTGTAAATCTCTAGTACTAAGTAACTTTATTATTGTTGAAAATGTATTTACGTGTTTCGCTCAACTCAGTTGACAACTAACTCAACACTGTACAAAAGAAAATGTATGTATACAAAGTAAATTAATGCAAGGGACAATTCCCTAAAACTAAATCTTATACTTTGATGGTTTATTATTTATTACTCTTATTTTCTATAATGTTATACTATTTGTTTTATTACATTGGGAATTAATAGATAATTAAACGGACAATAGTCAGAACAAGGTGCAATGTGACGTTTTGACACATATGAAGATTGCAGTAAATTCCAAATCATAGGTCAAGCGCAGATACATCTATTTGGTAAGCTTGCTCGAGTGCAAACCCAAAAGTTGCGTTCATGTGCCTAATGAAAATGCCTTCCTGAACAACTGGGAACGGTACTGTTCAGCTGACAACTAACATTACCGTAAAAACTGGGCTGGTGATATTGACGATCGCAAAGCTTAAGTTATGCTAATAGCGCCAAATGAAACGACCCTCTGGTTCATCTGTGTGCAGCCCCAGTCCAGTGTTTTCCGGGGCCAGGGAAATGCATAGTTCAAAATGCACACTGCCAAATGTCGACACGCGGGCCGAAAAGGCTGAGAATGCTCCTGCTCCAGAATAAACTCACAGTGTTTGAAAAGTAAGGCCGACAGTGTAAAGGTTTGACAGATCGTCCAAATCCAAACATTGACGAAGGCCGAAACTTTTCACGGTGACCTACACGAGAAGGAGGCAGTAGCGGATGACAAGCTTATGTGTCCCTAATGACTGAAAATGTTCATAATCCGGAACAACCTCACATAGTCACAAAGGATGTTCAGTGTTGATATACTCTTTGGAGTAAATCATAAATCCCAAATATACGGCGAAAAATGATCGTGAACACACGATGCAGCAAAGTGACCGTTCCAACGACTAATCTTTTAAAGGTTATATAATCTTTTAAAAGGCTCCTATACCGGAACGACCTTGCCCAGTCAACAAATGTTGTCAAGTAGTAAATGCTCTTTGACGTAACTCCAAGCCAAAATATACTGCAGTAAAAGATATTTAAAGAGTGTTTATCATACGATACAAAAGGAATGCGGCACTCAGTCAGCAAAGAATGCATTACAAAAGACTTTTAATCGAAGATCCATTCCCAAATATACGGCGAAACGGATTAATACAGAGAACTTTTACACACAAAGGAAGGGGAAGTGTGGGTGACTGACAGTCATCGAGAGAGTCTCAAAACATTTCCTGTAGGAGATAAACGAAAGCCCTGCCCTACACCGTGCATGGTACCATACACAAATAGGGGCCCAATTTCAACAGGTGTTCATCGTTATTCGTTCTTATCACAGATCAAATGCTAGGAATGCTAAAACTAATGCTAGGAAGAATAAAAAGGAGATTATATATTTAGTTATTTCAACCTGTACATAGCTCATTACAATAATATAATTAAACACAAATATAACGTACTGGTATAGATGTCTTACTTCAATATTAGGCATTGGGTTTGTTCTACTTTAAACTTCAAGTTTATTAACTACAAGCTCAAATTCAATGGCTGTGACACAGCGAACTAAATATTGTGAAACATAGATCCTAGAAAGCAACACATGCGCCAACAGTTACAAAATAAGCATGCTTTTAATTGTAAATATTTGCTAACCATAAGTATCTTCTGTCTAACTTTGACTCTGAACAGTTCCAACTTCTACATCTTCTTCGACTTCTCACTTCTAACAATAGCATCATCGTCTCCCTTTCATAATCCACGTTCTCAACAGACAATTGCGTGATTTGTTGTGCACTTCACATCAACAAGACTTGGTCTTCTTCACCATGCACATTTTCTCACTTCTTCTAATTGTCCACCATTATTTACTTCTAGCGCACATGTGTTTTGCGTTCATTCAGACATTACCTTCTTCTTCTACAAAGATAAGTTTTCGGTTTGCAGAGAGGGATTCTCGCCGACTTTGATCGTCTACAGTTGTTAGCAAATACAGTTACGAAAAGAACAACTATAGTGCGTTTCAAATCTCGTGCCCGCAAACATCTTCTAATATCTCAAAACCCTTGCATGAAATACAAAGTAATTTTGCATGTGGTGTTTAATTTCCAATGCCATTACGAATATATATTTTAAATTTATGTAGGTGCCTCCGTTTTACTGAAGCGGCGATCCTCTTTTATCTTTGACTACCTAATAATTATTGTGGTATCACAAAATATAATTTACATCAATATAACACATTTGCAACTTTTGATAAGTCATAGGTGTATCCACATTTTCGCAGAAATGAATTCCTACAAAAAGAAATGTCTTTATTCAACTTGTACATTCACTTCGATATATATGTACATTGATGGCAATCTCATGCAAACATCTGTATTGCATATTTTTTTACTAGACGACGTCGGACTTTGTCTTCCTGTGCCACTACAGTGTGGTATGATGCATTGTCCATTATCAGACAAGAGGGCATATCTAATGTCAGTAGTATAGTTTTCTCACTCCACTCTCTAAATGTATGACAGTTCTTTTCTGTGTGGCAGCACCGATTATCCACCGATTTCGAAACAAATAGGAGTTGATCCTTCTTCAACAGCCCATTTTGTCTACTGCCTGCATGTGCAATTATAAAAACACTGCCCTTTTCCACTTGGTACTAATTTCTTAACTCTTCCATCTGATGACTGACATTCTTTTTCATTGGTGTGGTGAGCATTAATCCATGTTTATTCTAAATACACAATGTCATAGCTTTGTCGACACATTTCTCTAGCTGCACGCACATATATTCTTCTCATCATAAATAGATGCGGTTTCTCAGAGATAATGTTTCTTCCACCGGCTTATTTTCTAAATGTGAAGCTTGCCCTCCCTCCCCACCCCCTTCCCAGCTCTCCATAATGTAGATTTTGATACATCGATGTCGTTGTTCTTTCTAAGCCCCATCTTTAATTTTCTTAATGTCTCTCTTTCAGCTCATCAGCTCAAACATTCGACACAATTTTCCTCGAATAAGCTCTCTATCAAAACTAACTACGAATTTCTTTCTATCTCGTGTTCTTGGTTGCATTGCACATTTATGTGAAACGCCTTAGATCAAGCGATTGAATGTTCGTCGATTTACTCCCAAAACACACAGTGCCCTCTGCTCAGGGATATAAATTCTCCCACCCTTAACTTCTCTACAAATATATTGATACATCTGCATTGTGGTGCTTTGCAGTGTCACAAATGTTAGTTTTATACTCATTGTAAAGACCCCACACTAGGCACACCTCTAAAATGACTGAGGCTATCCAAATGGCATTCGGAAAAAAAAAAAAAACGTAACTTGTCCATTCAATTGTAAACACTTTTTTTCTTCCGGTAAATTACGGAAAAACACTAAAAACAAGTGGGTATTGAGATTTTTTTTAAATTACGCAGCAATAACAACAGTAAAGCTACTGTAAGCGTTTCAAATGTATGTCTAGTTCATGTTTTATGTTTTCTGTACACCGCATATAAGCTAAAGTGAAAACGAGCTTTTTATTTGCATTGCAATTATTTCATTGCAATGTCATGACAATTAATAGAGGACATGCAAAAAAAATCACCTCTTTACGTTAAAGGGCTCCGGACTTACATAATTTCAAACATGGACATGGGTTTTGAAACGAACTATAACTCTACTATAAGTGCTACTAACAAGCTACATACAAAAACGAAGTGTGCTATATATACTTGTGTTACGCTACCAGCGACTACAATACTAGCTTATACATTTCAGCTACTTGTTCTATACCTATCAACAAACCGACGAAACAAGTCACACATGTCAAAATTACTAACATTTCGAGCACCCATTCTATCGCAATCAAAGCAACTATGGACGATGATAAGAAAGACACATTTTATGAGCAACTGCAAGATCAAATTAACAAGACCCAAAAACATGACCCGTTAGTAGTAATGGGTGACTGTAATGTCAAGGTTGGAAGTGATAATGTAGGGGTAGAGAGAGCTATAGGAAAACAAGGAATAAACACAATGAATGAGAATGGAGAAAGACTGGAGGAGTTATGTATGCTGTCAAACTTAGTAATTGGAGGTACCATCTTTGCACATAAGGAAATTCATAAACTTACTTGGCACTCACCAGATGGAGTGACCAGGAATCAGATTGACCAAATGTGCATAAATACACAATTTAGAACATCATTGCTGGATGTACGTGCAAACAGAGGGGCAGATGTAGGAAGTGATCATAATTTATGATCAGAAAACCCTGGATAAGTGATGACACATGGGAATGTATTCAAGAAAGAAGAAAGATGAAACTAGCGATATTTAATACTAAGGATGCAACAGATGATATCCAAGCTAAAGAGGAATATAGACTAAAGACAAGGAAGTAAAAAAGCGGCTAGAAAGATAAAAGAGCATATGTCAATCGACTGGCTGAAGAAGGGGAAAAGGCAGCTTAGATCTGCTTAGACCAAATAATTACCCTACGACTAATTTTGGAGGAACATATTGAGAAACAACAACCACTCATACTAAATTTCATCGATTTTAAAAAAAATGCCTTTGATAGTCTATACAGAATCTCTCTGTGGAATATTATGAAATGCTATGGACAAAATAATAAAACATTATTAAAAGCCTCTATGATGGTTCGCAGTATGCAGTTCGCACTGATGGTGGACACAGCGACTGGTTTATGGTTGAAACCGGAGTAAAGCAAGACTGTATTCTATCTCCGTTATTGTTTGGAGTGGCCATTGACTGGGTGATGCGAAAATGTTGCAGGGGCGAAACTGGCATCGAGTGGATAGAAACTAGTAAACTAGAAGATTTGGATTTTGAAGATGATATTGCCTTGTTAAGTAGAAACAACCAAGATATGCAAATAAAAACAGACAGCTTGTCATCTATATCATCAAAAGTTGGACCGCAGATAAGCTATGAAAAACAAATATAATGAAGACACCTATGGCAAGTAATGCAGATATCACACTGGAATCTAAAATGATAAAATAACAGAGCAGTTCACCTATTTAGTTAGAAATGTTGATTGCACAGGAAATGTTAAAAAGAAATTATGATAAGAATTGGCAAAGCAACATCAGCTTTTAAAAGTCTAAATAAAATATGGAACTGCAAGTTATAAAGTATTAAAACTAAATTACGAATGTTCAATTAAAATGTTGTATCAATCCTAACGTATGCCAGCGAGAGTTGGAAAATGACTAGAGATATAGAAAGAAAGTTGAATGCATTTGAAAATAGATGTCTGCTAAAAATAATGAATATAAAATGGAACGAATTCAGAAGAAGTGATGAAATCAGAGACATGTCTGGTAACTCCCAGTGACAACTGTTATAAGAAGGAGAAGATGGCGATATGTTGAGCACACCTTGAGGAGAAATGATCAACGAATATCAAAGCAGGCATTGAAGTGGGATGCACAAGATTCGAGAAAGAGAGGTCAACCTAAGAGACCCTGAAACGAACTTTGCTGGGGGTGGCAAGGAATATCTTCTCAGTTCCATGGGGGAAATTGAGCGAGTTGCCCAGGATAGAGCGGTATGGAGAAATTACTTGCAGGCCCTATGTAACGTATAACGGTACGAGAGGAATTATTATTATTATTTATTATTTCCCTTGACTGACGATAACTACCTCCCTTTCTTTAATATCTTGTATTTCAGTGACATCAGAGCTTGGTACAAAGTATTCCAAACCGTTTCTAGTTATCACTATTAACCTGATCCATATGAATTCTATATTCGTATATATATTTATATATATATATATATATATATATATATATATATATATATATATATATATATATTCGTATCGGTGCATAATAATGAGTCGATGATAAGAAACATTGCATGCGTAACAACAGATCTTTAACGTGGATATATCGAAGTGTGTTTGTTTTTGTAAATCATCGCTATGATTTTCTTTTTGTCATGTTAAATCGCTCTACTACAGAGCTTCATGTTATCGTTTTATGTAGTAAAGAAATGCACACCCTCCGTTTTAATAAATTTAAAGAATGTCTTGTTGAAGATTAATACATGAACGATTTGTGGCACCGAATAGATAATCGACTATCAGCGTTTTTCCCAAAAACCCGTATTCCTTTAAATAAACATTCAGTAATGTAAAAAAATGTAAAGGTAGATTAGCTAGTTGGAGAAATGGTGTTGCAGGGGAAGCCATCCATCATAAATTATATGTTCCCAATAGTGAAAACATATTTCGGGAATACAACACCCTGAGTTAAACGGGGGTTTAATGAAGACAAATACGAATTAGCTGTCTGCGGGTAGAGAAAATCATGTGTCAACATACATCACATGTGTATGGGTACAGTGTGTAGGATTATATAGATGGTTTTTGTATTGGATAATAGAGCATGCGTGAATTTCCTCACCAAAGACGGATGTCGACTTGGAGAACTTAATTGACCCGGATGGTCTACAATTTCACAAGTAGGGTACTTCTCCGTTTTGTTTTTGTGTGCTCTATAAACGTCCATATTTGTTGTTAAATTCATTAAAAAATACCTTACACACTATTGTCAGATACAAATTGTGTCTTATGTATAATTTGTATGTACTATATATCATTTCTCTGCACAAATGTACCTACAAATGTTACAGATGACCATACATCATTTAAATGCGCATGCAAGACAGGGAACAAACATCCTATACACAGATACACGCAATTATAAATAGCACACGTGGTCATATACATGCAAAATAAGACATACATTTTAACATAGTACAACATTATGAATATATTGTAGGTCGTAAGAGCAACCAGACAGGAAGTATGGCAATCAAGCAATGGCAGTTTGATCTGAGTATATGCAGCAAGAAACCCTGTGAATGTAACATACAACAAAGTATTCATTCACGTTCATGCTCACTAACAAATATAGAGGAAGGAGGGCAGAGGGTGTAAAATTTTTAGTCCAGCGAGAATTGCATCACTTCTTATAGTTGACTGTAATGGTAAATAAAATAGTTGAAATGTAACATTATACATATATGTTGTTACGTACATCCATATCGCAAAAGACAATTTCAAGTTTTACACAAGATATTGTTTGAAAACAATAAATTGTACATCTGATCCATGATGTTAGTTCATGATTTTCAGTTACAATAAGTACATTTTACATCTGATCCATGATGTTAGTTCATGATTTTCAGTTACAATGGGTACATTTTACATCTGAACCATGATGTTAGTTTATTGTTGTCAGTTACAATGAGTCCATTTTAATGAGGATCATGTTTTGCTATAGCATTCCATGCTTTAATATCCAAAAATTCCTACTATAAATAATGATGTGATAGTTATTACTATGTCATATTAAAGGATGTTATTAAATCTTCAATATTTTATTCATCTGCTAGAATAAGGACTAAAATAAACAAATACATTTTTTATTGTGGCTAATATATGCATTCATAAACAAAAGGGATTGGTTCACTTGACCAGGCTACATTTATCTGGAACACCATGTATAATACCAGACAAAATAATAAACATTATCAAGAGGCATATGATGGTTCACAAGGGCAGTCCGCATTGATGATGGAACAACGATTGGTTTATGGTTAAACCCAGAGTAAAGAAGGTTGTTTATATCTGCTATTTTTTGGGAGAGGCCATTAACGGGAGTGATGTGAACATTTTTCACGGGGCAAAGTGGATCGATTGGGAGAACATAGTCAACTAGAAGATTTGTATTTTGCAGATGATAATGTCTTATTTAGTCAACATTACCAAGATATGCAAAGAAAAACAGACAACTTGTCATCTATAGCATTAGAAGTTGGGTTGCAGATGAACTATGAAAAGATGAATATAATGAAGACACCTATGGCAAGTAATGCAGGTATCAACATGAAATCTAAAGAGATAAACAATAACAAATCAGTTCACCTGTTTAGGTAGCAATTTTGATTGCACATGAAGTGTTAAATACTAAATTATGCTACGAACTGGCAGAGAAACATCAGTTTTACAAAGCTATGTAAAAATAGAACTGCAAGTTTTTAATTTTAAAAAACTTAACTACGAATTTTCATATCAAATGTTGTATTAATCCTAACAATAGTTGGGCGAGAGATGACAAATAACTAAACTTAGGAAAGACTAGAAAATAAATGTCTGTGAAAAATAATGTACATACATTTGAACGAATTCGGGATAAGTGAAGAAATCAGAGAAATGTGTAGTCAACCACTAGTGACAACCGTCTTAAGAAGGAAAGATAGAAGGAAATATGTTGGAAACACAATTTAGAAACAAATTATAAAGAATATTAAAGCAGCCAATGAAGTGGGATGCAAAGGGTTCAAGAAAGAGAGAAGGACCTAGGGAGAACCTGAAATAAAGTTTGCTGAGTGAGGCAAGACATATCGGCAACAATTCCATGGAGGAAATTGATCAGTTGCCTAGGATAGAACGATATGGAGAAATTGCTAACGATAATGTATATCAGTACGTGAGAAATTATTATTGGGTATACATTTCAGTGATTATAACGAACGACGGTAAACTGAAAGTATAAATAATCACTTTACTATCCCCAAAACAAAAATGTAACCTAGTAGCATGCATATGTAGGCTTAATATACAATAGCATATGTTTGTCAAGATGGAACATCATGGACGACCATTGCCTTTTTCATTATTTACACTGTTGACAGAAACTGTAAGGAAATGGAAGAAATCTGAACTAGTTGATCATCAATACATCCATCGAAGATCATCTGCTTGGTCGCAATAAATATTGACTATTATCGGTAAAATTGTAAAAACAAATCGTTTAGGTGAGCACATTTTGATTTGATTGACAAATAAACTCAATATGAAATAAATGATGAAATATGTTTGCCAGATATCTTAGATAAAGAAAACACAAAAAATATACAGGGCAGTGTGATGAGAAAAATGACCCAATAGTATTTATTGAAAAGTCAATATACATAAAGGATATAAGATGTACCAAGAAAGATTCCGTGAATATATTAATAAAATACAGATACAGACGATGATTATCCCTAACTTAGACCAGTAGCTTGTGGTACACGGGCATTTGGTACACCAAGTATTGAACGGCTTCAAAAGTGTATCGATCCTACTTTACATTTCCGGCTTATGAGCTAAGCAAATCAATTTATTTATCTCAAACTGTATGCCTCTACTTTTTATCAGTTATATGATGTATATGTTATATTATCTTGTGTATGCATATTAATTAATAAATATAATGTCTTCAATATGTCAGCGTATCCGATGACTTAAGGAGGTCTAGCTCAGGGATAACGAAGAAAGATTGACACATGATTTTATATATGTCTATATCCGGAGGTCCTCGTAGTTTCTGTTAGCAGTTTAAGAAAAAAAGTAACTGAGATGTCCTTGACGTGTTCAGCTGTCGTTCATTTGTTTGATTCCTGTTCACTGTTACAACCAGGTGGTTGTCCAACTTATAAGTTGTCGTTTGTGCTTCGTTATCTTAGTGCAGTTTTCTTGAAAGCATTACACATAAATAATCATTTCAATATTTCAAGATATTAAAATCAATTAAAAAAAAGATTCTTCCATATTGGCTATTGTTAAATGAAGATTTTTGAATGCCAACTTTAACGTTGAGTGTTTTCAATTTAGTTAAATTTAAAACCATGGTCCTAAAAAACATCAACAATAGCTGAACATACCGTTTATTTGCTAAGAATGAAGCAGTTCTGTACTTTTAATATTGTAATTCTAAACATCAAAATACTGTGTAATATTTTTATTCTAAACATCAAAATACTGTGTAATATTGTTATTCTAAACATCAAAATACTGTATAATATTGTAATTTAAACATCAAAATAATGTGTAATATTGTTATTCTAAACATCAAAATACTGTGTAATATTGTTATTCTAAAAATCAAAATATTGTGTGATATTGTTATTCTAAACATCAAACTATTGTGTGATATTGTTATTCTAAACATCAAAATAGTGTGTAATATTGTTATTCTAAACATCAAAATACTGTGTAATATTGTTTTTCTAAACATCAAAATATGGTGTAATATTGTTATTCTAAAAATCAAAATATTGTGTGATATTGTTATTCTAAACATCAAAAAAATTGTGTAATATTGTTATTCTAAACATCAAAATAATTGTAATATTGTTATTTTAAACAACAAAAAAACTGTGTAATATTGTTATTCTAAACATCAAAATATTGTGTGATATTGTTATTCTAAACATCAACATATTGTGTAATATTGTTATTCTAAAATCAAAATACTGTGTAAATTTTATTCAAACATCAAAATATTTAATATTGTTATTCTAAAAATTAAAATACGTGTAATATTGTTATTCTACACATCAAAATATTGTGTAATATTGTTATTCTAAAGATCAAAATACTGTGAATATTGTTATTCTAAACATCAAAAAATTGTAATATTGATTCTAAACATCAAAATTTGGGGTGATATTGTTATTCTAAACATCAAAATAGTGTGAAAATTGTTATTCTAAACATCAAAATACTGTGTAATATTGTTTTTCATAACATCAAAATATTGTGTAATATTGTTATTCTAAAGATCAAAATACTGTGTAATATTGTTATTCTAAACATCAAAATACTGTGTATTATTGTTATTCTAAACATCAACATACTGTGTAATATTGTTATTCCAAACATCAAAATAGTGTGTAATATTGTTATTCCAAACATCAAAATATTGTGTAATATTGTTATTCTAAACATCAAAATATTGTGTAATATTGTTATTCTAAACATTAAAATATTGTGTAATAGTGTTATTCTAAACATCAACATATTGTGTAATATTGTTATTCTAAACATCAAAATATTGTGTAATATTGTTATTCTAAACATCAAAATGCTGTGTAATATTGTTATACTAAACAACAAAA
The DNA here is from genome assembly GCA_020796225.1 of Arion vulgaris. Lineage (NCBI taxonomy): Eukaryota > Metazoa > Mollusca > Gastropoda > Stylommatophora > Arionidae > Arion > Arion vulgaris. Next base: position 8,509,965 of record CM036764.1, on the reverse strand, counting down.
TACTGTGTAATATTGTTATTCTAAACAACAAAATACATATCACTACCACTGGCAACGCTACAAATATTTTATAATTATGACTTTAATCTTCGTCTCTCTTTAAATGGAACATATTACTGACCACAATGAAATGTGTCCCTTCCAATTCTCTTTATCAGAGATGCTGAATTAGTTCAATTACCAAAAATAGTACAACTAAGAATTGACTTCATTGCATCTTGTTTCATCATATGGCTCATCGTTTTCGTAGATATGACATGTCATATGCCAAGAACAATGCATAAAGCACAAACTCTGCAGCTGTGGCAAAATTTAGGAATATCATACAAATATTTCACTAGTGTCTCGGTCCGCATTCGAACCCACAACCTATAAGACGACAGGCAAAATGTATCCTCTTCACCATTGAGATTCCCCAAATTTAATTTTCATTTGTTAAGCTTCAATTACGTTGTTCCATTATTGAATTACACGTAGTTCATGAACTATTAGTATATGATTTTGTTTGATTTTTTAAATGTAAGGTAGAGTAATTATTTGATGAGAACTGTGTAAACATAAACCCCTTTGTACTGAGCTGATCATCTTCCTTAGCAATTGAACGGCCTTTTTGATCGTTGATAACCGTGGGGCTCTGAGTTTTCATGTACCAGTTTTTTCGTTTTTCTTATATAATGTATCGCTCTCTCGTGATCACAGCCCAGACCAATGTACCAGACCTCCCCCTTTAAATTTTATTCATGTGGCATATAATGCATGCAGCCTTAGCACTGGTGTGTTTGACGTCACATCTTCAGCACCATTTGGAGCTCTGGTGCTTATCCTTCGGCGATGTGTCCGTTTCAGCCAGCGTTTACTCGGTTCGCTCTCCGTTCTGTAGCCATCTAGTATTTTTTACGGTGTGGGGTATCTAGCCCTTCGACCAACCTCCACAGTCACCTCTTACGACATGCACGACAGGTAACAGTGGTTATATTCTTTACACTCCAATTTCGGCCCCGTTAAACACTCGGGTGATACAATGTATCTAAATATCCGTTATCTGCTGCCTCTTTAGCTTCCTCTTAAAGTTTCTACAGATGTACAAAAAAAACAGATTGTTGGAAAAAGACACACCTAATGGACATGCGTCAGCTCATTAATCGATCTTCTACTTCTTTTGTCGCCACACTGCTACTGGGTTGTTGCCCAGTGTCGTGGTTTTCTGGTTTTGTCTTGCGCTTTTCTAGTGGCTTGGGTGATTGTTATTTTTGTTCTTTCACAGGATTCTGCTATGCCATCTAACCATCTTGTTCGTGGTCTTCCCCTTGCCTTCTTTCCAGATGTTTTGTTGTAGAAGACGCTGTATACTGTGGGGTATGGATGTTATCTTATTAAGTGTCCAAACCACTTCATTCTATGTTTCTCAATGTAATTCAAGTAAGGTTCTGTGCCAACTTTCTTTTTTATGATGATGTTGGTGACTGTATTTTCTGGTGTTGTTGGTAACGTTTGGCAGGAAACGCATTTCACATGTAGTTATTTTTTTTTTACTCTGGTTTTCTCATTGTCCATTTTGGCTCTGGTAACACAAAGTAGGTATACACATGATGTTGATCATCTGTTGCTTAGCTGCCGGTGAAATGTTTGGGGGCTTTAACAAAGGGGCTAGTTGGTAGGTTACATCATTTGCTTTTTGCACTATAGCCTCTATCTCTCTATCTAGTCTTCCGTTTTCTGTGAATATGATTCATAAGTATTTGAATTTTTTCATATGGTGTATTTTAGTACCATTGACATGGATGTCTAGTTTATTATATTTTCTTCCCATATTCTTTATTAATGTTTTAGTGTTGTTGATTTTCATGTCATGATTTATACAATTTTTGTTCAAGGTGCCAATACGGTGTTGTAGATCATATGAACCGTTTAACTGTAATATTTATTATATATATATATATATATATATATATGGGGACTTGGTAGAAGTTATATCTTTGGATGGTAGGTTGATTGCGTGGAACGCAAGTTAAATCTTTGACAACTGTGTTCGGTAGACGCTTTATATGGTCAGTAAAAATATACAAATAGACGTATACAAACATATATTGTATATACGTTTTAGTTTCAGTGATAAGTACATCTATTACTTGAACCGAGCATTACTAAAGCAAAAACAATTCCTCTAATTTAAATTTCCATATTAATCAAAGTATGTCATTTTTGCATACATAAAATCCATAATGTCCACCAGCTGGTAGGTCTCCGAGGTAAATGTACTATTAAATAACGAGAATCACAAGTACTAGAATGTTGCTAAATAGTATTGTACGTTACAGAGTACAGTAGTGGATTCCGTGGAATACAAGTACGGTTATATGATCTTGACGGCTGCCTTGACTACGTGGCCATTAATAATAAAACAACAAGAGCTGATTTTTCAACACCTATTGCGACATTGACGCCAATAAGTTATGTGATCATCAAAGGGTCAACCAAAGTCGATATTATTGATCGACAATTGGCAATTTGTGAATCAAAAATATATGGTGGTGAGTAAATTTGTTGATTTGTTTAAAATAAAGAACACCCTCCGCTATATTAATAGTGTGGTTAACAAGAAGAATGGTGATAATATTATCCACACAAAATATGACAAATTTGAAATGTTCTTCAGAAGACAGACCAAACAATTAGTCTTTAAAATGAATCAGTATAAATCAATCACTGCGTTCAGTAGTATGTCATTGCTTTCTGAACGGTGAGGTCTATTTTTTACGGTTCGTAGAAATCCCCGACAGCAAATGTGCTTTAATATTGTCCACCGCGGGGTTTGAACCAATTACTCTTCGGTTCTGATCACTACCACTATATCATAGACGACCACAGTATTAGGACAGTATTAAGCGTTATAATATGGAGAGTGTATGGACTGAACTGCCACTTGACAACACGGTTGACAGGATTGTATTATACTATATAGTTAAGACTCGACATTTCATTAGTTACACGTCGATTCTAAAAACACCCACTATTCAACCGTTTTTCTTTCTGACAGGCATATTGTTATATGTCACATGTACACTATACATTTATTTTTTCTCTGTAGGTATTTATTTCTTCTTGGGATTGCTCCTCTCCCTACACTTTACTATATCCACGTGATATGCATTATAGACAGCTAGAACATTCTCGAGATACCTCGAACTTACGGAATCGTGTATCTGTTTAAATTAATATTTCTCATGTCAGAATTTGAATATTTTTTTTAATTGAAATTATTTAATTGTATTTCGTTTCTTCGGATGATCCAGAAATTAATAATTATCTAAACAAATATTTGCTGTCATTCTGAACATGAAATGATATTCCAAATTGTTTTTTTTTTCAAATTTGAATAATTTATGCTACAATCCGTAGTCATAGAGACGACATAATTAAAACAAATATGTGTGTTACTTATAGTTGTAAGGAAAAAAAGTGATTTGTGACAAATGTTATTAATCAGAGAGGAAATATAGATACAGTTTAATCTGTTTTCGTTTACTTCTGTTAAATACACTATAATGAAGATGTTCCTTAGTTACAAACTTCAAGGACTGCTTTCTCGTCCAGTATACATCATATGCTTTTTCATTTCTATAATCATGGACTGTCTCACAGCATCGGAATAAGAAGAGATTTCAGAATGAGCTGTGTGTTTCTTCATCAAAAAATGTTCATCACCTCTTCTGCCACTTCTGAGGTCCACCGTTTGTATGGATGACCTTTTACTTTGTATCAACTGTATAGGAGTAACATTGTTCTATGAGGCCAACTATCGCTTGGTAATCTGCTTCTGTGAACGAAACATTCAATGTGATCTTTCTTGATGAAGTTCAGTACTGATGTTGAACACACTTTTTTCTTATTTCTTCAATTCTAAACCATTTTTTCTTGATACTACTAGTATTCTCAGAATATCTTCCATCTCTGACGTGTCTAGTTTTCTTCTATCGTTTCATGTCAGCATCCAGTTTGGGTCTGATAGCATATGCTGGGAGACAGCTTATGTTATACAATGCCATTTAGTGTTCATTGTGACTGTTTCATTTTAAAATTGGTTCTATTTGTCATTGATTTTCTTATTGAATCAGCAGATGTACCTGTTCTTCGAACGGGGATTTATAATCCACTAAACAGTGCGAGACTAAGCATATACAAGAGACATGCATCTTCTCTTGTCACCAACATAACTTCAAAATGGGCTACTTTCCCATAATAACCATATATTTTCTTACATGATGTTGATTAAACAAAATAATAAATTGATCAATGAGAGTAGAATATTGAATAATATTAAAACAGTCAAAATAAGAAAGATTGTACATGAAACAAATCGTAAACAGCAAAAAGAGAAAGCTCCAAAAGCAACAATAATTGAAAGGATTATAAACGTTTTGAATAATGACCAGATGCTTAACATAACAATAACGAAGAAAAGAAGCCTTCGGGGAACTTCGAATAGGACAAATATTCGCGCAACATGTAACTGAAACGCTTCGGGAAATATTCAAACCCAAGGAGAGGTTAAATAACATGGATGCCCTTATTTGGTGTTTTACTTTTCATGACCTTTTCGCTAAGTTAGTATTTAAGTATAAAAAGAACCAATAGTCCAGTTTTATAATGTGTACATCTTACAATCTATGCAAACTGCACTCTTGCCAAATTTCAAGTCCGTAAGATGCCCATATATCTTCCATGAAAGTCAACAGACACATACACATGTAAATTACAACTTTATCTGATAAATATATACATAAGTTAATATATAAGCCCCGAAGGCTTATATACATATAAATACATATAAGACTTCGGGGATGCTGGTGGAGATGTTTTCATCCGCACGAGTTCTGATGGCTCACTCTTTAACTTGGCTCGCTTAAAAGCCAAAATAAAAAATAACATAAACTCTTCTCAAGGAACTCCTTTTCGCTGGCGATGCTGTTTTAGTTGCACACAGTGAGGTTATACTGCAGTCACTAATATATAATTTGGTTAGGGCATGCGACCTGTTTCTCTGACTATAAGTGTCAACAAAACAGTGGTTTTATGTCAGTGAAATAACATATCAACAAATATCACTTTAAATGGTAAACATCTAACACCAGTTCAAAAATCCATCTTGGGACAATAGTTACTGCCAGCTTTACTCTTGATGAAGAAATCAACTCTCGGATAGTGAGTGTGGCTACTACATTCCGCAAACTATTCAAGCGAGCGTGGGACAATACACAACTAACATTGCAGACTAAGATTCAAATATATCGAGACTGTGTAATTAGGTCTTTACATATGGCCAGAAACATGCACAACCTACACAAGGCACAAAAGTGAACTGAAAAGCTAAAATGTAAATAAATAAATAACTGGATTAATTGTAATCAAGTTTTATGGATTTTGAAAACATCATGTAGATGAGACTTACGGGTCTCTCTCGTTCATGCATTTGTATATTTTTCATTTGTTTTTATAACTCAAAATACAACATTATTTTACTAAACAAAAATATAGTATTTACATTGATAACTCTTTATTTAATATATTGTGCATATGCTAGTTCTACAACTTATAATACCAAACGTATACATGTTGCTCATACTGAACTAAAGACATACTATGAAGAATCAATCCACCACATAAAAATATGTTTCTCCCTCTCGCGATCACCTCTTAGACTGATGTACCAGACTTCCACATACATTGTTGTTTTTAGGGACCCTCTGTACAGCTTCTCGACTAGCTCGGTATTTTCCGGCCAGGTTTCTTTTCAGGCCTGCTAGCAGTGGGCAGTCTTGCAGTAGGTGCTCTGCCTACTTCTCTTCTGATCACTTCTCCCTATATCGCCATCCAATGGTTTTTTAGCCTTCTCGTAGCTGATTTTGTAATCAGTCTGCGGCAGTCACCGACCTGCCTTTGCTAGTTTGTCTGCCTCTTCGTTTCCGCTTATATTGCAGTGTGATGGGATCCACTGTATGACCACGCGTTTGAATTATTTTTATTCACAGAGGATCGTTTAGCTCGTTTAGCTATGTACCGGTTAAGCTTGTTGTACTGTAATGGCCGACAGGAGTCCGTGAATACAGTACTTTGTTATGTGAATCGCGTCTTCTCCTAGGTTCATGTCAGCGGCTATTCTTAGTGCCTCGATCTCTGCATAGTAGTTGTTTGAGTACTTTCCTGTGGCTATCGACTTCGTGACCTTCACTTTCTGTGAGTGCTTAAGCACTATTCCTCCTCGTCCATTGCTAATCTCGTTCTTTGCCGATCCGTCGGTGTACACGTGTCCACTCTCTTTCATGGTACTCTGTCGCTATGCATTTTTCTGTAATCGCTCTCCTTTCGCAGTTTCTTGCTGCCTTTTTTTATGCCGGTATTGATTCTCTTAGCTTTGGCATCGTTGTCTCCCACGGTCGGTTCTTGTCGGTTGCCGGTATAAGTCTTGCTTTACAGTTTGCTAGGACCGGGTCGTCTTGGATCAGTATATTAGGCACTTTTCGCAAAGCTGGATCTCTTTAACCTGCCCCTTCTCAATCTGTTCATTCTGTCATTGATGAAGTGGGAGTTAAATCTCTTTAATTAATCGGCCAGTTATGTACCATTTCTGTCAGTGTGGTCTTTCATGGTTTGAAAGCCTTTGATTGTTTCCAGCGCCATGATGGGCGCGGACTTCATGACCCATGTGATAATGCGCGCTGCACGACTATGGGTGATGCTCACTTTGGTGAATTGCGTTTTGGATGCACTACCCCAAGTTGCAATGCCGTATTCCGGGACTGGTCGAACTCTTCCAGAGTAGAGCCTATTGAGCATTTTGTTGCTGTTTGCTCCTCACATGGAGCCTGCGAGTGTTCTCATCATACCAATCCTATGCCTTGCTTTTACTGTAGCTCTGTCTTTCTGGAATCGCCATGTGAGCCTTCGGTCCAGAGTGACTCATAGGAGTGTTGAAATTTTGTCTTCCGGAAATTCGTGACCGTTTATTCTAGCGTGGCCCTCATGCTTGGTTTTTCCTGAACTTAAACCATTGCTGTTCTGTTTTCTAGGTACTGATATAGCCATTTATAAATTCGTCCATTTATTCCGGGGCTCAGGAGTTTCAGTTTTAGGCCTGCTTTCCCGACATCGTCAAACGTTTTAACCATGTCTAACGAAATTGCCAACGTGTGTTTTTTTCTCTTGGAAACTATCCTTGATTTCCGGGGCGATATAGGTTACCTGATCTTAGGTATATCGGTACCTCACAAAGCCCCCATGTTGCGACACGAGCAGACTTGCTCTCCTAGTGCTTTGATAACCTTCTGTTCACCATGCGTTTCATGACCTTTCCCATACAGCTTAGGAGACTTACGGGTCTCTCTCTCTCGCGATTCCGGCCTAGACTGATGAACCAACTTTTATCATGAATGTTCCCTCTGCTTTTAGTGACTCGTCCCCCATACAGCTTTCCGTGGAGCTCAGTGTTATTGGGCCAAGTTGCATTTATCAGGGCTGCCAACCACTGGCAGTCTTGCAGTATGTGTTCTGCTGTCATTTCCGCATTTTCACAGTGGCACAGGCTATTTGTGCCAATTTTAAACTTGTTAAACATGTGGGCTCGGAGTCTGTTGTGGCCAGTACAGAACGGAATATGGTAACTTGTTCACTCCGGGACAGACCATTGTACCCATCAATGCTGTTTTGTTCCGGGTGGTCTTTTGACCATTATTTATTGTACTGCCAGCATATTGTTTTCCTGGCCTCCTCATAGCTGATCTCGTGATCAGTCTGCAGTAGTCGCCCGTCTGCTTTACCAAGCATGCCCCCTCCAGATTAGTCTAAATTACCATGTATGGAGGGTGTGCATGCCTTGGTGATCCTTCAGGCTATGTCGGCGGGAGTCGAACTCCTGGCAGGTTTAACCCAGCCGAACAGACTGAAGGTGAAAGGCCAGACCAAAAGGCGGAGCAGGATGGGGCCTCATAAGGTGACAGCGCAGAACCCACCGGCGAGTGGTAAATGCTCTGGCTGCAACCAGCCCATCCCCCAACTATGGGTTAAATGGGTTAAAGGGCATATTTTTTCTTGTCTTATCTCCAACTTCTTTTACAACTTTCCTATCCCTTGAGTTAGACCACATTCTTCTCTAGCAATAAGTCAGAAGCAACCAGCCAAGAGGCACACTATAACAATACGGTTGCCACGTACGAACGCTTATGAATATGTCTATGTGTTTGAAAAGATATGGTGCTCGTCCTGTGACGGACACTCGTGCAGGTTCAGTGCCGGGTCCTCTACCTCGAAAGGGCCAAACCCCAGCTACTGGATGTCCTTCTCATTTGCCCTGTGAAGCCAGGAGGCATGAGAATAGAGCAACTGGTCAATTTCTTAAAAAAATAATGCAGTGGAATGCTGAGCGTGTGAACAGCAAAACATATATCTACAGCAAAAAAGTAGAACTTGAAAACATCCTAAATGAAGAAAAAGATAATGTATGATGTTTGCAAGAGACCCACCTGAATGAATATGTAGACTTCAAAGTGCTTCCAGTGCTACCGATCAGACCGAAAAAGTAGAAGAAAGGGTGGAGTACTGACACTTGTGAGAAACAACATCACCACATGTCAGTTTGAGAAGTACATGGAGGGCGCAGCATATCAGATGCTGCATCTTAGGACGACGGCAAGTACACAGTTTCACTTACTCAACTACTATTGTCCAAGTGACCGCCCACTGGCACTGGTCTCAATCCCAACAAAGGAAAGACCATAGTGTGCAGTAACTTCAATAGTCACTCACAGAGCTAGGGGTATGATCACATGGACAGTAGGAAGAGAACTTGAAAACAGGCAGGATGGCAACAAACTAATCCTTGTCAATCAACCCAAAGATCAGCCAACCTTCTACTCCAGATCATGGCACACCACCTCTACACCAGACATGGCATTCCACTCTTCAGACCTGGAGTGGAACATTACACGTGTTGTTGGGAAACAGCTAGGAGGCAGCGACCATCGGCCAGTATTTCTTACTGTTGAAAATCAACTCATCAGGGAGAGCAGCACTCTATCTAGGTGGAATTACAAGAAGGCAGATTGGACAATGTATAATAATCGCACCAGTATACTGAGACTAGGTCTATCTACTGAAAAGGACATCAACAAAGTAGTTGATGATTTCAGCCGATGCATAAAGCAGGATGCCTATGACACAATTCCTAGAGAGGTCGAAGCACTACATGTCTTACTGGAGCAGTGAATTGGAACTACTGCACAATAATGTAGAAATGTCACGAAAGCAGGCAGAGACCACTCCATGCCAAGAACACCACAACATATATCAGCATGACGGGCTATATTCCAAAGGATGACTGCAGGCCGGCGGAGGAACTGGAAGGAAAAAACAAAATCCTTAAGCATTGAAAGTGATACCAGGAAACTGTGGAAGCTGATAAAACAGCTTAATGATGAAGGTACAGGAGGAATCAAAGATTGCATTGAACAAAAATGGAAGCATCCTCACAGGAAAACAGGCAGCTGATCATGTTGCAGATTTTTTTGCTAAAGACAGTAATATTGAAATTATCACAACGACACAGCGATAAATTCGTGAGAAAAAGCAAAATGTAGAGCAAGATGAAACCATACCTGAAGTTATGAAGACCCCAATCAGATTTAAAGAACTGAAAGTGGTGATATCCAAATTAACATTGAGAAAATCACCAGGAGCTGATGGAGTGTCCAATGAAATTATTAAGAACTTGGGAACTGCAGAAAAATCAAAGCTTCTGCAGATTTACAATAATTGTTGGATCTTGGGTCAAATTCCACAGACCTGGAGAGAAGCAATCATGATACCTCTCTTGAAACCTGGAAAAGATAGTTTTTCTGCCTCCAGCTACCGACCGATCAGTCTTACAAGTTGTCTTTGCAAAACAATGGAACGTATAATCAATCTCCGACTGCAGTGGTATCTTGAAAGTGAAAACATGCTTGTGTCACAGCAGGCAGGTTTCAGGCAGTGCTACTCTACTAAAGACCAAGCAACGTACCTTTCTCAGGAGATTGAGGATGCGTTCCAAGATAAGAAACTGGTACTAGCGACATGGATAGACCTAAGGAAAGCCTTCGACAAGTTTTGGAAAGAAGGACTGCTGAAGAAACTGAGAAATTGTAGAATAAAGGGTATGATCTACAAATGGATAAAAGCATACTTACATAACAGAAAAGCCAGAGTGCATCTAGATGGTCTCAAGAGTAAAAACGGTATACTGCGCCATGGCGTCCCTAAAGGAGGAGTACTGTCCTCCACACTATTCTAGATTTTCATCAACGACCTTGTTGCTGAGTTACCACAGGGAGTAAAAGTTGCAATACACGTTGCTGATCTGGTAAAAGGGTGCACAAATGAGTTTGCAACATTGACCACCAAAATGATACAAAGAGATGTAGATGTATTAACCTCATAGACAAATATATGGTGTGTCAGCATCAACACAGATAAGTGCAGCACTACACTCTTTACTCTCTCTCCCAAACAAAACGCTGGCACCATTAAAATAAATAGAGTACTGCTAAGAAGACGAGCAACCTACCTATGTCAGGTTACATTCGATGATAGACTGACGTGGAAGCAGCACATCAACAAAGCAGCAGCAAAGTTCAGGAGGAAGTTAGCCATCCTGGAAAATTAAATGGAACCACATGGGGCGCCAGTCAAAAATACTTTAAAATATTTATCAGCAGGGCATACGCTCCTGTAATATGCGTCAGCTGCATGGTGTCAAGCATCAAATACCACATTAGGAGAATTGGATAAGATGCAAGACCAGGCGCTTCGTATCATCACAGGAGCAATGAAATCAACACCAATAGTGGAGATGGAAAGTATGGGGGAGGAATACAAGCACTGAGAGAACACAGAGACACCAAAGTGATAACGCAGACATAAAGGTTTATGAGTATGCCAAGACACCCAGTGGAAAACAGATTTCAAAATCTATCAAATGGGGCGGCTCAAAAGAAGCAGCTTTATTTATCAGGCCAAAATACTGAATAGGCAAACTTCAGACCTACCAAAAGTTGGCATTCCCTTAAAGTTTGTGCCAGAGCAAACATCTTGGAGAGAGGAGACTGAACCAGAAGTATGTATCCGGACAGAAGTTGAATACAGGAATACTCGACAAGGATGAGCAGAACAGCATACGACGGGAGACAGTCACTCTCAGTTTACTTGATGAAGAATACCCACATGATCTCTGGGTCCGGGTATACACTGATGGATCAGCAGAAAATGCAGTGAAGAATGGAGGAGCAGGAGTGTACCTATAATACCCAAACAACGCTAGAGATGTGATTAAAGTACCAACGTGGAAATTATGTCACAACTATGATGCAGAAATGCAGGCAATCAAGGTGGTAACTGAAAAAATGTTGAATACCAGACCCGATCCTGAACCTGTTGTATTTTTGACCTATGCAAAATAAGCACTCCAAGCACTCAAGTCCAGAAAATTGCCAGATCTACAGACCCTACTGTCTAAATTGTCCAAGCAGCGCAGGGTTGTCTTGCAGTGGATACCCTCTCACTGTAGAATACTAGGAATGAAACAGCAGACCGATTGGCAAAGCAAGGTGCTGCATTAGAGCAGCCGGATGTGCCAATTACCTATCACCAAAAGAAAAGGGTGATTAAATCAATGAGAAAGTCATACATACCAACACAAGACGATTATTATAATATGAGCAGATTGGAACAAGTTGTCATTCTGCGCCTTATAACATTACTCAATCGACTCCGCAGCCATATGTATACAAAATTCAAGATTGACACTTCAGCCATGTGTACATGTGGACAGGCACACCAGACTGCAGAGCACATACTTCAAGACTGCCCAGAATATGATACACTGAGGCAAACTCACTGGCCTAACGAAACAACATTTGACAGAAATTACACGGAACTCTGAGTAAGCGATAAAAGACAGTGAAGTTCATACAAGAGACAATATTAAATATATAGACACATTTCAAACGAACGAAAGAAAAGAAGGAGGCTAGCCTGTCGGCTACCTCGTTGCCGTATATTTTGCAGTGTGATGGTATCCTCTGTATGACCGTTCGTTTGAGTGTTTTTACTAGTACACCGAGGAACGCTTTCAGTTCAGTGTGGTCAGTTTTGGCTACGCTTTGTAGAGCAGTGATGACCGATAGAGCATCGGTGAATACCACGACTTTGTTGTGCGAGGCGCTTCTTTTCTCTAGAATCATTTGGGCTACTGTTGCCGGTAGTTGTTTGAGAACTTGCCTGTGGCAATCGATTTTGTGACCTTCTCTTTTTTGGGAAATGTAAGCACTATACCTCCACCGCCATCTCTGATTGCGTCCACTGCCGATCCATCGGTATACACGTTCGTCCAATCACTTTCTGGGTACTCAGGCACTATGAATTTTGTGGTAACCACCCTTCTTTCACAGTCTGTTTGCTTACCTTTCTTAAATATACCTGGGATTGAATCCCTTAATTCAGGGGTATTTATCTTTCACGGCGGGCTCTTATCAGTTTCCTGTATCAATTTCGTTTTGCACTTTGCCAAGTCCGGGCTGCCTTGGGTCATTGCTTTGGCGATTTTTGCGACGCTGGTTCTCTGTATCCTGCCTATTCCTAGTCCGTTCATACTGGCATACATTGTTTCTTTCCATTTGCTTGGTACTATGTCTGTCCTCCACGATATGTTTTGGATTGTCAATAGAAATGTCTTTGCAATGTCTATTTCCCAAGTTTGTAAGCATCTCATTTGTGATCCCATCTTTTCCCGACGATTTCCTAAGTTTTAGTTCCCTTAATGTCTCTTCCAGTTCATTTCTGGTGAATGTGTCCGTTTAGTGACTGTCGATTTTTGCGGGCTCGCCTTGGATGACTCTCACTTTTCTCTTGATTCCTTCTATTATTTCTTGTGGGATGTTGATTCTGCTTATGTTGGCATATCTTTCTATTAAGACGTTCACTGCCTCTCTCCCCGAGCTCATCTGGTTATTGTGCTCCAAATCTATTGGGGACCGGCTTTGTGTTTTCATCAGTCAGGGCTTTCGCAAGTTTCCACAGTTTGTGGCCGGCCCTATTAAGGTTCAGGGATTCGGTCATTTCTGCCCAACTCTGTCTTGTCGATCTTTTGTCATCTCGTTTATATTTTGCCACTGCGGCATTGTAAGCAGTGTTGAATGTTATCGTTTGGGTCTTTTCGGTCTCTTTCCTTGCCTGCTCAATGTCGTCCCCAGTCTTTTTTATCTCGGCTGTCCAGTATGGATTGTAATCCTTCCGTGCGCCTCTGGGGAATGGTTTCCCGTGCCGATTTCAGGATTGTTGCCGAGAGTTCTTTTGCTAGGGATCTAAAGTGTTCTTTATCAAGGGTGTTAATTTGTCCGACATTTATGTCTGATTGTTCTGAAAACATTTTCCATTTCACTTTCTTATAGATTTACCACGGCAACCACATTTTCGTCTAGGCTACAAAGGGAGATCCACTGCAATTTAACGGCATATGGTCACTATCTCCGTTACCTAGTGACCGTTCAGTCGGACTTTGGTACGAGCCCCCTCTCTTGCTAACACCAGGTCATGGTTGTGTCGTATACCACCTTCTCGAGTAGAAGGTTGGTGGGTCGTCTGGGGCATTGATAAGGAATACGTTGTTTTCTATCTCTCAGTCCTCGATTTTTACGCCTTTGATGTTCGTTTCGAGGTAGCCAACTCTCGAGTGGTTGTTAAAATCGCCTACTACCATGGATGCTGTCTTTGGGATAAATATCGTCTCAACTGATAGCGAGATATCGCTTGGCAGTATAGGTTGTACAGAAGAATATGTACTTCTTCAATGTGATGATGATTCCTTGATCTCTGCGCCCGGCGCCTCATGCTATCACGTCGACTTGCTTCGCTCTGATGCGATTTCGCACCAGCGTGAGAACTCGTCCGTTGTTCCTCTCACTATCCAATCTGAAGGTTTGATAACCTCTGATCCAGAACCTGTGTTGAGCATTTAGGTGTGTATCTTGAATGCACCCTACGCCATCTCGTCTTCTGCTAGTCTCAGCGCAAGTGCTTGCTTCGTGTGTAGAGGCCTTCGACATTCCATTGCACAATGTTTAGTGTCTTTGTTAGTTTCGAGCCGTATTTCACCATGGCCGCGGTCGCTGGTTTGAAGCTCGGGGACGGGACCGTCAGTAGACAAAGGTGGGCCCTTTCGATGCATGGGGCCCGGTGTTTGTCCTGTTCGACGGATTCCAAGCGTAGCACACCATATCGAAATTCTAAATTATGTGTATTTATGTGGAAATCTAATTCATGCAGCCTTAGCATGGGTGTGCTTCGCCAAATCCTTAGCGCATTTGGAGCTCTGATGCTTATCCTTCGGCGATGTGTCCGGCTTTAGATAGCGTTTACTTGGTTCGCTCTCCGTCGGCAGTTGGCTGTCCCCAGCCGACCTCAGCGGCAGGTTGATCTTTATTTTTAGGATAGTGCCCTTAGACAACCTTCCTCCGGCTTGTTGAGCGTCGTCTGCCCAGGTTACTAGTATTTTATAGTGGTACTACTTTGTTTGCCTACCGTCCAGTTTTTGTACGGTGTGCTTTGCTGTAACTTGATTGTCCAATTGAACTACAAGGCCATGCGAAGTAGTTCCCTTCGAAGGAATCGGGTTACTGTTCTCTGGATGGAGACGCCATCTTCGAGGCTCACCACCGTTTTGTTTACTTCACTTTGCTTTCCGGTGCCCTTTCGCCCATTTATGCTTGTGCTCTCGTCTACTGACTGGGCCCGCCCTTTACTCTTCGTCACTTGTGCTCACATTGTTCTACTGAACGACACCTTACCAATTTCTATATCACTGTGCACGGTGTGTACAGTGTATCACCATTCGGTTGAAACGTTTGCCCTTTATTGCTCTGCTGGGCTTTCCAGCCTTTCTGCGCATTTAGGTGCCTCTCACACCTGCGTTTACCAAGCCTTCTCGTCGCTCCATCACCAGCACCGTGCATGTCTTTGATGCCTGATAGCCATGTCTGTCGAGGTCAACTCACCGTGCCCGTGTTTATCCACCTCGAGACTGTCGCGACACGCACTCGACCGGACGCCACCTCAGGCTCGAGTCTCGCCCAGGTGGGCAAGTCTCTTCTCTGGATGCACCTTACTCCTTTATGTTTATTTGTCACGATGCGTTACAGTGTTTTCAGAGGCGCATGCCGAGACTGTTGATTTGCATTGTTCTTATTATTCTTGCCAAACAGTTGTCAAATGTCGCGCGACCAATTGATCCGAGGTATTGGCTTCGTTCATGACGACTCGCACGCTACTATTTCTTTCGTTTCAGCAAATATTTGGGCAATTTTCATTGGACTTCGGCCAGGAGATGGGGGCATTTTGTTCAAGGTTTTGACTTGCATTACTTTCTACTTGCACTACTACCACTAACTGTAGCTCTCCCTCGATCCCTACCCGCTTAGCCAGACAGGAACCATTGTCTTTTTCCAGGGTAACCACGTGGATGTGGGGTAGTATCTTGTTAGTGTCAGCTCACTAGTCCTGGCGTGACGTTATCACTATGCGCCTTTGAGCCAAACTATGCTTTATTAGTGCCATGTAGGTCGTGACTACACAACAACATGTTGTTGGATTTAATGAAATGATTTATATACATATATATTGTTGGCTCTGTAATGTGACCATGTCTTTAATATTCAGCTGTATCCTAATTGGTTACATATTCAACATTGTACAATAATCTTATAAATATCTTAGCGAACAATAATCTTATAAACTGTCATCTCTGTTCACAATTATATAACTAGACAATACGTCCGTCATGGACATCCTACATTTACAATAAAGTCCATATCTACATCCTATTTTCAACTATATTGTCCTCTAATTATTACGTTCTAACTGGCAGTAATGGTTCACCTGTTTGTTTATCTTATTTAATTTGTATTTCCTTTTTCATGTATTTTTTCGACCTATTTTATTCTATGTTTGTTTGCTGCATGTATTTTTCTTTTCACTTTGGCTGGGATGTCTGCAATGATGTGATGCGAATATGTTAATTTATTTACTCTTTCGTATTCAAGCTCAAATGTTGTGTGTTTTGGTCTGCACGTTATATTGTACTCTTAGTTCTGCATCCATCATAGTTTGGATCGTCTAGTCTTTTAGTAAGGTAAACAGTGAAGATTAGTAACCTGCTGATGACCCATATAACACACACTAAACCCCACCTTACCACCTACCAGTAAACAGGGAAACATTCACTAGGAGATCCAAGGGGAATGATGATCTAACCTTTCTAGGGGATTGTTGTCCCATAGATCTTGTATTGTGTTGGTCTTAAATTTGGGACTTGGATAGGCGAATATGAAAACAAAACTTGCAGAAACATAATGTGCAGGTCCACATGTCTGTAAGCAACCCATTAGTATAATGAACTCACGCTCTAAGTCTCATTTAAATATAGACCACAAATAATGCGTTAAGATGTTGTTCATGAGGAGCGAAGAAAAAGTGTGTTATTCTCTTCATCAGTATAAATTATGTTCTATTATTTAACTACTTGTATCGTTACTTATTTGTATCACGTATGCTTTTGATCATGTTGGCTTATAAATAAGATCAGGCCCCAGGAAATGAAATATTTTGGTCATTTTAACCTGTGGTTTTAAGAGAACGGAAATATAAGACATGTTTTCTGGAGTACGAGATATGGGGTTATCACAACGAAGTGGCACAAGACATCAAGAAATCTTGAATGTGACACTGAAAGAGACTGAGAACTTGCTAAAGATATAGTTTTTTTGGGGACTGTGATGAAAGCGACGTTCCACAAGGGATATGCTACTACTTGAATACGTTTTACCTCTACTCAAATAATTCATGTGATTATCTACTACTTGAATACGTTTTACCTCTACTCAAATAATTCATGTGATTATCTACTACTTGAATACGTTTTACTTCTACTCAAATAATTCATGTGATTATCTACTACTAATTAATGTTTTGCATTTCTACCAGACACTATGTGCCCGGATAACACATATGGACTTTTTTGTGAAGGGAACTGTACCTGTGGCCCAACTGAAGCATGCAATTATGTGACTGGTGTTTGTGCTCCAGGGTGTCCTGTTGGATTTTATGGATTCAACTGCGCATTTCGTTGCAGCCAGCATTGTGTATCTGATAGGTGTAACGTATTTTCTGGATCATGTTCTCCGTGTAAATACGGCTACGTTGGAGATAAATGTGATAAAGGTAAGCACGTATCTGTAAAGGTGTGTGTCAAATAATTATCATGATCCTAACGTACGAGGGCAAGTCAATAAGTAAGCCACAAAGTTCTGTGGGATGGTAGGTAAATGGAGTTGGTGTTTTCTAAAGGTGCCATTAGGTGACAGCAACATCGAACTTTATATTCCCGTTCGCCAGGTGGCGCTAGGTGTCTCATGCGCATGCGCAGAGCATAAATAAAATGGTGACTGTACTTACATAGGGTACAACCAAAGAGTAACGTGCTGTTGTGCGTTTTTTGTGGGCAAAATGACTGTCTGCAAAGGACATTCATAAGGAAATGCTTCCTGTTTATATTGACAAATGTTTGTCCCGTAAAGCGGTGCATAGCGGGATAGATAACTTTTCTCAAGGACGCTCTAAATTGTTGATGAAATCCGATCTGGTTGTCCTGTTGAGATTGCAGCAGAAGCATCCGTGCAGCGTGTGGAGAAGATTAGAGGTGACAGGCGAGTAGCGATAGACTCTAGAGCATCTGCAATCGGGTGCTCATATGGATCAGCATACAGCATAATGCATGATCGATTGAAATTTAAGAAAGTGGGCTTATTGTGGTTACCCAGACAATTGAAGGGAGAACACAAAATTAACCGATTTGGACTGTCCTTGCATCATCTCTGTCGATACGAAGGTGAAGGAGAAGACATGCTGAACAGGATTGCTACTGGGGACGAATCATCGCTGCATCACTACTAGCCCGAATCAAAGCTAGCTTCAATGCAGTGGGAAACATCCTTCTTTGCCTTGTGTCCAAAAATTCAGGATACGCCATCAGCATGGAGGAGTTGAACCCGCACTTACAGAGGACTAGTCACCCGTAGTCCAACGCGCTACGAACACGCTAGGCACGTGGGCAATAATTTTAATTAAGGCTGCAGACGTGATTACATCTAACATAGTATATCGACGGAAAATGAAAAATGTGGATCTAACACCGTTTTGGATTATTTAGCTCACAGTATAACATTGGGTTTGTTTTATTGATTGTATATTGAATTATCACTCACAATAGATATGGTTTTTGACATTGCAACATATAAGTAAGGTGTGGTAGCTATTGTTTTTGTGTGTATTCCAACTTTCACGTTTGAGTTTTACTGAACTAATAACTACAAATAACTGCATCCATATCTATATACTTTTATAAAGAATTGAAATGTAAATGTGTATGCGTCTGTTGACTTTAATACAAGATATATAGACATCCTACGTACTTGAAATTTAGCAAGATGGTAGCTTTCAGTTTTGGGAAGATGTAACAATTAAACAACTGGACTATCAGTTCGTCTCAGCTGTGTTTCTGATGTCCTTTTCTTCTGACGGGTCTATGTTGTGAAGTCTCGGACAGATGGTATTTATGTTCCGTGTGCCATATCAAAGAGATTTACTTGTTATTGTCCTAGGTAACTGTTTCCATGGTGTGTCGGAGCTGAAATCAAGGATAAAGTGTTCTCTTCATTTGTGCCTAGAATGTTGTAATACTGTAAAATCAACTAAATGTGTATACAAGAACAACTACAAAAGGAGTGAACAGTTTGACAGAAGACATACATCATCACATCAAACAATATTTCCTGATACCCCTGATATCAAAGATGGACTTGCATTCGAGAAATACTATTAGCAGATTATAGACGAGATAACTCTACCGTCATCGGCGTAGAAGCTTCAACATTTCTTCGTTGCGATCCCGACCCAGACTGATGAACCAATTTTGTTCATGAAATTTACGGTGTTATTAAGGCGGGAGACCCGCCCAGAACATGAGGTATCCGCTTTAAAAATTCAAGAAAAAAACTAACAAACATGTTGTCATAGGATTTGGCCACAAGTTGTATAAGATAATGTTCTTGGTGATAAACACAGTTTAGTTTGCACATTTAAATTATTGATTTAAAAAAAAATATTATCATGAAGTTATGAAAATAATTTAAGCAAAACCCCCTTGCATCGTGTGGTGGATTTCACTAACATAAGAAGTGCTAAGAATACCAAACCAGCATATGATGTTCATAACACCTATAATTATAGCGTGAACCTCTAAAAAATGTATAACATGATCGGTTTTGTAAATATGACTTGCAATATGACCCTTCTAAATAGGAACATTTTTTAAATTAGAACAGCAATATCTCTGTTTATATACCACTTAGAAAAAAAGGTGGAGGTTCACGCTATAAAGGATAGTATTGGCTATATGTATTTCAAATTTGATCACTCTAGCTTTAAAATTGTAGCAAATATCACCGACACGATGAGTCACACGTCTGATTTTCGTGAAATATTTTTGTTGAAAAATCGTTAAATCCCTACCTGATGAGAGCTCAGATACCCAGGACGATATGGCTGATCCTCTTTTTCTGTCTGTTCTTCATTCACGACAAGGCGCCTTCGTCTCCTAGCTCTTCGTGCTTTAAAAGAAGCAACTTTCATCTGTATTTGGGATTTTTTAATGCGGAGAATGTCTTTTTCAGCACAAAATGTATTCATAAAATGTCCAGGTTGAATATCCCATTCCTGAAGAATATTTTTCAGACTGTTGGCTCCATCATTAAAAATGCACACAGCAATTGCAACAGATGTATGAACAGTAGAGAGTCCTTGATATCTTATTTTGGGACAGTATTTCCATACAAGACTGTTCAGTGACTCATTACAATTATGTGTGTATCCTTGCAGACATTTCCTCAGTAACTTTGTCTTGGTGAGGTCTTTGAAGATCGGTTTAACAGCCTCCATGACGGATACTGGGAGGTTTCCCTTGTGTACATAGTGGTTCACTGTGCCATCTCTAACAGCTTGTTTGTATGGGCACCAGTCAATGCTGCAAAAGTTATGGACAGGTTTTTCATCAGTTGATGTTTTATGAAAAAACACTGCCCAAACCTCTGCTCGCATTTTGCGAAGGTTGTTTTTATTCGCTCTGATGGCATTCCCATAGTAGATCTGCAGCGTATCAATGATATCAGTTAGTCTGCCCTTACCACCTAGTTTTACCATCAGATAATAACTTCCAATTTAGAAAATTTCTTAAGATTCTAGTCATCCAGGTACCATCACACGATACATCGATGTCGAGGAACATGTTGTCGCCCCCTTCTGCGCTTTCAAACTCTTGAACAGAAGCATTTCTCATACTAATAATTTGTGCTCTAGTAGCAGCATTCTCCAATCATTTCAGTATAATATCTTTGCTACTGTGTCCTACTGGGGGTGGTAAATCCATTACGCCACAGAAAGTTGCATGTCGGTGTGACTACAGCCAATACAGCGCATTGCAAAAGCTGCTTGTCTATTGATAATATTTATCTTTGCATTTCCTACTGAGAGCTGACTACTTGAAGGGAAAGGTTTATGTTCATTGCAGTTTATATTTTTACAATGAAATAGAAAGTCACTGCCAAGTCCTTTCTTCTTTACTTCAATTAACTCTACAGCACTTTGACAAAATGCACATACAGATTTTGAGCAATGTTCTGATTATGAAGACCTATGTCAACAACTCTGTGCCCCTCAAGCAAACCAGTACCCTTCCTAACTTCCTTATCACTGGGAGTGTGGTGATTGTTTACATCTGTATCAAACATGGCATAACATATCCACATCAGAATCATGTGTTAGGTTGCTAATGTCTAAAAGTGTCGGCCCTGATTGTGAAAAGTGTGTGGCATTTTGTTGCATTTCAATATCAAAACATTCAGTCTGCATCAATGTTGTCAAACTATGAACAATTTCTGACTCCGAAATGGACGTCGTAACATTATCGATAATTGCTAGGCACTGATTTAGTTCAGATGTATGTTGATTTCATGAAATTACGCTTCTTTAATAAGCGTTATTGAATTTTGTTGGAAGACATAACTATCACAAATATTTCAAATATAATCACGTAATTCAACAAATTAACTTTCAGTTTCAAACACAATAATCTTGGTAGGTTAATTCACATCCATGATGCTTATTCAAGGGAGATTATTCAAGTGGGTTAAAGGGACAGCTCATTGTACAAGTTTTCTTCGGAGTATTCATTATTTGGTGAATAAGTTGAAGGCTAGCTAAAGAGTATATTTTGGGACTAAAAATCAGTCATGTTTGGGAACACACCCACCTTCTTTGAACACCAATAACTTATAAACTATTAAAGATAAACACATAATTCAAAAGAATATCAAACTAGAAAGACTGATAAACATTAAAAGTAAATTTTTTTATAATTTGAGAATATCCATTTTCGATGAAATCTGGGTGTGTCTCCGCCTTAAAGGACTTCGTTCCTTCGTACAGCTTCTCGCTAAGCTCTGTGTTATGTGGCCAGGTTTCTTTTCTTATACCTGCTATCCGTTGACAATCTTGCAGAACGTGTTCTGCTGTCGTATCCGCCTTTTTGCAGGGGCACAGGCTAGTTGTGCCTATTTTAAATTTGTGAAACATATGGGCGCGGAGTTTGTTGTGGCCGGTACGGAGGCGAAGTATGGCAACTTGTTCACTACGAGACAGACCATAGTATTCGTTGGTGTTGTGGTGAGGATGATCTTTTGTCCATTTGTCTCTATAGTGCTAGCCGATGGTTGTTCTGGCTTCCTCATAACTGAACTCGAGATCAGTCTAAGGAAGTCGTCCGCCTTCTTTAGCTAGTTTGTCGGCATGATCGTTTCCCCTTATGTTGCAGTGGGATGAGATCCACTGAATTACGATGCTTTTTAGTGCGTACACTAGTTCATCGAGGGTCGCTTTGAGCTCATTCAGTTGTCTTTTCTCTATGCCTTTGAGTGCCGTGATAACCGATAGAGCATCGGTGAATATCACGACTTTGTTGCGAGAGTGACTCTTCTCTCAGGATCATTTCGGCCGCTGTTCTTATTGCCTCTGCCGTGTAGTTATTTGAGTATTTGCCTGAGGCAATAGCTTTTGTGACCGTCACGTTCTTTGATAGTTTAAGCACTATTCCTCCTCTACCGTCGCTGATTGCGTTCCTTGCCGACCCTTAAGTCTACACATGTGTCCACTTGTTTTCCGGGTATTCGGTCGATATATATTTTTCTGTGGCAGCTCTTCTTTCGAAGCTTTCATGCTGCCCTTTGTTTATTATACATGGGATTGATTCCCTTAGTTCCTGCATTTTTTTCCAGCGGCCACTTATCAGTTGCCGGGATTGAGTTTGCAGTTTGTTAGGACTGGATTGTATGCAGTCAGTGCTTTGGCATTTTTGCAAGCTGGTCCTCTCTAACCTGCCCCTTCCGAATCGGTTCAGTCTTTAGTACACATGTTGGGAATCGAGCCTTTAAATTTTTCCCCAAACACCAAGACTGTTCTGTCCCTTCGATCTGCCATTGGTTGGATGCCTGTGATTGTTTCCATTGTCCTGATGGGCGAGGACTTCATGGCTGCTGTGATAATGCGCATTGCACTGTTCTGGCAATTGCTCACTGTAGCAAATTGTTTATTGGATACACTACTTCACGCTGCAATGCCGTACTCCTGGACCGGTCGCACTCTTCCAGAGTGGAGTGTTTTGAGGACTGGTGTTTGCTCCCAACGTGGAGCATGCACGTTTGTGCATCATCGTGAGCCTGTGTCTCGTTTTTGCCGTAGCATTTTAATATGATTGCACCAAGTCAATTTTCGGTCGAGTGTAACACGGAGGTACGTTGGAGTCTTGCTTTCTGAAAGATCATGCCCATTGACTTTAAGTTTAATTTTGTGGTCCTAGTTGTTCTGGATGAACAAACTGTAAGTGGTTTTGGACTCATTTATGCTCATATTCCACGTTTTTGTCCACACTTCCAGGTTATTTAAGGCAGGAGACCCTTAGAACATGAGGTTTCCGCTTTAAAATTCACAGAAAAAAACTAACAAACATGTTGTCATAAGATTGGTGTGTTCTCCCCACGTGAAGCCTGTGAGTTTTCTCATCATCATGAGCCCGAGTCTTGCTTTTGCCGTAATATTCAGTATATATATATATATATATATTCAGTATATATATATGTAATTTGTAAAACTACAGTACTTTGTAATTACGTGCTTTTGCCGTAGCATTTTCAATATGGGGACACCAAGTCCGTTTTCAGTCGAGTGTGACTCCAAGGTATGTTGGCGTATTGCTTTCTGGAAGATCTTGCCCATTAACTTTATGGTTAATTTTTTGATTCTGGTTGTTCTGGGAGAACACAGTGTAGGTTGCGTTTGAAGAATTTATATTCATATTCCACTTTTTGACCACACTTCCAGGTTATTTAGAGTTTCCTGCAGTCGATTTGTTGCTATGGTATGACTCTTCCCTCGCCAATATTGACTGGTCGGCATACATGGCACAGTGTACTCGCTTCTGTAGACATGTGGCTATGTCAATGACAAAGATTAGAATGAGATTGTGAGAGCACTCGTTCTTTGGGACTCCTTTCTAATGTGGCCTTCATACTTGTGTACCCCTGAACTTAAACCCTTCTGTTCTCTAGGTATATATCAAGCCACTTGTACATTATTCCCTATTTTTGCTCTAGTACCCAAGTTTTTAAGCATTTCATTCGTGATTCCATCCTTTCGGGCGACTTTCGAGCTTGAGCTCCTAATGCCTCTTCCAACTCGTTACTGGTAAATGTATCCGTTAGGTGACTTTCGGCTTTTCTTTGCTCGCCTTGACGGGCTCTACCTTTTCTTTTTGTTTTATCGACATTTTCTTTTGCTATGTTTACTCTGCTGACTTGACATATTTTTACATTAGAATGTTTGCGTCTTCTCTTCCCGAGGACATCTTATTATCTTGTTCGAGGACTATTGGGGGTCGGCTGGTGTTTTCGTCACTCAGCACTTTTGCAAGCTTCCACAATTATGGCCGTCCCTATCAAGGTTCAGGGATTTGGTCTTTTCAACCCAACTCTGTCTTGCTGATCGTTTGACCCACACTTGTACCTGTGCTGCGCCTTGTAAGCAGTATTGGTCGTTACTGACTGTGCCTTTTATGTCTCACTCCTTGCCAATTCAATGTCGTTATCAAGCTTCTGAACCTCTGCTGTCCATTATGTCTTTTAATCTTTCCGTGCGCCTCTAGGAATGGTTTCCTCCGCTTTCAGGATTGTTTGTGAGAGTTCCTTGCCACGATTCGCATGTTTGTCTTTTCATGCATGTTGATGCGCTCAACATGGCATCTGCTAGTGGCCCGTACTGTTTCTAATTTGCTTTTTTGTAGTTCCACCGTGGCAACAACATTTTGGACTCAGGTACACATTTTAGGTCTAATTGTAGCTTGGTGGGCCTATGGTCACTATCTCCGAGTTGCTTTGTGACCATACGTAATGTTTTTGTGGAGAGGTCACTTGTTCCGAAGGCCAAGCTGGGGGTGCTAGTCGCATGCCACTTTCTCGAGTAGAAGGTTGGCGGGTCATCTGGGACATTGATGAGGAACAGGTTGTTCTCTATCTCCTAGTCTTCCACTTCTGCATCGCTGCTGTTTGTTTCGCTGTAGCGCCATCGTTCTGAGTGGCTGTTGAAATCGCCGACCAAAATGCATGGTGTATCATTGATACTCATTGCAACGAGTAACAGCGAGATGTCACTTGGTCAGTATAAGTTATACAGAAGAACCTGCATTTCTTCACATGTAATTAGGACGCCTATGATCTCTGCTGCACCGGCGATTTCTGTGGTTACATCCACTTGCTTTGCTGGAATGTCGTTCCGTACTAGGGTAAGGACTCCACCTTTGTGACCTTTTTGTCTAGCCTGAAGGTTTGTAACCTGACCCCAAATTTTATTTGTGCATTTAGGTAGCAACATAAATTTTGCTCTGCAAGTTTATTGCGAGTGCTTGCTTTTTGTGCTTCAACATTTCATCAACGATAGACTAGCGTCCAATAAATTATGTTAGCAAATTATAGATCAGATAACGCTCTCGTCATCATCGTAGAAGTTCAACATTTCATCAACGATAGACTAGCATCCAATAAATTATGTTAGCAAATTATAGATCAGATAACGCTCTCGTCATCGGCGTAGACGTTCAACATTTCATCAACGATAGACTTGCATCCAATAAAGTATGTTAGCAAAGTATAGATCAGATAACGCTCACGTCATCGGCGGAGACGTTCAACATTTCATCAACGATAGACTTGCATCCAATAAATTATGTTAGCAAAGTATATATTAGATAACGCTCACGTCATCGGCGTAGACGTTCAACATTTCATGAACGATAGACTAGCATCCCAAGAAATACTTAGCAAATTATAGATCAAAGAACTGTCTCGAGATCAGTGTAGAAGTTTTAACACCATTATATCTAGATTTGAACTCTCCAGATAGCTGTATTATATTTTTTTCTCTGAGGGGGAGAAGTTAGCAGAGAATTATAGGTACGTTTACCAGAAGAAAAATGTATATTGAGAAAATTGCATAAATTGGAAATGATTTTGGTTTTTAGTGTAGTTTGAAGATTAATTTGCACAATCTTATAATCTGTATCGCTGTGTGTAAAAAGTACACTTACATTTGAATTATTTCTAAAATGTTACTATAGTGCGTTTCATAGAAATTGGTCAACGATTGACCTCAAATATCTCCATATTCCTTGTATTGATTAATGATGTTTGCATGTGGTTTTATTTCCGATGTCCTAAAGATTTTTAAAAGTCAATATTGCAGGTGGTATTTTCTTGCAATTTGAATTTCTTTACTCTTTTCTAACCTATAGTTCGTTCCAAAATTCGTGATCATCTTTACCAACATATATACAATCATCTTGAAATGTTGAACTTGACAGAAATGATTGATTTTTACATTTTTATGGGTACAGTGGCGACCTTCCACAATAATTTTTTGCCCACCCAAACCTTTAGTTTTGTAAGATTTTTATTAAATGATATTAAAAAAATTTAAAGGCGATGTTAATTAGGTATACCTGTTGAAGTTTTACAGTACGATTGTCAAGTTTGTCTATAACTAAGCATGTCCGTTTTCCCAAATGCAATATTCAGTGCAAGTCAATATCGGAATCCGTGAATTAATTAGTTCACAATGTTTACTAAGACTGTCATTGGCATATGTTCGTAACATTTACTTTCATTTATGAAGTGGAAGGTATCATTTGTTCACTATGTGACCTTTATATTTATAATATGTAATAGCGATATGCCTTTGCAAACATTCGCCATCATTGTGTGTATTAATGTAAAATGTACACTTTGGTTATCATTTTGTTGTGCTTATGCAAAGGTATATAACAAAAACGTTTTTTTCATCAACTAAGCTACATACCAATTAATGAAACATAATTTCGTAACGTCGTGAGGTACACAAGACTGCATGCCAAAAATTATGGTTATCCTTCAGTTAGATTGCAAATTTTAACCTTTAGGGGATCACGAATTTTGAACGAACTATAGTAATTATTTGGTACTGAAAAAATAATTTATAAATTAAATTAACATATTTTCGGCATAGACGATATACATTCGATTTGAGGCCCAAAATAATGGATATTTTGAAATTCAACAAAAAAGACATTGTTTTATCTAGGATACTCATTTGTCAGCAAACGGAAGAATAACTAACGAAATCCAACATATTTACACCAAAGCAAATCAAATGGTAGGACAAATATCGCCATCTTTAAATGCAAAACATTCACATGAACACAAAAAGAGAATTTTCTTCAATCTTTCCCAGATTATGAAAATCAGTATCACACCTGGACACTGATATCAAATAATAGAAGAAAACTAGTAAGACAGAGATGAAGTGCCCCAGCAGAATGCTGGGAGAAAGAAAAAGACATCAGGAAAAAAGGGTACAACATCAGTATTGAGCTTCATCAAGAAACTACAAATTAAATGGTTCGCCACAAAACAAATTACCAACAGACAGTGCACCCAAAGAGTATGTCTCCATACAATGGATACAAAGCAAAAGTTCGACCATGAATAAGATGAACCCCACGATAACAAGTCGACTAAAAGAACTTTTTTATGTAGGGACAGAAAAGTCGTTCTAGAAATCTGTGAGATAAAACAGGAACGAGAAAAAAAAGAAATAAAATAAAAAAGAAAGACATTTTTCTTCACATTTACACCCAAAAAGCTCTGTCTATCTTCGAAAGGGCAGATATGTTAGTTCTTTCATTTTCATAAGTGGATCATACATGACAACTATGTCCACTAATGAGGATGGAGGTTGAGGCCAAACTGCTGCCTCCATTGGCTCTCTGGGACTCCATTAATGGGGCTTTGTTGTATATGACTCTCAGTCGATGCTTTCAAGATCTAAAATGACAGGTTTCGTTATGAGTGGATGTGTCTTAGAAGTTCTAACCTTCAGGGGGAGTGGGTCTACTGTCACTGGGCATGCGGGTTCTGGGGCAATGAGAGAACGGACCGGTCTTGCATCATTAGCATCGTTGTTGGGGAGTTGAAGATGGATAATGTAGATGTTCTTCATTCTCTTCGTATCTGTTGGATGAAGAGAGTAAATAGTTGAATCGCCAGCGATTTAAGCAGTCTGAGCTATCCTCGACAAGAAAACTTGATGCATGAGGGCAGAGTGAGGGTTGTGTTTTAAACAGAGACCACGGAACCATCAAATGCAATCTTCGATATTTGTTGGGGAGACTGGGGCAGATATGGGTTAGCCCGGTGTACAATGAGGTCAATTTAGTAACAAATAACCAATATTGCATAGTTTGAAAGTTTTATTTTCAGCTACAACCTGACCTTTAACTTTGGTCCAAACGAGTTAATTTTTTGTATGCAATATAGGTGGCAGTCAACACACACATATGACCATGCGTTGAATCAATGTGCCTTTTTTAAAAATCCTAGTTTTTGTATTTTTTTAAAGCGCAATCATCATCATCCAGTAGCTTGTCTCCTTCGGGAAATTGTCTCCCATGAAGAGTCCTGAACAACTATCTATTCTGTGCAAGGGCCAACATCATCAGCAGTCATTCTCAGATCGGCTTTGACATCCTGCATCCATCGCCTTCTAGGTCTTCCTCTTGTTCTTCTTCCAGAAACCATTCCTTTGAAAATTAATTTCTACAGGCACTTATGTCGTAGGATGTGGCTGAAATATTTTATTTGCCTTGTCTTTATGCTTTGTAATAGCCAACTCTCTTTAATATCAAGCTGTTGCGGAACAGAAGTGTTTGTTTTTTTTCTCTCCATGATATTCTAATTACTCTTCTGTAGCATTTGCATTTAAATTAATTAATGATCTTCCTGGCTGTCAATGTTCCATGTTTCACAAACTATGTTGTTGGAAAGCAAGCTCTTAAACACGTGATTGTTGTTTTATGTCAGTTCCTTCCATTGGTTAGTTAGGGTTTTTTTAGTTTTTTTAAAGCAATGCTCAACTTTCTTTTAATTTTATATATATCATTCCCGCCATTTGTCAGCAATACTCCAATGTATTCAAAGTTGTCGACTCTTTCTATGTTGTAGCCGTTGACTCCTATTTTTAATCAAACTATTTTATCAGTTGTAAATAGCTCGTTTTCATTGTATTGAGATACCGTTTTCGATCTTCGCTGGTCGTTTTAATGACCGTATCAAGTTCTCATACTAACTTGTGATGTAGATAATATCACTGTATCGTCAGCATATCTTAATTATGGTAGGTCGCGACCTCCGATCAGCAGAGCGTCGTATTTCTCCATCTATGCAGATTCTCTGAAATTCCTCATGATGTTTTCAGTATATATGTTGAATAAGTACGATGACAAAACCCTGTCTAACTCCTTGACCTATTCCAAACCGCTCTGACGTTCCATCTTCTATTCTCACAGCTGCTTGTTGGCTTATATAACATTTTACAATATGCACTATATGAGGTGAGAACCATCTTGCATTATGTGATATAAATTGTGGGGTATTATACAATCAAAGACCATTGAATAGTAAACAAAGCAAGCAAAAATTGTATATGTTATATAGTCACTACATTTTCAATGATGATTCTCATATTTAATATATGTTCCTTAGTTAGTCTGCCTCTTCTGAAACAAGCCTACACAATGTTGATCTCCTCTTCTGAAACCAGCCTGCACAATGTTGATCTCCTCTTCTGAAACCATCCTACACAATGTTGATTCTCTTCTGAAACCAGCCTGCAAATGTTGATCTCCTCTTCTGAAACCAACCTGCACAATGTTGATCTCCTCTTCTGAAACCAGCCTGCACAATGTTGATCTCCTCTTCTGAAACCAGCCTGCACAATGTTGATCTCCTCTTCTGAAACCAGCCTGCACAATGTTGATCTCCTCTTCTGAAACCAACCTGCACAATGTTGATCTCCTCTTCTGAAACCAGCCTGCACAATGTTGATCTCCTCTTCTGAAACCAGCCTGAACAATGTTGATCTCCCCTTCTGAAACCAGCCCGCACAATGTTGATCTCTTCTTCTGAAACCAGCTCACAATGTTGATTTCTTCTGAAACCAGCCTACACAATGTTGATCTCTTCTTCTGAAACCAGCCTGCACAATGTTGATCTCCTCTTCTGAAACCAGCCTGCACAATGTTGATCTCTTCTTCTGAAACCAGCCTGCACAATGTTGATCTCTTCTTCTGAAACCAGCTTACACAATGTTGATCTCTTCTTCTGAAACCAGCCTGCACAATGTTGATCCCCTCTTCTGAAACCAGCCTACACAATGTTGATCTCTTCTTCTGAAACCAGCCTACACAATGTTGATCTCCTCTTCTGAAACCAGCCTACACAATGTTGATCCCCTCTTCTGAAACCAGCCTACACAATGTTGATCTCTTCTTCTGAAACCAGCCTACACAATGTTGATCTCTTCTTCCAATATATTGTGGATTCTTCTCATGATAATGTTAAGCAAGATGTTACTATAATGCATTTCAAAAAGGTGGGGCAAACGATTGACCTCAAATATTTCCATATTTTTGGCATGGATGCTATGAAAGGCTATGAGAGATAAATATGAATTGACATACGTTGAAATCAATACAAACTCAAACATTTGCTGTTTGACTAAATTGAAATAACACCAACAAAATGTGCTCAAACGAAAAGAAACAATAGTATCGACACTTAAGTATCTCATGTGACGCTGACTTTCACAGAAATATGACGTGAATGAGTTAAACGGTGATTTCAAATGTGCATTTTTCGACATATTTGTTGGATGATCATATTTTTACTAAATTAACTCAAAATAATACATCTTTCTCTATTGTAGATTGTACACTAGGTACTTTCTAAATAATACATCTTTCTCTATTGTAGATTGTACACTAGGTACTTTCTAAATAATACAGCTTTCTCTATTGTAGATTGTACACAAGGTACTTTCTAAATAATACATCTTTCTCTATTGTAGATTGTACACTAGGTACTTTCTAAATAATACATCTTTCTCTATTGTAGATTGTACACAAGGTGCTTTCTAAATAATACATCTTTCTCTATTGTAGATTGTACACAATGTACTTTTTAAATAATACATCTTTCTCTATTGTAGATTGTACACTAGGTACTTTCTAACTAATACATCTTTCTCTATTGTAGATTGTACACTAGGTACTTTCTAAATAATACATCTTTCTCTATTGTAGATTGTACACTAGGTACTTTTTAAATAATACATCTTTCTCTATTGTAGATTGTACACTAGGTACTTTCTAAATAATACATCTTTCTCTATTGTAGATTGTACACTAGGTACTTTCTAAATAATACATGTTTCTCTATTGTAGATTGTACACTAGGTACTTTCTAAATAATACATATTTCTCTATTGTAGAGTGTACACTAGGTACTTTCTAAATAATACATCTTTCTCTATTGTAGATTGTACACTAGGTACTTTTTAAATAATACATCTTTCTCTATTGTAGATTGCACACTAGGTACTTTTTAAATAATACATCTTTCTCTATTGTAGATTGTACACCAGGTACTTACGGTGAAGAATGGCCCTGCTTGAATTGTTCCCTAGGCTGCACTGACACTTGTAACAAGACAACAGGACAATGCAGATGTAAAGACAAATACATTGGATTTCAGTGCAAAGGTTATTTAACTGTATACCACTTTACTAATGTAAACACAATTCCCAATCTGTTAAAAAATGTATTTGTTTATGATTGCACACTTTCATATGCATCTCTATATGTTTCACTTGTCATCTATATATATTTGTGCATTCCTCTCTTCTCCTCTTTAGCCTGTTACGCCCTTGGCGTTTAGGGCAGCAACAAACGTACACCATTCCTCCCTGTTCATGGCCTCCTCTGTATTGTGTTCCAGCTATGATTCATTTCCTTCAGTTCTTGCTCTATTGTTCTCCTCCAGGTCGTCTTGGGTCTTCCACGCTTTCGCCTACCTTCTGGAGTCCATCTCAGTGCAGTTTTCGTGTCGGAGACAGTCTCCATGCGCATCACATGTTCACTCCATCTCCAGCGTCGTCTTCGGATGATAGTGCCCATATTCTCTTGTTGGCATCGTGCAAGCAATTCTTGGTTCGAGATAGTAGTCGGCCAGTACACGCGTAAGATTTTTCGAAGACAAGTTGTATGAAAGGTGGAGAGTCTGGACATATCCTGTTCTGTCATTCTCCAGCATTCCGATCCGTACAGCAATGTTGACAGCACATAGCTGTTATAGATACTAGTCTTGATTCTGATGCTGTATTGGGCAGATTTCCGGCGGTCTGAAGGGTCATGAATGCACTTCGTGCATTACCCAGTCTGTTTTTAATGTCAGATCCAGCACCTTCTTCATTGCTAATAACACTTCCAGGTATGTGAAAGCGGTTGTATCTCGGAGGGTTTTACCTTCTAGTTTGACTGGTGCTGGGGTTTCTATGTTCAGAGTCATTACTTCAGTTTTCTTCTGATTTATTTTCAGCCCAACCATCTCATTATATTGGTTAAGGCGGCAGATCTTTTCCTGGATATCTCTATGTGTATGAGATAGCAGTGCGATTTCATCTGCAAAATCTAGGTCTTCCAGAGTGGATGTGAGCGTCCATCTAATACCTCTTGCCTTATCTTCCGTTGTTTTACGCATCACCCAGTATATGACAGTGTTGAATAATAGGGCTGACATAACACATCCTTGTCGCACGCCTGTTTTTACTTCAAACTTTAGTTGTGAGGTTTCAACACTGCATGCAAACTTGCTGTAGCAGCTTTTATAATATTTATAAAACATAGTGGGATTCCATACCATCCTAGGATACGCCATAGACTTTCGCGGTGTATGCTATCAAAAGCTTTTCAAAATCTACAAAGTTGATATAGAGTTTGCTTTGCCATTCTGTGCATTGCTCTATGATATTTATAAGAGCAAATATTTGGCCTATACAGCTCCGTCCTCTGCGAAATCCTGCTTGTTCCTTTCTCAGTTTTTTATCCATGCGTTGTACGATGATTTTGCTTAATATTTTACTTGGGACAGAAAGCAGTGTTATTCCACGCCAATTATTACAATCGGCAAGGAGCCCTTTTATTTGTACATTAGCTTACTTTCTATCGTTGTAGGGTAGTTCCAGTGATCAACATTTTCTATTTAGAAGGATAATCTTTTTTCTTGGTTTGTCCTTGTACATGTACCTAATCTTGATCAGCATTACTTCATTAATCCTGATCACTGTCTAAACAAATATGACTTATGTTTCACGATTCTCTACCATCGGTTCCAGTACTTGTTTGAAATGTTATTAAAGTCAAATGTTATTTAGTCTGCGGTATTCATACATCGTCGTAATGGTCACAGTTCAATTACATAGTTGTTCCAGTAATAATGTCCATTATATCTGAACATTTTGCTTGGGATGTTGCTGGTTAAGGTCACACTATAGTTAATGATTCTTGCTAGTGCTCTGCTGTTAGACATGTGTCTTATGGACATTGTTGATTCTTGCTAGTTCTCTGCTGTTAGACATGTGTCGTAGGGAAATTGTTGATTCTTGCTAGTTCTCTGCCGTTAGACATGTGTCTTAGGGACATAGTTGATTCTTGCTAGTTCTCTGCTGTTAGACATGTGTCTTAGGGACAACAGTGCCTTTTCTATTATAGCTGTTATGTATACCTTTTAGAGAGATTGTATGAATGTCTTAAAACGTTTGGAGACACCAGGAAAGTAAAGTCCATTCAGTGGCAGTATCTTTATCAATGTATTGCATCGTCTGTTTTGTTTAAACTGGTGAGTCGAATTTGATTTGTTTACGATAAATATTATGTACACATTGACAAGCGAATTGCAACAATGTTGTTATATTGCAAAAGTGTGTATGTGGTGTGTTGTAACACGTATCATTGTATATTTGTATAAAAGCCACACTTTATGTTGCGGAAATGTACAAAGTATCCTTCTGACCACGATGCAAACACGAACAACATACATTTGCAGTTTATAGTTTACATTTGTAGAATACATCACTAAGATCGAACAACAGTTTAGAAATATACCTTCTTCTTCTTCTTGGCGTTCGATCTAAATGAAAAAAAAAACACATACAGACACTCAACTGATAGAGTTCATGAAGTATATAAGTAGCGCTCCATGCAAAATGCATATAATTAGAGAAACTCAATTACAAATCAACACAATAGAAGAGAGGAAAATGTAACCTCCTAAATTAATATCCATATAAATAACATCAATCGAAATTTTAGTTATTAACTGTATCCACTCCAGTCTAATCTGTACTAGCCTGTCCACACTCTTAATTTCAGTTAAAAACACAATGATTATGGACGAGCTCATTATCTAGGCGTGTTCTCAATGTAGGTGTGCTTCTCACTCGGTAATAGTCAAGATGGACACAGGTACACACCTCAGTCAGAGCCAACTATAAACTAATGGGCATTTGGAATTATGTAAGAATTTTGGGAAATCAGACCACAACAACACCACGTGACCTCACATTCCAGTATTGTTGTATCTAGACGAATTTATGTTAAAATCAACACAAAATGCTAAATCAAAGTTATATTATGTAACCATCTATGTTTAACTATAAGGAATATCAATATTATGAATATTTTCATCAATAAATAACTATAGACTCACAGAATTGAGTAAAATAGCAACAATTCAAGCAGTGTTTTATCAAACATCTGTAATTTCCAGCCCCTTTTCTGATCTAGGTCAGATAATCCCAAGTCAGCTTTCTGGCCTAGTTATCTAGAGTTGGCTGTGCCTCAGTCATTACCCTCTAACTGTTCTGCTGTAGATGAGGCGGCTAGGCCACGATGCTGTACATTTCATCACATCACAAGTTCTTTATGAAATTATCGTTGTGTCTCGATAGATATGTTCCCTGGTCGTACCGGTTACATTCGAGGTCGACATGAAGGGTAGGTTCAGGCTTCATCCTTTTGTCCTGGCTACAACTCTGGTCTTGAATACCGTCATTGTAGATGAACACTAGTCATGGTTAAGGAAACTAACAGCGGACGAGGCGATAGGAAGAACTCCGGTAGATAAGGGTAAGTCTTTTCGTATAGCAGCATTATTACATGTGTTCATGCACTGGTCTCGGTGCTTGGAACAGTTAGCGAAAGGCTAGTATACGTTGCGTTGCAATAATAAATGATGTCCATTCTAGTTACACAGATGCACATAAGTGTTTCTAGCAATGTATTCTACAGTTCGTCATAGGCTAGTAGATAAAGTTATGGATTCTCAACCTTATATGATCAGTAGTACTTACAAACTAGATTCAGTTCTACGGCCTAGCATCGGCTAATTCATATCTCTATATAATCAACACAATGTTCAGGTCTCTTCTGTATTCTGGGTTGACCTCCATCACAACGCACTAAATGATGTTATGGTACTAGTTCATTATCTCTGTCTATCAACACTACATTCAGGTATACTTCGTTGTGGGGTCACACATCAATCATAACGTCATCATCATCATCAGGTGCCGTCTCCACATCGAAGGTTGGCTGCAATGAATCTCCAGCATCCTCTGTCTTTCGCCATGGTGTTGCACACTGCCAGACTGTAACCTGTCCATTTCTTAAAGTTTCCTCCCACTTATCTCTCGGTCTTCCTCTTGCTCTTCCCTATCAACTTTCCCTCTAGTAAATGTTTTATCATGGTGTCATGTCTTTGTATGTGTCCAAAATACTTTACTTGTCTGAATTTTATTTCTCTTAATAATTGTTTCTTCATTCCTAGTTTTTCTAAAAATTGTTTATTTGTCTGTTTTTCTGTCCATGAAACTCTGCCTATTCTTCTATATATCCACATCTCAAATGCATCAATTGTGTCTTCTAACTGCTTGTTCACTGTCCATGTTTCCGAGCCATACATTAATATAGGATATAAATAGCATTTGATCATTCTCATTTTTAGCCTGTTTGTGATTTGTTTGGACGTCAGTAACTTTCTCATACTATTGAAATTATCCTTGTCTATTCCTATTCTCTTTTTAATTTATGTTATACATCTGCCATCATCTGTTATCATCTTACCCAGATATAATAAACTTGTTATTTGATGTAGTAATTATCCATGTATTTTTATATTCATTTTAGGTTTTTCCATTTCCTTGTTGATTACCATCGTTTTTGTTTTCTGTATGTTAATATCTAATCCATATTCATTGCTAGTTCTGTCCAATTGGTCCACTAGTTCTTATAGATCTTGTTCATTTTCTGCTACCAATACTGTGTCGTTTTTATAAACATCCTATGAGCCAGATCTATACATGGTACAAGTGGAACAACCCTGACCAAGCTGCTCAAATAGATTTTATATTAACCCACAAAACAAAAAGATCCAACTTAAGAGACGCCAGAGTAATCCCAAACACAACAGTGAATACCGACCACCGCCCATTAATTGCCTACCTCAATGAAACACCACTTAGCAAAATACATAGAAGGACAGCAAGAACCAAGATTATAGATACTAGAAAAATAAATGATCCAGACATACAAAGAATAATAAATACAGAAATGACAGAGGCTATAGTAGAAACATATATACCAGAAGATAACGTTGAAACAACATGGCAAAAAATTTAAGAGTATTCTTTTGAAATGTCTAACAACGCATTGAGGCACCACATTTAAAGGAGGAACAGAGAAAAAGAGAACAGCATGGTGGAATAATGAAGTTAAAGAAGCAATAAAAATTAAAAATAACCATATAAGACCTGGATAAAATTAAGCTCAGAAGACGATTATGATAAATACAGACTAGCAAGGCAGACATCGGCCAGAGTAATCAAGCAAGAGAAAGAAAAATCTTGGACCATGTATGGTGAAAATCTCAGTAGATTATGTGTAGAGTCCAACAGACAATTTAATAAGGCCATAACAAAAATGAGAATATGGGACGAACCCTTCCAGCATCCGAATATATAAATGATAGTCAAGGTAAACCTATACATGAAGAAGTTAAGATCAGAGAAAGATGGGAAGAATACTTCAAAGACCTCTTGAATATACCAGATACTGGGAATAAAACCATTCAAACCGAGACATGCAAACATCGAAGAACCTGAAACACTAGTAAGTGAGGTAAGAGAAGCTATTAAGAGAAGCCCAAAGAACAAGGCTACGGGAATTGATGGAATAACAGCAGAAGCAATAAAGGCGTATGGAGAGATTGGAGTAACATGGGTACATTACATCTTCAAGAAGGCGTGGGAAGAAAGAACTGTCCTTTCAGATTGGCAAAAAGCTATTATAGTACCAATATGGAAAAAAATGGAAAAACAAGACTGTAGTACATACAGAGGCATCTCCTCCTAAGCCATGTGGGAAAAATGTTTGCAAGAGTTCTGGAGCAACGAATAAGACCAATTGTGGAGCCAACACTCAGCCCACAACAGTTTGAGTTTAGAAAAGGAAAAGGGTGCACAGATGCAATATTTGCCCTAAGACAAATTAGTGAAAGAC
The DNA here is from genome assembly GCA_020796225.1 of Arion vulgaris. NCBI lineage: Eukaryota > Metazoa > Mollusca > Gastropoda > Stylommatophora > Arionidae > Arion > Arion vulgaris. Next base: position 8,472,746 of record CM036764.1, on the reverse strand, counting down.
TATAGAACACAAAATCAAATGAATATAGCCTTCATAGACCAAGAGAAGGCATTTGATAGGGTTAACAGAGACATATTATGGGATGTTCTCGAAAACTACGGAATAAAAGGAACACTGCTAGACTGTGTTAGAGATATATAGAAAGTGAAAGTGCCATAAGAACAAGCGCCGGACTCACAAATTGGTTTCCAGTAACATCAGGAGTACGGCAAGGATGTGTTTTATCACCTCTTTAATATATACATGGATAGTATCACCAAAATAGATGAAGCATCACTCAACGCAGACCAACAAAATTAACTGCTCTTTGCTGACGACCAGTGTTTATTCCATAATACTATTGAACAGCTTCAAGAACACATAAACTTACTCAACAATAGCTGCCTCAAATACAACATGAAGATCAACATTCAAAAGACAGAAGTCATAACTATAAGCAGAGAACATAAAGATATCAACATACAAATAAATGACCACACGCTAAAGCAGGTGAAAGAATTCAAATACCTTGGAAGTATCTTCACATCTGATAGTAGACTGGACAGAGAGATCGAAACTAGAATCCAGCAAGCCAACAACATTACATACCAGCTTACCTCAATTTTGAAACACCCAGCTATTCCAGTAGTGACTAAAAGACAGATTATAAATTCAATATTTATACCAACACTGTGCTACCAGAGCCAAACATGGGCACTGACAAAAGAACAAGAAACGAAAATTACCACATGCGAAATGAGATGCCTGATGAAAGCAGTAAATAAAACAAGAAGAGACCATATAAGAAATGAGGAAATTAGAAGAATAGTCGGAACAACACCTGCTATTAGATTTATTGAAAAACAGAGACTCAAATGGTTTGACCACTTGGTCAGAATGAACCTGAATACACCAGTTGCAAGAGCGTACAACCTGAAAATGGAATCATCAAGAGGAAAGGGCAGACCAAGAAAAGATGGGTTGATGGAGTTACAGACATCTTAAAACTCCACAATACCACACCATATCAAGCGACCTAGTGTGCATTATCTCGGAAACCGATCATCAGTTAAACCTGCTACGCCTAGCAGCAAAAAGCAGAGAAGGACAAAAAAAAAGAAAGAGAATACTGTGTCATCTGCATATCTTAAGTTGTTTATTATGTGTTCATTGATCTTGAGTCATGGCATTCCCTGTAGTTGTGTGAAGATTTGTTTCTGTGTAAATGTTAAATAGGCTTGGTGACAGAATGCATCCTTGTCTCACTCCTCTCTTATGTCTATGTATGGAGAGTAGCAATTTTCATATTTTATTATTGCTGTCTGTTCCCAGTATATGTTACTTATTAGTCTGATATCATCCCATCTAGGCCTATTTCTTGTAGACATATGATTAGCTTTTCATGTTGGACTCTGTCAAAAGCTTTGCTATAATCAATGAAACACAATTAGATACTTTTGCACTTCTATATACTTGTCAGCAAGTAGTCTTATACTAAGTATTGACTATCTTGTTCCTCTGTTCTTTCTAAAGCTAAACTGTTCTTCTCCTACTTCTATGTCTATCTTGTTTTTAATTCTTTCATGTATGATCTTGAGTAGTATTTTTGTTATGTGGCGCATCAGGCTAATTGTCCTATAGTCTGTGCACTCCTGTGCTTTGGGCTTTTGGGTAGTGGTATGAATACTGATGTCTTCAAATCTCTTGGTATATATCCTGTGTTATATATATCTTTGCACAGATCTGTAATGGTTGAAATACCAAAATCCTCTAAGGAGGTCAACATTTCCACAGTAATATTGTCCAATCCTGCAGGCTTTCCTCGCTTCATTGTTTCCATTGCTCTTACAACTTCAGATAGTAGTATTCTTCTGCCGTCATCACAACGTACTAAATAAATATTATACACAAGCTTCGAAAAGTCTTCTACGGAAATATCACACTTCCTCGCTGCTGAAATATAATCTTCTTCTTAAAGTATATATCATGGCCTCCTACTATACGTCAGTTCTCAACACTATATCTCCATAGATGTGTACTGTAATGATTACTCCAACGTAACCAATTACGTTAAAACAAGTCCATCTCAAATCTCTAGTTAACCTTATCGCCTAGTCATGGTTCTAACAGTTACGTGGCACGCGGTAATTCTATGTAATACGACTTCTATCGTTTTCAATGGAAGAAAAAATGTCACATATTTCTTCCACAGTTCCTTTCGCTCTTGGTTCTCAGTTCTGAGTGTCTTAAGATAGCCTATGTACAAGCTAAGCTACTCAGCAGCCCTTACTTTGGTCTCGAGATACTCGTCTTGAACGGGAGACGTCCAATACCACGAGATAAGTCGCCCACTTGAGTTTTGATATACTACTGGTCAGTAAGTGGGATGAAAGGCAAACAAGTATTTGTAAACAAAAATATTAAGTTGGCAAAGGACATGTGTAGAAGGGATATCGGTTGACCTCAGCCCCGTCTTCCCTTATAACGTACAACACTGTTACTTATCTACATCGACTCGCCAAGCTCACTGCTTTGACACACATAATATTATATTTAGATTTATCATAGTTAATGTGTGTATTTTATTGTGCATTAACATGAGACATGTCCTATTTCTTATAGAATGTAAACCTGGCAGATTTGGATCAGAGTGTCAGTACGTCTGTTCCAGCGGTTGTAATGATACGTGTAACACTACTACTGGACACTGTCATTGTATTCAGAACTTCAAGGGAGCATTATGTGACGGTATAGTTGTAGTTGCGTTATATTTCTTTCCTTCACTTGCGCTTGTAACATACAATCATTCTTGTTATCTACACTATATTTTACTCATCTAGTTTTAATCAGCACCCACTTTTTCAGGGAATGATTTGTTAGCCCCCGCCCTCTTTGGTAAACTATATTGAATATACTATATGTTGAAAAACAAGAACATTTTTTTATAATTATACTAGCTGTACCCTGCGCGCGTTGCTACCCTCAACATAAATTGAATTTAAGGAAACTCGCTATATCAATATTTAATAATTATTTTGGATCATTGTCATTTTGTTCTTTTCTTGGAAACAAAATTACAATTTACCAATTCATTTAATTCTGTTATTGAAGTGCTCTTTGATATACAATATTTTTGTTTTCCGTCTGGTGCGTACACGAATAAATCAGAAGGTTTTCCAACGCGTGAACAGGCGACATATAGCTGTCCATGTGAAAAGCATGGATTTCCCAAATGTAGTCCACACACTTGTAGCGATTATCCTTGTGATTTGTTGATGGTCATTGCAAAGGCGAGTCGCACCGGAAACTGCAAGCGTTTGTATTTGAATGGCATGTCTGTTGGAATCATTGGGATGCGTGGCAATAGTATATCTTCTCCTTTAAATTTTCCATTTAAAATTGTACCTTCGATGATATTGTTCATCATATTTTTCACTGAAAGCCTGGTACCGTTGCAAAGTTGTGGTAGATTGATGTTTCGGAGAAGAATGAATGGCACGCCAATTTTCAATGTTAAAACATGTCGTGGCATGCCTGGCAAATCAAGTGAATTCAAGAATTCAGTTGGATAATTGACAAATTCGTCTTGATTCATTACAGTATCGATGGACTTATACGATGTCATCGCCTGGTATTTTGTTTTGAATGCTTCAAATTCATGCATATACATCTTTGTTTTTGTTGCTAATATTGCACGTGCATGAGCACTGATGATTTTGTAATTATGTGCAATATTTGGGAGAACATTATGAATCAATTCGTATGTGGTCGCTATGATGTTACAGAAGTTTGTTGGCAATGTGATACATCGTGTGGAATCATCGATTGGCATTTTCCCATTCCCAATATCCGACGATTGTTTTGCGAAACATTCAGCGGTTTCATCATGTTGTAGTTGTATACGCATATTGGTCTTCAAAGTTAATTGATGTATGTGTCGCCATAAAACTGATGATTTCAGGCATGCATTAAGTTCATCAGCGGGTGTTGATCTTGGTATAACTGGTAGAGTTTGCCAGAAATCGCCAGACAATAAAATGAGTGCGCCACCGAAGAGCTGATCATTTCCTCTCAAATCTTTCAGTGTACGATGAAGCGCTTCTAATGCTTTTTGTGCGCCATAGTACATTCATTCCATATAATGAGTTGACATAATTGGAGTACTTTACCCATTGCAGAATTTTGTTGATATTGCATGTTGGTGTCTTAGTGATTTGCATATTCAACGGCAATTTCAGTGCTGAATGCGCTGTTCGGCCACCATCTAAAGAGTTGCCGCAGATCCAGAAGATGCGATTGCCAGTGCAATATTATTTCGTGATCGTATGGTTGAAAAAATAAGTGAAATGAGAAAACTTTTGCCTGTGCCTCCGGGCGCATCTATGTAATACAATCCACCGTTTTGGCTTGTAATGCATAATTCTGTCATATGCTTTGCGTTGTTCTGGAATCAATTTTGGAAGATTCTTTTGAACAAATGTACTCAATTCGTTGATATCAAAGTGTGTTTCTCGTTCCAACTCACAATCGAAAGGTTGTTTGCAGATCGTTCTGGCGCAGCCATTCCCAATTGTACCAGTGTTTTATTAGTGATTGCCAAATATATGTCTTCAATCGAAACCAATGCCTCATTATATACGTTTGGTGTGAATTGAATGTCAGGATTTTGATTCGTCACACCCAAGCGATGTAGGATGTCTTCACTCATGTAGTCTTTGTATTTTCCCAAAGTTCTTTTGTATTGGATGGAAGCACGTTGTTAATATTACTGCAAATAATGTGCGTATTTGCTGTGGTCGTAGTGTATTCGATGCATCAGCGAGTGAAGTGTCCCAATGTGCATTGTTTTCAAGAAGATTTAATTCTTGGCAAGTTTAAAGATAAGTAGCTCAGACTTGCCCGTTAACTGTTCTCAATTCTTGGAAGGATGTTGGTCCACGTTTGTTGATTAACAGTAATCGCAAGTAAAAACATTCTGCATTGTTTGGATGAACAGTGTACAAACGGCATAACGCTTTGGTCGAATATAAATTGGAATGTCCTTTAACTGCTTTACCTTGTTTGCAACATTGAAACTTTTTTGCTGCTGCATTCCATGTGTAGTATGTTGGCAGTTCAGAGTAAAGTAGCGTCTTTGAAAATATATCATCTCTATACAATGAGAAAAATGCAGTTAACGTTGTTGGCGATGATGACAATGCTCGTGCATGTGCACTTTCTGGTGTGAAGTACACGCGCTGTCCATTTTCAAGGTGCACTGCCAAATGAACAACTGTTGGATGTCGTTCATGGATTGCAAATGATAGAATGCGCCATACTGCTTCATTGCTACTAATGTAGCGTCCCAGTTGATAATGTTCGATTTCATTGATGGATGTAGTTATATTTGCCACTCCAAAAACTTCCATATCGCTTCCTTTGTTGACATATTTGCTAATGTACTTGATCGATTTCACCGAATTGCAATACTCGACATTGATGTGTACTTTGAACGTCTTCGAGAGTAACGGTGAATACGGTACAACCCAGCGATTATCGACTTCAACATCATTGTTTCGCACTTTTACAGTGATGGATATTCCGACATCTTCATTTGATCGTCGACGATAGAGAGGATATCCGTCATTGACAGCGATAATATCGGCATGTAAGTCTTTTGGGCATAGTTTCGTGCATTTTGCATCAGACATGCATGCTGAATTATTGTTGAGTAAGCCACATGGACCATGAATCATGTTTTTGGTGACGACTTCAAATAAGTCTTGATCAATGTCGACATCTGGTATTTCTGCTGAGATGACTTGATCAATTTGATCTGGTGTGACTTTTCGATCAACCAAATCAAAATGTGTGCATGTGGCAATCCTCTTTTTGCCATTCTATGGAATACATCCAACAGCGTGTCTCTCCAAAAACACGATGCTTGACAATGAAATATATTAAAGATTTCAATTTTTGTTTGAATACACGCGCGGTAATATCATGACGATCCGATGATAATTGTTCAGCTAACAAAAGTTCTTTAATTTCATCCCACGTATGATTGCATGTAAACGTGATAAATAAATATGGACTGCCATGGGCGCGAACATATGTCATTGCATCTTGTGAGTATACATGCATGTGCTATGGACTCCCTGTAAATGTGACTGGTAGTATGACCATTTTTTCCAATTCATTGGGATTCACATTGCCTTCATTAACAATTGCATCACGTAAATGAATGTACTGTTCTGAACGCAACTTGGTTTGATTTAATCGAATATAGAGGAGTCGCTTAGTTTCGATTTTCGCATACATATCGACAATGTATTGATGGAACAATTGTCGACATTTCAAGATATGATTTCAGCGTTTTCACGAACCATCAATCGATATGAATAATAATTCATAGCACTAACTTTCTTATTCGTTTCCTCATCTGTTTGTGAATTTCTCAATTTGATGTTGAAATGACATAATGGAATAAATTTAAAAAAATTAGCATTTGATTAAATTCTATTCTACTCACGAGAAATGCAAGAAACTGCGCGTAAAATGTTCTGAAAAATCAGGTAAACTGTATGAATCATTTCTCGAAACGACTCGCGCGCCACCTATTGCGAAATGGTTGTACTAATCTAGAATTGCACGCCGCTATAGAGGTAAATTTTTGCCAACATAGCTAACAAACATCGATGGAACTTAAAATATGATTTACAGTATCTATGATCATGATTAGAAATGAGTTGAAATCCTTTGAAGAAACATACCTGGATTGCGTGTTTTAAATTCAGCTTGTTTGCAAAATTGACTTGAATCATGCATCGAATCTTGTGTATATATATCTATGCTTATACCGTAGACTTCCGGAAACGTTGATGTAAACTAATTTAGAAACTCATCGATGAAATTAGTGTGTTTTCGATTTTTTAATAGATTTTTCTCTAAAATTGATGTTAACGCTACCTATTTCAAACTATGACAGACATCAAAACAAACATATTCAAACCAAACATATCCTGTAAATTTCAGCCAAATCTGAAGTGTATATATTAATGCCTACACCGCAGACTTCCGGAAACATTAATAGCCAATTGGTTAGAAACTCACGATGAAATTAGCGTGTGTATATTTTTTTAGATTTTTTTCGAAAAGCTTCAGCGCTATTTATTTCAAACTATGACAGGTAGCATCCTGACATCAAAACAAAGATATCCTGTACATTTCAGCTAAATCTGTTCAGTAGTTTCCGAGTCTATAGGTAAGAAACAGACAAACATCCATTTTTATAATATGTATAGATTAGAAGAAAATACAAATATTAATATATTGCTGACAGTATTATTCGATAAAAATATATTTGATTAACAATGAATATAATATTACTAGGGAGAGAGATGAGTCTGATGTGATGAAACTAATTGTCGATATTTGATGCCATTATTGTCAACTAAATTTGTAAATCGCTCTATTGGCAATATGTTTCTTTTCTTTGTTATAATACTGGTGATGATGCTAAATTGCTAAATCATTGTTCGGCTAACTATGATGATTGGAATACAATAATCCCTTTTTTGCTGCAACCTATGGAGGTATATATACTATAGGAATTGGACTCTGTAGCCAAATTTCTAGAAATCCATTTCTCAATGTCATGTTCAACTCTTCGTTTGTTGACAAGTGATTTAATTTTGCATTTAATTACGCCCTTGACATATCTAATGATGGAGATGATTTACTTCGAAATATGGCGCTTTTTTAAAATAAAAGTACATGCACGATTTCACTAATGTTATTGAATTTTTAACAGGAATACAATAAGGACGCTCTGACGAATGTGATAACAATAATTGCGACCATTTACACTAGCTCTGTAGAAGTTCGAAACTATTTTGAAAGAATGTATACACTTCTCATGTCATTTATCAGTTATACGAGGACTTTCATCACAGCACTTCGGATATGTCGATATTGCCCGAATCTCGCCTCACCAAATCCAACAGCGTCCAGCGGTTCAGCACGCCAATTCGATGTTGATTAAACAATTATTTTTGCATACTTGGTATGTCTTTCTTTTCGGGCTGGACTAATGTAGACACCCATCTCTGTCAATCTGATCAGAGACTGGGATTCACGACATTGAAACAAATAAATCAGTGCGTGAATTATGTTATTTTGGTTCAAACGAAGATAACGTTTTTCAGTGCTTAGTTGGTCAGCCGAGTTCGGGCCCCAGGTGCACTACGTGAATGTCAATCAAAAATAGTGTCAGTATATTTACTGAACTCTTTCCCTATTTAATTGTATTTATCTATGGCCGCATGTATATTACAATGTATACTGGAATAACCAACACTTCAGCTTTGTATTCTCTTTAACATTTTAACGAGCCAGTATATTGGCTAAGAAGGACGGTGTGCTTAATCTGAGTGTTTGTATTAAACATGAGCATTGTATACCACACCATCCCATATCTTTCCAATACCACATTTAAGAAAATGATTAAGTACAGATTGTAGGCAATATGAACAAATGACAACACAATAAACATTGCCTTAAACGTCACTGACTGGTAGGTATAGTTTGTTTCAAAATTCGTAAACATCTTTACCAACCGATATAAAATCATCCACTTTTCAGAAATTATTGATTTTTAAATTGTTATATAGGTAACAGTGGCGGCCTTTCCAAAGTATTTTCTGCCCACCCAAACCTTTAGTGCTGTAAGATTTTCATTATCTTATTTTTCTGCGTTCTCACTAGATATGGGATTTCGGATTCTCTAATAAAGGCAGACGTCTGCCTCAGATTATCAGCAACGCCATACCGTTTGTCCTGGACGCTAGTGTAAGTGGGCAACCTCTTTTTTCTCAAGTCTGCATACTGGGGGCAGTTCTGTATGATATAACCGACCTCTTCCCGCAGTAAGTTTTGGCCACCCTCGTGATGGTAGATCTGCCATTCTTACTGCGTGTCTAAATCTCCGAAGCAGAATGGCGACCTTGAATCCGTTATCCCATTCCTCATTGCGTTGCACCATGTTACCGCCTTACCTGGTGCATCCTTTTCTGCAAGCATTTGTTTTGGGTTAGCATTCCCTAGCGGACACATGCATCCGATTTCATCCAAACCTCCTTAGTCGTCTCTTACGACATGCGTGGCAAGTAACAGTGGTTCTATACTTTACACCCCAAATACTGGGTCCTGGCAACCACACGGGCGAGATTTTCATTATAAGTTATTACTAAAATATCAGCGGTGTTGATTTATTATACATGTAGAAGTGTATACTGTGTTCCACGTGCAATTCAGCGCAAGTGAAAATCAAGAATCCAATGAAATTAATCATGTTACAATCTATCCTAACGACTGTTATTGACGTATAATACTCTTAATAATTCATCTCGTACCGTTATACGTTACATAGGATATGCAAGCAATTACGCCATACCGCTCTATCCTGGGTAACTCGCTCAATCTCCACCATGGAAATGAGACCGATATTTCTTACCTCTCTAAGAAAATTTCATTGGTTTATGCACGCAACACATATTTCCAATGACAGAAGTGGAAGCTATCATTTGTTCATTATATCACATTGATTTTTATAATTTGTATAGGGATACGCCGTTGCAAATATTCGCCAACATTTTTTTTTTACTGTAAATTACAAATGTGATTATCATTTTTTTGTCCTTATGCTAACTTATATAACAAAATAAAACGATATTTTTGCATCAACTAAGCTACCTACTAATTAGTTAAACATGAATTCGTAAGGTTGTGATTTATATCAAACTGCTGCAAAATTACTGTTATCCATCCGGTAGGTTTCATACAAATTAAACCTTAGTGTGTTCACGAATTATGGAACGAATTATAGTGTGTTAATATGGTATGTTAAATGGTCAACATTAGAAAATCCAAAGCCAATGTTGCGTTTGGAAGACTGTGCGTTATGTATGTGTTTCAACTAAAGGATATAATCGTAGCCACAAAAGCTGATAATTCATGGAATCGTAATACTTACCACGTTGTTGTGAACATATGATAATGGACAGTGTCCAGCAGACACTAACATTTATAAACCAATATCATCTCGCTGATTCCTCAGATAACTAAATTTGCAGGATCAATCCTTCATATCAGTCGATATGTATATGGAAAACCAAGATTTCATGTATCTACACTCTGTTCCAAAAGAGCCAGTTGATATGGACCTGCCACGTTGCCTGGGCTTCTAATAAATGAATCTCATCAAAACAGATGATGTATGTCTTGCTAGATAGTGATAAACGATAGGCTGGTGTACACAAAATGAAATAAACACAAGTATCTCTAAAATATTTCGATATAGACACCACTTACTGGGTATTGTACGAGCAAAATTACCATTGTGGTGCTGTAACAAGACAATAAGAATGGTCAGGTATATTTCTTCAGAAATCCTTGATTTCAGTGTAGGTGATAGCTAGCTCCTAGTCCTATCTGAAACGAACGATAAAACGGAGATAACGTGTTCAAGTTTAGCACGTAATAGAATCATTGTCAGTTGAAAGTTGATAAAGTATATACCCAAACACAATTCATTAAATATATTCAAACATAATTCCTACTAAAGTTTCAACCTTATCATAATCAAATAGAATATATCACCAGTGTTACAGAAGCTCATGTACTGCCGCTTAGAATTTCATGTGTAAGATAGAGATCGGGATACACATAGGTATTCACTGAAGAGCAGCATGATAGTTCAACCAATCTGAGAAAACCTGCTGCGAACAATAATAGAGCACATACTATTCACATATTTTACTCCGATCGACCATTGACGATGCTACGTCGCTCACTGGTGCCAGCATTGTCGCTGAAGATATTCAGGTGTAAGTTATTCTCCGAAGCAATAATGCAGGTCTAATCAGTTCATCAGAAGAAATGTCTACTTAAAATGCAACACAACACCCACCTGTATAACACTGATCATGCAAGCCTCATCCGTTTTAACCAGTACGCTGCAAAGTCTTAAATCGTTAGTCAACCCCGCACTCACACGAAATGTGCCACATCGCTTGTTCGAAGCTGTTGTCAAAATGGCTTACGATGGACAGCTGTTTTATTTTTGTAGAACTAATATTTCCATATTTGCCACACCATCTTTCTTGCAGCATGTGTGCCTGGCATTTACGGACCGACCTGTAAGGCCACATGTTCTGTTGGCTGTATGAAAACATGCAATAACATCAATGGACACTGCGACTGTAAGAGGGAGTTCACAGGGCTACTCTGTACAGGTATTATAAAGAGAGTGTACTGTTTGTATTTGCTATAAATATATAGAAAAATGAACAGAAACAAAACGTATCATATCCAGTACATGACATAGCCTTCAATCTCATTAAACGCATCATCGATTGTGTATGTATCACTTATACGTTCAGTAGTTTATCATTGTTTGCTAAACGACGAGGTATTTTTTGACCGTTCTTTTCAATGTGAACACATTTACTCCCAAACTGCATTAACTCCTAGTGTTTCTATGTCTACTTTAATGTAGTCATGTCCTTTTGTTTCTTCTTAGTCTGCCTGTATCTCATTCACTTTGTCTTTATATAAATATAAATAATTGTGTTTTGAATATAAGTGTTACAGAAGTGTCCTGGACATCTTGGACAGAGAAGAGAACGATTGGATCTATCTAGAGAGAACTCAAAATCGAAGATAACTGGATGATGATACAAATAAGACAGAGGAAATTAAGATATTTACCACATGTAAAAAGACATGAAGGGATGGAGAAGACCATCATGGAAGGAGGCATACCGTCAAAGAAAAGAAGAGGAAAACCATTTAGAAGATGGATTCAGGATGTAACTGATGGTTTGCTCATGACGGATACAGAGACATGACATCTGACTTATGAGAAAGATAAATTCCAGAGGACTGTTGGGGTAGTAAAGTTATGCTCAGGACAAGCTATTTGATGATTTTATATATATATATATATATATATAATATATATATATATATATATATATATATATATATATATATATATATATATATTCAATGACTGTTCTGGTGGAACAACCCATAACAAAATAACAGAACAGTAAATTACAGTCTGACTGTATTTCAACCAAGATATCATCAGAACATTGACTAGATTATTTAAGAAACAAAGGCTAACAGTATATTGACACGTCTAGGAACGTGACATCCAGTCAGTGGTGATTATTTATATTGTCTATGAAGTAATAATATTATTGTTACTGTGGGGGTGGGGGTTGACGATATGCTCGACTAGTAATGAATACAACGAAATGTTAGATGTGACAATACCAGCGACGATTTCAAAGATATGATATAGTTCTGACATGTAACAACTTACGGTTGGAGTATGCTGGAAAGAGGAGCAGGAGAGGAGTAGGTTTGCTTATGTAGATATACAGCAAGAAAAATGATAGGGAGTGGGGTTGGGGGTGTAGACAATGAGAATTGTAATACATGTAATATTATCACTTTAATAAATCGTGAGGAGATGATGAGAGAGTAAGACTTTATATGTTTATACGTATATATGGCCTTTTCATCTTTACAGACGGTCAATAGGCAAGTGTTTTACTGTGACAACTTCTGAGTTTTCGCTTTCTCTCGTCGTTCAGCCATAAAAGTCTCTTCTCAAAAGACTCTGCACCCTTCCGTAAATTGGCTTTCCACACAACTCTGTCATCAGCTAGTCCCTCCCATGTGCTGGGATCTATAGAACAGTTTTTCATTGATGTTTTGCAGACATCTTTATATCTGACCAGTGGTCTGCCCTGGTGCCTCTTCCTCCGAAAGTTCACAGAACAACATTTGTTTTGATATGCGATACTTTTCCATTCTTCTCACATGCCCCAACCATCTTAGTCGTCTACTGCTGAGCATGCCCATGATAAAAGGCAGGTGTGCACGTTGCAGTACTTCAGAGATGGTTATCTTGTCGTATCACCTGATGTTCATAATCTTGAGGAGACATCGAAGGTGAAAGATGTTAAGTCTCCTCTCGTGTCTTGAGTAGGCTGTCCATGTTTCTGAGCAATATAGTAAAGAACTAATTACACAGGCTCGATTTATTTGATTCTTCGTCTGCAATGTCAGTTTTGTGTTGTCCCACGCTCGCTTTGATAGTTTGTCGAATGTAGTAACACTCCCTAAACGAGCGTTGATTTTCTTCATCGAGAGAAAGGCTAGCAGTGACCATGGACACTAGATAGCAAAATTTGTAATTGGTCTTAGAAGGTTACCATTTAAATTGATATTTGTTGTGTTATCTCCTTGACATAGTACAACTGTTTTGGAGAGACTTATAATCAGGGAAAATAGGTCGCATGCCTTTGACAAATTATTGATTAGGCATTGCAGTGTAGTCTCACTGTGGGGACTAAAGCAGCATCGTCAGCGAAAAGGAGGTCCTTGAGAAGAATTGCCGTCGTTTTTGTCTCGTCCGCTTTCAACTCAGACGAAGTTCCATCTCTGAAACTGATTTTGCGTGAAAATCTGTTTTTCCAATTTCTTACAATGGCAGCAGCGTGCACATTGTAAATTACTTTACACTGGCAGCCGTGTGCTCAATGTACTCGTAATTAGTATTCCATCGCCATACAGGAAGATTTTCTCCGACTTCAGAGGTACTCACGTTATCGTCCTGAGTAAGACCAGGGGACTCGAACAAATGCCGGACAGTAGGTTCGAACCCGAGCTATGAGGCGTCTCACCGCTAGCAGGCCGAGCTCCTATCAACTACTCTAGGCAGTCCCCAACGAGCAATTTAAAGAGTGAACCATCAGATCTAGTGCGGGTGAAAACATCACCATTAGCGTCCCCCAAGGCGTGGTTCAAAAGGACTGCGAAGAAGATGCCAAAGAGGTGGGGGCAAGGACACAGCCCTGCTTGACTCCACTCATAACCTTAAAACTATCAGATATGCTGCCATCGAACTGTATGCTGGCTTTCATGCCCTTATGGAAGGAGACAATCAACTGGAGCAACTTTGGGGGACAAACAATATACTTCAGTATTTTATAAAGACTTAGCCTGCTGTCTGTGTCAAATGCCTTAGTCAGATCCACGAAAGCAATACATAAAGGTTTACTCTGCTCTCTGCACTTCTCTTGTAGCTGTCGAAGTGTAAATAGCATGCCAGTTGTTGACGGCCCAGCTCTGAATCCACATTGCGACTCTGGGAGAACACGCTCTGCTAGTTTATGTAGTCGTTTAGAAAGGACTAGTGCAAAAGCCTTGCCTAAGACTCTTAAAAGGGAGATGCTTCTATAGTTGTTATAATCCCCCTTATCCCCTTTGTTTTTATAGAGTGCCACTATCTTTGCATCCCTCATGTCCTGAGAAATGCCCTCTCTCCAGCAATGAATAAGGAGAGGGTAGAGGTGTTGCAGAAGGACATCCCTAATATATTTAAGGATTTCTGCAGGAATGCTGTCTAGTTTTGATGCCTGACCATTTGAAAGTCTGTTGATTGATTCGGAAAGTTCCAACTCTGTTGGTTCGGAATCCAGCTCGGTTAGTTCATGATGTTTCGTATGATCTGATCGAGGACTGGGTGTGCTGGTTTCTCAACAGAGTAAAGATTTGAATAGTGTTCCACCCATCTTTCGAACTGTTTGGTCATATCTGTTATTGGATCACCTGTTTCCGATCTTAGTGTTGCAATTTTTGTTATGTTTCCACTATCCACATGTTATTCTCCTTGAGACAACTGCAGGATAAATGTCGCGAACAAAGAATGCCACTGTACATTGCCTTCATAGATCTAACAAAGGCATTTGACCTAGTGAGTAGAGTTGGTCTCTTCAAGCTTTTGGAAAAAATCGTCTTCCCTACTACATTGGTTAAAATCATAACTTCATTCCATAACAACATGAAGGATACAGTGATGTTTTATGGCGCCTCCTCCAGCGCTTTTCCTATCAACAGCGGCGTCAAGTAGGGGTGTGTACTTGCACCCACACTATTTGGACTATTTTCTCCTACTTTTTCCAGTGCTTTTCATTCCGCCGAAGAAGGAATATTTCTCCACACAAGATCAGATGGAAAATAAATTAACAGGGCACGACTCAAAGCAAAGACCAAAGTCAAAAGAGTCACCATCAGGGAACCTCTGTTTGTCGATGACGCATCATTAACATCACACACAGAGATAGGGCTACAACACGTCATGGACATCAGCCTGAAGAAAACAAATATAATGTTCCAGGATATTAACAAAGCCCCATCTATCAACATTGGCAGCCATAGCTTGAAGTAGTCAACACCTTTACATAACTTGGCTCTGTCATCAGCAGCAACCTCTCCCTCAATGATGAAATTAGTAGTCGCATTGAGAAGGCCTCCACTGCTATGTTTAAATTAGCAAAGCGTGTATGGGAAAACAGGGCACTCACAAGAAACCCAAGACACTAGTATATAAGGATTGTGTTCTCAGCACTCTGATGTATGGTAGTGAGACATGGTACATATGCTGGCAAAAACATCGTTTCAACATCTTCCTCATGCTCTGTCTCAGGCGAATATACAACATCCGATGGCAAGACCACATCTCCAATATAGAAGTCATGGACAGTGCTGGCATTCCAAGGATGTACACCTTACTGAGTCAGCGACCTCTGATATGCATGGGACACCTGTGTCAGGAGCCATGATATAATCCCAAACAACATTCTATATGGTCAACTTGCATCTGGTGCTAGACAGCATGGGCGCCCATTTTTACGCTTCATTGACAACTGTAAGCGTCATCTAACTTCATGCGGCATAGACAAAGAACACTGGTAGCGGCTGGTCAAAGACAGGCAAGCATGGCAAGCGGCAGTGAGGGTCGTTTCAAAAACAAAAGACGAAAAACAACATGACATGTGGAGGCACAAGAGAGCACAGAGGGCAGAGAGAACATCCTATGTACCAGCTCCAGTCTCGAGTTTTACCTGCAGCAACTGTGGTCAGGAGTGCCACTTCAGAATAGGCCATTACAGCCACAAGAAACGTTGTGATTCAGCGCAGAACATACTACGTGACGCAAGATCTATTGTCTCCTGAGACAAAGAGGTCAATGATGATGATGACCATGACAATATGAGGCATAACAAAAATAGAGAAAAGTAGTAAGAAAGACAAACATGAAATGATTGTTGTCTAGATTGTGTAAGTACGTCAAAGAAACATTTTAAAATGTATAACATTTAGGATGATTGTGCTCGCCACAAAGTATTTGCATCTAATGATTAGATATATCACATGTTTTGTTCATGACGACTACTACTTATCTTGTAGTTGTTTAAAATTACAAATGTTTTTGTATTTCATGCAATGTTTTTACTTATTTGATATTAAAATACGATGCATCTATTACATGCAGAGTGTCAACCCGGTTCTTATGGAAGACACTGCAAGTCCAAATGCAGTAAGGGGTGTGTCGTCAAGTGCGAAAAGTCAAGTGGTCGATGCAGATGCAGGGCTAACTATGCAGGCATATTCTGTAATGGTTTGTAAAACTCAATATAAATCTTGTTTAATATGAAGATCATCTATGAAGAGGCAAAAACAACCATCGGCTCGCAGTACAATAAAAAATGGTCAAAAGACCACTCACAAAACAAAAGCAAAGTTGGGTACTATGGTCTGTCTCGTAGAGAACAAATTGCCATATTCCGCTTCTGTACCGGCCATAACAGACTCCGAGCCAACATGTTGAACACATTCAGAATTTGCTCAACTAGCCTGTGCCATTGTGAATAGGTGGACATTACGACAGAGCACATACTGTAAAACTGACACTTGTCAGCAGCTCTGAGAAAAGAAACTTGGCCCTATAACACAAAGCTTCGCAAAAAGCTATACGGAGGGACGGAGGCCCTAAAAGCAACAGTAACATTCATGATACAATTTGGTGCATCAGTCTAGACGGGGATCGCGAGAGAGAGAAACACAGTATTACACAAAGGCTCTTAGAACATCCTGGACAGAGAAGAGAACAAAAAACCAAAGACATCCTACAAGACCTGTATATCAAGGAGCATTGGCTCATAAATAGCATCATGTCCCGGAAGATGAAATATTATTGCCAATTTGAACGTCTCAGTGGTTTAAGGAGTACGGTAATTTAAGGCACTGTTCCTCTGTACTAGGTAAGGGACGACTTTGATTAAGGTAGCTGCAGGACATCAAAGAAACATTGAACAGGACGCTGGAAAACTCTTTAGAATTTGCTAGAGACAGCGAGTTTTTAAGGTGAGCTGTGAAAAAACGAAAGCGACGTTCCGTAACGGACATGCTACTAATCCGTTGGTATGAAATCAGTGTAGGATATCCATGTCTTCGCCCAGTTTTACTGGGACTGGAATCACATTTGAAGTCTGGGCACTCAATAGTTTCATTCTGCCGCACGTTGTTTTCATAAGTTATACAGATGTCCAAGTCATAAACCATCTTCCTTAGAATTGGTCGTCGTCGTTATTTTACAATTCGGCAATTCCAGTAGTCATTACATAGAAGTTTGAGGGAAAGTCGACATGTCTTTCTTCTCAACTATCTTTGTCTTGCCCGTCTATTACATCGGCGTATCTTCTTTCCTCTACTTCTTCTTCTGTATGCATATTTCCTTCCTTTTCTTTTTACATGATGATAACTTTATAAACATAATTTCTTACAGATTGTAAACGAGATTCTTATGGAACAGATTGTGAGAAAAAGTGTGGCTTGGGATGTACAGATAAATGTAACAGAACATCTGGATTCTGCACATGTAAAAAACGATTCATAGGGCTGAATTGCATAGGTATTGAAACACTGATGTGCACAGTTCATGTTCACTAACAGTTTAAAGATATATTTCACGTAGATGTTAATAATCGTGTTGTATGTGTGTTTACAACTAAATGTATTTGCATGCACTAGACGTCATACATTTGTTATATTATATCACTTCGAATGTGTTAATCATTTATACATTTTAACTTCATCACATAAACATGACGTTGTAAATATATCATTCTCCTTCTTTTCAACTGTGTTGCCTTCTAGACTTTCGATACTACAGGGTGTTCAACTTAAAAGCAGCCTGTGAATGGAGCTAATCTGGTATATATGTATGAAAATGAGAAGGTTCAGTTATGACGTAGATAGTAAGGCTGTGTACTGGTGTGTAATTGTAGTGCGGGAAGGGGCGATGAACAAATGTGACGTAGGACAAGCTAGTCAGAACCGGTTTAAATAGTAAATAGACGAGATGCAATGCGTACCTGGCAAATTTATATTGATCACTGGGGCTGCTTTTAAGTTGAACACCCTGTATAATAGCATTAATGCATTGTCTTAAACAGTTGGAACAGGTCCTTGAGGTATATTTTCTCAGCATGATGCACGTCTTCGAAATTTCACCCATTAAATGTTTTTTATCAAAAACTTTAAAAAAACCTCCTCAAAATGAACGAATACTATTCTCATTTTGAAAACACAAACTACTTTAAAATAAGGATATCAATTATCAACTACAACATTCTATTACAGTTTTACCTTTCTAACTTTTACTTTATCAAATTCGTTAATAAGGGATGTGTTGTCTAGAGTGTAGATTCAATATAAATTAATGAAATATTTCTAAGTTTTGTTTGGCATAATAAACTTTTTGAGTTGTGATTTATTGATTTTAATTTGAAAAAAACGTGTTGCCCTGGTAGCCATATTGACACGAAATGTTAATATAATTCTCAGAACTACAACAGTATTCGAATACAAAATAATTCTGCAATATCATTGTCAGCAATATTCATCTGAAATAAGCCTCTATCAATCACACACAGGCATACGTTCCGCACCTGAGATATACCTGTTCCATGCAAATGCTACTTTTTAATTCGAGTTCCCAGTGTTATAACATAACAATTTTCAATGATAATAAGTAACTACAAATGCTGTAAATACAATAATTCTCTTACCTGATATACCTTTTAAACACAAACACTGAATAAATTAAAAAAACATGGTATACTGATAGTGGAAGATGTAGGAAGTGATCATAATTTATGCATAGGAAATTGAAACTGAAATTGAAAATTCACCATACTAAAAAAACAACTGCGAATAAACAGTCAAAGACTACAAAAAAGAAGTAAAGAGAAATATCAGCTCGAACTTAAGAATATGTTTAGTTACTCAATGGTGAAAATGAACAGAACATTAAAGACAAATGGACTAAGATAAAGGACAGACTATTGGGGGCAGTAAATAGTAGCGCAGGATTAAAGACGAAAGACAGAAAACACTGGATAAGCGATGACATCTGAAAATGTATTCAAGAAAGAAGAAAGATGAAATTAGGGATATTTAATGCTAAGGATGCGAGAGATGATAGCGAAGCTAAAGAGGAATATAGTCTATAAGACAAGGGAATGAAAAGAGCTGCTAGAAGAGATAAAAGAGCATATGTCAATCGACTGACTGAAGAAGGGAAAAGGCAGCTAAGACTGGAAACAGTAACATGCTATACAATACACTAAAACAACTTACTGGAACCTTTGTTTCAAAGGGTGGCCCAATCATGAGTAAAGATGGTAAAGTTCTAACATCAGATACCGAGCAGAAGAAAAGATGGGCAGAACATTTTGAATACATATTAAATAGACCTGATCCACCAGTGCTACTCAAGGTAGACGTAGAGGCAAGAAACGGCTCTCTACCAATTAAGGGGGGATTCCGGTCTTGAAACTTTTTTCGTTGCTTTCATATTAGTGTAGAATTTGCATTACAATTTTGAGGATATTATGACTTAAAGAGTAGAAAAAATAAGTAAAAATTATGCCAACGCGTTGCCATGGAAACAATAAAAAATGGCAGCCAAACACAAAACTTTAAATCCCCAAGGCTCTTAAAGTAATGCATATAAATGAATTATGTTTTCACTCTAAGGTGAGCAATTGTAATATCTAAAAGTTGCACATGGTGTTTAGGATATATTAAGTATTAATTTTGTAATGAATTTTGGATAAACCACCCCTAAAAGCAGCTTTTGACCGAATTCTGAGGGCATTTTTACCAAAATTGATAACAAATTAAATATTTAATATATACTAAAAGTAATGTGTAATATTTTAGATATTACAATTGCGCACCTTAGAGTGAAAAAGAATTTATTTACATTCATTAGATTCAGAGGCTTAGGATTTGACATTTTGTTTCTGGCGGCCATATTGTATTGTTTCCATGACAACTCTTTGACTTTTATTTTACTAATTTGTATCTACTATTGTAAGTCATAATCTTTCAAAAAATGGTTATACAAATGTTACATTAATGTGAAAACAACGAAAATAGCTTCATGATCCCACACTACCGAATCCGCCATTAACGAAGTAATGGTAAGTGTATCTGCGGTCAAGGAGGCAATCCATTCCTTGATAAACAATAAGGCAGCGGTGATGACAACATTACTGCAGAAATGCTCAAGGCGGCTGATGATACAACTATTAGCCAGGTGCAAGAACTATTTAATGAAGTATGGGAAGAAGAAACTGTCCCAGATCAATGGAAAATGGGAATAATTGTTAAGATCCCCAAAAAGGTGATCTCAAAGATTGCAACAACTGGAGAGGGATCACCCTATTTTCAGTAATGACCAATAGATTCTGCAAAATCATTCTTAATAGAATCAAAGGAGCAGTGGACACAACCCTGAGAGAAGAGCAAGCTGGTTTTAGACCTGGGAGAAGCTGCTTAGACCAAATAATTACCCTACGACTAATTTTAGAGGAACATATTGAGAAGCAAGAACACTTTGATAGTCTACACATAATCCCCTGTGAAATATTTGAGATGCTATGGAATACCAGACAAAATAATCAACATTATTAAGAGCCTCTATGATTGTTCACAGTGTGCAGTTCGCAATAATGGTGGACACAGCGACTGGTTTATGGTTGTAACCGGAGTAAAGCAAGGCTGTTTTCTATCTCCGCTATTGTTTGGAGTGGCCATTGACTGGGTGATGCGAAAATGTTGCAGGTGCGAAACTGGCATCGATTGGGTAGAAAATAGTCAACTAGAAGATTTGGATTTTGAAGATGATATTGCCTTGTTAAGTAGAAACAACCAAGATATGCAAAGATAACAGACAACTTGTCATCTATAGCATCAAAAGTTGGACTGCAGATAAGCTATGAAAAGAATAAATATAATGAAAACACCTATGGCAAGTAATGCAGATATCACCTGGAATCTAAAATGATAAAAATAACAGAGCAGTTCACCTATTTAGGTAGCAATTTTGATTGCACAGGAAATGTTAGAAGAGAAATTAGGATACAAATTGGCAAAGCAACATCAGCTTTTAAAAGTCTAAATAAAATATGGAACTGCAAGTTATATAGTATTTAAACTAAATTGCGAATTTTCAATTCAAATGTTGTATCAATCCTAACATATGCCAGCGAGAGTTGGAAAATGACTAAAGATATAGAAAGCAAGTTGAATTCATTTGAAAATAGATGTCTGAGAAAAATAATGAATATAAAATGGAGCGAATTCAGAAGAAGTGATGAAATCAGAGACATGTCTGACCAACCACTAGTGACAACTGTTATAAGAAAGAGAAGCTGGAGATGTGTTGGGCACACCTTGAGAAGAAATGATCAACGATTATCAAAGCAGGAGTTGAAGTGGGATGCAAAGGGTTCAAGAAAGAGAGGTTGACCTAAGGAGAACCTGAAACGAACATTGCTGAGAGCTGCAGGAAATATCGGTCTTAGTTCCATGGTAGAGATTGAGCGAGTTACTCATAATAGAGCGGTATATATAAATTACTTGCAGGTCCTATGTAACGTATAGCGGTACGAGAAGAATTATTATTATACTGATACATATATGTTTTATATCTGATTTACTGATTTAAACACACCACAACCCTTTGCCAATTCTGGAGACGAACTAACATTACAATCAAATATTGTCAATAATTGTAAACTCAAAGCAGATCTATCACAGTGCGACACATGCAATTGGTGTTTTTGATAATTGCGGTAGGCCTATATTACAAACAAAAATAATAGCTTGGCGCTGTCAGATCACAAGTAATTCGGCGAAAGCTCACCAACGATGCATCTGCACCAGAAATCGAAACAAAAGGGTATCAAAAGCGCAATGGCAGAAGCGTGCGATAAATCATAAATGGTATACATCAATATCGGATTAACCAGTGGCGGCTCGTGGTCATTTTTGATGGTGGGGCCCGACAACAATTTCGGAAAAATAATGGTTTTTAGGCTAGGTTTATATTTTAGTATTTACTATTATTTGTCTATTCCCAAAGTTATTCCCCTTTACTGTAATGATTTGGCGCCGCATGCCAAATAACAAATGGACAACCTTTGCGCCAGGGTAAGTGAGTTTGCACTGGTCAAAACCCTACTCCACCTCCTCGTGGTGACCCTGGAAATAAACAAAAGATCATGTCTGGCTAAGTGGGTAAGGATTGAGAGAGAGCTACTCTGGTATAGGTAATAAGGCAAACGCAGACACGCCTCTTGGGTCCAAAAAACTAGTGAATGCACGCATCTTATGCTGATGTTTAATGAAAAAAATTGCATAAATGCAAAGAAATGTAAGTAACAACGTACGAGTCGCGTGTAAGCATATACTCTCATCAGGAATCAATGGTCAACCATATTTGCCAGCTCTCTTTGCAAGAAAGCCGGACACTCTCACGCATGCACTATAGGCAAAATGGTCAGACTCATAATTCCTGGAGTTCAACAACAACTAAAATATATACCATATAACTGAGGTACAAAAGAGATCCCTACAACTTACCGTTGACCACAGTCCTTCACCATGAAATAGCAAACAATAAAAACCAAAAACTTTGCTTTTGTTCACTGACAGTTAACCACGATTTTTACTAAACCACTTATTATTGAAAGTTCTCTTTTCTTGCCATCTTATTGCACATATACAAGCTACTTGGCTGATGTGCACCTAGCCGTTTAATTTCAAGCTTTTCTTCTATCTTTAACGAAGGCAACGGATTTCGTAATAAATAATCTACTTGATTCATTTTGAATTTCGAATAAGCCCCAACTTCAAAAGTAGGTCACAGCTTGTCAATCGCAAACGAGTGTGCGTTGTAGAAGACATATGTATATTGAATACGAAACGGACGATTACCGTTAACGATTATAATAATAGTTAGTTACATATTTCTATTAATGTTTATGCTTTTCTACTATTTTATATATAATTTGTGATTCAATCAATAATTATACAAATTACTATTTAATCAAGAGTCGTCGTTTAACTCTTAATTGGTTGATCGCGTAGGAATTTATCTTCCCATGAATAAAATAACACATTGTTTTGGGAATTATTATTAAAGGTAGCGGTCAAAGGTCAGAGGTCGCAATGTTACATCGTCAGTAGAAATTTTAAAACGATCAATAAAACATAGTGCGCTGATATATACGTCAAGTATATAGAGAGAAGCTGAATTTGAGACCGTATATAATATGTTTATTTTAATAATAATTTTATATATCATTATGATTGTTATATTATTATGATATAATATTTATATTTTAGTGTTAAATATTCAACTTTCAAAGTTAATCAGTGTCAAGTTAACAATAATAATGACGAACAAAATTGTTTTAAAATAATAAGTACACGTTAATTATTTTTTGTTTGGTAGACCTGTTCTTACTGGCCCCTAATGACCATGGGTGTATACTTATTGGAGGAAAAATATGTTGAATTTTAGATTTTAGAATGTGTGTGATATTGTAGCGCTATATATCAACTTTCAAAGCTAATAAGTATCCTGTTGAAAGTAATAATTATAAACAAATAATGTCTGAAATAATAAGTACACGTTACTCAATATATGAGGCGTGTTCAAATGAAAACGGGACTTGTTACACCACGCGTGCTAGAGTGCACGGATATTGATGACATTTTGCACTTGTAATGAGTATCCAATAATTAACATACGGTCACGTGTTCATCTTTCCAGCATGCATATGTGCTGCATGAGACTGTTAACAATATGGCGTGTGATTCGAACCCGTCCAAAGTAAATCAGCGTTTTCTTCATGAGTCAGTTTCTTTGACATTTGAAGGATGTCAAGCAGTAGACATTCATCGGAGAATGAAGGCAGCATATGGTAACAAATGTTTGTTCCGAGGACAAGATTTTCGAATGGAATGGGCGCGTATGTTTAAAGACGAACGTGAGTTAACAGCAGATCTTGCATGGCCAGGTCAGCCGCATATTGTTGCAACAGAAGAAGCCATAGACTTGCTTGATAAAGCAGTACTGACTGACCGTCGTCGGAGCATTCGTTCGCTTGCAGAAGAATTCCATATGTCAATTGGGACAGCCCACATGGTTGTTCGGAAGAAATTGAACTATCGGAAGGTGTGTTCACAGTGGGTCCCAAGGATGTTGACTGACCACCATAAGGAAGAACGGATGGGGTGGAGTTTGAACCACTTGATGCGTTACAGGACAGAGGGTGATGCATTTCTGTTGAGCATTGTGACAGGTGATGAATCGTGGTGCCACCACTATGAACCGAGCAGCAAAATTGACAGCATGCAATGAAACATCCAGGGTCACCAAAACCCAAAAAATTCAAGACACAGGTTTCTGCTGGGAAGGTTATGGTGACTGCATTTTTTGATCATGAAGAACTTTTGTTGGCCAATTTTAAGGAACCTGGTGTCAACATCAATGCCCCCATTATAAAGACACTTTAGACAAGCTGCATAAGGTCATCAAGTCTACGCGACCAGGCAAGCTTTCTCAAGGTGTGATTCTTCTCCACGACAACGCTCGTCCGCACGTAGCAAAAATTGTACAGGAAACATTGGCAAAGAAGAATTGGGAAGTTCTTCATCACCCAGCCTATAGTCCCGATTTGTCCCCGTGTGATTTCCATTTGTTCGGACCGTTGAAGAAAGAACTAAAGGGACAGCGATTCAACAGCGACGCAGACGTGAAGACAGTGGTGACCACATGGTTCAGTGAGCAGCCACGCATCTTTTTCTGGGACGGCATTCGACGTCTACCTAAACAGTGGGATGCTTGCCTAAATGCATACGAAGATTGTTTCTGATGAACCCAGGTGCATTCTTATTCACAAGTGGCTGCTTTGTTTAATTCCGTTGAAACTGTTAATTTGCGTATGATACTTTTTAAATAAATCCACAAGTCCCGTTTTCATTTGAACAGGCCTCGTATCAACTGGCCCTTAATGACGAGCCGCCCCTGGGATTAACATAGAGAAATATAGAAAAGTGCTACGTAAACATTTATAATTATTGAATAGTTCAAATTGTATTTTGATTTAGCTGCTTAAGACCCCCGATCTTAAAGTTCCGCCTGATGCGGCCACATTTCCGTATGGTACAGCCCTGAGTTGGAGACAGCTCTGTCAGTTGTTTCATATCTATCTCTCCCTTATATTGTTGTAGACAGTTGGTTGACAGCTATATATGTTGATTCATATTTCTGGTACATTGTATTAGACAGTTGGAGGCAGCTATATCAATTGTTATATATCTATGAAACATTGGGCTAGATAGTTGGAGACAGCTATATCAATTGTGACATATCTATGATACATTGCGTTAGAGAGTTGGAGATAGCTATATCAATTGTTATATGTCTATGATACATTGCGTTCGACAGTTATGTAAGTTGTTATATATTTGTGAGACATTGTGCTAGTCAGTTGTTTGATAGAGCTGTCAGTTGTATATTTGTGAGACATAGTGTTAGTCAGTTGGTTGATAGAACTGTCAGTTGTTACATATGTGTGAGACATAGTGTTAGTCAGTTGGTTGATAGAGCTGTCAGTTGTTACATATTTGTGTGACATTGTGTTAGTCAGTTGATTGATAGAGCTGTCAGTTATTACATATTTGTGTGACATTGTGTTAATCAGTTGGTTGATAGAGCTGTCAGTTGTTACATATTTGTGTGACATAGTGTTAGTCAGTTGGTTGATAGAGCTGCCAGTTGTTACATATTTGTGTGACATAGTGTTAGTCAGTTGGTTGATAGAGCTGTCAGTTGTTACATATTTGTGAGACATTGTGTTAGTCAGTTTGTTGATAGAGCTGTCAGTTGTTACATATTTGTGAGACATTGTGTTAGTCAGTTTGTTGATAGAGCTGTCAGTTCTTACATATTTGTGAGACATTGTGTTAGTCAGTTGGTTGATAGAGCTGTCAGTTGTTACATACTTGTGAGACATTGTGTTAGTCAGTTGGTTGACATACCTCTGGGATAAACATTGTTGTATACAAATGTTTGACAGCTAGTTCAGTTGAAATATAAATAAATATAGATGTGTGTGTTACATTGTGCTAGAATTGTTGTTTGACAGAACAACTGCTATTTGTTACATATCGCAGATACATTCAACTATCTCACTGACCCTGGCACGCAGTCACTTTGTTACATTGTTATTGCTGCCCCATGGGACATATACATGTTATTGTGTGTCTTGTGGTTCTTGAAAACATATACCGGTTGTTACACTTATTGTGGCTCGGGGGCATACAAGTATTGGCACCTATTTTGTGGTTAGTAGGTACATTCAGAGAGCCAAATGTATAGTTAGTTAGTTAGTTTGTTCCTTTCGTGCCAACGGCGGCACATAGGGCAGAGTTTTTAGATCTCCATTTGATACGGTTCTTTGCTAGCAGTTGAAGATCTTGTATGGTTTTACATCCCAATAGTTTACTTTCTTGATCGAGTTTGTGAGGTCCATAATTTTGGTCTTGGCAGAATTAATCTAGAGACCAACCTGTTCTGCAAGTGTGCAAAGATTGCTCGTTAGTTTGTGGGTTGCTTTGTGGTTGAATTCAAATGTATAGCGTATAACAAATACCTATTTGCTTGCTCTGATGAATATTCCAAGGTATTTGATTGTGTAATACATCACAAGCTATAGAACATAATGTCAGAGATGGGGTTCTCACATCATACAGTGAATATTGTAAACATGATATATAAAGACCAACAAGCAGCTGTGAAAACAGAAGAGGGAGCATCAGAGTGGTTTAGCATAGGCCAAGTAATTATACAGGGTTGCATTTTATCACGTTACCTATTCAACATATATGCTGAAAACATCATGGGGAATGTCAGAGAATCTGCAGAGATGGTGAAATAAGAAGCTCTGGGGATCGGAGGTCACACATTACCAGAATTAATATATACTGACGATAGAGTGCTATTATCTACATCATAAATTGCTATAAAGAAGTTGATACGGTCACATAAAAACACCAGTGAAGATCAAAACCTTTATCTGAATACAAATAAAAAGAAAATATTTACAACTGATAAAACAGAACTGATGGATAATATATGTGTCAGCGGCCACAAAATAGAAAGAGCCAAGTTCCGGAAGGGACAAGCTACTTGATGATGATGAGGCATATATAAGTGTTGGCACACAGCATGTGCTCTAGGCATATACACGTGTTGTAACATTTCTTGTTTTCTTGTGGACATATAAGTATTGGCACTCTACTTGTGATTCGTGAGACATATAAGTCTCAACTTCAAATATTGTCGGCTTCGATGGAATTTTGTAACACTCATTGTAAAACCACTCTTACCTAGAAAAATTACCTAAGTACTAGTTCTCAAATAATGGTTCAAAGTACAACACTAATTACTGGTAATTCATTGTTCCTACTATTATTGTGACTAGTGTACATTCCACACCTACTTATAATATAAAATCAATTGTCCATTTGTCAGCAGTACGATAAACTTCGACTATTTCAATTCTGTAATTTGGATCGCTTATTCCTGCAGAAATTGGTCCGAGTTGTGAGCTAGTTAGATTGATGTAAACATGTAAATACTTCATATAAGGTATTCTTTCAGCAAAAGTTTACTATAAAATGCCTGTTAAAAAGAACGCATGTGATAAATCCACAATATGTGATCAAAAAGTGGTAAGGATGAAAGTCTCTTGTCTGATGTTCATTTATAGTAATAATAATTATAAAATGCGATTACACATAAAATTACAGGATTCTGCCATCATTAATGTTTCAGTATTTTGTGATTAATGAGTTGAGTTTTTGTTTATAGATAATTTCTGTTGAAATTTTAAGCAACACATATTATATGTGTAAATACGAGTGTATATGTGTATATATAAATTAATATTCGTCTGTGGCCTAGGGGTTAGTGACTCTGTCTATAACTCGACGTTCTGAGTTCGAATCACGCTGCGGACAGTTTGCTTGCAAATTGTTTCCGTTGATTTTAACAAAGGACGATGGCGCCACCCGTTCAGAAAGCAATGGCAAACTACTGAACGTATAAGTGGTGCCTAGAAAATCAACGACTTGTTTACTGTGGTGATGGCTACGTCCTTTGGGATATGCCACGATTTTCATTTCATAAATTAATATATAATACAGATTATTGATAATGGTTTTGGTACTCCGAATATTCTCCATGAATTTATGGAAACATAATCCATACTGCTTGTTCAGAAATATGTAATGTACGCATTCATTTCTTAACTGGTCGATGTGTTACGTGATTATTAGTTTTTTTCTACTTTTATAATCGTAAATTAAAGAACAAAGTATATGATTATGTTCATTAATTGATGTGTTATGTATACAATGTGCATTGGGTATTCACACATATTGCACTTCACATCAAATTATGTTGTTCGCTGTTGTCATATAAATAATTTTACTTTATGTTTTTAAGTAAATTATAAAGTGTATTTTCTAATATACTTTATTGTATCATTATATCATCTTAGAATGTGAAGTCCCATATTATGGTCGTCGATGTGATTTGAGGTGTTCTGTAGGATGTAAAGATCGAATATGCAGTCGACTAACTGGAATGTGTGATGCATGTACAGCAGGTTACGAAGGTGCTGATTGCGTTCAAGGTAAGATATTTTCTTCCATTTGTAGCTCTCAATATAATAGTACAAATATGCGTGCGTCTGTAGCTTAAACGATATTGTGCTCGATAACAACCCAAACACACCTGGTTCCAATTACGTTGCGGGCATTTTAGAAGCTTAAAAATAGACCTCACCGTTCAAAAAGCAATACAAAACTACAACACGTATAAGTGGTGCCTAGAAAATCTACGAATCGTTGACTGTGTTTGATGGCGACGTCATGTAAAGGATATGCCCTGATGTTCATGTCAGTTCATTTTTAGTAGAATTATGACACATTGAGATGTTCATGTCAGTTCATTTTTAGTAGAAATATGACAAATTGAGATGTTCATGTCAGTTCATTTTTAGTAGAAATATGACACATTGAGATGTTCATGTCAGTTCATTTTTAGTAGAAATATGACACATTGAGATGTTCATGTCAGTTCATTTTTAGTAGAAATATGACACATTGAGATGTTCATGTCAGTTCATTTTTAGTAGAAATATGACACATTGAGATGTTCATGTCAGTTCATTTTTAGTAGAAATATGACAAATTGAAATTACTATCAATGTTTATCACAATGTTATTGTTGACATTATTGTGAACTATTGCTGCAAAGTAAGGTGGAATAATTGATGTATTTATATGACAACATTTGAAGAAGAAATAAATGTTTGGTTTTCCTTTTGTATAGGATAATATTGATTATATGAACGAGATGATTATATGCAAGTCGAGGAAGAATAATGAATTATTGTTTTGTAAGGATGGTCGAATCTATTCTAGTCATGAGCTTGTATCTCCTATAGTTGCAAGTGATAAACTAGGTATATGTTATTTAAACTTTCAAATCTATGTCCATAAATAAATTTTGAGGTTGCATTAACAAACGTTTCAATGAACAAGTGAAAGTGAGTGGCAGTAAACATCGTGTACATTATATATACATTGTTTACCATATTCAAGTTGCATATATTGTATAGAAATGCATAAATGTTTATGTCAAGACTGTATGATCTAGAAATTGTGTTGTTTAAAAGTTACACACATGCTCATATATTAATCGATTGAGATGCGTGCCAACAATGTAGATGTGGTTATCAACTTACACCACATTACATTCTAAACCGGCTCGACACAGCTTGTCATTGCTTATTACTCAAAATTAATTGTTAGAGCACAATTCAAGATAGCGAAGTCTTGATACGAGCCACGAATCTCAACTTCAAAACCATTTTGTATAAAACCTAGGGAGATGGGTCGGTCACGTTGCGCTGATGTCTGATAGACTCATCCACATAAAACAGGTATAATGTATGGCGAGCTTGGTTGTGACAATTGATCGGTTGATCAGACATCAGCGCAACTGACCGACCCATCTCCTAGGTTTTATACAAAATGGTTTTGAGTTGAGATTCGTGCTCGTATCAAGACTCGCTATCTTGAATTGTGTCTAATTATTTGAGTAATAATCAAAGATACTATTAAGATGCCTCTAAAAGTGCTCGATATAGACACCATGTGCTTCAAATCCCTGTGCACAAGATCTCTGAATGTTGTGTTGTAACAGCACAAGAGGACTTCGCATAGATGACAATCGTCGTACTACCGAGTCGCAGAGATACGAGCTACACCATTTATACCCCACCTGCGGTTGGGAATTGAGTTCTAGAGTTTGATCCTACAGTCGCCTTCGCGCACACTTGAGAGGTGCATCAACACACATCTGCGGCTCCTACCATCATGGCGTTTTTTTGGCTAGCACAAAGTCAGCAGTATAGGTGTAACCAATATAATTCCGTAGTCGTATCCGGATATGGCTATATGATTGACTAGCAGTTTTACCCATTCTTCGCAAGATAAATTTAGTTGCATATTAAAGAAAGATGCCCCGTTGCTAAAAATCAGCGTCTTTCCCATTGAAAAAAATACTTTTTCCCCATTGTAAAAGTAAAAAGTAAAGGAACCATTTCATACCTCGTGGTACATAGGGCAATACAGTGTTAGGCCTGTATTTTCATTGACCGTCGGCACACGATGGGTGATGTGGTCAACATCACGCCGGCCGCCTTTACTTTTTCAGAGCATGTCTGGTACCCAGTTGAGGCTGGGTCGACCTGAGAGCCTTCGCGGTCGGGAAAATTTCACGCGACTACGGGAGTTGAACCCATACCACCAGCCTTGAGAAGCGAGTTCACTAACAACTACGCTACCGCGGCTCTCTTTTTCCCCATACTTAGTGGAAAAACTTTGTCGGTTGAACACATAAGATTAAAATGTCGCCCATTCCTATTGCCAGAAATCCAGTGATTTTTCCTGATTACAATATAATTCCGTGAAAGTTGGCAAAAAACAATTTGCAAATTGTATTTATTCAGAATCACTTATAGCGTTGCAAATGAAATTTATGTAGATCTCATAATAAAATATGTTTGTAATAAATGTTAAAAAATAGTATTTTCCTTACCGTGAATTGAACATGTTGTCTCCAGTATAGCAGCAAATAATCTAATGCATTCGGCCACAGGACAGACATGTTGAAAGACCAATAGTATGTTTGTATTTGCGTGTCTGCTTTGCGAACCACGTGATCGGAAAGTAACAATATGACCGCAGTGCATATCACATGACAGGAACGTAACAAAATTGATACATGTATTCGCCGTTTTCTGTATATGACCAATTGTGTTAAGTTTGAATATGGTTATAGAAACGAACAAATAGACCAGTTTCATCATTTTTATATCTTCCCATATATGAAAGTTATCCCCTTGCTAAAATGTAAGGTCCTTAGGATGTCCATATATTTTCAAACAGTTGTGAAAGATATATATACAATTTCATTCATCTTAGTGTTATATATATCATATAAGTAGATAACTAGCAATGGCAATATTGTTCTCGATAATAAAGTACTAGATTATCTGATATAACATAAATATATATATATATGTATATATATATATATATATATATATATATATATAATATATATATATATATATATATAACATATTATATTTTTATATAAATATATATATGATATAATATATATATAGAAGACCATCAATGCTCTATATTATTCTCGATAATAAAGTACTATAATCTCTGATATAAATATATATATATAGAAGACCATCAATGCTCTATATTGTTCTCGATAATAAAGTACACTAATCTCTGATTAAATATATATATAATAGAAGACCATCAATGCTCTAATTGTTCTCGATAATAAAGTACTATAATCTCTGATATAACATATAACATAAATATATATTATTATTCACCATTCACCCCTAAGGAGGCATATGTACGCGTAACCAAGGTTTTCCAAGCTCTCCTATCAAAGGCCATCTTTTAGAGATCACTCCACTCTTCCCTCCTTTTCTTGCATTATGTTACCATCTCCCATCTGGATGTGTTGATGTGTCTTTCCTTAGCTGGAAGGTAAGATCTATTATTCTGGAGGTTTCATAGGAGGGCATGTCTTGTGATACTATCAGGAGGTCTCCTCAGAGTATGCCATTTCCATCGCTACTTGCTGTACGTTATCTCTTGTCCACCTTCCGTTCCACCGCTCTATTACATAGTTGCGGTCATGTTAAACCATCGCAGTTAAAGTATCATGTGCTGTCTATTGATGCATTTTTGCAACGTGTTTGGTGTTTCCTTTAGGTGTTATCCATGCCTCCACACCAAAGAGAATAACATCCTTTAACCTTTTAGTTAAATATCATTATCATAGTTTTATTCCTGGTCATTTTTGTGCTCAATATGCTCTACAGAACAACATATGCGGATCTTGTATTATAGTCTTTACATCTTCATATGGGACACTGAATGTTGATAACACTTAAATATATGTAAATGTGTCCTCCTTTTTTATAGGTGCTCCTCTCAATATGACCTGTACTCTGGAATTAGCATTTAATCTCATGATCGTTGTTCTTTCCTCATGAATAGTCAGACCTGGCTATTGTGAGATCACAATCCTAATCAAAATCCAAACCAAATAAAAATAAAAATCCTCAAATTGACTCATTATGGTCCATTGTATTCCATTTCTCCCCCTGGCTGTTGTTGATCGCATTATTCAGTCAATAGTCTGCAGGCAAAGGAACGGTAATAGAGCAGCCCTCTCGTAAAACCGTCTTTATTTCAAAGCCCCACTTCAGTTTGCCTTCACGCAGTACGCTACTCATTGTCTCCCCATACTTTTTTATTTATAAGGTTAGTTATCGTCTCGGGACTGTCATAGTGACATAACGGTTTTCAGCCTGTTCACCTGTCTAGTCTATCAAATGTCTTTTATAGTCGACAAGGTTGATATAGTGGAATCACATTCCTCAATGCACTGCGCTACTATGATGCGTAGTGACGAATTTTGATATGTGCAGGATCTGTTTAGCCTAAATCACGCTTGTCCATTTCCTAGTACTGCGTCTGCAGTTTCTCGAAGTCTCTCTAGGATGCTTCGGCTTAGTAATGTTACCTGGTCGAGACAGGAGCATCATTCCTATATAGCTAGAGCATTTTTGGAGATCACCAATTTTTTGTAGTTTGACGTATTGTCTCCATAACTTTGGTATTTCTGTCATCTCCAAATTTTCGCTACAAGCCATGTAGCATGTATGTTTGCAATAGATCAGCTAACCTGACGGCCAACTCCTGGTACATAGTCCCAGGAAAGTATAACACGTCTAAGGAAAATGGGCTGCCAAAAGAACGGCTTGTGATAGTCCACTGATTCTATGTTCTTAATTTAAAATATAACATTACTTCTTCCACACTTCTGTCTTACTACAAACCAAGATGTTAGTGAATACAACTGACCTAACACAGTTGTGATCAATTAGCAGCAAGATTGATAAATCATTTAATAATGAACTCAAGCTATACATATATCAATTGAACATTGGAAATATTTCACAACTCAAAATTCGCCCATGTTCTATTACTCTCACTCAAGTAAAGTATTGATGTGTTATTACCCAGTAAACAGAAAAAATGGCAATAGTTCAAAATGTGGGTATTATCTTAACGTTATCTAAGTCTTCTTGGATGTAAATCGTTCTGCAAGGTCATGAGCTCTGGCAATCTTCAAGTTCTCAGCCCCCAAGTTATGTTCCCCACATCCTTTGCCCTTTTGTAGTTTAGATGACATCGTCGCTGGTCTCTGCAAAGTGGTCTTCGGCTCTCAGCTCCCAAGGTGTGTTCATCACAACCTTCGCTCTTTTGTCGTCAAAGCACATCGTCGTTGAATCTTCTGATCAGAATTGAAGTATGCGGTTGAGTCAATAACTACGAATTTTCTTTTGTGTTGTTCCAGTTGTAATGGTCAAGTCGTTTTAACAACACGACGTACTGTTCGACTTCAAGGTTCAGCATCATCGTTTCTTCTTTGATATCGTTTTGTTGCTATATTCTCATTGTCTGAGTAGCACAACCCAACAGCTTCACTCTTAGATGCAGGCAATTGTTAACATGCTGTCATTTTAGAGATTTCACTATGACTCAAAAGAACCACTTTTTCTCTGAGTTCAATCGAACAGT
This sequence comes from Arion vulgaris, assembly GCA_020796225.1. Classification (NCBI taxonomy): domain Eukaryota; kingdom Metazoa; phylum Mollusca; class Gastropoda; order Stylommatophora; family Arionidae; genus Arion; species Arion vulgaris. The sequence goes on along the minus strand of CM036764.1, from coordinate 8,438,240 downwards.
TTTCTGTTTGATCAACACAATCTTTGCTCTTTTGTTGCCACATGTGTTTCTCTTTGTCTTTTACACAATAAAGCGGTCTTCTAACTCCCGCAATGCAGATTTGATCGATTTGGTTTTCTGTCCTGTGATCTGGTGATAGGCATGTAGATGTGTAAATTCTTTGTACTGAAACAGGCTGCCTCATATAACCAATTGGTCTGCTGCACACAGATCATCTGACATCTCTCCGTTGTTGGTTATCTTCACCAGTCTATGTGTTCCCACAGTTTCATCGAAGCCCTAGTTGTCTTTACTATTTTAACCTTAAAGTCTTCCACCATAATAGTAAAGTCCTTGCTTTCAAATTTGCCTAATACTCTCTTTAATTTTTATAGAACTCTTTTTTTTATTTTATTTGATTCTTCGTTGCCATTCGTTGGTGGGCTAATAGAAAATATGAATTCTTTGTCCAATACTAACATTTGAGGTCTTGAAGATTTCCTCGGATCATTCTTGATCTTAACGGCTTCAATTCGATTAATAACCGTTGTGGTTGTTTGACCAACATCAATGCTACTCTCTCCTTGTGTGTTGCGTTTATATCCTCTCGTCCATATCATATTATTGTTTCTCCTGTTGCTAGTCTAGTGTGTCCTGCATTTGTCTATCTGGTTTCGCCGAGTCACAAAATGGAAATTCCATATGTCCTCATATAATGTGCAATCTGTGCTGTCTTCCCAGTTTCGTATATCATGCGGATATTCCAGGTGCCACTTCTGGAGAATTTCCGGGTTGAATGAAGGGGAATCAGAAATTCGATTTCATTTGATATTCCTTAGTATCCATTCAGGTGTCCTTGTTTGTATGCCTTATATATATATTCACTTTTCATAATCATGGCATCACGAATTAGCTTCATCTGAGCAGAATTTTGTCGTCCTAACATTTCTACGGACAAATATTTTTTTTTCTCTCTCATATGCCAGACGTCCAACTTCCGCAGCAGTCATACCCAAGTAATCATGTACATCCTAATTTCATTTTCTCCGTGGATTACACTTCCCCTCTTTTGCAGGAATGCCTCCTTCTGGTCTTTTTGTATGTTCAAAATAATTCAGTTTTGTAATTCTTATCTTTAGCATGTAGCAGTTTCTTGTTTATATTTGTGAGTTCTTGCTACATAGATATGTGTATTCGACTCTCTGTCCATAGTATACGGAAGTAGTAGGGTAGGGTTAAATCGAATATCATTTTGAAAGCGTTAACTGCAAGAACAATTTACACCATCCCTAGTGATAGTAGTTAAAGATGTATTACACTCTACTCCTAACAATGGGTGTAATTATTTGTAGGAACAAAGCCATACAGTGTATTTATTAAATAAGGAGAATCATCACTCGCATTTTAATGTATTGTTTTGTGATTGTTGTCCTTTTTAGCAAACATGTTGTCACATTTAGTTTCAAGCATGTTTTCGATATGTTAATCTGTATGTATAAGGAGGTTGGTCGTGGGGCTGGCTACCACACACCGTAAAAACACCAGATAGCTACAGAAACCACAGCCAAGAAAATGCAAAGCTCACCACCCGAGGAATAAGAGGGACCCCAAATAGAGGGACTCATGAAGCGACACGGTGAAATTCGAAAGAAAATCGGGCTGCCGACTCACCTTCTTTCAACCCGGACGATCTCCAGGATTGTCACCTGGAATGTCCGCACGATGTTCGAAACTGGGAAGACGGCACAGGTGGCACGGGAAATGAGGACATATGGACTGGTCATCCTGGGACTGGGCGAAACCAGATGGACAAAGGCAGGACACACTAGACATATAACGGGTGAATCAATACTGTACTCCGGAAGAGAGGAGGAAGACGCACCACACATGGAGGAGTAGCATTGATGTTGGCCAAACAAGCACAAAAGACATTAATTGAATGGGAGCCGTTAGGACCAAGAATGATCCGGGAAACTTTCAAAACCTCCAATGCAAAAATTCAACTGAACATAGTCCAATGCTACGCCCCAACAAATGACAGCAAATAACAAATAACAGAAGAGTTTTACAACAAGTTACAGGGTGTATTAGGCAAATTTAAAAGTAAGGATCTTACTATTTTGCTAGGAAACTTTAATGCAAAGATTGGCAGAGACAACTGGGGCTTCGAGGAAACCATGGGCAAACACGGACTAGGGGAAATAAATGAAAATCGAGATATGTTCATGGATCTTTGCGCAGCAAATCAGTTGGTTATAGGAGGTAGTCTCTTTCAGCACAAAAGAATCCACACAGCTACATGGATATCACCAGACCACAGGACAGAAAACCAAATCGATCACATCTGCATAACTGGGAAGTTCAGAAGGTAGCTGTACGATGTAAAAGTCTATAGATGAGCAGATTTGGCCTCTGACCACCACCTTGTTATAGCAAACGTGCGAATGAAACTCAAGAGATTCATGACGACCATGCATGGTAACAGGGTGAGATACAATGTGGGACATATGAAGGAGCAGAAGGGAAAGGATGTATTTAGTGGTCACGATTTCCAACAAATTCGAGGACCTAGAAGTTGATGAAGGAAGTATTGAAGACCACTGGCATACAGTTAACGAAGCCTAGACTAGTACATGTGAAACTACCTTTGGAAAAAAGACACACCACCACAAGGAATGGCTATCAGAGTCAACGTTAGATAAGATAACAGAGAGAAGAGGCAGAAAGGCTGACCTTTGTAATAGCAGAACAAGATCAGCAAAGGCCGCAGCACAAGAAAATACACAAAAGCCAACAGGGAGGTGAAGAGAAGTATAAAAGCAGATAAAGAAAGTATATAGAGGACATGGCAAGAGAAGCAGAAGAGGCAGCAGCTAAGGGTAACCTGAAAATTTATACGATAACACAAGGAAATTGACAGGGAAATATCAACAAACAAATAAACCGATTAAGGACAAGGCTGGACGATTACTCGACAATGCTCAAGAACAGATGCAGAGGTGGGCAGAACACTTCAAGGACCTTCGAAACAGGCCAGTTCCCCAAGGCCAACCGGGCATAGATCCAGCTGCAAAAGATATAACAATCGACTGTAGCAAGCCATGCATAACAGAAATAAAGAAGGCCATTCTCCAACTACGAAATGGTAAAGCTACAGATCCAGATGGTATACCTGCAGAGGCCATAAAGGCAAATGCTGACATCTCAACAGACATGTTACATGGCTTGTTGGAAAAAATGGGAGAGGAAGAAATACCAAAGACTGGAGAGAGGGCTATATAGTCAAACTACCTAAAAGGGTGACCTCCAAGAATGCTCGAACTATAGAGGATTAATGCTCATGTCTGTACCAGGCAAAATACTAAGTCGAATCATCCTAGAGAGACTCAAGGAAACTACAGAAGCAGTACTAAGGGATGAACAAGCAGGATTTAGGCCAAGATCCTGACAGATCAAATATCGACCTGCGTATCATAGTGAGCAGAGCATCGAGTGGAACTCATCCTCTATATCAACTTTGTGGACTATGAAATGCATTTGATAGCCTAGACAGGGAAACACTCTGGAAACTTCTACAACACTATGGCGTACCCCAGAAGCTAACCAACCTAATAAAGAAAATGTATGAGTAGACAACGGCTAAAGTACTGCATGAAGGAAAACTGACAGAGGTCTTTGAAATAAAGACTGGTGTGCGACAGGGCTGCCTTTTATCGCCCTTCCTTTTCCTGCTGGCTATTGACTGGATAATGAGATCAACAACTGCCAGGGAAGAAATGGAATACAATGGACCATGATGAGTCAATTGGAGGATCTGGATTTTGCAGATGATCTAGCACTCCTCTCTCACAACCATCAGCAGATGCAGGAGAAAATAACAAAACTAGAAACAGTCTCACAGCAACTAGGCCTGACTATTCATGGGGAGAAAACAAAAATCATGAGATTAAATGCTGGTTCCAGAGACCCAATCTTACTGAGAGGATCACCACTAAAAGAGGTTGACACATTTACATATCTGTGCAGTGTCGTCAACATTCAAGGTGGCACAGATGAAGACGTTAGGGTTAGAATACAAAGGCAAGATCAGCATTTGCATTCTGAATAACATAGGAGTTCAAGAATGATAGGAATAAAACTAAGATAATGATATTTAACTCAAATGCCAAATATGTCCTTCTGTATGGAGCAGAGACATGGAGAACGACTAAGGTGAACACCAAAAGCTGCAGACATTCATTAATAGATTCCTACGCAGGATACTCCATTTGAGATGGTATGACAAGACACAAACCGAGAACTGTGGGATAGGGCAGGACAACGACAGGTGGAAAAGGAGATAATGAGCAGAAGGTGGCGATGGATAGGACACACACTGAGGAAACCCCTGACAGCATCGCGAGACAGGCTCTCCGATGGAACCCCAGGGCAATAGAAGTAAGGGAAGACCCAGAAACACCTGGAGAATTGAGTTAGAGATGGAATGCAGAAAAACGGGGAGAGAGTGGCGAGATCTGGAAAAGATGGCCTTGGATAGGCGGGCTTGGAAGGTCTTGGTTGTGGACCTATGCTTCCGTAGGGGCGAAGGGTGAAGAAGAAGAATATGTATGTATCAGTGTGTGTTTGTATATACGTTTTTGTAATTAGTCATGTACACATATTAAAATGCACGTGTTGTGGGTAAGGGGGAAGTATGTAAGCAATTTGGTAGTATGATTACGATATATATATATATATATTAGCTAGTCTTAGCTATTATCCCACGCCTGATCCAATTTTGGGCTTACCATCAATACAGATAAATCTGAAGGCATGTACCAGCCAGCTCCTGGAAAAGTATATACCGAACCAAATATTACAATAAACGGCAAGAAACTAAAAGTAGTGGACATATTTACTTATCTTGAAAGCACATTTTCCCAAAATGTCACCATAGACGATGAAATAAATAGCAAGATCTCTAAAGCTAGCAGCATTTTTGACAGACTATATAGAAACGTCTAGCACAGATTTGATATTGGCCAAGTCACAAAATGAAGGTATATCGGCTGTCGTGCTCCCAGCGATTCAAAGACACCATCAAGAACTCGACGAAATTCTTAGACATAGATGTCGACAACTAGGAGAATGTTGATCAAGACAGATCAGCCTGGCACACATTTCTTCGACACGGTTCTTCTGCCTACGAGACAGGTAGAACAGCACGGATGGAACAAAAACGTCAAAATAGAAAGGCAGTAACCCCCACAAGTACAAATATACCTTGCACACACTGTACAAGAACATTTCAAGCTCACATCGAGATCGCTAGTCATCTACGCACACACAGACAAACATAACGCAACTACATTCCCAGGGATGAAAACGGTGTGATCTTCATCACCCGTGATGGACGAGCATCAGCTTTAGCTATTCTTAGCACATATAGAGGTGATGGCTCATAGAATGTATATATGTACATTTTGTTTTGTTTTTCTAAAATTATATATATATATATATATATATATATATATATATATATATATATATATATATATATATATATATATATATATATATATTGTACATTAGTGTTTGTTGTTTATTTATATTATATATATGTACATTTTGTTTTATTTTTTTATTATATATATGTAGATATGTACATTTTGTTTTATTTTTTTATTATATATATGTATATATGTACATTTTTTTTGTTATTTATTGTTATTTACATATAATTATATCTACATTTTGTTTTGTTATTTATTTTTATTATATATATTTATATATACATTTTTTCTCTGTTCTAATTCACTGTCTAATTTCATTGTAATCATATAACTACTCCTACCTTGTCACTACCAATCTAGGCATTACAGTCCTCCATTACTAATGACATGTCAGTTGGTTTTTTAATTTTGATCACGCAGATGCTAATAAAAATGCCTTTCACATCATACTGTGCCTCGTTAGTTGATGCATACTAGATTGAACAAAGATAAACATATACAGTATTGCATACATAATGAAACAAATAATGATGAAATATGAAAATAAACGGTACTCCACGTTTCAACCATAGAACTTGATCACGATAACTAATACCGACACAGTATACGTAATAAAGTCAAACATAATTATAACTATGGATAACAGCTTGGATCTGGGTGACATGATTTTATAACTACATACGAGTTATAGGTACGATTTATGTAACCAGTATATCGGTCGCTTGAGCGGCTTATGCGCCGGTTATCAATCTCTAGATGTCGACCAGAAGACTAGCGTAGATACATCACAACTGATATTGTGTTTATCTGTAGTGTAAACATATCATATACCATTGCTGGCGGCGATTAATGTACTACCTAATCACATGAAAAACGCACTCATCCATCCCTACCTATTTTGTACAGTGATTGAAGTATACTACTGAAGTAGGTTCCGTTTTTTCTTGGGCCAATTTAGGTGGTAAGATTGGTTGTTAATTTGTTATAGTTTGATCCTTCTTCTTCCTCATTTCCCACATTTGGTGAATTGGATTGTTTGTTTGCTTTGAAGTTCTGCTCTATTCTCCTATGTTGTACTCCTGCCTTTAGTTTCAATTTCCTAGTGTACTTCTTTCCTTATTTTCTGATTTCTCGTGTTCCGAACTCTCTGGGTCCCCATCTTTTATTTGGTTTCTCTCCTCTGAGTTAGTTCCTTATTCCTGATTCATCTCCAGTAGGTTCATTCATTTACGATGTATATATATATATATATATATATATATATATATATATATATAATTTACAGTAGTATATTCATATTTGGGTCGTGGTTGTGATAATGTTATTCTTAGATAATAGTGGTTCCTTTCTCACTCAGGACATTCATTCATAAATGCGATATATTTAACGGCCATGTAGAATTTGTATAGGTAAGTTTATTGGATGTCATAAGTGCATGTGTGAACAACTCATGAAAGGACGTCCATACACGATCAATGCCTATTGTTGTCTCCTATGTTTACTAAATGTTGCTAACTGACTGTCACTACACAACTACGTCGATTAGGTTTTACTACGTCAATGTCTCGTTTTAGTGTTACCCTTCTGCTTAGAGAGTGTAAACACTAAGTCTGCTAATAAAATATTTAAATATATATAAACTACACACTAAAGCTAACTGTCTGGTTCCTCAGCTGCCACCTGGGGGAACTGGCTAACTATGACAGGACCACCACGTGAGGTGATGGTCTTTGTCAGTGTACAATCACTTAACGTGGCCCAGCCACTTGTCATTCTCTCATTATTAAGCAATTTCTTTTATTATATAGTATATATATATATATATATATATATTCTTTCTAATCTACTTGTATCTTCTCATGTTAACATAATTTCAATAGAATAAAATATATGTACTATTATTATCAAGCATGGCTCATATATGTATATACATATATCGAAAAGAGGTGGAGACTGCAGTACAACTTGGAAAAATAGGTAAACACGTAAAAATAAAGTACTACAGTTTTACAAAATACATAAACAGTGACGATAAACACCAACGTTTCGACCAAAAGGCCTTTATCAAGCAAACAATACAACAAGAATGACGAATTTCGAGGAACACTACAAATGGACGATTACATGTGGAGACATAAACCTATCTGATGAAAATCTGGGAATAAAAACGAACAACGAAATGAGTGCAATACAAAAACCGAAAATGGAAAAGGAGAGGAACAATAAACAATATAGTGGATAAATGACACATATATGGAGCAAACACACATATAGATAACAAGGCACGAGATAAGACAGTACTAAGAAGCATAGGAATGTAATGCGTTGAGTCCAAGAGGTCGCAAAGTGCCATAGAATGAAATAAAGCGGTTCTCCAGGGCGAATCGACTGCGATCATCGGAGGAACAGGATCGGATGGCTGTGACCTGGACATCGTCAACTCCTGAATGGCCGGTATCATTGAAATGAGTGGCCACAGGAGTCACAGAGCATTGGCGAATATCGCGTAAGTGTTGGGCGAATCGGTCACTGAGCCTCTTACCGGTTTCACCAATATAGGCCTTATGGCATCGTTTGCAGGTGATAGCATAGATGATATTGCGGAACTCACACGTGAAACTGTCTTGAATGGTATAGGTAGCTTTTGGAAAAGAGACAGTACGGGTCTGTATTACATATGCACATGTATTACAGCGCCGACGGCCACATTGGATGGTGCCAAAGTGACTCTGGGTGTTAGGCTTGAGGCGACTGTGTACCAACAAATCCTTGAGGCTTCTGTCCCGTCTGTACGACACCAAAGGATAGTGTTGGAAGACTGAACGTGTCTCAGGATCAGACTGAAGAATAGGAGATGATGGAATAAGACCTTTTTCACCAGGAACTATGAGGGTGGAAAGTTAAGATAAGTTTAACCCTGTCAGACTTGGGGGTTCTAAGTATGTGAGAGAGGGCCTCCTGGCGAGCGATTAGCTGAACCCGATGCATGGCAGATGTAAGCACATTCTCCGGGTATTGGCGCTGGCGGAAGAAATCAAGCATCTCATGAGCTCTATCAAGAAAATCGTCGTCCTCGCTACAGAGGCGACGAAGGCGTAAGAGTTGAGAGAAAGGCAAAGAGTCACGACAAGCCTGGGGATGGGAAGAGGTATACAGAAGAAAGCTATGTGTATCAGTAGGCTTGTAGTATACTGATGTAGTGATAGTGGATAGGCTGATGGTGATAGTGATGTCAAGAAAATTGACACAGGAGGTAGAGATGTGAGAGGTGAACCGAATAGCAGGATTGAAGGCATTGTTTATTGTTCCTCTCCTTTTCCACTTTCGTTTTTGTGTTGCACTCATTTCGTTTTATTCCCAGATTTTCATCAGATAGGTTTATGTCTCCACATGTAATCGTCCATTTGTATTGTTTCTCGAAATTCGTCATTCTTTTTGTATTGTTTGCTTGATAAAGGCCTTTTGGTCGAAACGTTGCTGTTTATCGTCACTGTTTATGTATTTTGTAAAACTGTAGTACTTTGTTTTTACGTGTTTACCTATATACATATATTATACTTTCTTTTCACAGCTTCAGAAACTGTAGTCGAATGGATTTTTCCTCTTCCATTGCTAGCATTTTTGCTTATGTTATTATTGTGTGTACCTAGAGATAGGAAGATGAAGTTGTGCTATCGAGGAAATGAAATGATACAGAGTACACCAACAACAATCGTGGTACATGCAAGAAATTGTCTGCATTGATGAATCATCCAGCTTTTATATTAATTAGTTATGCCTTTAAAGTGTGGTCGTCTGTAGATAAAGCGGTAGTCAGCTCGATTACAACACTAGTGTAACTTTTTCAAACTCAGCGGCGGTAATGTGAAAACAAATTTATCCCGTGGATATTTCAAGTCATAAAAATAGACCATACGGTTCATAAAGAAATGACAAACGACTGAACGTATAAATGGTGTATAGACAATCAACAACTCGAATACTGTAGTTGAAGGCGACTTCCTGTGGAGGATATGCCACAATTGTCATCAATACATTAAAGTATGCAGCTTATTTGAATGTATAGATTAATGTTACATTAACATGAAGTAGTTGGATGTGTTACCATTATAGTTGCATAGCAATTTCTTTACTACACGTAGACCAGAAATAATGTTTATACAATTTATATATGAGTATATATATATCACATATGGTGTGTGGTGCGTGCGGCGCGTGTGTGTATGAATATCGTAATAACAAACATAGCTAACAATACTGCACAAGAAATTATATATTATTTTTCACACCATTCACAAATAGAAACTTTATATTTTTCTTTTAACAATCAATAGTGTGTCTTCATTGTCATTCTCTAAGTTCAGACGATTTTTCACTTCTCATTTATTTTGAAAAAGAGAATGTAAAAGAGTGTCAAGGAGAAATGTCTTCAGATGGTTATACATTGACCGTCCAGTTTGCATAATGAATACACATGACTAGAATCGGATATTTTTTTCCGAAACAATGTTTATCTTTGGAAACCACCCAGTAACTATGAACTATACGAAAAGTTTGTTAACAGTTTGTCCGTGAGGTCTTGCTGGCATATGAGCTCAAAACAAAATAAAAGAGAAAATGAAAATACGAAGACAAAAAGTACCGAACTAAAAAATAATCTTACCCTACAAAACGACTGAACAGAATTTTCAAGAAAGGCCAATAATCTTTACCCACAAATTTGACCTCCCTGTAGGACATCCAAACTCATAACAACAATTTACTAAGATAAATCATTAACACATAACTACACATATTATCTAAAACTAAGTATTTAAATACATAATAACATCTTCTAACATTTCTTCATACTAAGTCAAAGTTGTGATCAGTTATCAGATATATGAGAACTTTCATAATAGCACTCCGAACATGACCATAGGTGCTCCTATCTCCACCTCAGCAAATCCAGCATCGTCCTGCGGCCAAACACGCCAGTTCGAAGTTGATTAATCAATCTCCTTGCATATTTAGTATGCCGTTCTTTTCGGGCTAACCAATATGGCGACCCATCTCTCTCAATATGGTCAGCGAGTGGGATTCACAGCCCTGAAACGCCTCTGTTCGGAAAGATTGTCTCAATGCGTGAAGAATGTCATTTCGAGCACAATTATTTTTCCTCCTGATAGTGCTGGAAAATCCCACGCACAGCGTTGTTGGCGAATGACTGAACCATCGATGTAAGTAACCACATCTGTATCATTGATTTTGTCATTCAAGAGGGCCTCAACCTCCGCGTTAAACAGGGATGGACTATTTTGTTCACATTTTCCCAATAGATGTACTAACTGTGAAAGCATTCTAAAATTAAGATGGCACAGCAATCCATTCCTCTCCTGGTTCATTTCTGGAAGAATCACATATTTTCCTAAGACTATCTTCCATATGATTATGCCATGATCTGTCCCCTTCGGCTACACCTTTCTCTGTATTATGTTCTTCATGGAGAAGATGTGCATTGTTTGCGTTGATTTATAGATGTGATCGAACTTCAAGTTTCAATTATGTTATCAATAGTGGGAGGACAAGGAATGTCCTTGACACTACTGGACTATCTTTGGTGCATCCTAGAATGATGCGCATAGCCTCATTCTGAATTCTTTCCAGTCTCACTGTTTGCGTAGGGCTAATTGTTAGGAGAGCGCATGAATATTCTATACATGACAGAACAATGCCTTAGTACAAGACTACAAGAAGGCGTTTTTCAAAGTTAGGAGCCAACATGATTCTAACTGAGGATAGCAGATTGCAAGCCTTGGCATTAACTTGATTGATATGGTCAATAAAGCATATACTGTGATCAAATGTTACAACCACATAACTAATAAATGCTGTTCGAGTGAGTGTATGCCCATCTATCGTGACATGTGGTGTTTCAAAATTTAGAATGTGATTATTTAGGAGAGCCATGATAGCTCAGCTTGGGTATGGTTTAACTTGATTTATTTAGAGTATATTCTCAATTATAGGGAGTGGATACGGAATGTTCTTAGTGATTTTGTTTAATGCCCTATAGTCAGAACCGTGTGTTCCATCTCTCTTAGTGACGATAACCACATATGAGGCCTACTCTGACCTTACTCGGTTGATTATCCTGACCTTCAACTTATCTTCTAGGGCTCTTTTCAGTACTTCTCTGCTTTTCAAAGGGGTTCCATATTGTCTTCATGGCTACCGTTGAGGTGAACTTGAGGAAACACTGGACTGAAACTCCCATATATATTTTGGAGGGCCGTTTCATTCGGCGATAGCAAAATTTTGCACTCGTCAACATCCACTAACCCAGTTCTTCCGGGATGTTAGTTGCTTGTGCAACAGTACCTTGCCCGGTTGTCCCAGGAGTTCAGTTTTTAGGCTCCAGAACGCAACGTTAAGATTTGCGCACGGCCAACCTTACCCTAAAAATGTATATGCGCTTGGCCTTTGATACTAGTTTATTGCAATCTTCTCTTGTGTCGTCGCGATATGTTGCCTCTTTCCGACAATTTTTGCAGAGCTGACAGATGTGTACGACCATTGTTTCAAGGAGGACGTGCTTCCGAACGACTCCTACCTTGTCAGTTTTACGATTCGTATTTAACGATTTAGCATTTCCCATCGGCTGGAGAGACCTGAAATAATTACTATGGGATTCTGCTCGTCTGTGTTCGTCGAGGAAATCCCTTAAAACGCAACTGCATCTGCACTACTACGTATACTAGAGTAGCTTCATCGATCCTACCTGTTTAGCCAGATAAGATTATCTGTCTGTTTCTAAGGTCACCACGTGGAGGGCCAGATAAGATTATCTGTCTGTTTCTCAGGTCACCACGTGGAGGTTGGGTAGGTTCTTCCTTAGTGTCAACTCACTAAACCAGGCGCGACGTTGCCTCTTTGACTGCGCCTTTGACCCAATATTTTAGTCTAATTATTATTATGTAAATGTATTTTATATCTTTTTAAAGACCTACTGTTGGATCGTCGAGTGATGTTTTTTTTTTCTTTTTTAATCATTAATTTGTCTTTGCGTATGTAATACTATATATATATACTAGCTGTACCTGGCGCGTTGCTACGCCTCCAAAAGAAATTGAATTTAAAGGAAACTCGGTAAAACAATATTTAATAATTATTTTGGATCATTGTCATTTTGTTCATTTTTTGGAAAAAACTTACAATTTAACGTTTCATTTTAATTATGTTTATTGAAGTGCTCTTTGATATACAACATTCTTTGTTTTTTTTCCCTCTGTGCGTACACGAATAAATCAGAAGGTTTTCTGACGCGTGAACAGGCCACATATAGCTGTCCATGTGAAAAGCTTGGATTTTTCCAAATGTAGTCCACACACTTGTAGTGATTGTCCTTGTGATTTGTTGATGGTCATTGCAAAGGCGAGTCGCACCGAAACTGCAAGCGTTTGAATTCGAATGGCATGTCGGCTGGAATCATTGGGATGCGTGGCAATAGTATATCTTCTTTAAATTGTCCATTTAAAATTGTACCTTAGATGATATTGTTCATCATATTTTTCACTAAAAGCCTGGTACCGTTGCATAGTTGTGGTGGATTGATGTTTCGGAGAAGAATGATAGGCACGCCAATTTCCAATGTTAATAACGTTGTGTCATGCCTGGCAAATCAAGTGAATTCATGAATTCAGTTGGATAATTGACAACTGCGTCTTGATTCATTACAGTATCGATGGGACTTATACGTTATCACTTCGCCTGGTATTTTGTTTTGAATGCTCAAATTCATGGCCTATACATCCTTGGTTTTTTTGTGCTAATATTGCACGTGCACTGAGCCACTGATGATCTTTGTAAATTTTGTGCAATATTTGGGAAACTTTATGAATCAATTCGTCTGTGGACGCCATGATGTTACAGAAGTTTGTTGGCAAGTGAAACATCGTGTGGAATCATCGATTGACAATTTTCATTCCGAATATCCAACAATTGTTTTACGAAAAGTTCAGCGGTTTCATCATGTTGTAGTTGTATACGCATATTGGTCTTCAAAGTCAATTCATGTATGTGTTGCCATAAAACTAATGATTTCAGGCATGCATTAAGTTCATCAGCGGATGTTGATCTTGGTATAACTGGTAGAGTTTGCAGGAAATCGCCAGACAATAAAATGAGTGCGCCACCAAAGAGCTGGTCATTTCCTCTCAAATCTTTTAGTGTACGATGAAGCGCTTCTAATGCTTTTGTGTGCGCCATAGTACATTCATTAGTCCATTTTCAAGGTGCACTGCCAAATGAACAACTGTTGGATGTCGTTCATGGATTGGAAATTATAAAATGCGCCATACTGCTTCATTGATAATAATGTAACGTCCCAGTTCATAATGCTCGATTTCATCGATGGATGCAGTTATATTTGCCACTCCAAAAACTGACATATTGCTTCCTTTGTTGACATATTTGCAAATGTACTTGATCGATTTCACTGAATTGCAATACTCGATCGAATGTACTTGATCGAGACAAACAGATGATGAACAACGAATGTCAGGATTTTGATTAAAACTGTAGCAATACATGCATAATTTATCCATTTTCCAAAACCACATTTGGATGAAGACTGTCATCATAATTAGTATTGTAATGGAATGCACCTAGATTTAAATCAGCGTGCAGTGTTCGTCTGGATAGAGTAGTGCGTATCCGAACGGTTTGCAGACTTGCTTCCCGTTGCTCGATTGTTTCAGCTGAACGGACTTGAGCAGTGCGTACTCGATTGGTTCCTAGTCTTGCTTCACGTTGCTCGTCTGTTTCAGGACGAACGGGCTTCAGCAGTGCGTACTCGAACAGTTTGCAGTCTTGCTTTCCGTTGCTCATCTGTTTCTGAAGCTTAGTAATGCCTTCGCTTTCGTGCTCTAGGTGTAGATGGCCAATAGCTTTTTCGTTTGGGAGGCATAATTGCAAATGTGTGGAAAATTCGTGAAGAGCGTGTGGAAATAACTGTATCTTGTTTGTCTTCACACACGGAATCAAATATCACTGTTGATGTTTCGCTGAATAAATAAAAAAATTAGCATTTGATTAAATTCTATTAGGAAATGCATAGAAACTCGCTAAAATGTTTAGAAAATCGGGAAAAACTGTATGAATCATTTGTCGAAACTACTCACTCGCCACCTATTGCAAAATGGTTGTACTAATTTATAACTCTCGCCGCTATAGCGGTCAATGGTATGGATTGATTTACAAAATATTAAATGGTCACCCCGTTTCTATCATGTAATCTAATATTGGGTAATATTCAGGCATAATAATTACAAATGTGTGGAAAATTCGTGAAGAGCGTGTGGAAATAACTGCAGCTTGTTTGTCTTCACACACGGAATCAAATATCACTGTTGATGTTTCCGGGAATAAATAAAAAAATTAGCATTTGATTAAATTATATTAGGAAATGCATAGAAACTTCGCGTAAAATGTTTTGAAAAATTTTTGTAAACTGTATGAATCATTTGTCGAAACTACTCACGCGCCACCTATTGCGAAATGGTTGTACTAATTTAGAATTGCACGCCGCTATAGCGGTCAATGGTATGGATTGATTTACAAAATAATAAATGGTAACCCCGTTTCTGTCTGTAATCTAACATTGGGTAATATTCATACATATAACGTGTACATTGTACATCAGGTAAACGTTGATGGCAAAATAACCATCTTGCCATTTATAGAAATGCGGCCAATAGCTTCCTCAAATGAACGTATTCCCCGGATCGTAGTTTTGTTTGGTTTAATCGAATATAGAGCAATTTTTGCCAACATAGCTAACAAACATTGATGGAATAGTTGGCGATAACTTAAAATATGATTTGCAGTATCTATGATCATGATTAGAAACAAACCTGGATTGCGTATTTTAAATTCAGCTTGTTTGAAATATTGACTTGAATCACACGTCATCGAATCGTGTAGATGCGCATACCGTAAACTTCCGGAAGAAACTCGATGAAATTTGCGTTTTTCGATTTTTAAAAGATTTTTCTCTAAAATTGTAAGCGATACATATTTAAAACTATGACAGGTAGCATTCCGACATCAAAACAAACATAAACAAACATATCCTATAAATTTCAGCTAAATCTGATGTGTATATACTAATACGACAACCGTAGACTTCCAGAAACGTTAATGACAATTTGGTTAGAAACTCTCCATGAAATGAGAGTGTTATTATTTTAGATTTTTCGAAAGCTTCAGCGCTACCTATTTCAAACTGTGACAGGTAGCATCCTGACATCAAAACAAACATATCCTGTAAATTTCAGCTACATCTGTTAGTAGTTTCGAGTCTATAGGTAACAAACAAACATACATCATACATACATTTTTAGATATATAGTAGAAGATATAAATAAAGTATAACGTCGGTTAACAGTCACTCGTTTAACCTTCAGTTTCGTTATCGGTTTCGTTAAACAAAAAGCGTATCAACAAATAAACATGTTTAACATTATCCACTGATTACTTTTACACCTTACTGTATAAAGCTAGGAATGACTGTACTGTGTGATGGCGGAAGTGACTAATTGTCGTTGACGGAGGTGTTGCCTGGATCTGGGACGCCACAAACCCATTAATAACCAGTCTATATTGGTTTACATACTGGTCTCAGTCGGGAAAGTTACAGAAACTGAGGAGGCAGAAAAATAAACAATCCAGAGATTTGCAAATCTAATTATGTCTTTAGCAATAATTGCTTTTCCTGGTACAGGATTTAGGGAGCGAAACACTGCCAGACAATTAATTTGTATTTGTCAATAGAAGAATTAGAAAGCATAAGGTAAGAACATTTATGGTGACGATACTTTGAGTGGCTAAGCGAATCGATATAATTTGCTATTGAAAAGGAGAGTTTGAACAGTGATTCCAATTGAGCTTAGATCAATCTCCACCCACCTACCACCACCCCAGACTAATAGATCCCATTGAAGTCGACCATTGTCTCGTTAGGAACTGGATTAGATCACAACCAACGCTATAGTTGGATCTGGTTAGAAGAACAGAGGGGCATCGTGGATCTAGACCCGTCAACTCAGTGGCCCTAATGAGTTGTTTTCAATGCAACCAAACGGGACACTTGGCCAGAAATTATGACAGCAGGTCAAACCACAGCCAAATCTAGATAACTAGGCCAGACAACTGATTGGGTTTTCACTGACCTAGATCAGAAAAGGGCCGAAAAATAGATGTGTGATAGAACACTGCAAGCTTTTTTGGCAATTTTACTCAATTCTGTGAATCTAAGGTTTTTTATTGTTGAAAAATATTCATAATATTGCAATTCCTTATTGTTAAACTTAACTTGATGCATAATATAACTTTGATTTAGCATTTTGAGTTGATTTTAAAATGAATTCGTCTATATACACCAATACTAGAATGCGAGATCACGTGGTGTAGTCGTGGTCTGATTTCCCATAATTCTTACCTGAGTCTGACGCAGAGCCAACTATAAACTATGGGCCTTCGACTCAGATAAAGTTGGCTGGGTTGGAAGTCCCAAAGTTTATATTTGCCTCTGGTCAAACCGTCCAGGGTATGCCTACTGTGTTATTTGCCAGGGCAAGGTCATCTTGCACATGATTGTGGGAACACAAAATGCTAAATTGAAGTTATATTATGCAACAAGTTCAGTTGAACAAGATAAAACATTTATTGCATATCATTTACATGACTTTGCGAATCAACGACAGCTTTGTAACGCTGTTTGCGATTTTTCTAGACATTATTTCACTCAGTAGTTTGCCATTGCTTAACAATAAGGAATATCACTATTATAAATATGTTTCACCAATAAATAACATATACTCAATTTTGTGCACAATTACAAAAAGCGTGCAGTGTTCTATCAAACATATATCATTTCCTGCCCATTTTTCTGATCTAGGTTAGGGAATCATCATTCAGTTGTATGGCCTAGTTATCTAGAGGTGATTGTGGAACAACCTAGCACACAGAGATGGCAGACATAAATACCGTCGAGAAAGCGGGCGTGCTGCCCGGTAAAACAGACTGCATGGGCTGGCATGACTACTAGGTCTGAGAGGTGTTACACAGACAAGTCCCACAGGTATGAGGGAGACCTTAGTTCTTGTTAGGTTAGGATGTGGAAAGTAGAAGTTAGAGTCTTATTAGAGACAGGTGCAAGTGTGAGCCTGATTAGTTAACACACCTTTCGGTCGCTTAGAGGTTCATTTAGGGTGTCGTATAACGACGTACGGATATAATCTATCTCTGGGGAAAGTTTGACAGTCACAAGGTATTCCCAAATTAGAATCAAGTTAGGGAGGACGACGCTGAGCTATGAATGTTATATTGCACAGAAAATTAATAAAAGGATGATATTCGGAAGAGACAGTTTGTCCAGCACCAAAGCTATGATATATTTTGATTTAAAAACAATTAGATTAACAGTGGAGTACGTTCACGTTGAAGATTATGATCACTTGTCTAGCATTATTAGGTATAATAGATCAATCAGTGCCATGCCTGCCGGCGTAGGCGATCATGTCTCTCCACAACTCTCTTTGCTTGGTGCATGTAATCAGTTCTGACGTCGATATTTTGTCGAACCATGATGTCAGGCCATCCAACATCTTCTCCCTCTGTCTTCCACGATCTCTCCTTCCTGAATTTTACCTGTAGTCACCAAATGTTCTAAACCTTCTCTTCGCATTATATGCCCGAAGAACCTTGATTGTCGGATTCTTATTCTTTGATAAGGTTTCTTTGTGTGCAGGCCTGATTTAAAACTCCACGTTTGTTTTCTTTGCTGTCCATGGAATTCTCAACATTCTTCTGTAAAACCACCTATCTGTGGCTTCCAATGATCGTATTGATTGTTTGTTCAGTGTCCATGATTCGCTGCCATACATAAGAATTGGTTCAATATAGCATTGGAGTACTCGTTTCGCAGTGTCATTGGTAGTGAGTTCACGCATAGTGTGTTCTTCATTTTCATAAAGCTGCTTTCGTTTGAGCTATTCTACTCCTAATCTCTGTTGTACATCTTCCATCTGATGTTAAGAATGTTCCCAGATACTTGAATCGATGGACTTGTTTCAGTGTTGTGTTATTTATTTTGATATTGCATGTTGGTGTTTCTTGTTTCTTGGAGACAACCATAACCTCTGTTTTCTTTATATTCATGCTTAACTCTTTCTTTTCACTTTCTCTCACTAGTATATCTATCAAGTCTTGCAGATCGTGTTCATTTGTAGCCATGATAATTGTGTCATCAGCGTACCTTAGGTTGTTTATATTTTGTCCACCGACTGCTATTCCTGTCTTTTCTTCTATAGATCTCATGATGTTTTCACTATATAAGTTGAATAGGTCTGGTGAGAGTACGCACCCTTGTCGTACTCCTAACTGTATCGCCTGATAGATTCCAATTTTACTATAATAATAGGATATTATCATTAAACCATTTAAAAAAGTATCAATAAATTGAAAGTATGTTGTCTGATATGCTCCATTTCATACTATACGCACCTTACCATGCGCAATAGCAAGGAAACCGCATCCTGATTTCTCACTAGTTAGTTTGTTAATTTGTTTATGTCGTGCCAAAGGCAATTACTGCAAACTCCCCACGGTTTTCTTCAAATCTGATCTGATCTGACCTCCTCGGGTTTGTAGATTTCCGTACATCGCTTAGTTGACCATGGAAGTAGTAGACGCAATATAGTGTCTGTGTAAATGAGAAACATTCTATTGTCTATTCCGAGGTGGAAGATGAGTTGGCAGCCACTCCTGCCGTTAGCGTAGGGATGGGAGCTTTAATTTGCCTTCTAGGACTAGATGAGTCGCCCTTGTTGTGTTGTATCTGTATTTATGTATTGTGGTCTTGATATTGTCTATCCATCTTTTTCTTGGTCATCGTTAGCTCTAGTACGCTATCTTTTTTATTGTATGCTGCTATTGGTGGTTGGTTGTATTTTATTCTCATTAAATGTCCAAACCACAGCATTTGTTGTATTTCGATGTATTCGGTGCATGAAATTATTCCCACTCTGCTTCTGATGTCCTCATTTCGTAGTCTGTCTTTCGTAGGATAGTTGTGTATATTGCTCTGATATTGTCTAGCAGTTGTCCGTTGTTCCCATAGTTTACTAGTAGAGAAACAGTTCAAGCTTTCAATGAACATGTATAAAATGTTAGTATAACTTGTGTTAACATAATTCAATTTAGTTGTTTTTAATGAATGTTTTTAAATATTTTAGTTGTTTTTAATAAATGTGTGCCTGTGTCTTTTTAATATGTTAGAATTTTGCTTATTTGCATTGTCAATGTGTAAGTTATAATTGCAATGCACATTAAAATTATTTAATCATGTCATTGTGTTGTAGTTCAAGTTTCATCATTGCCAGGAATACTTCATTTCTTAGTTATTGCACATCACTACACATATGTTTACCATTCATCTCTTATCATGTTTCTAATGCATCAATATATCAATCATAATCACTTTGATTAATCATGACTGTGTTTGCGAATCGAAAGACTGCAGTAAAACTATGTTGCATTGGCGAAACCCGTAATATCAAGGTACTGTAGTTTTACAACGTACAGAAACAATAACAAGACACAGCAACGTTTTGACCAAAATAACTTTATCAAGCAAAGGATGCAACATGATTGACGAATTGCACTTCTTTAACAGCACACTACATACAGACTACGACAGATACATCATAACGGTCCTTACTGTCTAAGTGACATCTCGCTGTCACTAGATGCAATGACTATCGATGATACAGCATGCATGGTGGTCGGTGATTTCAACAGCCACTTAGAAAGATGGGGCTACCTCGAAACGAACAGCAGAGACGTAGAATTGGACGACTGGGAGATAGAGAACAACCTGTTCCTCATCAATGCCCCAGACGATCCGGTTTTTTGGTGTTGTTTTTTTCGATCCAGAAGCACTTGAGCTTTTCAGCTCTTCGGCTCGTGCCATGGACATCGTAACCCTTCGGTTCGGTGCCACGAACACCGTAATCTGGGAAATCTGTGGCTTTTTCTGCCATCCCGCGGAATTGAACCCGCACACACAGAGGGATAGTCACCGTAGTCCATCGCGCTACGAGCACGCTGGGCAGACGGACGACGATCCGATAAAGCCTTCTACTCGAGAAGGTGGCATACGACTATCACCCCCGATCTGGCCTTCGCAACAAGTGACCTCTCCACAAAAACATTACGTACGGTCACAATGCAACTCGGAGATAGTGACCATAGGCCAGTCAAACTGCAAGTAGATCTGAAATGTGTACCTGAGGCTAAAATGTGGTTGCCACGGTGGAACTACAAAAAAGCAAATAGGAAACAGTACGGCGCACTGACAGATGCTAATGTTGAACACATCAACATGCATGAAAAGAAACACATGCGATCTGTGGCATGGGAACTCTCACAAGCAATCCTGAAAACTGCATTGGAAACCATTCCTAGAGGCGCACGGAAGGATTACAAGCCATACTGGACAGCATAGGTACAGAAGCATGAAAACGACCTTGAATTGGCAAGGAGTGAGGCAGAACAGGTACAGTAGAAGGCGGAAGCAGCTAAGTACCATCGGGAGATCAAACGATCAGCACGACTGAGTTGGGTTAATAATAATTCCTCTCGTACCGTTATACGTTACATAGGGCCTGCAAGTAATTTCTCCATACTGCTCTATCATGGGCAACTCGCTCAATCTCCTCCATAGAACTGAGACCGATTTGTCCTGCCTCTCTCAGCAAAGTTCGTTTCAGGGTCTTCTTAGGTCGACTTCACTTTCATTAACCCTTTGCATCCCACTTCAATGCCTGCTTTGATATCCGTTGATCATTTCTCCTCAAGGTGTGCCCAACATATCTCCATCTTCTCTTCTTATAACAGTTGTCACTAGTGATTGACCAGACATGTCTCTGATTTCATCACTTCTTCTGAATTCGTTCCATTTTATATTTATTATTTTTCGCAGACATCTATTTTCAAATGCATTCAACTTGCTTTCATATATCTTTAGTCATTTTCCAACTCTCGCCAGCATAGGTTAGGTTTGATACAATCCTAATCCTAATCCTAATCCTAGACCGAATCTATGAACCTTGATAGGGACAGCCATAAATTGTGGAAGCTACCAAAAGCGCTGAGTGACGAAAACACCTTCCAACCGCCAATAGTAAGGTGTCCTGGGAAGGAAGCCGCAAACATTATAATGCAAAAATATGCCAATGTCAGCAGAGTAAGCAGAGCAAAAGAAAACGTCGATGACACAAAGAGAAAATCTAGAGCCCTCCATGGCGAGCCAAGAAAAGCTGATAGTTACCTAAAGGATACATTCACCAGTAATGAGTTGGAAGAGGCATTAAGGAGCTCAAGCTCAGAAAATCGCCCGGAAAGGATGGGATCACATATGAGATGCTTAAAAACTTGAGTACTAGAGCAAAGGCAGCTCTACTGGCCGTCCTAAATATGTCGTATATAACAGGCATAGTACCACGAGAATGGAAGTAAGAAGTCATATTACCCATCCTAAAGCCAGGAAAAAACAAACTCGACCCTGCGAGTTACAGACCAATAAGTCTCCTAAGATGCAGGGTTAAACTCATGGAACGCATGGTGAACAAACGGCTATCTTGGCACTTGGAAAGCAAAGTGCTTTCATGGTACACCGGAAGGTTTTCGGAAGCACCGATCTACAGAAGATCAAGTAACCTATTTCGCTAAGGAAATCGAGGATGGTTTCCAAGAAAAAAAACAGACAATGGCAGTTTTGTTAGATATGGAGAAGGCGTTTGACACGGTCCGGAAAGAGGGGTTAAAACTGAAACTCCTCACCCTCGGGATAAAGGGAAGAATGTACAAATGGCTTGATAGATACCTAGAGAACACAACAGAAAGAGTTCACGTTCAGGGATACAGAAACATGAAAGCCACATTAGAGCAAGGAGTCCCCCAAGTAGGAGTGTTCTCACCAAACCTATTTCTAATCTTTGTCAATGACATAGCAACATGCCTACCAAAGCGAGTACACTCTGCCATGTAAGCCGACGACCTGGAAATATGGGTGAGGGAATAGTCAATGCCTATAGCAACAAATCTACTGCAAGTTACGCTAAATAATATGGAAGTGTGGTAAAAAAGTGGAATATGAACATAAACTCTTCTAAAACAACTTACACTGTGTTCTCGCAGAACAACCAGGACCACAAAATTAAGCTTAAAGTCAATGGACAAGGTCTTCCAGAAAGAAAGACCCCAACGTACCTTGGAGTCACACTCGACCGACAACTGACTTGGTGCCCCCACATTAACAATGCTACTACAAAAGCGAGACATAGGCTCACGATGATGCGCAAACTTGCAGGCTCCACGTGGAGAGCAAACACCAGAGTCCTTAAAACACTCTATTCTGGAAGAGTGCACCGGTCCTGGGGTATGGCATTGCAGCGTGGAGCACTGCATTCAACAAGCAATTGGCCAAGGAGAGCAATAGTCAGAACCGTGCAATACGCATTATCACAGGAGTTATGAAGTCCACGCCAATCATGGCGATGGAAACAATCACAGGCATCCAACCAAATGCAGATCGAAGAGACAGAAAAGTATTAGTCTTATCGGAAAAAACCTAAAGAGCTCGATTTCCACCCTATGTACCAAAGAATGAACGGATTCGGAAGAGGCAGGATACAGAGAACCAGCTTCGCAAAAAACTCTAAAGCACTGACCGCAGACCATCCGGTCCTAGCAAACTATAAAGTCAAATCAATTTCGACAACCGATAAGTGGCCGCCGTGGAAAACCAAAATGCCGGAACTAAGGGAATCAATCCCAGGCATAATGAAAAAAGGGCAACAAGAAAACTTCGAAAGAAGAGCGGCTACAGAAAAATACATAACGACCGAATACCCTAAAAATAAGTGGACACACGGGTACACTGACGGATCGGCAAGGAACTCAATCAGCGACGGCGGAGGAGGAACAGTGCTTAAATTCTCACAGAAACCGACGGTCACAAAAGCGATCGCCACAGGCAAATACTCAAATAACTACCGGGCAGAGGTAGAGGCAATAAGAACAGAGGCCGAAATGATCCTAGATAGAAGAGGCACCTCTCGCAACAATGTCGTGATATTCACCGATGCACTATCAGTCATTACGGCACTCAAAAGCGGAGGGAAAATAGAGCTCAATGAGCTGAAAGCGACCCTCGATGCACTAGTGTAAACACTCAAACGCAACGCCATTCAGTGGATCCCATCACACTGCAACATAAACGGAAATGAACACGCCGACAAGCTAGCTAAAGAAGGCGGGCAACTACCTCAGACTGATCTCGAGATCTTGAGAAAGCCAGAACAACCATCGGCTGTCACTATATAGACAAATGGACAAAAGACCATCATCAGTACAACAACAGCGACGGGTACTATAGTCTGTCTCATAGTGAACAAGTTGCCATACACCGCCTCCGTACCGGCCACAACAAACTCCGCGTCCACATGTTTAACAAATTTAAAATTGGCACAGCTAGCCTGTGCCCCCCTGCAAAAAGGCGGACATGACAGCAGAGCATGTACTGCAAGATTGCCAACTGATAGCAGGTATAAGAAAAGAAACCTGACCCCATAACACAGAGCTTCAGAGAACCTGTACGGAGGAACGAATTCCTTAAAAACGCGGTAAAATTCATGATAAAAGTTGGTACATCAGTCTAGGACGGGATCGCGAGAGAGAGATAATGGTCCTAAAATGAAAATATGTGATCAAATGCCTAATCCATTCTCTATCATCGTTTTCTTTTAGTGATATTCTTTAATGACGCATATTTCTTTTGTTTCAAAATCTCTACATTAACCATCGTATTTTCTTAAAAAATGTTGCAGTATTCTTCTTAAACATCTACTCTTAACGAGCATTGGAAGGCAGCATCAACGTGCTAAACATCCATCTCTAAAATGAAAGAATGTCCTCTTATATGCTCCATTGTATACTATACTGTCTTTAACATCCGCACAAGCAAGGAATCCTCATCCTGATTTATCAATATAGTCCGTTCAACAACTCAGTCCCACAGTCCAATGCGAATTGCAGCAGAACTGTCAATTCTACAGTAGCGAAACTTTGCACCCGATTTTAGAATTACACCGACGAAAATGTATGATGGAAGACATTGCTTTAGGAAACCTGGATTTTGTAATATAACAGTTTCTATTGATGTTGGCGGCGTATTTGGCGAGTCTCATACAGAATTTAAGTTTTTACAGTAAACGCACCAATGTGACATTTGATGAAAATTGAATAAATACGAATAACGAAATACAATACACATAAAATTAGAAATAGAAAGAAACAATGAAACATCTAGTAAATATATAACTTGAATACATGCAACATATACATATAGAGCATGATGGAAGAGAATAGATAAAAGACATGAATACATGCACATATACTAGAGACAAAGCATTGGAAGAGAAAGTACAGAAAGCTAATGAATATGCTGTTAGTGCAGTGATATACAAAAACACGATTTTCAGAAATGACACATCATCGAGAACACATCGAGCGTTGACTGACAAGCTTCGAATGGCCAGCAACAATGGGTGTTCGTCACAGGCATGGCGATATCGCGCAGTTGCGAATACCGAGTTCTCGGCTCAATATAGTCCAGTGACCGCTCGCAGATACGGCATCAGAAATATGGGATTGCACGAAACGTCTCAACACGAACGGCTGAAGACTTACTGCGGGATTGCATATAGCAGCACAGTAGCGCATTGATTTGTGCTGTGTACGACTTGATGTCTGGCTTGATCCAGCTGTAGCATACAGCGATAGTTGCCACCGAGACGTGTACAGATGAGTGAACGAAATGAGATGACGGAATAGACTTTTCACAAAGGGAATAGTGAGCAAAGTTCACTCCCTCGGAGCTCAGCCGTTGAGAGATTCTGGCAGATCTGCTGAATGCGCGCGCATAAGCACTCCGGAACGCATTAAGAAACCAGCATCTCGTGAGTTTTCGGAAATGCGTCTCGCACAGAGGATAGCGCAAGAGTGAGAACGCAATCAGACAGCCGGAATGGAAGAGGCATAAGAAAACTGGTCTGCATCAGAAGTTCAGAGACGACGGTGATGGTGATAGCGAAGGATGATGTCAAGAAGCTGACACAAGAGGATGAGATGCAAATGAAAGCCGATTGGAAGCACACGAACTCACGAAGGTGACAAATGGACCAGGATATGTAATGCCTACAATCACACGTATCTATGACAGATGGAAAGGTTATCATAGAATTATACCAGGTGCCCAAGATGACCCATGTCTATTGCTTGTCTATTCATGGGTCATCTTGAGCACCTAGTATGGAATTCCTATGATGGCCCTCTTCCGTCTGTGTATCATAGATACATTGATGATTGTATTGGCATTACTGATATGCCTGAAGCCGATTTGTCACGCTTCATTAATTTCATTAATGTCTTCAATCCGGCTATTCGGTTTACATCTCACATCTCTACCTTTTGTGTCAACTTTCTTGACATCACTATCACTATCAGCCTATCCACAATCACTACATCAGTATACTACAAGCCTACTGATGCACATAGTTTTCTTCTTTATACTCTTCCCATTCCCAGGCTTGTCCTGATTCTTTACCATTCTCTCAACTCTTGCGCCTTCGTCGCCTCTGTAGCGAGGACGACGATTTCTTCGATAGAGCTCACGAGATGCTGGATTTTCTTCAAGCGCTTATACCCGGATAAGGTGCTTGCTTCTGCTATGCGGCGGTTCAGCAAATTCTCGCCAGGAGGCCTCTTCTAACCAGCATAGAACTTCCAATTTGACAGGGTGAAACTTGTCTTAACTTTCCACCTCATAGTTCCCTTGTGAAGAAAGTCTTATTCCGTCATCTCTCCATTCTTCAGTCTGATCCTGATACACGTTCAATCTTCCAACACTATCCTTGGTGGCGTACAGACGGGACAGAAGCCTTAAGGATATGTTAGTTCACAGTCGCCTCGCCAAACATCCAGAGTCATTTTGGCACCATCCAGCGTGGCCGTCGGCGCTGTAACACTTGTGTTAGTAATACAGACCCGCACGGTGTCTTTTCCAAAAGCCACGTTCGTTGTTGAAGACAGTTTCACGTCGAGTCCTGTAATATTATCTATGCCATTATCTGCAAGCGGTGCAACAAGGCCTATATTGGGGAAACCGGCAGGAGACTCAGTGACCGATTCGCCCAACACTTGCGCGATATACGCCAATGCCTGTGACCCTGTAGCTACCATTTCAATGATACTGGCCATTCAGGAGCTTGCGATGTCCAGGTCACAGCCATCCGATCATGTTCCTCTGATGATCGTAGTCGATTTGCTCTGGAGAATCGGTTGATTTCTTTGTATGGTACCTTGCGACCACGCGGGCTCAACGTATTACATTCTTATGCTTCTAGTACTTTCTTCCAATGCTTTGTAATCTCATGGGTATATGTTGCATGTATTACATTCTTATGCTTTAGTACTTTCTTCCCATGCTTTATAATCTATATGGGTATATGTTGCATGTATTCAAGTTATATATTTACTAGATGTTTCATTGTTTCTTTTCTATTTCAAGTTTTTATGTGTGTTTTGTGTTACATTTATTTCGTTATTCGTTTTTATTCCAGATTTTCCTTAGATACGTTGGTATTTGGTCGTCCATTTGTGTTTCATTTTAATTTGTCACTCCTGTTTGTTCGTTTGCTTGATAAAGGCCTTGTTGGTCGAAACGTTGCTGTTTATCGTCACTGTTTATGTATTTTGTAAAACTATAGTACTTTGTTTGTACGTGTTTCACTATTTATCAAGTTTTACTGCAGTCTTCCCCTATTTTGACATTTGATGACAAGTTTCATGCAAATGTGTATTAACCCAGCATATACATGGGGGCCAATGTTGATATTTGCATTATAACCATGAAAAAAACAGGAAATGTAGACATAGTTGTATTATTGTTTTTAAATAACTTACATTATAGTGAAAAGACTATAGAACACAACAATCAAATGAATATAGCCTTCATAGACCAAGAGAAGGCATTTGACAGGGTTAACAGAGACATATTATGGGATGTTCTCGAAAACTACGGAATAAAAGGAACGCTGCTAGACTGTGTTAGAGACATATATATAGAAAGTGAAAGTGCCATACGAACAAAACTACGGAATAAAAGGAACACTGCTAGACTGTGTTAGAGCCATATATATAGAAAGTGAAAGTGCTATACGAACAAAACTACGGAATAAAAGGAACAATGCTAGACTGTGTTAGAGACATATATACAGAAAGTGAAAGTGCCATACGAACAAAACTAGGGAATAAAAGGAACACTGCTAGACTGTGTTAGAACCATATATATAGAAAGTGAAAGTGTCAAACGAACAAAACTACTGAATAAAAGGAACACTGCTAGACTGTGTTAGAGACATATATATATAGAAAGTGAAAGTGCCATACGAACAAAACTACGGAATAAAAGGAACACTGCTAGACTGTGTTAGAGACATATATAGAAAGGAAAGTGCCATACGACCAAAACTACGGAATAAAAGGAACGCTGCTAGACTGTGTTAGAGACATATATATAGAAAGTGAAAGTGTCATACGAACAAAACTACGGAATAAAAGGAACACTGCTAGACTGTGTTAGAGACATATATATAGAAAGTGAAAGTGCTATACGAACAAAACTACGGAATAAAAGGAACACTGCTAGACTGTGTTAGAGACATATATACAGAAAGTGAAAGTGCCATACGAACAAAACTAGGGAATAAAAGGAACACTGCTAGACTGTGTTAGAACCATATATATAGAAAGTGAAAGTGTCAAACGAACAAAACTACTGAATAAAAGGAACACTGCTAGACTGTGTTAGAGACATATATATAGAAAGTGAAAGTGCCATACGAACAAAACTAAGGAATAAAAGGAACACTGCTAGACTGTGTTAGAGACATATATATAGAAAGTGAAAGTGCCATACGACCAAAACTACGGAATAAAAGGAACGCTGCTAGACTGTGTTAGAGACATATATATAGAAAGTGAAAGTGCCATACGAACAAAACTATGGAATAAAAGGAACACTGCTAGACTGTGTTAGAGACATATATATAGAAAGTGAAAGTGTCATACGAACAAAACTACGGAATAAAAGGAACACTGCTAGACTGTGTTAGAGACATATATATAGAAAGTGAAAGTGCTATACGAACAAAACTACGGAATAAAAGGAACACTGCTAGACTGTGTTAGAGACATATATACAGAAAGTGAAAGTGCCATACGAACAAAACTAGGGAATAAAAGGAACACTGCTAGACTGTGTTAGAACCATATATATAGAAAGTGAAAGTGTCAAACGAACAAAACTACGGAATAAAAGGAACACTGCTAGACTGTGTTAGAGACATATATATAGAAAGTGAAAGTGCCATACGAACAAAACTACGGAATAAAAGGAACACCTAGACGTGTAGAGACAATATAAAAGAAAGCTAGAACAAACTACGGAATAAAAGGAACGCTCTAGACTGTGTTTGAGACTATATATAGAAAGTGAAAGTGCCATACGAACAAAACTACGGAATAAAAGGAACACTGCTAGACTGTGTTAGAGACATATATATAGAAAGTGAAAGTGCTATACGAACAAAACTACGGAATAAAAGGAACGCTGCTAAACTGTGTTAGAGACATATATATAGAAAGTGAAAGTGTCATACGAACAAAACTACGGAATACAAGGAACGCTGCTAGACTGTGTTAGAGACATATATATAGAAAGTGAAAGTGTCATACGAACAAAACTACGGAATAAAAGGAACACTGCTAGACTGTGTTAGAGACATATATATAGAAAGTGAAAGTGTCATACGAACAAAACTAAGGAATAAAAGGAACACTGCTAGACTGTGTTAGAGACATATATATAGAAAGTGAAAGTGTCATACGAACAAAACTACGGAATAAAAGGAACACTGCTAGACTGTGTTAGAGACATATATATAGAAAGTGAAAGTGCATAAGAACAAAACTACGGAATAAAAGGAACGCTGCTAGACTGTGTTAGAGACATATATATAGAAAGTGAAAGTGCCATACGAACAAAACTACGGAATAAAAGGAACACTGCTAGACTGTGTTAGAACCATATATATAGAAAGTGAAAGTGCCATACGAACAAAACTACGGAATAAAAGGAACACTGCTAGTCTGTGTTAGATACATATATATAGAAAGTGAAAGTGCCATACGAACAAAACTACGGAATTAAAGGAACGCAGCTAGACTGTGTTAGAGGCATATATATAGAAAGTGAAAGTGTCATACGAACAAAACTACGGAATAAAAGGAACGCTGCTAGACTGTGTTAGAGACATATATATAGAAAGTGAAAGTGCCATACGAACAAAACTACGGAATAAAAGGAACACTGCTAGACTGTGTTAGAGACATATATATAGAAAGTGAAAGTGTCATACGAACAAAACTACGGAATAAAAGTAACACTGCTAGACTGTGTTAGAGACATATATATATAGAAAGTGAAAGTGCCATACGAACAAGCGCCGGACTCAACATTGGTTTCAGTAACATCAGGAGTACGGCAAGGATGTGTTTTATCACCTCTTTATTATATATATGGATAGTATCACCAAAATAGATGAAGCATCACTCAACGCAGACCAACAAAATTAACTGCTCTTTGCTGACGACCAGTTTTTATTCCATAATAATATTGAACAGCTTCAAGAACACATAAACTTACTCAACAATAGCTTCCTCAAATACAACATGAAGATCAACATTCAAAAGACAGAAGTCATGACTATAAGCAGAGAACATAAAGATATCAACATACAAATAAATGACCAAACGCTAAAGCAGGTGAGAGAATTCAAATACCTTGGAAGTATATTCACATCTGATAGTAGACTGGACAGAGAGACCAAAACCCAGAATCCATCAAGCCAACAACATTACATACCAGCTTACCCCAATTGTGAAACACCCAGCTATTCCAGTAGTGACTAAAAGACAGATTATAAATTCAATTTTATACTCAACACTGTGCTACCAGTGTAGCAGACCAGCTGGTACAAGGCCCCACATTTTGTCTCTGTAACAGACTATGATCACAGGTATAAAGAATTACAACAGATAACTGATTAGAAAATTCATAAGTATATTTAACCACTTGTAATATCAATCTCTCTGTCTTGGAATGTGAATAACAACACTTGCACCATCAAATTCCCTGAATCCTTCTGAAATAGTATGTCTTATCTTCTGTGCTCGCCGGTCTATATTAATAAAGTTAGTTTTTCGCCGATGTCCCTATTAGGAATTCAGTCCACACTGTAAAATAGTTCATTAACTCATAACAGTTCATTACCTGGCGTTGATGTTCGAGATACTATGGTCGTTCACAATTCCTTTCAATCTCAGGGAAAAATAGGATGCTTCTGGCACTTTACTGGTCTCGTCTTTGGTTGCGGAAAGCTAGTCTTCACAGTCAGCGGGTCGCTTACTCATCTGCTTCTATAGTCCTCATACTTTTACACAAAATACTAAGTGACTATCAACAATTTAACCAGGTCAAAAGCTCATTGACACATTGGTTACACATACAAGCAAAAAAATCACGATATTTACATTCTTCCTCACCAACTCTTCCTCCGCAGACTAATCGTTACGCGATTGTCAATCTTATAAAATTATTAACCAATGGACCCCCCCCCTTTCCTGGGATGGGAAACTTAACAAAATATTCAAGTTACTCCTACTCACCCACATCACTATCTCCAAACTATTAAGGCCCGTTATCTCCTCTTAAATATTTCAAAGATAATGCATATCTCCAATGCATCTCTATCTATCTCTAAGGTACATCCAACATATTTCTCAGTGCACACAGTGTTACCTTTATTACACATGCACACACAGTGCTATCTCTTAAATATTTCAAATGCACACACAGTGCTATCTCTTAAATATGTCAAATGCACACACAGTGCTACCTCTTAAGTTACTAAATGCACACGCAGTGCTATTTCTTATATCAAATGCACACACAGTGATATCTCTTAATAACAGTGTACACACAGTGCTACCTCTTAATAACAGTGCACACACAGTGCTACCTCTTAATAACAGTGCACACAGTGCTACTTTAATATCCAATGCACACACACAGTGTTACTCTTAATATCCAATGTACACACACAGTGTTACTCTCAATACACATGCACATATCTCTTAATATCAAATGCACACACAGTGCTATCTCTTAATATACATGCACACACAGTGCTACTCTTAATACACCTGCAAACACAGTGCTACTCTTAATATCAATGTCTGCTCTACAGGCACCACTCTATCAAATGTCAATGCACTGTTTTCATAGTTGTTCAATTTCTCACCCCCTTTTTCCTTGGAGCGGACATCTATAACGCTTCCTTACTATGCTACTTCTAACTGATCTTGTCCAGAAATGTATGCATCAAACTCAGAAGAGATTGTTCCTTGTCTTCAGTTTCATCTTTGATAATGGCTCTGGGGATAACCTTACTCTTACTAGTTTGTTCCAGCCTTTCCCTCACCTTGCAGGCTCTGCTCAAGTAGTTTGCCTTCGTCTCGGCTGTTACAGATTTTTGTGCTATCGGATTCATCGTTTTTATGCGGTTTAATCTTCCTCTCTTTACTGATCGGGTTTCTTCGGAAGTAGTGCTTCTATTTCTTTGGTACTCGGTTTTCCATCTCTGACTGGCCACAGGCCTCATCGTCACTCTGCTAAGTGGCTGGTACGGTCATCTCTATCTTCCCTCTTCAGCCTCTCATTTCTGTCTAACTCGGCTAATCGGTGCTCTAGGACAGGCATTTCCTCACTGGATCCACTATCTGGTCTGATTTGGCACAGTCGTTTATATTCTTGTCTCCTAAGATTTTCTGCTCGTTTCCTCTTTACTTGGGCTCTTAAGTCTTCTTGTCTTTCCTTCATGGTTCGGTTTCTGTTCACTACTATCTCTGTTCTGACACTGCTATCTGTCGACAATTTTCCGCTCTGTTCGACACTCGAAACTTCGCTCGCCTCTCTATCACTCTCCATTATCTCTCTCCAGTCATAGACTGATTCTGGGTTTCGTTCTACACCTGATGGTTCTGGGCTGTCTCTAACATTGGCTGGCATGGCTAAGGTAACATTTCTCCCTCCTTCTATAAGACTGGGTTCACTTATCTCTTGCTCATCTGCCCTCAACCATTGGCAGTTTTAACAACTCGGCTCTCGAGCTGGTGTTTTATTTGATACGAGCCGTTTGGGTGTTTCTTAATCACTCCATAACCCTTCTCTCATTTATTTTCGAATTTCGACCTCCTGGTATGGTTTTTATAGTATACGCGGTCTCCGACGCTGAAATCTTGTGGTTTTGCTCCCATGTCAGCATAATTTTTCCTCCTTTGAGCAGCTATCCTGTTATTTCTCACTACTTGGACGTGGGCTCGATGTAACTCTTGTATCAACGTTTCTAATGGTTCTTCGCCTAAATATTTTTGTCTTGGTCGCAACATATTGTCTAACGGCAGTAATGGTTCTCTTCCATACATTAGATAAAACGGCGAAAACTTGGTACTTTCGTTGCGATGTGTTCTAATAGCTGCCTGTGCCTGATTCAAATGCATGTCCCATTCACTCGGACTCGTCTTAATGCATTTAGCAATGACATCGTTCAAGGTTCTATGCTGCCGTTCGTTTATGCCTTTAAACCCTGGGCCAATAGTAGGAAGTAGTTATATGTTTTATGTTGAAACGATTCAAGGTATTTCGAAACAGCTGACTAGTGAACTCTCCTCCATTATCCGTGAGGATGACTTGGGGACAACCATATCTCGGCAAAAATTCTGCTATTAATATTTGCGTTATAGTTTCGCTACTCTTGTTAGGTATCGCGAAACACTCTGGCCAGCGACTGTAACAGTCCGTGAACTGCAAAATATATTTATTTCCGGACATAGTTGTGTCAAACGGTCCTGACACGCCTATGCTCACTTTCTGCATAGCAAAGTTGGGTAAGTCGGTTTCTTGTAACGGACTTTTCTGGACCGTCATCGAACGTAATTTACATATTTCACACCTTCCTACATGTCGCTTCACGTCCTTGTATAAACCGGGCCAATAGTATTTCTCTGATATACTATGGGTGCATTTATCGCGTCCCATATGCCCATTTTCTTCGTGATATTGTATGAGAATTACTTCCTTCTGATTCTCGGGTATGCACAACCTTGTACTTATTCCCCCATCCTTGTATGGTATATAGTACAACCTGCCATCTTGAGGTTCGATTACAAAATTCTTGTACCTTGGGTGGTCTTCATTATCTTCCAACTCTCGTCGTATTTTGCCCAATTTCGGATCTTCCTCTTGCGTCTGTCGAGTGACTATTTCTACTGCTGTTTCTGCCGAAGGTTCATTATGGGAAAGGTCAATGTTCGGGACAGGGGGAAGAGCGGGACAATTTGGAATGGGCCTGGGTCCGTGGTGGTGGTGTCTAACATATTTATTTCCAAGTGGTGGTCATTTATGTCTGGCCTGGGTCCCGTGGTGGTGGTGTCTAACATATTTATCTCCAAGTGGTGGTCACTTATGTCTGGCCTGGGTCCCGTGGTGGTGGTGTCTAACATATTTATCTCCAAGTGGTGGTCATTTATGTCTGGCCTGGGATCTGGGTCAGTTTCTGCATCGGTTTCTTCATGGGTATTTCGACAGCATATCTGCGCATGTATTTAATTTCCTGGGATATACTGTATTTCGCGTCATACCCTTGGATATTCAAAGCCCACGTCTGGATGCGCCGGTTCTGCATGGGAGCCTTCAATAAAGATTGCAGGGGCTTATGGTCCGTCTTTATCTTGAAGGTGGCATTGTGCAGGTAGTAATCCAACTTTTGTAGAGCATAGTGAATGGCGAAGGTCTCTTTCTCAATGGTGGACCAATTTCGTTGGGATTTACTCAGTTTATGCCACAAAAAATACAACGGCCTTTCGTTAAGGATTCCCTCGATAATCTCTGTCTCGCCTTCTTTGGCTGCCTGAACCAAACACGCTCCAATAGCTGTATCTGACGCGTCCGTATATAAGATTAACTCCCTGGACAAGTCTGGATGTGCCAGCAATGGCACTGAAACCAGGCATTTCTTCAGACTGTCATATGCCCTCTGACACTCAGTGGTCCACTTGAACCTGGTATACTTTCGAGTTAGTGCTATCATTGGCTCAGCAATAGTAGAGAAGTTCGACATGAACCGTCTGTAATAACCTGTCATCCCTAAAAACCTCACCTCTCTACATTAGTAGGCGGAGGCAGATTTACGATACATTTGACCTTCTCATCATCGGGCTTGACCCTTGTCGATTTATAACAAAACCCAAATACCTGGTTTCTTCCTTTAAGAAATGACACTTGTTTAACTTTAATTTTACGGAATGTTTCCTGAGTCGGGAGAATACTTTTTCGATATGTTCGAGGTGTTTCTGCTTAGAGCCATCGGTGTAAATCAGTATGTCGTCGATGTAGGCCTGCGCATAGCTCTTCATGCCCGCCAAGACCTCGTCCATCAGACTCATATAAGTAGCCGGAGAAGACTTTAGTCCAAATGGCATCACGTTCCAGGTGAAACTGCCTCGCGTAACAAATGCAGTTTTTTTTGCTTCTTCGGTGAGAGGAATACACCAAAACCTGCTCTCGCATCGAGTGTGGTGAAATACTTGGACTTGTTCAAAGTGCTAGCATCGAGCGTGGTGAAATACTTGGACTTGTTCAAAGTGCTAGCATCGAGCGTGGTGAAATACTTGGACTTGTTCAAAGTGCTAGCATCGAGCGTGGTGAAATACTTGGACTTGTTCAAAGTGTCTATAATGTTCTCGATAATAGGTAAAGGGTGCGATATATTCCGGGTTATTCTATTTAAAGCCCGATAGTCGCAGCAAAACCGATGACCTCCGTCCTTTTTCGTGACTATTACCACTGGGGAGGACCATTCTGACCTCGCTCTATTGATAATGCCTGCCTTCAGCATTTCTTCAATGGCCCTTTCCATTACCTCCCTGCTCCTAAGCGGCGTACGATAGGGGCGTAGGCTTATGGGTGGCTCACTACCTGTGTCTATATCCATCTTTACAGTGGAAGTGCGACCGAGCTCCATGTCCGATAAAGCAAAAATATCCTGATTTCTCTTGACTAAATTTCCTAAAATAGTTTGATTCTCTCCCTGCTCTCCTAACTGTAACATTAGCTCTACTTCCCTCTTTGACTGTCTGACGTTCGAATCTGGTATCCTACCTGCTGAGTTTCCTGCGGCCAGTCTTGATACGTTCTGATATGGAAACTGGGTTGTTTTTCTTATCTCTCTAAACACATTTAATGCATAAATCCTTTCTTTTCTAAAGGACCTTCTCCCTCCTGACCGAATGGGTATTCTAAACTTATCTTCCTCCTCCACTTCCCATCTCACAGCTTTCCCCAATTGGCTTCCCCTTTTCAGTCTAATAGACTTGGTTGTTTCATGTATTACCATTACTGGGCACGTGTTTCTGCTAGTTAGCCTAACTATTCCTTCTTGTACTACTAGCCCAGGCTCCCCCATTATGGCATGGTTTTCTACAGGACAAGTCCTCATGATCTGTCCTTCCTTTATTCTACTACCTGAACCCACCGTGGCTAGTACTATATGCAACCGTGGGTCCGATAAGTACATCACGTTCCACCCTTACTATACTAGCTACATCAGCATCTTCCTCCATATCTATGTATTCCTTTCCTATCCTAAGTTTCTTGAGATCAAAATAAATTCTAGCCCCTTGTCTATTTAAAAAAATCCCTACCCAATATCATCCTTCTATTTGTATTCTGTGTTATGTAGAACCCGTGATTTATGGTATTCCCAGTCTTATCCTAATTCGTGAAAACCCCGTGACCTTAGAGTTTCCCTGAGACCGACTCGAGTCTCACCCCATTATATCTAACCTTAAATGGGCCCCTAAGTGATCTAAAAGTGTGCTCGCTAATGAGGCTCACACTAGCCCTGTATCCACTAAAGCCCTTACCTCTAACTTCCCCACTCTAACCCAACAAGAACTAGGGTCTCCTACATAGGAGTAGGTTTTAGCCCTGTAACCCTCACCAGACCTGACATTTTTACCACCCCGTGTGGTCTGCCTTACTGGGTAGCACGCCAGTTTCCCTTATGAGTAGTGGGTCTTTCATTTCTAGGATCCCTAAAATTCGTGCACTGTGGGGCCACATGTCCACATCTCTGACACATCTGGCAAACTAGGTTTCTATTTCCATCTATCCTCTCCCTGCAATTTCTAGCTAAGTGTCCTGTTCTTTGACACTGATAACAACGTCTATTTTCTACGGCCTGTACGGGTCTTTTTCGACTGTCGTGGCCGGTCGGCCCGTTTCTCGGTCCATACCTAACTCTGGTTTGGTCTACCTCCATCGGCTCTATCTGTCTGGGAGGACGGGCGACCTGTGGTGATTCTAAACTTAACCGGAACCCTCTAGTTAGTCTTTCCTCTGTAATCGCGAATTCGACGGCATCATCCAGCTTGTTGAAATTCCTACGATATATTTGCTCCCTGATTTTATAGTCTCTTAGCCCTTAGAAAAAATTTCGATCAGTTGCCTGCCGTGTTTCTCCAGTAATTCAGGGCCTGGGAAAGCATCCATTGCTAATACCCGAATTCTGTCGACGAACGTCTGGATGTTCTCTTTATCTTCTTTCCTTAACTGTTTTAACCTTGCCAGGGCCATCCTGGGATCTCCGTCGTCGGTATACTGATTTAGGATTTCACGCCGGCAATCCTCCCAACTCTCTACTTGATTCGTTTCTACCCTATTTTTAATATATGAGTACAAATTCCCCTTGCTGGACTGGCAAGCCAGCTTCTTCATTTCTAGGTCGGTCATGTTTGATCCTAGGAAAACTTCTCAATTCTTCCAGCCATCTCTTTATTTCGTGTGTTCCTCCCGAACAAGAAGTGATCTGACTATTTATTGTCTGAATTCTCGAGCAGTGTTCTATACTTGCGAGTATGGGAGCTAGAGCAAGTATACAAGCGTTAGCCTCTGCCATGTTGATAATTTTATACACGCTATCAACTTTTAATATAATGTATGTAATATCTTACCAACACAGCTGAAATTAAAGTAAATTATTATCCTGTGGAACAATTTGAAGAATCGCTAATGATTAATACAATTTGTTAATTTCCATCTCTACACAACATAACTACGTTCGTACTCCTTACAGTTCAAAATCCACACAGCCTACTGTTTGACCTAAATTCACGCTTCACTAACTTTCAGGAATTTACTACTACTATACTACTACACACTACTAAACTATCTGACCTATGATCTATATAATGGTTAGTACACTATTATGGCCGCGACAATCTAATTCTAAGAATATCCTAGGTCACGCTGCACCAAAACATACTCTTGTAGCAGACCAGCTGGTACAAGGCCCCAAATTTTGTCTCTGTAACAGACTATGATCACAGGTATAAGGAATTACAACAGATAACTGATTAGAAAATTCATAAGTATATTTAACCACTTGTAATATCAATCTCTCTGTCTTGGAGAGTGAATAACAACACTTGCACCATCAAATTCCCTGAATCCTTCTGAAATATTATGTCTTATCTTCTGTGCTCTCCGGTCTATATTAATAAAGTTAGTTTTTCGCAGATGTCCCTATTAGGAATTCAGTCCACACTGTAAAATAGTTCATTAACTCATAACAGTTCATTACCTGGCGTTGATGTTCGAGATACTATGGTCGTTCACAATTCCTTTCAATCTCAGGGAAAAATAGGATGCTTCTGGCACTTTACTGGTCTCGTCTTGGGTTGCGGAAAGCTAGTCTTCACAGTCAGCGGGTCGCTTACTCATCTGCTTCTATAGTCTTCAGGCATCAGTCCTCTGGTCGTCAGGCACTGGTCATCGGTTAGTCTGGCATCGGTTCATCTAGGCGTCAGTTATCTGGTCGGCATCTCGTCGTCTTGGTTCACAGTACATATATAAAACCTCGCTGTTCTTCTCTGGTAAATGGCTGTTTATTGATGTGTACTAGTTAACAACTTCATGTTAGTTCACCGCTCTATCTCTCTTTGACTTTAAGTGTTGCTCTTAGCAGTTCCAATCAATTTACAATCACTGTTAAAGGCATTCTAGTTTCTCTCTCTCAAAAATCAAAGTAGTATCTACTTGCTACTTAAACATTATTATGATCCGTTCTACTCAACTTCTCCAGTCAATCTGTCTTTCTCTGCTGCTCAAATGTAAACTTCTCAACTCCCAAATAACAGAATATTCCTCTGAAAACCTCACTAACTCGACGGTATTTTTCTTGTACTTCAATGTATCCGTCCGACCTCCTCACTTCTCAAGTTGTAACTGTCCTACTGTTTAAACCAAAAGCTCCCAATTGTCCCTTCTCTGGTTCGAGATCCTCGATTTTTACGTGAGTCCTCGCCTATCTCGGGTTAGAACCCTTTTTCATGAATTTAACTCCCTACTGGTCAGCAACTGGACTGGTAAACAATTTAATACTAATAGTATTCAAGGACGCCCGTGCAAAATAAGGGTCGGGTTGACCCCGACTGTACCCCTAATTAGGATAACAGTGAAACTTGTTACACCAGTGCCAAACATGGGCACTAACAAAAGAACAAGAACGGAAAATTACCACATGTGAAATGAGATGCCTGAGGAAAGCAGTAAATAAAACAAGAAGAGACCATATACGAAATGAGGAAATTAGAAGAACAGTCGGAACATCACCTGCTATTAGATTTATTGAAAAACAGAGACTCAAATGGTTTGGCCAATTGGTCAGAATGAACCCGAATACATCAGTTGCAAGAGCGTACAACCTGAAAATGAAATCATCAAGAGGAAAGGGCAGACCAAGAAAAGATGGGTTGATGGAGTTACAGACATCTTGAAACTCAACAATACCACACCATATCAAGCGACCGAGCGTGCATTATCTCGGAAACCGATCATCAGTTAAACCTGATACGCCTAGCGGCAAAAAAGCAGAGAAGGACAAAAGAAAGAAAGACAGTTAAAGTTAGCTATCATGTCATAATGCCATTCCCCTTTCACGCCCAGGCTTGGGACTGGCAATGGTGGAGCTACTTGGATACTTTCTTTTCAAATCGCTACTTCTTTTTCGGTACATTGTGCGTGTGTTAACATATGTGGTAGGGAGGCATCACTATAATAAAATAGCTATTTTCTCTGATTCTTGTATACTGTAGTACATATGACCCATATGTGCCTCTTTGCGGAATTGCGCCTATAATATTGACACATTTTACATTGTAACTTAAAACTCTTTAGAAATGTTATATAAGTGTCTGTTTTGAGAAGTCAACAATATGACCCAATAGCCTCACACTAATTTCTGATATACGCATTTAACTAAAAGTCCGTGTCGCACTTATGACTTCATTTGTTTACCACGGTCAACGGGGTCTGGAATTGGTGCGCGGGAAATGCAAGAATCGTTCAAAAAACCACAGATTTCGTCCTGAATGTTGCTATTTTTGTCATCAATGTATTAAATGGCTGAAAACATTAGTTATCTTCAAAAAAGCCAATGGACGCTTTAAATATATAGCACAAAGAAGGAAACGTCTTGATGGTATGATTGTTTGAATGGCAAAACATATTTTGTAGCGTCGGGAACATGTGTAGTTCACATGCAAGTTGTCAGGTTATTTCATCAGATAGTTACAAAGATACACATTTTTATCTGTGGGCATGACATGTTGAACGGATTATAGTAGGCGTGTGTAGTGGCGGTATCTGATACAGATTAACCCATACATATAATATGTTGTCGTCGAATGCAAGATTTGAATAAAATAAAAGGTTAGACATTAATTAATCGTATCTTCACAGTTGGATGTATAGTTGAACCAAAGATCGTGCAACTACGCTGAAGTCTTCTCTAGTCTATCCGATGAAAGACAATACCAAGGTCATATAAGTGATTGTGGTTGAGAAACGTCGGAAGAAGTATGTTGACGGAAAATTAAAACTCAAATAGTGTCAGCGACCTGTTCTTGATCGCTATGTCTACAATGCCGATATCATAGCCTTTCTGGAGACACATGCCGATATCATAGCCCTTCTGGAGACACATGCCGATAGCATAACCCTTCTGGAGACACATGCCGATATCATATCCCTTCTGGAGACACAGCTGGATAATACTGGCGTAAAGGTGTATACGGATTTCAGTTTAAATAATATGCGAAATATGGAGACAAACAAATAGTTTTCGACATCAGTGGTACACTAGAAGGAAGTAGACATGCCTGTCTGTAAGTATGGCAATTAGAAACTTGAGGACCATACGATCCAGATTTCTAGCAAGTCTTTGTTTGAGTGAATCTTTGACACGAAGGTGGATACATTGACGCCCGTGTTCTTGTTGGGGTTCACACGGAATGCAGCTAATAAAAACACTGCGAGCATGAGAAGCTTGCTGCTGTAAGAGGCAACAAAGGTAGGATGTCGCTTGAGAATGACTGCACCTTCCAATATAAAACGTTAGCTACAAAATCCAACAAATTATGCAATCACATATCAAAAAGGATCATTTCACGGAACCAACAGTGAGAACGAAAGAGAGAAAAGCCAGTAATACGCAGATACACAATGTGGAGACATAAATTAACTATAAACGAAATAATTGGATGTAATGGTATTGATAGCTAACGGTATAAAGAATTGGCAAGCGTTAGTTGAACAATTCACCAAAAGCTGTTAAAAAAAGGCCAAACAGGCAAAGATGTCATTGGATGGTAGTGTTTAATATGGTACTCTATATCAGTTGTGATATGTCATGTTATGTGGCGATTACAATGTGGGCAGTGTATCGTTGGATAAAACGTCTACCAACAAACAGAGTGTGGAGTTAGAATATTCCATCCATCTTCTATGCATCATTTACATCTATGTAACACGAATTACATGTCCCCAGGAGACGGAGACAAATTATTTAACCCTGACTCATGTTCTGGCATCAACAAGATGATGTAGTTTTTGTTGATTGTGACATGGAGGAACATCCATGCATATTATTGTAGTAGAGAAAATACAAGCCGTAAATGTTTTTATTCAATACACAATGGAGGACCAGGGATCAAGGGTAACTACACCAAAGCAAGATAGTAAACAAAGTTCCTTGAATGTTTTCGACCAGTTCTTGCCAATATGGTTCAGTTCTATATACTAACATTTAATTTGTAAACGTTAATGTTCGAAACAAACCCAGTTGAAGTGAAGTAGCACCACAGAACTGTGGTATGCAAGTTTCCACACATGTATCTTTTATTCAATAGATAATTATTTGAAATCATTTGTAACTTTGTGTTTGATATTATTCTTTTCAACCGCATCACACATATTCTATATCGTTTCTATCAAGCTCTCTGGCATGACTGTGGCGTCGTCTCTTTTATCAAGCTCTCTGGCATGACTGTGGCATCGTCTCTTTTATCAAGCTCTCTGGCATGACTGTGGCGTCGTCTCTTTTGCGTATCCTTTCAACCTTTTCATTCCCGAACAGTGGTTGCAGGATGGGAGTCAAGAACTCTCGTTCTGACATTCTACCGCAAAACATAAAATGAGTTTTCGTGATCGCTATGACAAGGTGTGTACTGAATTAAAGGTTTGTACGTTCTACGAGACAAAGTTTTGACCTTGTCAAGAATGACAACGCAGTGGAGATTATAACTTTCCTGAGCTCAACAAAAATGTATCTATCAAAAGCAGAATTGGTCAAGGCGATAAATGTTATATTCCGGACTTCATATTTGTAGTAGGTCAGGACGATATTCGCGTTGAGTGAGCGTCATTAAAATCAAAGGGATGCGTTTAGAAGAGTAAGACTCCCAGATCCAGTCATAAACATTAAACACAAGCGTCTCCTGCCAGTGAACAGCTTTGTCTATCTTTGCAGAATTCTATCCAGATCGGAATTGGGGGAGACTGCAGTAAAATTGTGTAATATAGTAAACCACGTAAGAACAAAGTACTATAGTTTTACAAAATACAGAAACAGTAACGATACACAGCAACGTTTCGACCAAAAGGCCTTTATCAAACAAACGATACAACAGGAGTGACGAAATTTTAAAACAATACTACATATGGACGGCTGCATACGAGACAATCAAACGTATAGAAACTGGAAATACACATACACAACAAATATAACGACTAAATCTTACCTACTACGTCACGACGAATTCTTTAAATTCATCACTTCTTTTGTATCGTGTGCCCGTGCACAGCTTGTGAGTGTTCAATGGACTCTGAGGTCAACAATAGGATATCCAAAGTCACTACTGCTTTTGGATG
The DNA here is from genome assembly GCA_020796225.1 of Arion vulgaris. NCBI lineage: Eukaryota > Metazoa > Mollusca > Gastropoda > Stylommatophora > Arionidae > Arion > Arion vulgaris. The sequence goes on along the minus strand of CM036764.1, from coordinate 8,395,214 downwards.
TCTGCGTGTCACTGTGTGGGAGCGGAATGTGATAAGCGTATCCACAAGGCTGAAAGTTTACCAGGTCATAAAGTTAGCCACACTAAAGTAAACAAGCGAGACATGGACAGTGTATAGCAGACACGGAAGAAAATTAAACCATTTCCATACAAGCTGTCTTCGCAGAATACACAAGATAAACTGGCATGATAAAATTCCAGATACCGAAGTTCTCAAGAGCAAAATTCCACTTTTCAGCACCCTGTTACAGAAAGCCCAAGTGAAATGGGCCGATCATGTTCTTCGGATGCCTGATAAATGCATCCAAAAACAGTTGATGTATGACAAGCTTGAAAGGAGCAGACGTTCTGCTTGTGGACAGAAAAAACGCGTTAAAGACTCTTAAAGTGTCTCTGAAATGCTCTATATAGACACCACTTGATGGGAATCCCTGGTGCAAGATCGCCAAATGCGGCGCTATAACAACACAAGATTAACCCACTTATCTGAGAATCATCGTGCCGTAGAGGCACATAAAAAACGAGCTGCGAAAAAAGACAGAACACACGACACCTACATATCTAACTTTGATTGATCATGCATGCCCCACATGTGCTCTGGGATTGTGTTCTAGAAGAGCTGTGTATAACTGTGGAGGTCATCAGGACAAAACTGAAAACGTTTGGAAGTACTGCGCCAGTGCCTAATGACATTCGATACAAGGATATTACTGATTTATCAAAAGACGACATCGAGGAAATAGTAAACGAATTCATCGTCAGCATCCAGGATGGTGAGATCAGGAAGGAGTGGCTTCATAGCTACCTACTACCTTTGCCGAAGCCCAACAAAGATCACTCTCAGATAGCCGCTACATAATTATTGCACTGCAAAACACGACATGCAAGCTTCATGAGAAAATCGTTGCACGTCGACTGGCATGGGACCTCGAAAGTCACCATTTCTTCCCATCAACTATGGGAGGTTACAGATCTGGGAATGAATCTTGGTGCAACGCTGCGGTCTTAGCCTATGATGCCCTCGAGGGTTTCTATGCAGGCATTAAAACATGTACAGCAATTGTGGACTAGGAAGACGTATACAATGAGTCTCACTTGATAATCACACTTTTATAACACATGTGCTCCTAATGTGAAACATCGTGGTGCTGGTTTGTCCGTAGATAAATTGATGACATTTTTGGGTGTGACATTTGACTGCAGCCTTTGTTTCCAGGATCGTGTTGAGTATGTCAATGTCAAGGCACGTAAAGGTTTGGCGGCAATGAGAGTCATGGCGGCTGCTAATATTACACAACGGCTGCTTGTCATCCTGCAACAGACGCTGATTCTTTTCACCATTGAATATGCAATGGCCATCTTCACTGTCAGCAAAACGCAAATTATAAGACTGGAGATAATACATAACGACGCTATGTGCATCATCCTAGGTTGCACAAGGATACACCTGTGCAAAGATGAGGTTTCTCCTGTATTGTCCGATCTTGGTGTATAGATTCTTCTTCGTCCTCGATCGTTCTAGGCTAGTTTTTTATCGTTCTATTGTGATCTATAAACAGCCAATAACATCAGAACGTAATGTACGTGCATTATCCTATTCGTTTCACTTCTCACATCTCCACTTCTTGTGTCAACTTCCTTGACATTACTATCTTCATACGGCTATCCACTATCACTACATCAGTATATTACAAGCATACTGATGCACATAGTTTTCTCCTTTATACTTCTTCCATCCCCGGGCTTGTCGTGACTCTTTGCCATTCTCGCAGCTCTTGCGCCTTCGTCGCCTTTGTAGCGAGGACGATCATTTTCTTGAGAGAGCTGGCGAGATGCTCGATTTCTTTTGCAGGCGCCTAAACCAGGAGAGGGTGCTTGTCTGGGCTATGCATCGAGTTCAGAAAATCACTCGCCAGCAGGCCCTCACCAGCCAGCATAGGACTACTAACTCTGACAGAGTAAAACGTATTTTAACTTTCCACCCCATAGTTCACTGTTGAAAAATATTTAATTCCGTCATTTGTCTATCCTTAAGTCAGATCCTGAGACCTCGTTCAATCTTCCCAACTATCCTTTGGTGGCTTACAGACGGGACAGATGTCTTAAGGATATGTTGGTACACAGTAGCTTTAAGTCCAATATCCAGACTCATTTTGGCACTGTTCAGTGTGGCCGTCGGTGTTGCAACACGTGTGCTTATGTGATACAGACGCGGACTGTATCTTTTCCTTTAGCCACGTTTCTTATTGACGATGGTTTCACATACGAGTCCCGTAATCTTATCTATGTCTTTATCTGTAAGCGGTGTAACAAGGCTTATATCGGTCAGAGAGGCAAGAGGCTCAGTGACCGATTCGCCCAACACTTGCGCGACATACGTCAATGCTCTGTGACCCTGTAGCCACCCATTTCAATGATACTGGCCATTTAGGAGCTCACGATGTCCAGGTCACAGCCATCCGATCGTGTTCCTCGGATGATCGCAGTCGATTTGCTCTGGAGAATCGGTTGATTTCTTTGTATGGTACCTTGCGACCACGTGGCTCAACGTATTACATTCCTATGCTTCTTAGTACTTTCTCTCCTTGTAATCTATATGGGTATATGTTGCATGTATTCAAGTTATATATTGACTAGATTTTAGATTGTTTCTCTTCCGTTCTATTTCTAGTTTTTATGTGTGTTTTTGTGATACATTTATTTCGTTATTCGTTTTTATTCCCAGATTTTGTTTTTATTTCCAGATTTTCACTAGAAACGTTTGTTTTTGGTCGTCCATTTTTTTTTTAATTTGTCACTCCTGTTGTTCGTTTGCTTGATAAAGGCCTTGTTGGTCGAAACGTTGCTGTATGTTGTCATTGTTTTTGTAATTTGTAAAACTACAGTACTTTGTGATTACGTGTTTTGCCAATGTACGTGCACGAACTTTCAGCACCTATTTGAGCACAGTTGCGCATCCTTCGGTGGGGTTTTCGATTTCAGCTAGCTATTGTGAGCGGTTCACTCTCTGATAGTCTTTGACTGTCCCCAGTCGTAACCCACAAGGCAGTGGGTTAGACGGTCTGCCCTCCTGGGCTTATGAATGCCATCTCTCCATCAAAACCGGTCGTTTGAATGAAAACCTTGGTTTGCCGTCCGTTCATGTTTGTTTGCGGTTTGCTCCACTAGTCTGTAATTGTTCCCAATCAAAACTACAAGGCAGCAGTAGTTCCCTGCGATCGGAAACGCGCATTGGCTTTACCACTTCTGGGCTTTCCAGTTGTTCTGTGCATTTGGGTGGGACGCACACCCTGCTTGCCGCCGCCGCGCTTGCACTGGTTTTGCCTCTGCTGAGCTTTCCAGTTCTACTCATGTGGGTGGGACGCACACTCTATTGCCATGCTTGCCTACCCCTCGATGGTGCTCACTATAGCTTTGCCACCGTGCGTACTTGCTTTGCCCTGGTGCATACCTCACCATTTCCGTCAATTCCCCGTGGGCTGTCCGACTCTGTATTCGAGGGCAAAACCGAGTTTCGCCTCATGATGCCCACGTGCCACTCAACTCGACTCCCAGCATACTCATCGGCTCTAGGTTAGTGACTCTAGAGAGAGCATGCTTGGGCTCCAAATTTCACCACACTCGGGTCACCGTCTCTTCGATGGCTTTGGGTGGTCCCCCCGTGTATGTGATGGGGGCCAGTGCTTTGACATATGTGACCCAGCTTGAGGTTCAACTCGGCACTCAGCATACTCATCTGCTCTAGAGTGCTGGCTAAAGAGAGTATGATTGGGCTCCTAATTTCGCGGGTCAACGTCCCTTCGATGGTTTTGATTCGAACTGTTGACACATGTGGACCAACGCGCGACCCAACCTATCACCCGGCATTCTCATCGGCTCAAAGAATTGCATCAAGAGAGAGAATGTGTGGGCTCCGAGTTCCACCACGCGAGGCTCCACATATGTCGTTCTAATTTATCCCGTCGTCCGGTGAACAGTAATAGTCACTCTGGGAGTTCGATCGTCTGTATTGCGGGCAGATCTCATCAAGCATGACTACCTTTGCATCTCTACTTGCCCCAGAGTAGCTCTCCCACGGCACCTGCCCTCTTGGCCAGACCGGAACCACCGTCTGTTACCAGGGTCACCACGTGGAGGTGAGAAGAGGGGATTAGAGCCATCTCGCTAATCTTGGCACTCCGCTTCCATGCGCATTTGACCCCGTGTGTATATTCAAGATAGCTAGAGTAAGTGTATATCTCAAAATAAGTGCTAAAAAGGATCACCCATTGCATGAGCAGATCACCACCGGTGGTGGAAATCAGTTAAAGCAGGGCAAGTCATGGGTTTGCCGTGCCGCAGATTATGTTCAGCTGGTACACGGGCTAAACAATATTGTCCATGCGGAAGAATGGATACCGATGCCTTCAATATACTGGGACACCTTTTGAACCATCATTACATTTGACAAAGGTTGCAGAGAGGGAAATCCTGTGGCGTTAGATGCAGACGTCAAAGTTATCATCAATGAAAAATGTAATGCAGACGACATTGTGATTTGCACGGATGGATCGGTAGTTCGTCACGAAAAGTCCGCATGGGTCATCTCTGCAAGCTTATGTGGCACAGAGGTCATGGAAACCAGTTAAACATTTATTATAACAACAAGCAGCATGTCAATGGAGGTACTGGCGGTGACCAATACACTTTTCAGGCTAGAGTCCCACAAGTACACTCATGCGTGCCTTCTGAGTGACTCATTGAGTATGATCCGAAAGTTTGAGGTGTTCGGTGCGGAGACAATGGACTGAATCACTGCATGAGTCAACAGTTTGCAGAATTACACTTGTCTTTGTTCCGGAGCACATTGGTGTCGTTGTCAATGAGAGAGCAGACAGACTGACTGGGTCTATCACTATATCAGAGGGCCAGCCAATGGACAGAGCTGACATCTTGAAAGCCCACATAGAGTGTGGCCGCAGAGGTTTTCATCTAAACCGTTCCAGGTCAACTACTAGATTGCAAGAGCTGGGTTTGAAAATTGGTGTGGCAAGAAAAGAACAGTACGACATATGTAAGAGTAGGCTCATCAATCAAAATCGAACTGGTTCGGTCGGTAGCTGGACGCTGTTGGAGATATTGCTAAGGACATCGAAGCACCTATGGACATGTCCAGAGTGCAATGAAGATATTCCAGACTGAAATTGAAACTACACAGTCACCTTGCACTCACCAAAGAGGTGCAGCAGCACACGTCTGATGCCTGTTGTCATCATCGATTGCAATGGACGGCTATTACGTATGACTTACAGAGATGCTATTTCTTCACTGAGTAGCGTTGCCCAACACTTTTGATTAAAAATAATAATTATAATAAAATTCATCTAAAAATCCACATGTTGTGTTTATTTATTTCTGTGAACAGGAGGAATACCAGCCAGTCTTTTCCTTCTTCACGCGATTCGTCAGGAGCCGTCTTGACAACAGATGCAGAAAAAGGGGCACGGTTACTTCATCGTTTCGTGGAACAGACAGAAGAAGGTGATAACACTGACCGCTATAATATCATGAGTGTTCTTCGTGATATCACTAGCTATGGAGAACCTTACATTGACTTAATAACAAAGAAGAATTTGTTAACGCACTCAAGGCAAGCCACAGCACCGCTCCAGGGCCTGATGGTGTCCAATATCATCACATCAAACAGCTTGACGAGACTGTTATTAATGCAGTTGTGATGTATTTTAACAAAAGTGTACAGAATGCTGTGGTACCCGACTATTGGCTTCATAGTTATTTACGACCGCTCCACAAACATGGGAGGATCCTAAACTGCTCAGCAGCTACCGCATACTCACCTTGCAAAATGTATATGGCAAATTACTAGAGAAGATAGTGGTCAGAAAGGTAATGTGTCACTTGGAGAATGACCACATTCTCCTTGACACTTTGGGTAGCTACCGGTCATTGAAATGGACATGGTACAATGCTGGCACATTTGCATAGGATGTTTATGAAGGCTTCCAATCCAAGAAAGAGATTGTTGCTGTGGCCATCGACTTGGAGTATACTTATAACAAGGTGAATGTTTCAATAATGGTGCGCTCTTTGATTAAATGTGAAGTTAATCCTTGGCTGGTGAACTGGATAGCTGCTTCTTTAATGGAGAGAATTGTTGCACTACGTTTAGGAACATGGACATCGGATCATGCACGTATATGCCCGGGATTACCACAGGGTTCTCCTCTGTCACCCGTGTTGTTTAATATTTACACAGCAAATGTAGCCAAAATTCATTCAACAGGGTTGGATTGGACATTGACATTTACAGATGATATCTTAATATCTAGAACTGGGTCAGATAGACGAGAGATGGTTGACGACATTCAGAAAACATTGTATACCATTTCGGGTTGGTGTAGAATCTGAGTTTCCCAAAGTGGTGGTACTCCCCTAGTGGGCGCTGAATCCGTCCGGGGGACGATAGTGGTTAAGAAACATTTGGGGAGAGTAATTTTTTTTTTTTCATTGAATAATAATTACAAATTTGAATTCTCCATTTTAATTCATCTTATGTCCGTCTTACACGATCCATTTTTCATCAATTTTCTAGTTCATGCATATAATCATATGAAAATGAATCATGTATTACAGAAATATATATATATATATATCAATTATCTATGTCAAAGAGAAAATATAGCATGTGGGAGGGTGGGGGCGTTTGGCAAACAGTTATAATTTGGAGGGGGCGTTACAAAGTTTATGTCGTGCAAAATGGGCGGTGAGCCAAAAAGGTTTGGGAATCTATGGGGTAGAGAGTCTCGCTTTGAGGTCAATCCTGAAAAGTCGTGTATGTTGTGGTGCTCGTTGAATAATCACATAGTCAAGGCTGATCTACTCAGTGTAATCTTTGATGAACATACCTTCGAGCGCAGAGACCAATAACCAATTTCCGTGAAAGCGTAAACAATGTTACGTCAGAAAGTTTAAGCACAATCTGCGCACTTCCAACTGACATGTTTAAATCATATAAATAAGACAATCGGTATGTTTGTGAAACGTTTAATTGTTTTGTCGAAAATTTCTGCATAAATAGCATGTTTTTTATTTTTGTTGTGTACTCACTGAAGTGTATGTTGTATTGAATGTTGTATGTTTATATTTTTTAAAGAAATCGATGCATTTTTTGGTTGTGAAATGTGACCACATCCTGTGTTTCAGGAAACAGGTTTAACATGTCATTTTTAAGGCACATAATTGTCTGGATGTAATCATAGCGGCAGCTAATATTGAGTATTATCCTGTTAAAGACACAGGTGCTTTCATCCATTGAATATACAATGGCCATTCTCACTGTTAGTAAAATGCAAATTAAAAGGCTGTAGATAATACACAATGAAGCAATGCGTATCATCCTCGGTTGCACAAGGGATACAATTTGCGTGAAGATCATGTTTCTCCTAGATTTCCCGACAATGAAGTATAGACTCAAGTTCTCTAAAGCACATGTTTATCTAAAAAATAAATGATAAATGGGACAATGTACGAGTTGCTGGATTAAAATCGATTAAAAAGGGGACAAAAGGGCCGTGTTACGAACACTTTTCAACTAGAATGCGGGATCACAAATATCGGCCAAGGAAAAGAACAAACGCCAGTGTCTTCAATATATTTGAACCCTTTTTCGAACACTTAAATTTGAAGAAGGTTGCAGAGAGATGAATCATGTGACGTTTGGTGCAGACTTTACTCCATACGATCCATAACTGCAAAACATTTAACAGGGCAATATTGCAAGATCCATAACTGCAAATCATTTAACAGGGCCATATTGCAAGATTCATAACTGCAAAACATTAAACAGGGCCATATTGCAATATCCATAACAGCAAAACATTTAACAGGGCCATATTGCAAGATCCATAACTGCAAAAACATTTAACAGGACCATATTGCAAGATCCATAACAGCAAAACATTTAACAGGGCCATATTGCAAGATCCATAACTGCAAAAACATTTAACAGGGCCATATTGCAAGATCCATAACTGCTAAAAAAATAGAATAGGCATTTTACTGTGGCTAACGCTATAATTATTGGTAATATGTTCACCATATGCCAGTTTGTCATTTGTTGCACTTCGTATGCTCGTGAAATCCACTCTCCAATAAAGGTAGAGGTAGTGGAGGTGTTGCTTTAATTGTTTATTCATAACTTCATTGTAATGTATTATTATATTTTTCGAAACAATTATAGTGTATAAGCTACGCTTTATTTTTCATCAAAAGCAGTATCGTTTGCAACATGTACAGAAATGGTATGACAATGCGTGTGCTAGTTGTGTTTTCCTGATGTTTATAAAGAAAAAAAAGAAAACCCTTGATTTGTCTGGATCTGCCGCATTAATTGTTCTTCATGTTACTTCATCTCTCTCTCTCTCTCTCTCTCTAACTCTTGCTCTCTCTCTCTCTCTTGCTCTTTCTCTCTCTCTCTCTCTCTGATACAGTAAAATTAGTTATTTCCTAATTCGTTGGCTTGCACGTCCAAACCAACTGCCATATATGTATATCTCCACATGAGGTTGATATTCTCGTGGAGTTGTCCAAGCCATTCCATCTATGTGGTGTCCTCTTTCTGAGTGTTCCATTGTACTCCCTAGCTTTGCATTTCCCTAAATCTACAGTCTGTGAATGTATCCTTTGTGTTGGTCGTAAATATTCATACTCGTTTGTGTTAAAACGGCTGCGAATAGTAACTCTCGATTTTACGAGTCTCATGTTACTATTAAGTCTTGACCTATAAAATATTGTCTTTTTGTCAGTGATTTAGCGAAGGTTTGTTCCACGTGGATTTTATATATGTTACAGAAGAGTCCTGCGTATATCTTGGACAGAGAAGAGAACAAATAGATCTATCCAGAAAGAACTCAAAATCACAGAAAACTGGCTGATGTTACATATCAGAAAGAGAAAATTGAGATATTTTGGACATATAAAAAAACACGAAGGGCTGGAGAAGACCATCATGGAAGGAGACATACCGGCAAAGAGAAGAAGAGGAAGACAACGAAGAAGACGGATTCATTATGTAACTGATTGTTTGTACATGACGACTGCAGAGGCAGGAAATCGGCATATGAGAGAGAGAAATTCCGGAGGACTGGTGGAGCTGCAAGGTTCTGCTCAGGACAATCTATTTGACAATGATAGTGATTACGGGACATGCCTCTTTCTTAAAGCAGTTGTTACAAGGGATTGACCAGACATGTCTCTTTCTTATAGCAGTTGTTACAAGTGGTTGACCAGACATGACTCGTTCTAGTAGCAGTTAATACAAGTGGCTGACAGACATGTTTATTTCTTCTAGCAGTTGTTACAAGTGGCTGACCAGACATGTCTCTTTCTTATAGCAGTTGTTACAAGTGGCTGACCAGACATGTCTCTTTCTTATAGCAGTTGTTACAAGTGGCTGACCAGACATTGCTATCATTTCATCAGTTATCCAAAATGTATTTTATGTTCATTATTTTCATGTTCATCATGACATACTTTTTTACAAATGCATTCTAATTTATTGGTTGTATCCATGCAATTATGACAGATAAACATATTTATCCCATGCGGTGTTAACATGAATGATACATTGAATATCTGAAACTGTACTATGAAATTGTCTATTTGTCTTCACATGTTGTTGGTATGTGTCTATGCACTTTGTTGATGTCCCGTGACAAACATCTTCTTTATTACAGAATGCGTTCCTGGTACTTACGGAAAAAATATCCTGCTTGACTTGTTCTGTTATATGTATATATATGTAAAACACGTAATTACAAAGTACTGTAGTTTTACAAATTACAAAACAATGACAAAATACAGCAACGTTTCGACCAACAAGGCCTTTATCAGCAAACGAACAAACAGGAGTGACAAATTAAACTGAAACACAAATGGACGACCAAATACAAACGTATCTAGGAACATCTGAATAAAACGAATAACGAAATAAATGTAACACAAAAACAAACATAAACTAGAAATAGAAAGGAAAAGAAACAATGAACATCTAGTAAATATATAACTTGAATACATGCAACATATACCCATTAGATTACAAGCAGGAAGAGAAAGTACTAAGAAGATAAGAATGGAATATAACATGAATACTGCAACATATACCCATATAGATTACAAACATGGGAAGAGCAAAAATGGCAAGAATCGTAATAGTTGAGCCCGTGGTCGCAAGGTACGATAAAAGAAATCAACTGGCCATTTAGGTGCTCACGATGTCCAGGTCACAGCCATCCGATCATGTTCCTCGGATGATCGCAGTCGATTTGCTCTGGATAATCGGTTGATTTCTTTGATGGCACCTTGCGACCACGGGCCAACGTATTACATTCTTATGCTCTATACTTTCTCTTCTCACTTTGTAACTATATGGGATATGTAGCATGTATTCATATATATTTACTAGATGTTTCATGTTTCTTCCTTTCTATTACTAGATTTTTATGTAGTTTTGTGTTACATTTATTTCGTTATTCTTTTTATTCCAGATTTTCCTAGATACGTTTGTATTGGTCGTCATTTGTGTTTCATTTAATTTGTCACTCCTGTTTGTTCGTTTGCTGATAAAGCCTTTTGTCGAAACTTCTGTATTTTGCATTGTTTTGTATTTGAAAACAGTACTTGAATTACGTGTTTTGCCCATCAAATAGTTTTACTGCAGTTCCATATATATACTGATAATGTAACACAACAACTGGATACTGTCATGTAAGACAGATATACTGAATTACGTTGCGAAGGTCATTAGAGTTATCGCAAAATACATATAGAAATATGTCATTCTATCTAAGTGTATGGTTGTTTGCTCGCATGTCTGTTTGACCTGATGTGATATATCATGTCACTTATTTATCTATACATTAAAAGCACCACATCACGGCTGTCCAAGATGACAAAGCAAATGGTCATGTGACCACAGTTGTGACTCTTCCAGAAATAAGTAACATCTTCTGAATTAAACCACACTTATAGTACTCAGTTTTACTTTGGAAACTCGATGTGAAGATGAGATGCTGTTTTACAACAGTGGCGGGCTATGGTCATTTTATTGGTGGTGTCAGGCAAATTTCGGAAAATCGTGGTGTTTGGATTCTTTATTATGTGTCTATTCCGTGAAGTTACTATCCCTTTGAGGAAAGAACAAATACTTCGATCTGCAACAGCTTGGTACTAAAGAGGACACATCAAACGACCTTAGCCCCTAGATAAGATTTAAACTAAAAAATACTTGTCTGAAACCAGTTGAACATGTCTCACTGCATTACCCAAAAAACACAAACTAGTGAATGATCAACACGTATAGATCTTAGGTAATTTGTAATATACAGTATAATCTTTGCGGTAAACGTGCTGTAGTTGGTGAATACGTCCTGTAAAAGAAATGCCACTATGTAGTGTACTGTGAAAGAAGTGAAACTCGTCACTTTTGTTCTATTCTTTGCTTGATAAAGACAATTTAATAGAAACGTTTATGTGTATTGTCATTGTTTTTGTAAATCTCTTGAACATTGTAACTTTGTAATTGTTAAAAATGTTTTACGTGTTTCGCTCAAACTCAACTCAGTTGACAAGTAACTCGTACGAAAGAAACTTTCTGCAGACACCCTGTATTAATGCAAGGGACAATTTTCTAAAAAAACATCTTATTCTTTGCTGGTTTGTTACTTATTACCATTATTTTCTATAATATTATATTATTGTGATATACAATTGGGATTCAATAGATAATTAAACGTACTATTTAATTCAGAGTTCTCGTTTATAAGGAAATTAGTTTGGCCGCGTAAGAATGCATATGAATCTTCCGGCTGAATGAAAATGACATAATTGTTTTGGCAATTATCATTGCAATAGCAATCAAAGGTCAGCGGACGCAATGTTACATCTTAGATAGGCATCTTTTAAACTGGCCTTAGAAATAGTACACGCACAATGCGTGAAGCATGAGAGGAAAATGATTTTTGTCTATATCATATTTTTAATAAGGATATGTTATATATATTATTATGATTGTTATTTTATTATGATATAATATTTATATTTTAGTGTTATATATTCAACTTGAATCGGTAATCAATGTCAAGTTAAGAGTAATGATTACGAAATATTAATTTCAAAATAAATCAGTACACGTTCATTATTTTTGGTTTTGGTGGGCCTGTTCTTACTGGCCCTTAATGACCAGGGGCGTATACTAATTAGGAGTTAATATGCTGAATTTCAGAATTCTGAATGTGTGTGATATGTTAGCGTTATACATAAGCTTTCAAAGCTAATCAGTATCCCCTTGAAAGTAATAATTATGAACAAATAATGTATAAAAGAACACGTAAACGTTATTCAATTTTTTATGGGTCGAGCCCACTGGCCCTCAATGACATGTCGCCCCTGCTTAAAAACTATGTGCGTTACTAAGGATGACAGACACCCATTACACAATAGTACTAATGTAAATAATAGAATGATGATCACAAGTGACATGCTGATGATGCCATTAGCTGAAAGAACAATTGGCTTGTCAACAACAGTCGATGAACTACTGGAATAGAAATGAATGGATTTTCGCAGATGGATTAATCGCTATCTTCCATAATATTATTGCTCTTGAAAGTTAAGTTATAGATATTGGCAACATGAAGCATGAACTTGCAATTATGCAGCTGATAACACATACCATATATCTCTCTCTCTCTCTCTCTCTCTCTCCTCTCTCCTCTCTCTCTCTCTATCTCTCTCTCTTGCGATCCCGGCCTAGACTGATGTACCAACTTTTTTCATGAATTTTAAAGTGATTTTAAGGGACTCTGTTCCTCCCTACAGCTTCTCGTGAAGCTCTGTGTTATGGGGTCATATTTCTTTTCTTATCTGCTGTCATGTCACGCTCTTTTGCAGGGGCACTGGCTAGTTGTGCCAATTTTAAATTTGTGAAACATATAGGCGCGAGGTTTTTTGTGGCCGGTACGGAGGCGAGGTATGGCAACTTGTTCACTACAAGACATACCATAGTATCCGTCGCTGTTGTTGTGGTTAGAATGATCTTTTGTCCATTTGTTTCTGTAGTGCCAGCCGATGGTTGTTTTAGCTTCCTCATAACTGATCTCAAGATCAGTCTGAGGTAGTCGCCTGCCTTCTTTAGCTAGTTTGTCGGCTTTTTCGTTTCCGATTAAATTACAGTGTGATGGTATCCACTGAATGACGGTGCGTTTGAAAGTGTGCGCTAGTTCATCGAGGGTCGTTTTGATTTCATGCAGCTCTGTTTTGCCTACGCCTTTGAGTGCCGTGATGACTGATAGAGGATCGGTGATGATCACGACTTTGTTGAGAGAGGTGCCTCTTCTGTCTAGGATCATTTCGGCCGCTGTTCTTATTGCCTCTGCATATGCCCTGTAGTTATTTGAGTATTTGCCTGTGGCAATCGCTTTTGTGACCGTCACTTTCTTTGATAGTTTTAGCACTATTTCTCCTCCGTTTTCGCTGATTGCGTTCCTAGCTGATTCGTGAGTATAGACGTGTAACCACTTATTTTTAGGTACTCTGTCATATGGATTTTCTGTGGCCGTTCTTCTTTAGAAGTTTTCCTGCTGGCATTTTTTAAGTATGCCTGGGATTCATTCCCTTTGTTAGGGCATATTGGTTTTCCACAACGGGCACTTATCAGTTGCAGGGATTGCTTTGGCTTTGCAGTTTGCTAGGCTCGGATGGTCTGCGATCAGTGATTTCGCGTTTTCAGCGAAGCTTGTTCTCTGTATTCTGCCCTTCCGAATCAGTTCATTCGTTCGTGCATAGGGTGAGCCTTTAAGTTTTCGCCAATACCAAGACATTTATGTCCTTTCGATTTGCCATTGGCTTGATGCCTGTGATTGTTTCCATCGCCATGATTGGCGTGGACTTCATAACTCCTGTGATAATGCGCATTGCACGGTTCTGACTATTGCTCTCCTTGGCCAATTGCTTGTTGAATGCAGTGCTCCACGCTGCAATGCCATACTCCAGGACCGGTCGCACTCTTCCAGAGTAGAGTGTTTTAAGGACTCTGGTGTTTGCTCCCCACGTGGAGCCTGCGAGTTTGCGCATCATCGTGAGCCTGTGTCTTTCTTTGCATTTTCGTAGCATTTTCGATTTGGGAACACAAGTCAGTTTTCGGTCGAGTGTGCCTCCAAGGTATATTGGGGTCTTGCTTTCTGGAAGATCTTGCCCTTTGATGTTTAGCTTCATCTTGTGTTTCTGGTTGTTCTGGGAGAACACAGTGTAGGTTGTTTTTGAAGGATTCATATTCCACTGTTTTTTTACCACACTTCCAGCTTATTTAGGGTTTCTTAGAGTCGTTTTGTTTCTATGGGCATTGACTCTTCCTCCCATACTATAATGCGCAAACATTATAATTCAAAAATATGCTGATGTCAGAAGAGTAAGCATAGCAAAAGAAAACGTCGATGACACAGAGAGAAAATCTAGAGCCTTCCAAGGCTAGCCAAGATAAGCTGGTAGTCACCTAACGGATACATTCACTAGTAATGAGTTGGAAGATTCATTAAGGGAGCTGGTGCTCAGAAACGTCGCCTAGAAAGGATGGGATCACAAATGAGATGCTTACAAACGTGGGTACTAGAGCAAAGGCAGCTCTACTGGCCGTCCTAAATATGTCGTCGAGGACAGGCATAGTACCACAAGAATCAACGGAGGCGATCATGGTACCCATCCTAAAACCAGGCAAAAACAAAATTCGAGCCGGTGAGTTACAGACCAATAAGTCTCCTAAACTCATGGAACGTATGGTGAACAAACGACTATCTTGGAACCGGAAAGCAAATGTATTCTCATGGCACAACAGCAAGGTTTTCGGAAGCACCAATCTACAGAAGCTCAGGTAACCTACGTCGCATAGGAAATCGAGGATGGTTTCCAAGAAAAGAAACATACACTAGCAGTTTTAGTAGATATATAGAAGGCGTTTGACACCGTCTGGAAAGGGGGGCTAAAACTGAAACTCCTCACCCTCGGTATAAAGTGAAGAATGTACAAATGGCTTGATAGATACGTAGAGAACAGAACAGCAAGTGTTCAAGTTCAGGGGTACACAAGCATGAAGACCACATTAGAGCAAGGAGTCCCCCAAGGAGGAGTGCTCTCACCAACTCTATATCTAATCTTTGTCAATGATATAGCAACATGCCTACCAAAGCGAGTACAATCTGCAATGTATGCCGACGACCTGGCAATATGGGCGAGGAAGAGTCAATGCGATACAACAAATCGAACTGCAAGATACGCTACATAACCTGGAAGTATGATAAAAAAAGTGGAATATGAACTTAAACGCTTATAAAACAACCTACACTGTGTTCTCCCAGAACAACCAGAATCACAAAATTCAGCTTAAAGTCAATGGACAATATCTTCCAGAAAGCAAGACCCCAACGAACCTTGGAGTCACATTCGAAAACTGACTTGGTGCCCCTCAAATTGAAAATGCTACAGCAAAAGCGAGAAACAGGCTCATGATGATGCGCAAACTCGCAGGCTCCCGTGGAGAGCAAACACTAGAGTCCTCAAAAACTCTACTCTGGAAGAGTGCGACCGGACCTGAAGTACGACACTGCATCGTGGAGTAGTGCATCCAACAAGCAGTTCGCCAAAGTGAGCAATATTCAAAACCATGCAATACGCATTATCACAGGAGCCATGAAGTCCACGTCCATCAAGGCGATGGAGACAATCACAGGCATCTAACCAATGGCATATCGAAGAGACAGAAAAGTCTTGGTCTTGGCGGAAAAACTAAACGGCTCGATTCCTACCCTATGTACGAACGAATGAACGGATTCGGAAGGCGTAGGATACAGAGAACAGAACAAACGCTAAAGAACTGAGTGCAGGCTATCCGGTCCTATCAAACTACTAACTCAAAACAAACCCGGCAACCGATAAGAGCCCGCCGTGGAAAACCAAAATGCCGGAACTAAGGGAATCAATCCCAGGCATACTGAAAAAGGGCAGCAAGAAATCTTCGAAAGAAGAGTGCTACAGAAAAATACATAGCGACATAATACCCTGAAAATAAGTGGTTACACGTCTATAGTGACGGATCGGCTAGGGACGCAATCAGCAATGGCGGAGGAGGAATAAGTGACGGTCACAAAAGCGATTGCCACATGTAAATACTCCAATAACTACCTGGCAGAGACAGAGGCAATAAGAAAAGCAGCATAAATGATCATAGGGAGAAGAGGCACCTCTCGCAACAAAGTCGTGATATTCACCGATGCTCTATCGGTCAATACGTCACTCAAAAGCGTAGGCAAAGCAGAGCTCAATGAACTGAAAGCGATCTCGATGCACTAGTGTACTCACTGAAACGCACCGCCATTGTGCAACATGCAAATGTGGAAATGAACACGCCACAATCTAGCTAAAGAAGGCGAACGACTACCTCAGACTGATCTCGAGATCAGTTATGAGGAAGCAGAACAACCATCGGCTGGCACAATAAAGACAAATAGACAAAAGACCATCCTCAGTACAACAACATCGACGGGTACTATGGTCTGTCTCGTAGTGAACAAGGTGCCATACTCCGCTTCCGTAACGGCCACAACAAGCTCTTCGCCTACATGTATACCAAATTTAAAATTGGCACAACTAGCCAGTGCCCTGTAAAAGGCGAACCTGACGGCTGAGCACGTGCTGCAGTATTGTCAACTTATAGCAAGTATATGAAAATAAACTTGACCCCAAAACACAGACCTTCGCAAGAAGCTGTACGGAGGAACGGAGTCCCTTAAAAATACGGTAAAATTCATGATAACAGTTGGTTCAATGTCTTGGCCGTTATAGCGAGAGAAAGAGATATATATCCTAAAAACGTTGAAGGAACCCATGCCTCTATTCTGCATCTGTTAGTCAATAAGTCTCCTGACAAAAATTGTAAACTATTGAGACGACTGCTTTATATTATATTTATTCATTCTGCATTGAAGCTGTTAGTTACAGTGGCGTATCACCACATAGCTGCTAGGTTATTCAAGTCTCTCATAAATTATTCGTTCTTTTAATAGACAATTATTTGAAATCATGGTCGAACACCAGATATTTCAATCACATCACACATTTTCTGTGTCGTATCTTTAAAGCTCCAATCATGATTGTGTTGTCGTTTCATTTGGCAACCATATCCTTTCAATCTTTACATTTCACAACGGTTTTCAAGGTGCGCTTGTTTTGACATTCTGTCACAATATATATAATTCGTTTTCGTGATCACTATAACATGTGCACTGAATAACACGTTTGGACCTTCTACTCTGCAAGGTTTTGACATTGTCAGGGAGGACAACGAAGATGAAATGTTCACTTTCCTGAGTATCAAGAATATAATAATAATAATTCCTCTCGTGCATAGGGCCTGTAAGCAATCTCTCCATGCCGCTCTATCCTGGGCAACTCGGTCAATCTCCTCCATGTAACTGAGACCGATATTTCCTGCCTCTCTCAGCAAAGATCGTTTCAGAATCTCCTTAGGTCGACCTCTCTATAATGAACCCTTTGCATCCCACTTCAATGCCTGCTTTGATATTCGCTGATAATCTCTCCTCAATGTGCGACCAACATAACTCAATATTCTCTCCCTTATTACAGTTGTCATTAGTGGTTGACCAGACATGTTTCTGATTTCATCTCTTCTCCTGAATTCGTTCCATTTTATATTCATTATTTTTCGCATACATCTATTTTCAAGAATATTGCACGATCAAAAGCAGAATTGATCTAGTTTATAAGTGTCAGATCAATGACACCATATATCTACTTAAGCTTGGACAATAGTCGAGTTGAGTGGGCGTCATTAAAAACAAGACAGTATGGAGTTTAGATGAACTTGATTCACATATATCGAATCTCTTCCCTCAGTTGCGTTGACGCAAACTTTTAATGGAGAATACTAATTATAATACAATTCAAAAATAAAATAGCAAAATTGTGTTTATTCATTTCCATGAATATAATCACAATATAGAGGAGACTGCAGTACAACTATTTTATAGCCAAAACACGTACTGTAATTTTACAAATTACAAAAACAATGACAAAATACAGCAACGTTTCGACCAACAAAACCGTTATCAAGCAAACGAGCAAACAGGAGTGACGAATTAAAAAAATAAAACAAAAAATTATGGACGACTACATACAAACGTTCTAATGAAAATCTGGGAATAAAGACGAAAAACGATATAAATGTTACACAAAAAGTACACATAAAAATTAGAAATAGAAACAAAGAGAAACAATAAAAATGAAGTGATATAAACGTGAATACATGCAACACATACACATACAGATTACAAGGCATGAGAAGAGAAAGCACTAAGAAGCATAGGAATGTAATACGTTGAGCCCACATGGTCGCAAGGTACCATACAACGAAATCAACCGATTCTCCAGAGCAAATGGACTGCGATCATCCGAGGAACATGATCGGATGTCTGTGACCTGGACATCGTGGGCTCATAAATGGCCAGTATCACTGAAATGAGTGGCTACAATTGTCACAGAGCATTGGCGTATGTCGTGCACGTGTTGGGCAAATCGGTCAATGAGCCTCTTGACTGTTTCGGCGATGTAACCCTTGTTACACTGATTACAGATAATGGCATAGATAAGATTGCGTGACTCTCATGTGAAACCATCTTCAATAACAAACGTGGCTAAAGGAAATGATACACTACGCATCTGTATCACGTAAGCACACATGTTGCAACGCCGACGGCCACACTGAACAGTGCCAAAATGAGTCTGGATATTGGACTTAAGGCGACTGTGTACCAACATATCCTTAAGACTTATGTCCCGTCTGTAAGCCACCAAAGAATAGTTAGGGAAGATTGAACGGGTCTCAGGATCTGACTTAAGGATAGACAGATGACGGAATACAAATATTTTTCACCAGTGAACTATGGCTGTGGAAAGTTAAGATACGTTTTACTCTGTCAGAGTTAGTAGTCCTATGCTGGCTGGTAACGGTCTGCTGGCGAGTGATTTTCTGAACTCGATGCATAGCATATACAATCATTTTCTCCTGGTATATGCGCCTGTGAAAGAAATCAAGCATCTCGCGAGCTATATCAAGAAAATGATCGTCCTCGCTACAAAGGCGACGAAGGCGCAAGAGCTGTGAGAATGGCAAATAGTCACGACAAGCCCGGGGATGGGAACAAGTATAAAGGAGAAAACTATGTGCATCAGTAGGCTTGTAATATACTGATACAGTGATAGTGGATAGGTATATGGTGATAGTAATGTCAAGAAAGTTGACACAAGAAGTGGAGATGTGAGAAATAAAACGAATAGAACGGTTGAAAACATTAATGAAATTTATGAAGCGTTATAATTCATTTCTATGACAGTGTGAACAGACGTCACAAAAGTGTAAGCAAATACTGTGCACGATAACTGACATGTTTAAATCATACAATAAGACACAATAGGTATGGTATGTTTGTGCAATACTAGGATGTTCTTTCAATAATATATGCATACATATCATATTGTTGTTGTCTTTGTTTAATCATTGCGGTTTCGGTATGAGTGGATGTCGTCTATATAAGCTTCTAACCTCCACATGCTTACTTGAATCTAGTATTCTGCTGTGGGCAATCGGGCAAACTGGCATCAACAACTTCGAATGTTGGGGACTTGAAGAAGGATAAGGTTGATGTTCTTCAGTCTCTTCACGACGGCCTGTTGGATGAAGACTAAGGTAATGCTTAGTCGATCCACCGACTTAAGCAGTTTGGAATTAGGGCCTATTCGTTGTTCACGTAGGATGCCTGTGGGGCAGAGTCAGGTGTTTGTTTCATCAGCAGGCCACGGGAACCATCAGTATGCATACTCTTCGTTATATGTTGGTGGAAACTTAGAGCATAATGGTCTTCCCTAAGTGCACTGACGTTAGTTTACTAACCAATAACCAATGATTGAAGTGCATTCGTCGTCGAGTGTATGTTTTTAACCCTCCTCTACATTCTGTGAGTTTATCCTTTGTGTTGGTCGTCTATATTCATACACATTTGTGTCCAAGAAGCTTCGAATCGTAACTCGCGATATGATTGCTGATATGCCATATTAAGCGTTTCTATTACGTCTTGAGCTATATTCGGTTGCCTTTGATCACTGATTTAGTGACGGTTTGTTCCACGTGGATTATATACACAGGGCACATCATGGATACCAACGACATACACTTCTGTTACAATAGTTGTGGTTTTGAAATTGGTAATTGTTTCTTCAAACCCCATTGCTCAGGAATTGTGAATAATACTTAGGAAGAAACGCGGTAACAACGGCGTTCAAAACAAACACACAATAACAAAGCGGGCGGAAGTAGCACCAACACAGAACACAGCAATACGTAAAACACCATAGTTTAGGATAGCGACATGGACTATTTGTAGATTAGGAGATAAAACAACAGAGATAGTATAATGTATGATCCAACATAAAATCACAATCATGGGAGTAGCCGACACTAGAAGAAAAGGACAGGGTATTAAGAACATACATAATGATCGATATTTACATGGCGAGGAACACAACCAGGCGAAAACAACAAACATGAAGTCGGGTTCATTTTTACCCCTACTGCAGCAAAATTTATATTAGAAATAGAGTATACATCAGAACGAATCATCCGTATCAGAACAGCGCAAGGTAAGAGGAAAGTAACTTACATACAGATTTATGCACCATGCATTGATTCATATAGTGAAGAAGAAAGAACCACATTTTTCGACTAATTAAGTGAAAACATTAGTAAAGTCAACAAAACTGACAGCATATATATTATTGGAGATTTTAACTAATTAGAAAACAAGACAGGAGTACAACTCAACAAATTGAAAGAATATATATTGAAAAGCTAAATAATAATGAAACTAGGAATCAAATTGAAGGAGCAGTTACATCAGCTTTTACACCCTAGAATAAAGCAACATAAATAAAGAATGGTAAATCTTCAAAACAAATATCATGGATATAGTGAAAGAAAATTGTGGACTTAAAAAGTTAAATAATCACAGAAAGCACACATCATGGTGGAATGAAGAAGTTAAAAGGTCTATACAAGAAAAGAAAACATGTTTTCACAGGTGGCAAAAGTCAAAATTAGATGAAGACTACACCAAATACATAACAACAAGAATGTATATAAAAATAAAGTAAAGTCATCTAAATCAGAATCTTGGGCAAAGTATGGAGAACATTTAGCGGAACTATGCACTAAGACACCAAGAACATTTTACAGAAGCATCAAGACATTGAGACTAAGAGAAGAACAATTCAATCCAGTCACCATTATAAATAACAAGTCTAGGAAACCTCTTACCAACAGCAAATATATTAAAGAAAGATGGAAAGAATATTTTAGGGAACTCTAAAACTGCGAAACACAAGGTGCAGAAACATTTCAAATGAAACATGGCAAATACCAACAATTGAACATTTTAGAATTTAGATTAGAATGAAATGGCACTAAATCAAAACAAAAGAAGGAAGGCAGCAGGGATAGATGGTATAACAACATAAATGTTACTTGTGTGTAAGACAACAGCAATAACATGGCTGACCAGAATTTTGAACATAACCTGGGAGGCACAAGAGGCTCCAGATGACTGGCAGAGAGCTATCATAGTCCCAATATGGAAGAACAATGAGACAAAGAGAGTGTGAAACATACAGAGGTACCTCTCTGTTGGGGCATATAGGAAAAATGTTTGCCAAAATATTGGATCGAAGAGCAAGACATATATTAGAGCCCCAGTTAAGCAATAGCCAGTTTGGGTTTAAGAGGGATACAAGTTGCACAGACGCAATATTTACACTAAGACAGATCTGCGAACAAACAATTGAATACAATCAAAGTAAACAACTTATATTAATAGACCAAGAAAAGGCATTTGATAGAGTAAACAGGTGCAAACTATGGAAGATCCTTGAAGAATATGGCGTCCAGTGACAACTATTAGGTAATATCATGGCCTTATATCAAGATAGCCAGAGTACAGTAATAACATAAGAAGGAATGACCGACTGGTTCTCCATTACATCAGGTGTTAGACAAGGTTGTGTCCTCTCACCACTACTCTTTATTGCATATATGGATAAAATAACTCAAGAGTCAAATTCAGATAATGATGAAATAAATGAACTGCTTTTTACAGATGATCAGTGCCTGATACATCAAAATGAACAAGATCTACAACATCATATTGATACCTTGAACAAAAATGGTATAAATCAAGACATGAAAATCAACAACACTAAAACAGAAATAATGAATATTGGAAGAAAACATAATAAACTAGACATTCATGTCAATGGCACTAAAATAAACCAAGTGAAAGAATTAAAATACTTAGGAAGCATATTCACAGACGACGGAAAACTGGATAGAGAGATAGAGGCTAGAGTGCAAAAGCAAATGCTGTAACCTACCAGCTAGCCCCATTGTTACGGTACCCAAAAATTTCACAGGCAGCTAAGCAACAGATGATCAACATCATTTGTCTACATACTTTGTGTTACCAGAGCCAAACATGGACATTGAGTAAAACGCAGTCACAAAAATAACTACATGTGAAATGCGTTGCCTGCGAAAAGTTACCAACAACACAAGAAATGACAGAATCACTAACATTAGCATAAGAAAGAAAGTTGGCACAAAACCGTGCTTGAATTACATTGAAAAATAAAGAATGAAGTGGTTTGGCCACTTAATAAAAATGCATTCAAACTTCACAGTATACAAAGTCTTCTACAACAGAACATCAGGAAAGAAGGCAAGAGGAAGACCACGGAAACGATGGTTAGATGGCGTAGCAGAATCCTGTGAAAGAGCAAAGATAATCACACAAACCACAAGAACAGCGCAAGATAAAAACAGACAACCACGACACTGGGCAACAACCCGGTAACAGTGTGACGACAAAAGAAGAAGAAGAATACTAGCTTATATAGTGGTAGTAGTTGTAGTAGTTAGAAGCAGAAGTGGAGATGACAAGTCGTAGCATAAGTGGTAGTATTAGTAGTATAGGTAATGGTAGTAGTATAATGAGTGTTGGTGGTCTTAGCAGTGGTGTCGTCGTTGTAGTTTTGGTAGTGATATTGTTCGGAACAGTAGTAGTAGTAGTTGTAATAGTTTCTGCTGTTGTAGAAGAAGTATGGTGGCGTCTGTGGATTAGGGAATAGTGACTCGGTCTATTAACCCCGACGTTCTGAGTTAACATCACCTTGCATACAATTTGGTTGCAAATTGTTTCGCGGGGATTATTACAAACGGACGATTGCACCACCCGTTCAGAATTGCAAACTACTGAACGTAATAATGCCTAGAAAAATCGCAAAAAGCGTAAAAAAGCTGGGGTGGATTCGCAAAGCACTTTAACGTATACCCAATTAACTAGTAATATTATTAGTAATAGTAAAATTAGTAGTAGCTGTTGTTAGTGCATAATAATGGTATTTGAGTCTTCTTTAATTACATTTCTTTCAATTTCACAGACAATTACTTTTTATTCGTATGGACATGTAACGACTTGCTGAAATAATGTAACAAGTGAAATGCAAAACTAAAAATGTGATAATTCAATATGCGTACGGGGATGTTAACTGTAGCATAAACACTGCATGTCCTGCAGCATTACTGTGTGCTTTGAACAATGAAGACTGCAGAATGGATGAGCACGGTAAACTTAGCATGTCTTTTATGGAAATGTATTTGCCGTTTTATGATGACATTAATGATGCTATTAATTAATTATGATGACAAAAATAAATTAAATAAAGAAATAGAGATAAGATGTCAAAAAGCATATGAACTGACCTACCGTCTGGCACTATTACTAAAAAAAAAAGAAAAGATAAAGATGGAAGTGACAAGACCGATGATAAAAACAATTTTTACCTACACTGTATTACCATTGCCAAACTTGGTCTCTGACAGCAACACACCACCGCAAACTCACCACGTATGAAATAATATGTTTGAGGAAGACGGGGTGGTCATCAGGAAAAATGGACTACGAGATGAGGACACTAGAAGCAGAGTGGACACAACTTAATGCACCGAATACATCGAAAGACAACAAATACAGTTGTTTGAAGATTTAAGGAGAATGGAATACAACGAGCCACCAATAACAGCAAACCATAAAAAGAAATTATGAGCTAAAGCCAAATGAAGACCAAGCAAAAGATGGACATACACTATCACGAGGATACTAAATAAACACGGATATAATATAGCAAGAGCGATACATCTGGCACAGGAACACACATTAAAACTCCCAAGCATATGCTCAACGGCAAGAGTGGACAACCTATTCCATCATCCATCTGAGGAAAAACAATAGACCTTAATCCTAGAAAAGCTGTTAACGAAGGATAACGACACAATCACATACAAAGAAATATCGGTAAGTAATGCAGTAAACAATTTTTTCACGTCATTTGTTCAAAATCAATCAAATTCCACTGAACACAGTGGCAGGAACCAATTGGGTTGCAGATTCAAACACCATATATACAACCAACACTGAAGCATGTCACGGGAGACTACCAATCACGGACTATACACATCTACACAATCTAGAAAATACAAAACACAGGCTTTCGAATCACCTCATAAATCCTTAGAATTGCACCAATCAAAGGTCTGGAGGTAATTGATTGAATTTGAGAGTCTGGGACATAGTAGGAAACCAAACATACTCACCTTAACAGTAAATGTCTAGGGCATAACATAAGCACATGTACCCACAAAAAACCGCAAGCAATGACTTCATGTCCATCCGGTGTTGAAATAATTATCTACAAAAAAATAAAACACCGACATCTGAAAAGACCAAGAAACCTGGAAAATGTTAAAATACCATATAACAAAACACAAAACGGTCCAATTTCACAGTGATAACAACAATTTACGATGTAGATAAGAAATGATCAACAAATATCGAAGCCGACATTGACGTGGGATGCACAGGGTTCAAGAAAGAGAGTACGACCTAAATAAACGTTGACACGAATTGGATGAGACAAGAAATAACAGTCTCACTTCCATGGAGGATATTGAGTAAGCTGTTTAGGATAGAGAGGAATGGAGAAATTGCTTGCATGCCATATGTAATGTAGGACGATACGAGAGAAATGTTTATTATTATTAATAAAGGTTGAAGAATCAAATCCCATCATCAGAACAAATGAAGTATACCACACTAACAACTCATACGTTTGCTCAAGTGGACATATTATACACAGATGGATCATTAGACACGACAGCAAGAAAAAAAGCGGATGGAGTCAGCATTATGCTCCAAGATGACGCACAATATAAACATAAAACGCCAACCGAGCACTCTCTAAACAAATCTGAGTGCTAAAAAGCAGATAATATCGATGTCCATAAAATACTGCAAGAAAGGAAAATATAAATGGCAAACTTGTCTTCCTTTGCGACCGACTGAATATTACTGCTGCTGGTCACACACATGAGAACCAAGAGATAATATATTGAGAGAGATCTGACATTTAGCTAGACAAGCTCGCAGAAAAGTACGCAATTATTTCCCACTGGATACCTGCTTAATGTGTCATATCAGGAAATGAGAGAGCAGACAAGCTGACTAAGGAGAGAAAAAAATTGATATTTCACAAAAATCTAGTGAAATTATCAGTGACCAAGAAACATACGAAACGAAAATACAATGAGTTGTGGAGGCAACCAACCCACATCAAGCACCCACAAAGATAATATCTGTAGACTAAACAGAAAACAGCATACACCAATATTCCGATTCAGAACAGGACACTGCAGGCTCAACTATTACGATCACCTGCTCAGAGTGCACAGTCTGACTGAAAAACAGACTCCAGAGCACATCATGCAATCATGTTCATCATTCATACATAAACCTACGAAAGGAAGGACCGGATTCATGAACGAAGTTTACAGAGCAAACTATGGGGAACTCACGATGAACTCCATATGACATGCATATTCGTAGAGGAAAACCATATTTTTGTTTAGACGTGAATAATGTTGACAATGAAGAAGGAGAAGAAGAATGACAGTCATATACATCAAATGTTAACGTGACCTATATATATAAATTATGATACGAATTGGCACAGCAACATCAGCTTTTAAAAGTCTAAATAAAATATGGAACTGCATGTTAAATAATATTAAAACTAAATTACGAATTTTTAATTCAAATGTTGTATCAATCCTAACATATGCCAGCGAGGTTGGAAAATGATTATATATATTGAAAGCAAGTTGATTGCATTTGAAAATAGATGTATGCGAAAAATAATGAATATAAAATGAAACGAATTCAGGAGAAGTGATGAAATCAGAGACATGTCTGGTAAACCACTAGTGACAACTGTTATATGAGAGAGAAGATGGAGATATGTTGGGCACACCTTGAAGAGAAATTATCAGCGAATATCAAAGCAGGCATTGAAGTTGGATGCAAAGGGTTCATTAAAGAGAGGTCGACCTAAGGAGACCCTGAAACAAACTTTGCTGAGAGAAGCAAGATATATCGGTCAGAGTTCAATGGAAGAGATTAAGCGAATTGCCCAGTATAGAGCGGTATGGAGAAATTACTTGCAGGTCCTATGTAACGTATAGCGGTAAGAGAGCAATTATTATTATTATATATATATATATATAAGCTGGACTTGTGCGTGAGGCCAGCTACCTCATCACAAGAAATTAAAATAGCTACATAAACTTGTAAGAAAGGACGCCATACCGGTAAACCAACCAGCCAGGTGGTGTGCGGTGCACCTAGTGCATCAATGACGGTTGCTGATGAAAGCCGCTCTGCGAAGTCAGCAACCCAACTCGTACATTACTTGGCTCAAAAACACACACTAAAATTGGATTTTGGAATGTGAGAACGATGGCCACGGCTACAAAATCAGCCCAAATTGCAGAAGAAATGAAGAGATTCGAGCTGGACATACTGGGGTTAAGTGAGGTGAGATGGCCTGGAACAGATAGAAGAGTAGTTAGTGGATTAACTTTCATATATTCAGGAAGAGAAGATGGTGAGCATTTTGAAGAAGTGGGTATAATGATGACACCTAGAGTAGCAAAGAGCATGTTAGAATGGGAACCCATCTCGAGTCGAATAATTAGAGCCCGCTTCAGTACCAGGCATGTCAATATGACAATACTGCAGTGTTATGCACCAACAAATGAGGCTGACGATGATAAGAAAGACACATTTTATGAGCAACTACAAGATCAAATTAACAAGACCCAAAAACGTGATCTGTTAGTAGTAATGGGGACTTTAATGCCAAGGTTGGAAGTGATAATGTAGGGATAGAGAGAGCTATAGGAAAACAAGGAATAAACACAATGCATGAGAATGGAGAAAGACTGGCGGAGTTATGTATGCTGTCAAAATTAGTAATTGGAGGTACAATCTTTGCACATAAGGAAATTCATAAACTTACTTGGCACTTACGAGATGCAGTGACCAGGAATCAGATTGACCATATGTGCATAAATACACAATTTAGAACATCATTGCTGGATGTCCGGGCATACAGAGGGGCAGATGTAGGAAGTGATCATAATTTATGCATAGGTAAATTGAAACTGAAATTGAAAATTCACCATACTAAAAAAGAACAACTTCGAATAGACAGCCAAAGACTACAAAATAATGAGGTAAAAGAGGAATATCAGCTCGAACTTAAGAATAGGTTCGAGTTACTCAATGTTGAAAATGAACAAGAACATTGAAGACAAATGGAATAAGATAAAGGACACACTATTGGGGGCAGCAAATAGTAGCACAGGATTAAAGACGAAAGACTGAAAACCCTGGATAAGCGATGACACCTGGAAGTGTAGTCAAGAAAGAAGAAAGATGAAACTAGCAATATTTAATACTAAGGATGCAACAGATGAAATCCAAGCTAAAGAGGAATATAGACTAAAAGACAAGGAAGTGAAAAGAGCAGCTAGAAGAGATAAAAGAGTATATGTCAATCGACTTGCCGAAGAAGGTGAAAAGGCAGCTAAGACTGGAAACAGTAAAATGCTATACAACACACTAAAACAACTTACTGGAACATTTGTTTCAAAGGGTGGCAAAATCAAGAGCAAAGATGGTAAAGTTCTAACTTCAGATACCGAGCAGAAGAAAAGATGGGTAGAAAATTTTGAAGAAATATTAAATAGACCTGATCCACCAGTACTACTCAAGTTTGATGAAGAGGCAAGAAACAGCTCCCTACCAATTAACGAAGAAATGATAAGTGTAGCTGAGGTCAAGGAGGCAATCGATTCCTTGATAAACAATAAGGCAGCGGTGATGACAACATTACTGCAGAAATTCTTAAATCATCTGATGATACAACTATTAGCCAGGTGCAAGAACTATTTAATAAAGTATGGGAAGAAGAAACTGTCCCAGATCAATGGAAGAAGGAATAATTGTTAAGATCCCCAAAAAGGTGATCTCAAAGATTGCAACAACTGGAGAGGGGTCACCCTATTATCAGTAATGACCAAGACTTTCTGCAAAATCATTCTTAATAGAATCAAAGGAGCAGTGAACACAACCCTGAGAGAAGAACAAGCTGGTTTTAGACCTGGGAGAAGCTGCTTAGACCAAATAATTACCCTACGACTAATTTTGGAGGAACATATTGAGAAGCAACAACCACTCATACTACATTTCATCGATTTTAAAAAAGCCTTTGATAGTCTACACATAATCTCTCTGTGGGATATTCTGAGAGGCTATAGAATACCAGACAAAATAATACACATTATAAAGAGCCTCTATGATGGTTCACAGTGTGCAGTTCGCACTGAAGGTGGACACAGCGACTGGTTTATGGTTGAGACCGGAGTAAAGCAAGGCTGTATTCTACCTCCGCTATTGTTTGGAGTGGCCATTGACTGGGTGATGCGAACATGTTGCAGGGGCGAAACTGGCATCGATTGGGTAGAAAATAGTCAACTAGAAGATTTTGATTTTTCAGATGATATTGCCTTGTTAAGTAGAAACAACCAAGATATGCAAAGAAAAACAGACAGCTTGTCATCTATAGCATCAAAAGTTGGACTGCAGATAAGCTATGAAAAAACAAATATAATGAAGACACATATGGCAAGTAATGCAGATATCACACTGGAATCTAAAATGATAAAAATAACAGAGCAGTTCACCTATTTGGGTAGCAATTTTGATTGCACAGGAAATGTTAAAAAGAAATTATGATACGAATTGACAAAGCAACATCAACTTTTAAAAGTCTAAATAAAATATGGAACTGCAAGTTATATAGTATTAAAACTAAATTACGAATTTTCAATTCAAATGTTGTATCGATCCTAACATATGCCAGCGAGAGTTGGAAAATGACTAAAGATATAGAAAGCAAATTGAATGCATTTGAAAATAGATGTCTGAGAAAAATAATGAATATACAATGGAACGAATTCAGGAGAAGTGATGAAATCAGAGACATGTCTGGTCAACCACTAGTGACAACTGTTATAAGAAAGAGAAGATGGAGATATGTTGGGCACACCTTGAGGAGAAATGATCAAAGAATATCAAAGCAGGCATTGAAGTGGGATGCAAAGGGTTCAAGAAAGAGAGTCGACCTAAGGAGACCCTGAAGCGAACTTTGCTGAGAGAGTCAGGAAATATCGGTCTCAGTTCCATGGAGGAGATTGAGCGAGTTGCCCAGGATAGAGCGGTATGGAGAAATTACTTGCAGGCCCTATGTAACGTATAACGGTACTAGAGGAATTATTATAGTATTATTTAGATGAGTCTCTTGTATGCACGCAAAATCAATCTCGTCCTATGCAAGTATTATTGCGAGTGCTTGCTTTCTATGATTGAGACCTTCATCATTCCATTGCACAATGTTTAATAGTTTCTGGTCAGTACTCTGCCGTATTCAACCAGTAGCTTTTTTCCGTGGGCCTCACTCGCTGTTTTGCCGAGTTGGAGTGCGGGACCGTCGTTAGTAAAAGAGGCCCCTTCGAGTCATGGGGTCCGGCACTCGTCCTGCCCGATTGATCTCCACAGGCGTAGCATCATATCGAGATTATATACTAAACATATTCATGATAAAATTTGGTTCATGCAACCTTAACATGCGTATGCTACGTCACAACTTTCAGTGCATTTGGAACTCTGATTCTTATCTTTCAGCCGTGTTTCCGATTTCAACCAACGTTTACTGGTTTCGCTCTCCGTTAGCCTTTAGCTGTCCCCAGCCGGA
This sequence comes from Arion vulgaris, assembly GCA_020796225.1. Classification (NCBI taxonomy): domain Eukaryota; kingdom Metazoa; phylum Mollusca; class Gastropoda; order Stylommatophora; family Arionidae; genus Arion; species Arion vulgaris. The sequence continues at coordinate 8,364,837 of CM036764.1, read as the reverse complement.
AACACACAAGGCAGCAGGTTGCTATTTTCTTTCAGGGCAACGACACGTAGACGACCTGCCCTCCCTCGCTGTTGAGCGTCATCTGCCCAGCTTACCTATTTTGTTAATGGACTGCTTCGTCTGTCTACCGTCCAGTTTTGTATGCGTTTTACTCCGCTAGTTTTTGATTGTCCCCAACCAAAACTTCAAGGCAGTAGTGGTTCCCTGAGAGGAGAACACAGTTTCGTGTCCTTGGACGCTTTATGAACGCTCGGGTAGGCACTAGGCAATTTGCATTTGCTCTGTAATTTCTTTTGATCCTGGAAACACTGAGCTGGTGCCCCGCACACCGTAATGTATGGGTCGTTTAATTCGGCGTTATCAGCGCAACTTAGATTTTGCTCTCACCGGTCATCACCCACACTGATTTTTCCTGGGATGTTAATTGCGTGAACAATAGTACCCTGCCCGGCTGTCTCAGCGAGGGCAGTTTCGTAAGGCGCTAGAACGTAACTTTGGAATTTAAGCTCGGCTAATTTTACCCAGTATCTTAATCCGTGCTTGGCTTCATATACGGAGTTTTATCGCAATCTTCACTTGTTTGTTACGATTCTATCAACCTTTCCTCCAGTGTTAATTCTGTTTTTAGTACATTTTCTTTTTCTTCAGCTGCGTGGATTTTAGATTATCTAATAAAGGCCCCTGTCATCCACACCAAACAGTTTTCTTGGACGCTTGTATATGTGGCACACCACTTTCATCTCAGGTCTGCATATTGGGGGCAGTGCTGTAGGACATGCTCTGTCATCATACACGCCAAGCCACAGGAGCACATGTCTTTAGTGCCTATCTTGAATCTAATTATGTTGTCATTCTGTTGTGACCCATCCGGAGGCGAAGTATAATAATGTGGTCTCTTCTGGACAGTTGGTAATATACATCATACTTGTTGTATTGTATGTGTTCTTTCTCCCACTTTGTTGTGTAGTGCCCTTTGATGATGATTTTTGCTTGTGACTAGGTTGTCATCTTGAGGCATCCCTGCTCCCTCTTCAGCCAGTATGTCATCATCTTCATTACCCTTGAGCATACAGTGTGAGGGTGTCCACTTGATTACTACTCTCGGAATCATGAGACAACTGGGCTAAGGGTGACTTGAGATACTTAATTGTGTGCTCCTTTCAAATTTCAGAGCTGCTATATTAGAAAATGCATCTGTGAAAATCACTATTTTTCCATGTTTTTTTTCTCATATTTTGTACTGCCATTGTTGCTTCTGCATTGAGTGCATATACCTATGGGAGCCTGCAGGACCAGGGAGGAGAGGTGCTGGTTGATTGTTTGTATATGTCTTAGTTGAGGCAGTACCAATATTGGGTCTGAGTGATTAAGTTCCAATGATGACTTATTAAGGTTAAAAAAACGGAGTACTTCTTCAACTCACCTATAGTAAAATTGGATATAATGTGTTCTTCTGGTGCCGTGGGTGAGTGCTTCTTCAACTCACCTATAGTAAAATTGGATATCATGTGTTCTTCTGGTGCCGTGGGTGAGTGCTTCTTCAACTCACCTATAGTAAGGGATATAATGTGTTCTTCTGGTGCCGTGGGTGAGTACTTCTTCAACTCACCTATAGTAAAATTGGATATAATGTGTTCTTCTGGTGCCGTGGGTGAGTACTTCTTCAACTCACCTATAGTAAAATTGGATATAATGTGTTCTTCTGGTGCCGTGGGTGAGTACTTCTTCAACTCACCTATAGTAAAATTGGATATAATGTGTTCTTCTGGTGCCGTGGGTGAGTGCTTCTTCAACTCACCTATAGTAAAATTGGATATAATGTGTTCTTCTGGTGCCGTGGGTGGGTACTCGAGGGAATGCCTCTTCTATTATCATATTCAGTTTTTCATGAGATATGCTGACCTGGCTTACTCGGGCGTAGTTTTCAATAAAAATGTTTGTAGCTATTTTACCTTTTAAGAATGTCTCATTGCTCTCTATCGCTATTGGAGGACGGTTGATGTTTTCATTACTGATGGTTTTCGCTAGTTTCCATATCTTGTTTCTGTCTCTGGCCAACAATGGCGAATGCGGGGGGACCATTCAGATTCAGAACGGTTTGATTCTGAACACGACTTTGCTAGCGCATTCTCGCCATGTTTGGTGGGGTATTTTCCAGTTTCGTTTGCTGAGCTACTGAGTTAGTGCTTGAGCAACGCTGTGAGCTGTGACTGTTACATGAAATGCTTTTTGCTGTGTCAACCGTGCGTTTGTTGTGTGTATTCAGAAAATGGCGGACAGCGGTTATGACGAACAAGCTCAATCTGCCGTATGCAGTTATATTGCGAGTGCAGAAAGCTGGATTTTGCCGTGATTGATGTTCCTTCGACAAGAATTGCTATTCAAGTGATGAACAGTTTTGTGCTGCTACATTCGCGACGGCCATATGCATAGTATGCGGTGCAGGTTGCTTTTTGTGGCGGTACGCGGATGTTTAATTCTGGAATTAGTTCACACAGGAAACTTTTCACAGTTGTTAGCATTTCATGTGATATTCATTGGCACAGGAACGGAGTAATTATGGGGTGACCCGTTGCAGTGAAGTTGGAACCGTACTTATGAACTATGAACTATGTTTCTGTCTCTGTCCATGTTCAGACTCATTGTCTCTCCAGCTCTGCATTATGGCTTGCTTACCTGTTCTCCTATATTTAGCTGACGTTGCCTTGACTGATATGTTGATGTCAATGATTTCCTCAGTTTCTACTCTTTCTCTAAACCTGACTCACTTCATCTTACAATTTGTGCAACTCTTCTGACCAATAAGGTTTGTAGTCTCTTCATGAATTTCTATGAATTGATTCTCTTGCTGCTCTCAGAATGGATATGTTGAGTAGGTCTGTTATGTTCCTTAATCTTTTTTAGTGTGTCTTTATTGAGTCACAGTAGATGTCGCTGAGCCTCGAAAACTGTGCCCAAACAGCTCTTTTGTAGATGTACTGAGGCATTGGTTTTGGAGTTGGTGAAATATCTAAGGTTCAATGAGACCTTGACAGGTTTGTGATCACTGTCTCTTAGCTTTTCCATAAATGTTCGATCCAAGTTGTGGGCTATGTTACCGGTGGCAGAGAGGAGGTCTGGGGGATACATTTTATATGTTCTTGAGTAGAAGGTTGATGGGTCATCGAGTCCATTCATGAGCTGCAGGTTGATATATATTTCTCCCTACCCCTCCCCCAACCTTCATTGGTCACTTGGTTTCCCCACCTTTCAGAGTGACTGAAAAAATGTCCCACTACCAGACAGTTTGTATTGGTCAATGTCATGACTTCCAGCATAAGAGCTCTGTCATTGAGACAATATATATTGTACATTCGAATATGTTAGTTGTCTACAAAGATGTCAATTTCTATGATTTCTTCTTTCCCTTGTTAGCCGATTTCTATCTGTTTCAGATTATTTTTGTTGCTCACGAGTATGAGGATCAACCTCCACCCCCTATCCGTGTGGCTTTCTCTGTCTTTTCTATATGGCATATCCTTGGACAGAAAATCCGTGTGGGGGTGGGGGTGGGTGGGTGGTTTGAGGAGTTTTTGCTGAATACATACAACGTCTTTTTTCAATGCTGATCGTCACTGCTAGTGCCTGCTTTCTGTTGTAAATGTCCTCGGTGTTCCAGTGGATTATATTGCGTCCCCGGAATCTAGTGGGGTTTGATCTGCACGATTTTCCTGCCGCTCATTTGCTTTAGCACCAGTGACAGCGTGATCACCAGCAGCTATTTTTGGCTACCCTCGTGATGGTTGGTCCAATATTCTTTCTCTGTGGTTAAATCTCGGAGACAGAGCAGCAACCATAGTATGCGTAATCACATTCCTTATTTTGAGGGTTCGTTGCACCATGTTATGCGTCTTACCCCCTTGTGCATCGGGTTCTGCAAACATTTGTTTTGGGTTAGCCCTAGTCGTTGATTGCTACGTAACTATCCAGCAAGGGAGCAGATTATACCCATATGCATCGCGTCCCGAATGGAAAAAAAAACATAAAACACAATAAACCTGTATTAACTATAAAATATTTGCGTTCCATGCAAATATTGTTAAACCACGGTACATAATCAGAAGATCATTTCTTAATTTTACTGACGCCGTCACAATATACAGCAGTAACCGCCGTTTTGAAAACCGGAAGGCACGTATAATATTGAAACATGTTCTATAAGCCAATCTGGAGTGGACATATTGAGTAAATTCTGAAAACGTATTGTAAAATATTGTTTTCGTGCTTCCAAATGCTGACTGTAAACAAGAATATCGTCATCAGTTGTTTCCATTGCAGAAAGATTTTAAAACTGATAAAATTGTCAAATGTTAATACAACACAATGTTTGACACGAACGCAGAAATAATTGCTTTTGCTTCGATCAAATTAGAATCACTTCCTTACAAATGTAAGTTCGTTTAATTAAATGGGTTATATACATCTGTCAAATAAGCAATTTTGCTACAACTTTCAAAAAAATATATCTAGAAGAATCATTTTTGTTTTTCAAAATAACTTTGTAATTGATTCAAAGAGTTCATAACATCATTTTAGAGAAGTACCTATTGACAGACAACGAACTTTGTGTGCATAGTAAACGCATAACTATTCGTTGTTGTCATCTCAAAGCTAAGTAATCCTTCATCTTGAGTATTTTCTTCTTAGCATGTTAACTGATGCAATTGCATGATGTAGGTAGCGATGAAGATAATTACTAAGATGTTTTGTGACAAAACGCTGTCGGTCAATCACACAATGCGTGGCGACTATATTTTGGACAGTTTTATAAAAATATGAAATCCACTATTGTTTCGTCCAACCATTGCAAGAGCACCATCAGCAGCAGACAAGATATTATTCAGCGGAATTTTTTTCTTAAAAATAGTATTCCAATAAGTCAAATTTAGATTTTTCTTTATTGCCCTGTTTATAATGTTCTTGCAAATAATAGTTCTTGGCAAATGTTTTCATTTTTATGAAGCAAACGTACGCCAGAAGTCAAGACTCATTTGCTGGTAAAGAAGACACATCGAGTTATAAAGAAAACTTCAAAAGTAGTTTCAAAATATTTCGACGATTCATCTCTACACTGTGTTATTTCTTAATGAGACTTAAAAATAATTTCAGATCGCGGCGTATGCAGCACGGTACGCAAAATCTCCCTTACAGCTGGCAAAATCAAATATTCGCCAATACTGTGCGATTTTTCAGATTTAGCAATAAGTAGGAAATGTTGCGTGAAGAGGTAATCCATCATTTTCTTGTTTTACTACCGCCGAAACCATATCAGCCAAAGTTGGTCGTCTCGAATGTTCATCTCTAAGCTTGAACGTAAGATACATTTTTATATTTTCTGCCAGGATGTATTTTGCTCACATATTCTTCTAATCTCGAAGGTTTCATAGAGTCATGTGAAAACATCTTCTTGCAATTCAGACACATTTGTAATGTCTTGTGTGTGGGTGATTGAATAAAACATTTTTCAAATACTCCACATCATAATATCTGAGTTTTATCTTTGATTCGGACACAACCTGGCAACTATGCATATATACTGTCTATTGCACTATTAATAGTTGCGCGGGGGCAGGACCCGCTTGACTTTTAATTTTCAACTTAATGTGTCGTCGGATGATCCTCAACGCCCCACATTTTTACTTTCAGCCCTGCGCCCCTTCCAACGTCTCATGGACCCGGTGGGAAACTATTGTCTACAGCGTCAAATATTTGATTGCAGATAAGCTACGATAAACCACACACATAATGAAGACACCATTATGACGTGTACCGCAGATAAGAATAGTTCACATATTTGTGTAGCGATACTGACTGCACGGAAGAAATGTGTTATCTGATGTATGATGTTTTGTGAAATTTGTGACACATGACACACACTGTTAGTTTTTCTATTGTGTGTACACTGTTGATTGCTATTGACTTCTTAGGCTATGTTTATTCAGTTATAAATTACATTGTATACTTTCAAGTCGATGATTGCACATTATCTTATTAAACATTGATGGCATTCAGCGCACTGTATTACACATCAAAAATATACCTCTTCAAAGTTTCTATTTGTAGTAATGTGACCGACACACATGAGATGAGAATATGATTGCACAATGAGATGAGAACTTAAAGTGTCTATTTAATGCGTTAACAAATATGTGAATTGATATAATTATTAGCACACAATGATACTTTTTCTACAGAGTCATGTGATCAAGATGAGATAACTACATCCATACGTGAACGTATTCAAACAAGGCTGTTTGAATGACTCATGTTTACCTTTTCCTGATTATCCTCCAGACAGTAACTGTTATCGGACAAGGTAGAATGTGCATCTCGTTTGTTTCTAGTTATCATAATTTACACATGAGAATATGATAAATCCATTAATATATTAACAACACGATATTTTCCTGAAATTGCCAGACAAAAACCTAATATTAATTAGATTATTGCCAATTTGAGATTCAGATGCAAAAAACATAATCACTTTAATCAGTTTCTGATTTAAATAGAAATTTTCTACAAATCAAAAAAAAAAAGAAATTATTTTGTATAAAACTGGTAGCACGTGTCAGATGCAGTAACATTTTCACAGCCAGTGTGTGTATAAAAACAACATGAGCCCAGTTCTTGATCTTCTCGTAAAAACATTTTGTTGTTTATATTCTGAAGTATGGGCGAAAATAGTGTCTAATGAGCCTTATGTCAATTTATTCGGGCAGATGTTATTCACTAACTTTTTATTGCATCTAATCTAGAATTGTAAGGCAGATAATATATAATGATATAATTCTACAATGTTTCTTGATAGCTAAGAAATATATTATTTATATAGTTTTGCAACATATTGATTATTGACAATCTGATGAAAGAAATATTTCCAAATTACACCGTTTATACGATAATGCTTATACATCTTATACATTATCATTTTGTAATATCTCAGTTTGTCCAAATGGATGGTTCGGGCCTGGATGCACTTATTTATGCTATTGTCCTTCTCCCAACATATGTAACTCAATTGGACAATGCTCAAACAATCGTAATTGCGAATCTCACCATTTCGGCCCAGGCTGTCAGTATGGTATGTGTTGTATATTTTACTTGTTATTGCATAATGGCGTCAGTGTTCACTTGATGACCTAATACAGTTCAAACTGTATCATATAATAATGTAATGAAGGTATACTGATGTGTGTTAGTTATACACACTTACACATTTCTTGTTATCACACTAACGTTTCATTGCTAAATGATTTTTCAATTATAATGTGTGAAGAATGTGTATTAGTGCCTTTGAATGGTTATACACAAAATACATGTGCAGACATATTTAATCGTCATTGTTTCAAATCTGTCGTTGACCAAGACCGTGACGTGGTTACGTGAACAATATAACTTCAATGCTGCAGTCTGGCAGCGTGAGCATATCTAGTCGGTGATGCTTCCACGAGATGCAACATTAATTATTTAATTGGAAAATGTGATTATGATGAGTGTGTTTTGAACACAAGAAGATAAATAACTTAGAGTACAATAATTTTATTTCAAGAGCGTGAATACATATTTGGAAGAGAACAACATGTGGGAACTTTAAACGAATATCTTTTGCAGACGAGCAGACAGTCATAAACAACAGAGGAACACTATAGCAACACATTAACAGATTCCAGTTAGCATCCTATAAATACAATTTGAGAATACACATTTAAAAAACTGAAGTAATGACATTTGCTAGAGCGGCAAACACCACCAATATCTTCATCGACATATGCATACATAGGGAGCATTGTTGCGACAAACGGAAGAATAACTAACAAAATCCAACATAGATGCAACAAGGCAAACCATACACTAAGACAATTTTCTCAGTTTTGAAATGAAAACATGTCACCATGAACACAAACAGTGCATTGTTCGACACAATAGTTATCCCTACATTATGTTATCAGTGCCAAATCTGGAAGCTGACATTAAATGAAAGCAGAAAACTAATCACGACAGAGATAACGTGTATACGCATAATGTTGGGAGTAACAAGAAGAGATCGGTTTAGAAATGAAGATATCAGGAAAAAAGTATATACAACATAGATACTGAACTTCATCAAGAAACAACAAATTGAATGGTTCGGCCAACACTTGCGCGATATACGCCAATGCTCTGTGACCCTGTAGCTACCCATTTCAATGATACTGGCCATTCAGGAGCTTGCGATGTCCAGGTCACAGCCATCCGATCATGTTCCTCTGATGATCGTAGTCGTTTTGCTCTGGAGAATCGGTTGATTTCTTTGTATGGTACCTTGCGACCACGCGGCTCAACGTATTACATTCTTATGCTTCTTAGTACTTTCTCTTCCCATGCTTTGTAATCTATATGGGTATATGTTGTCATGTATTATATGATATATTCAATATATTTACTAGATGTTTCATTGTTTCTTTTCCGTTCTATTTCTAGTTTTTATGTGTGTTTTTGTGTTACATTTATTTCGTTATTCGTTTTATTCCAGATTTTCCTTAGATACGTTGGTATTTGGTCGTCCATTTGTGTTTAATTTTAATTTGTCACTCCTGTTTGTTCGTTTGCTTGATAAAGGCCTTGTTGGTCGAAACGTTGCTGTTTATCGTCACTGTTTATGTATTTTGTAAAACTATAGTACTTTGTTTGTACGTGTTTCACTATTTACCAAGTTTACTGCAGTCTTCCCCCTATTTCGATATAAAGTCTCCATCATTTCGATTGCCAGTGAAACCTGATACAATTGAATTCCCGTGAAAGTTGAAAAATATCAGTTGGCATATTAAATTTATTAAGATTATTGACTTATCTATGTGTTATCCGTATGTAGTGTGCTATGACATTCGCAACTTTGTTGTAATGTTTGCTTGATAAAGGCCTTGTTATTCGAATCGCTGCTGTGTATTATCAGTGTTTCTGTAATTTGTAAAACTACAGTACTTTGTAATTGCGCTTCACTAGCGGAAATTAACACAAATGATCACGTGACCGGCAACGTCGTGAAATCATGGATTTACGCTTTCGGTGATTTCTATGCAGAAAGACCATGTGTGTTAAGTTGGAAATATGGTTATAGAAACTTAAAAAAAGTTTAGTTTGATAATGTTTCCCACTTCGTATCTATGAAAACCAAATTCTTGCCAGAGTTTAAGTCTGTAGGATGTCCACATATCTCCAAACAATTGGGACACACCTACAATGCAATTCTTCTTTGTCTTATTTACCGGTGCCCAAATTTGGAGTGTAAACAATAGAATCACTGTTACCTGCCACGCATGTCGTACGAAGCGAATAAGGAGGTTTGGCTGAAATCGGATTCATGTGTCCGCTAGGGATGCTAACCCGAAACAAATGCTTGCAGAAAACGGATGCACCAGGCCGCAAGGCGCATAACATGGTGCATCGACCCCTCACAAAGAAGAATGTTATAACCGATTCTACGGTCGCCAATATGCCTCGGAGATTTAGCCACGCAGTGAGAATGTCAGACCTACCATCATGAGGGTGGCCAAAACTCACTGCGGGAAGAGGTCAGCACAAACGGGAAGCAGAAATCATAGGAATTATATCCTACAGAACTGCCCCTATTGTGCAGACGTGAGAAGAAAGAGGTGGCCCACGTATTACAGCATCCAAGATAAACTGTATGGCGTGGTTGATAATCGGAAGCAGATGGCTGCCTTTAGTAGAGAATCCGAAATTCCAATCTAGTGAGAACGCAGAATAAGAAGAATCGTTGTCTTATATATAAAAGTTATGCATGATATCAAACATCGGTTTGATGTAATATGTGTAATGAAATAAATTATACAGTAACACAATAAGTTGTTTCTCTCGGCCATTGAGACATGTGCATCTGCAATTGATCTCGAAGATGTCTATAATAGAGTGCATTTGCATTTTTTAATGGTACGGTTGACAAAACTCAATGTCAGTAAATTCCTCCTCAATTGGATCTGTGCAGCCTCTTCCAGCAAAAAGTAGTGTTTAAATGTGGCAGCTGGGCGTCATTACCAACATCATTACACCCTGGTTACCACAAGGGTCACCATTATCCCCGGTGTTGTTCAATGCTTATACTGTGGGAATCACAGAAGAGCAGATTACGGGTAGAGGAAGGACAATGTCATATGCAGATGAAGTGTTGGTGCATCGTCAGGGCAAGGATAGAGAACAATTTGTGGAGGAACTTCAGCCAGAACTCGACCGCATAGGTAGGTGGTGCGGTAAAGCAGGAGCATTGGTCAACCCCACAAAAGCAACGGTGACATAGTTCTTTTTAAACTACCGATCGTCATCACTCCAACACCACCTGTGGTGTTGTATTCAGAGGTGGATGAGCGATCTCAGTCTATGAAATACCTGGAGTTGCGGTTTGATCGTAGCCTAGCTTTTATGGAACACATAGTTCATGTGACAATGAAGGCGATGAAGGTTTGACTGAGATGAGGGTAATGGATGCTGCGAATTGTGAGCAGCGCCGTCTTTGTCTTTTATACCAGGTTATTGGTTATTGATTACTAAACTGACGCCATTTCACTTAGGGCAGACCCATAGGTGTTCAGTCTCCCCAACAATATCTAAGAGTTGCATACTGATGGTTCCTGTGGCTCGATGATTAAACACACCTCTCACTCTGCCTCTTAGGCATCCAGTTCGTCTTGAACAACGGGTAACTCCAAACTGCCTAAATCGTTTGACCGATTCACCATCCATTTTAGTGTCATCCAACAGTCAGTCGCTCGAAGGCTGAAGAATATTCCCCTTATCCATCCTCAACTCCCCAACAATTGATGATATTGATGCAAGCCTGTCCACTCTCTCATTACCGTGAACACCCGCATGCCCTGGACATCATATCCACGTAAACCCCTGAAGGTTAGAAACATCTATAGACGACATCCACTTCTACCGAAACCTGCCCTTCTGCATCTTGTGAAGCATCGACTGAGATGCAGATAGAACAACTGTCCCAGTAAATAAAGTCCCAGAACTCCAATGGAGGGCAGCAGTAAAGGCATCAACATCCATCCTCATACTAGAAGTAGTTGTCCTGTGTATGCCCCACTTTGCTCTGCAACAACCCTACCATACGCATTAGCCAAAAACCCCAGCCGGACTTCTCACCACGTTGAACCGACCCATCGATATATACAACACCATCATCATCCCGTGCATTATCTTCTATCATCTGCTTAACTGCGAGATCAGCCTTCATGTTGCCCCATTCTCTACATTCTCTTCCAAGAGTAATGATAACGATGAGATAGTTGGTCATGCTACCATCTATTGGGATCCATTCTTCCCCTTTTGGTAGTGTCGCAACCGTAGTCACCTGGCCAATTGTTCTCTCAGCCTGGGTCATCCACATCATGCCACGATTGATTCTCGTGCCCTTAACATCATTAGTGTTCTTGTGTAGTGGATGTCTCTTATCCGCAGTAACCCACATATATGCCTTGGTTTGGGGGATTGCATGCCGAGAGCGTAGTGACAGAAGACCAAGCATATATCTCATCTTCACAATGACAATGGGTGTATCTCTAGTGCAGCCAAGGACGATACACATACCTTCGTTCTGAACCCGTTGGAGTCGTTCACATTGTGATCTTGATATCGTAAGAATTCCGAGTCCGTAATCTACCGCTGGCATAACCAGTCGATCGAACAAAAGGGCAAGTATGCTCAAGGTGTGTGGCCACCATAACTTTGAGAGCCGCAAGTCCACGCTTGCACCGTTGTATCGTCTGTTCAATATGGTTTTGAAAGATAGACTACGATCATAGGTTATTCCAAAGATAGCGCATCATGTCTCTGCGCTCGATGGTATGTTCGTCAAAGATTACACGGTGTAGATCATCCTTGACTATGTGATTTTTCAACAAAATGTTATATCAGGGTCTGGTCCTTTCTGTGCTTGAGAATGCTCTGGCGATCTTGACTGTCATAGTCAGATGGAACGACTGGAAAGAATACAAAACGATGCAATGCGCATCATACTTGGATGCACTAAAGATACGCCATGCAGTGCGATGCGCTATCTTCTTGACTATCATACTATGGAATATAGAACACTGATTTGCCGTGCATGGGCATACCTTCACGTCAAGGCTGACACACAACATCCTCTGCACATAGAAATAAAGAGACAAAAAGGAAATAGATTAAAAAGAGGAAAATCTTGGATGGGTCAGGTGGAGGACTGTATTTTACAGGTGAGTACACTTAAATACATTGATCCCGATGAACAGTGGATACTAGTGCCAACAGGAATCAATACATCATTTTTGGAATGCATCATACTTGATAAAGAATGCAGGCAAGACAAGCCACTTGTCGCGGAGGCAGAAGTTCAGGCATTAATTTCTGAGAACGCATCTGAGCATAATGTAATCATTTATACAGATGGTTCGATGATTCGACATGTGCGGAGCTCGTGGGCTTTCACTGCTCTCCGGTCGGAGGGGATGTTGTGAAGGAAGACAGTAGTGGTTTTACCATGACTACAAACATTTTCACAATGGAAACCATGGCAGTTACTAAAGCGATGATTTGGCTGGAATCACATACTTTTATCCACGAATGTTTTCTCAATGACTCAATGAGTATGCTTAGGAAGATTGAAACATGATGGGATAGGAGACATTTGAAGGAGCCGAGGGTGGGGGTCTAGGTTAACAAAGATACGTTTCATTTTTGTGCCAGGACATGCAGATATAAGAGGGAATGAACGTGCGGATTGGCTTGCAGGTATGGCTGCGGTACAAAGCGGGCGAGTAATGCACCATGCCAATACTATAAATTTCCTAAGGGAAAGAGGACGTGTACATGATTCATGTAATAGTGGTGAATCTACACTACTAACCAGACTGCAAGAACTCCAAGTCAAGTGTGGTGTAGCTAGACAAGAACGCTATCCTGGTAGCCACATAAGAATAGTAAATCTACAAAGAACCGGTGTCTGTAGTCGCCACACGCTGATTAAAATACTGAGGGTGAGATCGGAGCACTTATAGACTAAATGGATCGACGTGCATTGATGATGATCCGACGACTTAACTAAAACTAAACTAAAACTGTCAGTGACATGTTTATGTATTCACATGTGATACCTGTCAGTGACATATTTCTGTATGTGTATGTATTCACACGTGATAGCTGGCAGTGACATATTTGTTTATGTTTCTATATTCCCATGTGATATATTTGTCAGTGACATATTTTATGTTATGTTTATGTATTCCTGACATGCTATGTTTTGCTGTCCCTTGACATATTTGCTTATGTTTATGTATTCACTTATGTTGTATTTCATTATGTATTCATTTATACATGATTCAGGTAACATATTTCTTTATATCTATGTATTCGCATGTGGTAGATGTCAGTGAATTATATGTTTATATTTATGTATTCATAAATAGCCCCTTCCATCGCAAGCGATGATGACAACAATCTCAGACGTATGTTGCTGCACCTCTCTGGTGTGTCGAAGGTCACTGTAGAATATGATCCTAGAACATTATCCCCTACCACAGGTGGGGCATACGTGATCAAGGCTAGACGTGTGTGTTGTTTGCTCTGTCTTTTCGCGCAGCTCGTTTTCTCTGTTCCTCAACAACACGATGATTCTCAGTTATACGTTTTTCTCTTTTGTTTCTACAGCGACACATTTGGCGATCTTGCGCAAGGGATTCCCAGCACGTGATGTCTATATCAAACATTTCAGAGACACTTTAAGAGTGTCTTTAAAGCGTTTTTTCTGTCCGCCAGCTGAACACTGCCCCTTCAAGTTCGCGATACACACTGTTTTGGGATGCGTTTATAAGGCATTCGAGCAACATGACCCACCCATCTCATGTGGGCCTTCTGCAACAGGGTGTTGCCGCTTGGGATCTTTGCTCTTGTGAGGACTTCGCTGTCTGTAATGTTGTCCTGCCAGATGTATTCATATGTGGAAGCTGTCAGTGACATGTGTTTATGTGTTTGTATTCACATGTGTTAGCTGTCAGTGACATATTTGTTTATGTTTCTGTATTGTGTGTGACCAAATAGTTTATGTTTATGTTACGTAGCTGTCAGTGACATATATTTATTATTCATGTAGCTGTCAGTAATAGTTATTATGTATCAAAGTGGTATGCGTGACATAGTTATTATGTATTCAAATGTGGTCATAATATGTGTTTATGTTTATGTATTCAAATGTAGTCATGACATAGTTATATGTATTCAATGTAGCTGTCAGTGACATAGTTATTATGTATTCAAATGTGGTAGCTGTCAGTGACATAGTTATTTATGTATTCAAATGTGATAGCTGTCAGTGACATAGTTATTTATGTATTCAAATGTGGTAGCTGTCACTAATATATGTGTTTATGTTTATGTATTCAAATATTGTAGCTGTCAGTGACATATTTGTTTATGTATTCAAATGTGGCAGCTGTCAGTGACATAGTTGTTTTTGTTTATGCATACAAATGTGGTAGATGTCAATGATATAGTTGTTTATGTTTATGTATGTAAATGTAGTAGGTGTCGGTGACATAATTGCTTATAGTTGTGTATTCAAATGTGGTAGCTGTCATTGGCATGCTATGTGTACGTAAATTGAGTACCTAGCAGTGACACAATTATGTATGTGTGTGTCTAAACATGATGTTGTTGTCATTGTCGTATCTATTTATGTTTGTGTATTTAATCGTTATAGCTGACAGTGACATCTGTGTGTATGTTCATGTATTTACATGTGACGGCTGTCAGTGACATATTTGTTTATGTATTCAAGTGTGGCAGCTGTCAGTGACATATTTGTGTATATATTCATATTTGGCAACTGTCAGTGACCTATTTGTTTATGTTTATGTATTCAAAAATGATAGATTTCAGTGATATATTTGTTTATTTTTATGTATTCAAATGTGGAAGCTGGCAGTGCCATGTTTGTTTATGTTTATATATTCAAATGTGATAGTTGTCACTGCTATATTTGCTTATGTTTATGTATTCAATTGTGATAACTGTCAGTGACAAATTTGTTTACGTTTATGTATTCACATGTTGTTGCTGTCAGTGACATGTTTGTTTATGTTTATGTATTTACACGTAGAAGCTGTCAGTTATGTATTTGTTTTTTGTATTCAAATGTGATAATTGTCAGGGACAGATTTGTTTATGTTTATGTGTTAAAATGTGGAAGCTGTCAGTGACATATTTGTTTACGTTTATGTATTCACATGTGGTAGGTGCCAGTGAAATAATTGATTATATGTGTGTATTCAAATATGGTAGTTGTCATTGGCATGCACTGTGTACGTACATTGAGTAGCTGTCAGTGTCATAATTATTTATGTTTGTATATTAACACGATGTTGCTGTCATTGTCATATCTGTTTATGTATGTGTATTTAATCGTTATAGGTGACAGTGACATATATGTTTATGTTCATCTATTTACATATTGTAGCTAGCAGTGATATATTTGTTTATGTATTCAAATGCGGCACATGTCAGTGACATATTTGTTTTTTTATTTTAATACGACAGCTGTCAGTGACATTTATTTATGTATTAAAATGTGGTAACTGTCAATGACAAATTTGAGGATGTATTCACACGTGGTAGCTGTCAGTGACATTTTTGTTCCTGTTTTCAAATGTGGCAACTGTTACTGATATATGTGTTTATGGTTGTGTATTTACATGTGATAGTTGGCAGTGGTATATTTGTTTATGTTTATGTATTAAAATGTGGTAGCTGTAAGTGACATATTTGTTTATGTTTATGTATCTGCATGGGGTAGCTGGCTGTGATATATTTGTTTATGTATTCACATGTGGCAGCTGTCAGTGACATATTTGTTTATGTATCCACATGTGGCAGCTGTCTGTAACAGATGTGTTTATGTATCCACATGTGGCTGCTGTCTGTGACAGATTTGTTTACGTATCCACATGTGGCAGCTGTCTGTGACAGATTTGTTTATGTATCCACATGTGGCAGCTGTCTGTAACAGATTTGTTTATGTATCCACATGTGGCAGCCTTCAGTGACAGATTTGTTTATGTATCAACGTGGCAGCTGTCTGTGACATATTTGTTTATGTATCCACATGTGACAGCTGTCTGTGAGACAATTTGTTTATGTATCCAATGTAGCTGTCTGGACAGATTTGTTTATGTATCACATGTGGCTGCTGTCTGTGACAGATTTGTTTATGTATCCACATGTGGCAGCTGTCAGTGACATATTTGTTTATGTATCCACATGTGGCAGCTGTATGTTTACAGATTTGTTATGTATCCACATGTGGCAGCTGTCAGTGACATATTTGTTATTGTATCCACATGTGGCAGCTGTCTGTGACATATTTGTTTATGTATCACATGTGACAGGGTTGTTTGTGACAGATTTTTTATGTATCACATGTGGCAGCTGTCTGTGACATATTTGTTTATGTATCCACATGTGGCAGCTGTCTGTGACAGATTTGTTTATGTATTCACATGTGGCAGCTGTCAGTGGCATATTTGTTTGTGTATCCACATGTGGCAGCTGTCTGTGACATATTTGTTTATGTATTCACATGTGGCAGCTGTCAGTGACATATTTGTTTATGTATTCACATGTGGTAGCTGTAAATGACAGATTTGTTTATGTATTCACATGTGACAGCTGTCAGTGACATATTTGTTTATATATCCACATGTGGCAGCTGTCTGTGATAGATTTGTTGATGTATTCACATGTGGCAGCTGTCAGTGACATATTTGTTTATGTATCCACATGTGGCAGCTGTCTGTGACAGATTTGTTTATGTATTCACATGTGGCAGCCGTCAGTGACATATTTGTTTATGTATCCGCATGTGGTAGCTGTCTGTGACAGATTTGTTTATGTATCCACATGTGGCAGCTGTATGTGACAGATTTGTTTATGTATCCACATGTGGTAGCCGTAAGTGACATATTTGTTTATGTATCCACATGTGTCAGCTGTCTGTGACAGATTTGTTTATGTATTCACATGTGGCAGCCGTCAGTGACATATTTGTTTATGTATTCACATGTGGCAGCTGTCTGTGACATATTTGTTTATGTATCCACATGTGGCAGCTGTCAGTGACATATTTGTTTATGTATTCACATGTGGCAGCCGTCAGTGACATATTTGTTTATGTATTCACATGTGGCAGCCGTCTGTGACATATTTGTTTATGTATCCACATGTGGCAGCTATCTGTGACAGATTTGTTTATGTATCCACATTTGGCAGCTGTCTGTGACAGATGTGTTTATGTATCCACATGTGGCAGCTGTCTGTGACATATTTGTTTATGTATCCACATGTGGCAGCTGTCAGTGACATATTTGTTTATGTATCCACATGTGGCAGCTGTCTGTGACATATTTGTTTATGTATCCACATGTGGCAGCTGTCAGTGACATATTTGTTTATGTATCCACATGTGGCAGCTGTCAGTGACATATTTGTTTATGTATCCACATGTGGCAGCTGTCTGTGACATATTTGTTTATGTATCCACATGTGGCAGCTGTCAGTGACATATTTGTTTATGTATCCACATGTGGCAGCTGTCAGTGACATATTTGTTTATGTATTCACATGTGGCAGCCGTCTGTGACATATTTGTTTATGTATTCACATGTGGCAGCTGTCAGTGACATATTTGTTTATGTATTCACATGTGGCAGCCGTCAGTGACATATTTGTTTATGTATTCACATGTGGCAGCCGTCTGTGGGTAGCAGACTTGTGTATGTGTATCTATTTACATGCGATAGCTGTCAGTGTTATATTTGTTTATGTTTCTGTATGTAAATGTGGTAGGTGCAGTGACATAATTGCTTATATTAGTGTATTCAAATCTAGTAGTTGTCATTGGCATACTTTGTGTACGTAAATTGGGTAGTTGTCAGTGACACAATTTGTTATGTTTGTGTGTTAACATGATGTTGATGTAATTGTCATATCTGTTTATGTCTGTGTATTTAATAGTTATAGCTGACTGGGACATATGTGTTTATGTTTATGATTCTTGCTCT
This sequence comes from Arion vulgaris, assembly GCA_020796225.1. Lineage (NCBI taxonomy): Eukaryota > Metazoa > Mollusca > Gastropoda > Stylommatophora > Arionidae > Arion > Arion vulgaris. The sequence continues at coordinate 8,346,709 of CM036764.1, read as the reverse complement.
GTTTGCCAGTTCTTTTAAATTAAACGTAAACCGCTAATTGCTGCTTGTCTTCTATCTAGCCAAATTTCGCAATTTGTTGTGGTCTCACAGTGATGGTTTATGTGTGAGCTTGTAATGTGTTTAATGTATAATGTCTACCATTTATTTCATACTAGTGTAGGTAAAATTGCAGTATTCGTCTTGTTATTGTTGCACATCTCTCATTTACAATTGGATAGTACAGTTGGTTATACAATGTGTGGTCACATTAAGGTTTCATTTTTACGAAATCTACGTGATGGATAAAAGTAATTTTTCGCATGCAGTCTTATATATATCACGACCTTACGAATTCATGTTAACTAATTGGTAGTAAGCCTAGTTGATGTAAAAAAGAGTTTTTATTTGTTATATAACTTTGCATAAGCACAACAAAATGATAACCAAAGTTTAGAATTTACATTAATACATAAAATAGTGGCGAATGTTTGCAAAGGCGAATCCCTATTCTTCATCTTCTTTTGTCGTCACACTGCTACCGGGTTGTTGCCCAGTGTCGTGGTTTTCTGTTTTTGTCTTGCGCTGTTCTGGTGGCTTGTGTGATTGTTATCTTTGCTCTTTCACAGGATTCTGCTACGCCATATAACCATCTTTTCCGTGGTCTTCATCTTGCCTTCGTTCGCGATGCTCTGGTGTTGAAGACTGTATACTGTGGAGTTTGAAACATTCTTATTAAGTGGCCAAACCACTTCATTCTTTGTTTCTCTATGTAATTCAAGCACAGTTTTGTGCCAACTTTCTTTCTTATGCTGATGTTAGTGATTCTGTCTTTTCTTGTGTTGTTGGTTAATTTTTCGCAGGCAACGCATTTCACATGTAGTTATTTTTGTGACTGCGCTTTGCTCAATGTCCATGTTTGGCTCTGGTAACACAAAGTAGGTTTAAAAATGATGTTGATCATCTGTTGCTTAGATGCCTGTGAAATGTTGGGTGCCTTAAAGTGGGGCTGCCCGCGTGCCCAGCGTGTTCGTAGCGCGTTGGACTGTGGGTGACTAGGCCCTCTGTGTGTCCAGGTTCAATTCCGTGGGCAGGTAGAAAAGCCAAAGATTCCCCAGATTCACGGTGTTCAGTGGCACCGAACCGAAGGTGTACGATGTCCATGGCACCGAGCCGAAAGAATCTGAAAAGCTCAAGTGCTTCTGGATCGGAAAAAAAAAAAAAAAAAGTGGGCTAGCTGGTAGATTACATCATTTGCTTTTGCACTCTAGCCTCTATCTTTCTATCCAGTGTTCCGTCTTCTGTGAATATGCTTCCTAAGTATTTGAATTCTTTCACTTGGTTTATGTTAGTGCCATTGACATGGATTTCTAGATTATTATATTTTCTTCCCATATTCATTATTTCTGTTTTAGTGTTGTTGATTTTCATGTCATGTTTTACACAATTTTTGTTTAAGGTGTCAAACAGGTATCATCTACAAACAACAGTTCATTTATTTCATCATTATCTGATTTTGACTCTTGAGTTATTTTATCCATATATGCAATAAAGAGTAGTGGTGAGAGGACACAACCTTGTCTAACACCTGATGTAATGGAGAACCAGTCGGTCATTCCTTCTGATGTTATTACTGTACTCTGGCTATCTTGATATAAGGCCATGATATTACCTAATAGTTGTCACTGGACGCCATATTCTTCAAGGATCTTCCATAGTTTGCACCTGTTTACTCTATCAAATACCTTTTCTTGGTCTATAAATTTAAGTTGTTTATTTTGATTGTATTGAAGTGTTTGTTCGCAGATCTGTCTTAGTGTAAATATTGCGTCTGTGGAGCTCTTACCCCTCCTAAACCCAAACTGGCTATTGCTTAACTGGGGCTCTAATATATGTCTTGCTCTTCGATCCAATATTTTTGCAAAAAATTGTTCCTATATGGCTCAACAGAGAGATACCCATGTATGTTTCACACTCTCTTTTGTCTCCTATGTTCTTCCATATTGGGACTATTAACAGCTCTCTGCCAGTCATCTGGAGCCTCTTGTGCCTCCCAGGTTATGTTAAAATTCTGGTCAGCCATGTTATTGCTGTTGTCTTACACGCAAGTAACATTTCTGTTGTTATACCATCTATCCCTGCTACCTTCCGTCTTTTGCTTTGATTTAGTGGCATTTCAACTTTGGTATTTTCCATGTTTCATTTGAAATGTTTCTGTACCTTGTGTTTCGCAGTTTAAGAGTTCCGTAAAATATTCTTTCCATCTGTCTTTACTATCTTTGCTGTTGGTAAGAGATTTACTAGACGTTATTTATAATGGTGACTAGATTGAATTGTTCGTCTCTTAGCCTCATTGCCTTGATGCTTCTGTAAAATTGTATTGGTGCCTTAGTGCATAGTTCAGCTAAATGTTCTCCATACTTTGCCCAAGATTCTGATTTAGATGACTTTACTTTATTTTTACTATACATTCTTGTTGTTCTGTATTTGGTGTAGTTTTCATCTAATTTTGACTTTTGCCACCTGTGAAAACATTTTTTTCTTTTCTTGTATAGACCTTTTAACTTCTTCATTCCACCATACTGTGTGCTTTCTGTGTTTATTTAACTTTGTAAGTCCACAATTTTCTTTCACTATATCCATGATATTTGTTTTGAAGATTTGTCATTCTTTATTTATGTTGCTTACTCCCTCTAGAGTGTTAAAATCTGATTTTAACTGCTTCTTCAATTTGATTCCTAGTTTCATTATTATTTAGCTTTTCAATATCTATTATTTCAATTTGTTGAGTTGTATTCCTGTCTTGTTTTCTAATTAGTTTTTGTAGAAACTGTACCTCTGGTCTATGATAGGTCTAATATTGCATTTGGGATGGTTCTAGCGTGTTGTATTCTCTATCTTTCACTCTTTTTTGCTAGTATAAAGTCGATCTGTGATGCTTGGTTAATACTATTCCATTTATACCAGGTCAATATCTGACTCCTCCTAAGTTGGTAAAATGTGTTCGTGATAAATAGATCATGTTCTGCACATATATTAAGCAGGTGTTCCCAGTTGCTGTTGCATTTCGTTGTTGTGTCGCTGAATGTCCTAGATGTGTCTCCCATGGTGTTCTTCGCTCGCCGACTCTTCCGTTAAAATCTCCCATAATATATATGCTGTCAGTGTTGTTGACTTTACTAATGTTTTCACTTAATTAGTCGAAAAATGTGGTTCTTTCTTCTTCACTATATGAATCAATGCATGGTGCATAAATCTGTATGTAAGTTACTTTCCTCTTACCTTGCGCTGTTCTGATACGGATGATTCTTTCTGATGTGTACTCTATTTATAATATAAATTTTGCTGCAGTAGGGGCAATAATGAACCCGACTTCATGTTTGTTGTTTTCGCCTGGTTGTGTTCCTCGCCATGTAAATATGGAATCTTTATGCATTTTCTTAATACCCTGTCCTTTTCTTCTAGTGTCGGCTACTCCCATGATTGTAATTTTATGTTGGATCATATATTCTACTATCTCTGTTATTTTATCTCTTAATCCACAAATATCCCATGTCGCTATCCTAAACTCTGATGTTTTACGTATTGCTGTGTTCTGTGTTGGTGCTACTTCCGCCCGCTTTGTTATTGTGTGTTTGTTTTGAACGTCGTTGTTACCGCGTTTCTTCCTAAGTATTACCCACAATTCCTGAGCAATGGGGTTTGAAGAAACAAATCCTCTACCTGTTTGCTGGACCTGTTGTAGATTTATCCTTGTTTGATCACTTGATGTTAAGGAAAACACACTAATAAAACATTCCGAAGCACTCCTGGTGCTAATGAATACTGCTCACACCGCCATTACTATTCGAACATATCCATATTACATATTAAAAAAAGACAGGTGACATTGTGAACAAATGATATATTCTACTTCTATAAATGAAAATAAATATTGTGTACAAACGCCAATGACAGTGCTTAGGATACATTGTGAACTGATTAATTCCAAGGAATTCCAGATTGTGACTTGCACTGAATTGTACGTGGAACACGGACTTCCTTAGTTAATAGACAATCTTCACAATCGTACTGTAAATCTTCCATCAGTATACCATATCAACATCGCTGTTGTTTTAGTAATAACATATAATTAAATCTTACAGAACTAAAGGTTTGGGTGGGCAAAACATACTTTTGAAGGTCTACTGTTACTATATAAAAATGTAAAAATCAAGAACTTCTGTCAAGTGGATGATTTTATATCGGTCGGTAAAGATGATCACGTATAATCTCTGGAAGGAAATGTTAATTAAATCTTACCTACTATATTTACTTGACATCATTATCTTATAACAATATAACTTGTTCAACAAATGTCTTTTAAATGTTAATGAAACATTTTCTTTGTACATAATGACATATCTGGAGTGAAACTGTGTGCATTTTCTTGAGTAGACTTTGTCTTCTTCCAACACTCCATATCAACCACTTGTTAACCACTCTTTGTGATTTCTAAGTGATCTGGGCTGTCTAAGAGCGATTGTACGTCTACCAGTTATGCGCCTACAAATAGGTCAGCCCATCAGATGTCTGCGACTCTTTTTAGTTACTATGGTAGCTTCCCTAGGCCCCAACCTCAGTCGCCTTTATGACATGCCTTGTAGATTGCATTTGTCATATTCGTTGCTTCCTTGTGGTCCCGGCACCAGACGGGCGTTTGAGTAGACACTTGTGTTTAATTATATGATTTGTTTATTTAGTTGAGTTTTTTTTTTTTAAATTATCTCCAAGTCTTTTTGTACCTTATATTTTCTGAAATATATTTCTGAATACACCAATCTTTTGTGTGTATTGAAGTATGACTATGGACGTTCATTGAAAGATTAACTATGTAGTCGAAGCGCTGTATTTGAATGGACTAACATACTAGCATGTTTGTTTCTATAATTTGTGTTGCTGACACCTAATTGTCTCGATTTAGCGATGATGTTCACACACTACTTTAGTATTTCATTTTAATGAGTATACCAACTTTTCTTATATGTCCGTCTTTGTCAGATTGAAAGGTTCGTTATACTTGGACGGAACATAGGTTGTTGTTGTTAAGATCTCTGAATGCAAGCCACAACACTATTGTTTACAACAACAGACATTCTCAACAACCATTTAAATGATCACTGAATGGGATTCCTAAAATGGAAGTACACAGGGAAGACTTGTGTTCAGAACAAATATTCGTTGAAGCATAAATATGAATGTGAACATCATACGATATAAACGACTAATACAAAGCATCGTCACATGATGGGGAACGTGGATTTATGTCGTGTTCAAAAAATGGTATATGTTTTATTTACATCATATACAAAGTTAAACGGGGAAAGAGTTTTCACACTGTGTATGGTACCAGCAATTCTTAATCTACACAATTTAATAATATAGAACTCTATTCAATGAACGTTTATAATTGTATATACGAAAGTCAGTATGAGTCTATGTGTTTATTAAGTTGTACACTTACTACTGATCAAGTGCGTCACGTACAAATCTAATAGTATTACAAATGGAATAAATAAAATCACATTCAAATAGTATGATTACATTTCAGTTGACATACTAACATGGTTAGCCACGAATGAAGTACCAAGATATTTATATGATGGCAATAATGCAACATGCAACCCAACATAATGCCACCGAGATCCGAGTGTCTTTAAGAAAGCCAACTCAATTTACTTGGTACAGGCTAATACTGAAAGATGCTAGTAAGATGTATGCTTGTTCTTATGTTAAATTGTGTGTTGATGTTCGATATGGTTACAGTTGATGCTTTAGTCATTATATTTCAGATTTCATTGAAGCTGACAATCACTTAAGTATGTTCGAGAGAAAACATGTGGACAATTATGAAGTCTTTATCAGCAGTACATTCAAACTTCAGTAGAACCACTAACTAACAAAACATTATGAACCAAACAGACGATGAACATGGAGCCATACTTATTAACTGGAACGAATATAACCAAGATGTCACTTGTGTCAGAGTGTAACCACATAATGTATCGTCAAATGTAAAAATAAATAATATAGTATCCTTCATATAATATCAAAACAACTGTACACTATCGTGAGAGTACCAACGAGGACATTGCAATAAATATGATACACAAATAAAGATGCTAAAGGTATAAATATGAAGTGGTTTTTGCCACTTAATAAGAATGCATCCAAACTGCACAGTATACAGAGTTGTCTACAACAGATCATCAGGAAAAAGGCGGAGGTAGACCACGAAAAGAAAGTTAGATAGCATAGCAGAATATTGGCATGGAGCAACAATAACAATTACCCAAGCCACAAGAACAGCGCAAGACAAAACCAGAAAACCACGACACTGGGCAACAACCTTGTAGCAGTGTGACGACAAAAGAAGAAGAAGAAATCGATACACTATTGTACACAAAACTAAATATAGATCCTGTTGTATATTTGACTGGTGCAAGCTCAACAAGATAATATTTTTAGTCCAGATACGTGTCAGGCATGTTTGACTTACTGTTGAACTAGAATCATATTTGCTATCTGTCTTTCAGTCTACTGAAGATTTTGTCTGCATGAGGGTTTCGATCTCTTGACAAGACATCGATTGTTACATTTATTCTATGATTTTCCATTTCCAAGGAAACGCACGCTCATTTCCTGCAATGTCACCGTGAAATGGCACCAAGTACTGGTGAATTTCAACATGTTTTATTACCTGACCTAGTTCTTTTTTCTAGTTTATGTACTGTGCTGTCAGCGGATTTTCTAGTTTATGTACTGCGCTTCAGCGAATTTTCTAGTTTCTGTACTGTGCTGTAAACTAATTTTCTAGTTTCTGTACTGTGCTGTCTGCAGATTTTCTGTCTATATATGTGCTGTCAGCGGATTTTCTTGTTTCTGTACTGTGCTGTCAGCGATTTAGACCCAGTGCTAGTATAGTTGATCGTCAATATGCAGAAATACATTTTACATGCAGATGCTTGTTGCTTGTTTATGTGATGTGCTGTCAACTGGATGGCTAATATTTGTGCTTTGTAGTTGCAACATATTCGTCTAGTGTGAGTCGTCTAGAATGTAAACTCCTGCTCCACTATCATGGTTATCTCCATTGCCGATCCATCTATATCAATTCCTGTTCAGCGGTTTTCTGCAAGAATGTAAAGAAGATGTTCCACTGTTGATGCTTTTTTCACAACATTAGACTATTCTCTTCTTGATAATTTACTGATGGAGTTTGAGAGATTTAGTGCTACTGTGTTTGGTTCCAGTGGCCAATAAGTCATCATCATTGGCCTCTTTGTCTCAGGAGACAATAGGTGTTGCGTCACGTAGTATGTTATGTGCTGAATCACGACGTTTCATGTGGCTGTAATGGCATATTCTGGAGTGGCAATCCTTGCCGCAGTTGCTGCAGGTAAAACTGGAAACTAGAGCCGATGCATGGGATGTTCTCTCTGCTCTCTGTGCTCTCTTTTGTCTCCCCATGTGATGTTGTTTTTCTTCTTTTATTTTGAGACGCCCTCACTGCCGCTCGCCATGCTTGCCTGTCTTTGGCCAGCCCTCCAGTTTTTTTTTCTATGCCGCATGAAGTTAGATAACGCTTGCAGGTGTCTATGAAGCGTAATAATGGGCGCCTATGCTGTCTAGCAACAGATGCGAGTTGACCATATATAATGTTCTTTGGGATTCTATCATCGCTCATACGGCACAGGTGTCCCAGCCATCTCAGACGTCGCTGACTCAGTAAAGTGTGCATGCTTGGAATGCCAGCACTGTCAAGGACTTCTATATTGGAGATGTGATCTTGCCATCGGATGTTGTATATTCGCCTGAGACAGCACATGTGGAAGGTGTTGAGGCGATGTTCTTGTCTAGCATATGTGGTCCATGTCTCACTACCATACAGCAGAATGCTGAGAACACAAGCTTTATATACTTGTGTCTTGGTGTTTCTTGTAGGTGCCCTGTTTTCCCATACACGCTTTGCTAATTTAAACATTACAGTGGAGGCCTTCCCAATGCGACTATAATTTCCATCATCGAGGAGAGGTGCTGCTGATGACAGTGCCAAGGTATGTAAAGGTCTTGACTACTTCAAGCGTATGGCTACCAATGTTGATAAATGGGGCTCTGTTAATATCCTGGAACATTATATTTGTTTTCGTCAGGCTGATGGTCAAGCCGAATTCATTTGATGCTTCAGCAAATCTGTCCATGAGGTGTTGTAGCCCTTCTTCTGTGTGTGATGTTAATGCTGCATTATCGGCAAACATAAGTTCTCTGATGGTGACTCGTTGGACTTTGGTCTTTGCTTTGATTCGCGCCATGTTGAACAATTTTCCATCTGATCTTGTGTGTATAAATATTTTTTTCTTCGGCGGATTCAAAAGCATGGGAGAGAAGTAGGGAGAAAAATATCCCAAAGAGTGTGGGTGCAAGTACGCATCCTGCTTGACGCCGCTGTTAATAGGAAGAGCACTGGATGAGGCCCCATCAAACATCACTGTACCCTTCATGTTGTTATGGAATGATGTTATGATTTTAAGCAATGTAGGAGGGCAGCCGATTTTTCCAAAAGCTTGAAGAGGCCATCTCTACTCACTAGGTCAAATGCCTTTGTTAGATCTATGAAGGCAATGTACAGTGGCATGCGTTGTTCGCGACATTTCACCTGCATCTTTCTCAAGGAGAATAACATGTCGATAGTGGATCTGTTGGATCTAAATCCACATTGTGACTCAGGGTATACTTGGTTTGCTAGCTTTTGTAACCTATTTAGTGCTACGCGTGCGAAGACCTTCCCCACGATGCTGAGCAGCGAGATACCACGGTAGTTGTTAGTCACCACGATCACCTTTATTTTTATACAAGGTGATGATGTTTGCATCTCTCATGTCCTGAGGCACTTCTCCCAACTCCCAGCATAGGTACAATAATTCATGCAGACTGGTCAGGAGAGTTTGCTTAGCACATTTGATTACTTCAGGGGATGCCGCACTTTCCATTTGCTTTCCCGTTTGCCAGGGTGTCAATCGCAATACTGATTTCTGCCTCTGAGGGCATCTGGTCTAATGTGCTCAAGGTTGGAAGAGCTTTAATTGCATTGAACGCGATGTCAGTTACAATATTTTGGGTGGAATATAACTCTAGATAATGTTCCACCCAGCGTTCCATATGTTTTTTGCGATCGATTAGAACGTCCCCTGGTTTTTTTTTTAAGAGGTGCAGTCTTTTTGGCCAATAAGTAATGATTCAGATATTGAGTTCTGATTTAAAAACTCCAACTATGACTTTCCTATTTAATTTGTTTTGTAGTTTAGACGTGTACTCTATAGTCTCTTTTTTGTTTTAACGTTTATTTGTTCTTATAGTGGATGGTGTGGCATCATTTTGATCCTTCAAGCGTGTGTAAAATCACTTGTATCTTTCTGCAGTCTACCAAGTACCGGACATTGGCTGCCTTTTCCTGTACCGCAAATGGTCTAAATGTGATGATCCCAGAAACGGTGTGCTACATATGTTTGTGTTTGTTTTTCCATTATCATATTTTTTGAATAGTCTACTGATATCCATGACGATGACGCAGATTCCTGGGTAGGTAAAACTGTTCCAGCGTATACATGATCCATGATTCGATTATCAGCTCCCCAGGAGGCACCAACCATCTTTCATATCACACATTGCTCCGTCATATACGTTATATTTATTTCAATGTATGGTTTTAAAATGGCCAGAAACAGTACTTATTCTTCTTCTTTTGTCGTCACTGCTACCGGGTTGTTGCCCAGTGTTGTGGTTTTCTGTTTTTGTCTTGCGCTGTTCTGGTGACTGTGATTATTATCTTTGCTCTTTTCACATGATTCTGCTACGCCATCTAACCATCTTTTCCGTGGTCTTCCTCTTGCCTTCTTTCCCGATATTCTGTTGTGAAGACTCTCTGTATGCACTGCATGGAGTTTGGATCATTCTTATTAAGTGGCCAAACCACTTCATTCTTTGTTTATCTATATAATTCAAGCACGGTTTGTGCCAACTTTCTTTCTTATGCTGATGTTGGTGATTCTGTCTTTATTGTGTTGTTATTTAACTTTTGGCAGGCAGCATTTCACATGTAGTTATTTTTTTGTGACTGCCGCTTTGCTCAATGTCCATGTTTAGCTCTGGTAACACAGTAGGTATAAAATGCTGTGATCATCTGTTGTAGCTACCTGTGACATTTTGGGTGCCTTAACAATGTAGGGCTGTGGTGATTTACAGCATTTGCTTTTTGTACTATAGCCTCTATCTCTCTATCTAGTCTTCCGTCTTCTGTGAATATACTTCCTAAGTATTTGAATTCTTTCACTTGGTTTATTTTAGTGCCATTAACATGGATGTCTAGATTATTATGTTTTCTTCCCATATTCATTATTCTATTTTAGTAATTGTTGATTTTCATGTCATGTTTACACAATTTTTGTTCAAGGTGTCAATATGATGTAGATCTTGTTCATTTTGATGTATCAGGCACTGATCATCTGCAAACAACAGTTCATTTATTTCCTGTCATTATCTGATTTGACTCTTGAGTTATTATCATATATGCAATAAGAGTAGTGGTGAGAGGACTGTATCCCCTAACACCTGATGTAATGGAGAACCAAGTCAATGGTCATTCCTTCTGGTATTTCTTACTGTACTCTGGTATCTTGATATAAGATAAGTATTACCTAATAGTTGTCACTGGACCGCCATATTCTTCAAAAAGGATCTTCCATAGTTTGCACCTATTTACTCTATCAAATGCCGTTTGGTCTACAAATATAAGTTGTTTACTTTGATTGTATTCAATTGTTTGTTCACTGGATCTGTCTTGGTAAATGTGCACGTCTGTGCAGCTCTTACCCCTCCTAAGCCAGCGGCTATTGCCTTTACTGTAATAATATATGTCTTTCTTCGCTCCAATATTTTGCAAACATGTTTCCTTTATGGCTAAAAAAGTGAAATATCCTGTATGTTTCCACACTCTCTTTTCAATATCCTTTGTTCTTCATATTGGGACTATAATAGCTCTCTGCCAGTCATCTGGAGCCTCTTGTGCCTCCCAGGCTATGTTAAAAATTCTGATCAGCCATGTTATTGTTGTTGTTATTTATTTTTACATAAGTAACATTTCTGTTGTTATACAATCTATCCCTGCTGCCTTCCCATTCTTTGCTTTGATTTAGTGCCATTTCAGCTGGATTCTAAAATGTTCAATTGTTGATATTTTCCATGTTTCATTTGACATGTTTCTGTACCTTGTGTTTCACAGTTTAATAGTTCCGTAAAATATTCTTTCCATCTGTCTTTAATATCTTTGTTGTACGAAACAGTACGACCGAGATAAAGAGAGATATGTGCCTCTTTATTGGAAATGCACATATAGTATTAATGACACTTTTGCATTGCTAACAATTTGGCTAAGAAGTATTATATCAATGTCTGTATTGAGAAGTCAACAATATGACCCAATAGCTTCACACTAATTTCCGTGCCGCCTTTAACTAAAAGTATGTGTCACACTTATGACGTCATTTAATTACCGTATTCAAGTAAGATTCTATTTGGTGCATGGAAAATGCCAAAGAATCGTTCACAAAATTATGGATTTCGTCTTGAATGTTGCTGTTTTTGTCGTCAATGCGGCGTTTTCTTCAATATGCAATGGACGAGTTAAATATGGCACAAGAGAACTTCTTGATGGTATAAATGTTTGAATGTAAAAAAATAGTTTGTAGCGTCAGAACATATGTAGTTCAAATGCAAGTTTTCAAGTTATTTCATCAAATGTTTAAGATACAAAATTGTTGCTCATGGGGCATGACAAGTTGAACGGACTATAGTTCTCACAATATATATGGTTTGTGACATTACAACATATAAGTAAGATATGGTAGCAATTGTTTTTGTGTATATTCCATCTTTTACGTTTGAGTTTTACTGAACAAATCACTGCAAATAAGCCATCCACTATATATATACTTATATACTGAATTAGGAAATATTGTAGTGTGTATGTGTACATTGACTTTAATCCAAGATATATGGACATCCTACGTACTTAACATTTGGCAAGAGGGTAGCTTTCATATTTAGGAAGATGTAGCAATTCAACAAATTGGACTATCAGTTCGTCTCAGCTGTTTTCTGATGTCCTTTGTTTATGACAGGTCTATATTTGTGAAGTCAGGACACATAGTCCTTACGGCCCATGTGCCAAATCAAAGAGATTTACTTTTCATTGTCCTAGGTAACTGTTTTTTGCTGAAATAAATGGATAAAGTGTTCTCTTCATTTTTGCCTAGAGAGATATTTGTAATACTGTAAAATCAACTAAATGTGTGTATACAAGGACAACTACAAAAGGAGTGAACGGTTGGACGGGGGCATACATCATCACATTAAACAAGATTGCCCTAATATCCCCTGATATCGAATATGGACTAGCATTCGAGATATACTGTTACCTGATTATGAACGAGATAACTCCCTCGTTTAGGGCGTAGGGGTTTCCAACGTTTCATCAACAATAGACTACCATCAAGATAGACTGTTAGCAGACTATGAACAGATAACGCTCGTCATCGGTGTGGAAGTTTTTTTCGGCAGTGAAGCACTTGGGCTTTCAGCTCTTCGGCTTGGTGCCATGGACATCGTAACCCCTTCCCGGTTAAAGTGCCATGAACACTGTAATCTGGGGAACCTGTGACTTTCTGCCAGCCTGCGGATTTAACCCCGCATACACAGAGGGCTAGACACCAGCAGTCAATGCGCTACGAACATGCTGGGCAGGCAGGCGCGTAGAGGATTTCAACACCACTATTTCTGGTTAGACTCTCCAGATAGCTGTAAATATATTATTTTCCTTGAGAGGAGAAGTTAGCAGAGGCTATGGTATGTTTACGATAAGAAAAATGTATATTGAGAAAATTGCATAAATCATTAGCATGTATGTTTGTTGCTAGTGTAGTTTGAAAGTATTACACATTTGCAATCTTATGATCTGTATCATTATTTGTTTGTAAAAGTACACTTGCATTTTTTTCTAAAATATTATATATTGCGTTTCATAGAAATCGGTCAACGATTGACCTCAAATATCTCCATATTCCTTGTATTCATAGGCATGATGTTATTGCATGTGCTGTTCTATTTCCAATGTTTTAAAAGATGTAATAAAATTCAATATTGCAGGTAGGTGCACCTTTCTTTGCAAACGGCGAATTGCTTTGCTCTGTTCAAACCTATAGTTCGTTCAGAAATTCGTGATCATCTTAACCGACCGATATAAAATCATCCACTAGACATACATTCTTGATTTTTAACTTGTTAGATATGTAACAGTGACTACCTTCGATGTACTTTTTTCCACCTTTAGTTCTGAATAATTTTTAATATATGATATTACTAAAATTACAGCGATGTTAGTGGGTATACGTGTCGAAGTTTTACAATTACATTTGTCAAGTTTGACTATAACTAAGCATTCCGTGTTCCACATGCAATTAATTCAGTTCTGCATCTTTAACCAGCCCATTTTGTCTGCTGCCTGCATGTACCATTATCAGACGTTGTCCTTTTCCACTGGGTACCATATCGTTTAATTGTTCATCGGATATGCCATTCCTTTTCATTAGTTTGGTGAGCATTGATCCAGGTTTCATCCCGGCTTGTACAATATCGTAAACTTGATTACGCATTTCCCGTATTCCACGTAAATATTTACTTCTCAGACGTACTAAATGCGGCTTTCGCAGATCGATTCTCCCATTAGCGTAATTCCAAGTAAGTAAATTAGCTGTAACAGTTCTCTGCTTGTGGATTTCGATACATCAATGTCATTGTGTATTCATAACCTAATCTTCAGCTTTCTTAGTGTCACATTTTTTTTGCAATCAGACATTCTACAAAATTTCTCTTCTAATCACACCTGTCAAAATTGTCTACTATTTCTTTCTGCCTTGAGTCAATGTATTGACTGTACTGACAGCTCCATTAACATTGAGTAATTTATGTGAATATATTTTAATAATAAAGCATACATGAGTTCTCTGTTCAGGATTTGATATGCTCGATAATTTGCCACGATTAGATTCTCTGATAAAATATTTATATACATTTTCAAGTCACTGTGTGCAGTGTAGAAGGCAGATTTTCAACACCCATTGTATAACAAATCTAGAATACTAAACGTTTTGTAATACACCTATGCTCTGGCTTACAAACGATAAATTGTAACTAAACACACGGAAGGATCATTATACATTTTTTAAGTACGAAATCAGGGAAAACAACGTGAAAAACGTACCCAAGTCATTAGACTTGCAACATCACCTAAATATGGAAGAAATTAATACTTCTCATTATATGGTTGGCAGAAGATGGTCACTTTTATATACTTTGCATAAAGCAAATTTTAAACCATACGATTGTTATTGAGTAAAGAATTATCAACCTCGGGATATTACAATCATTAGATCCTTGTAAATTACAACAATTACGGTCAAGCGGTTGCAGAGATATTAAATTTATACAACGGAAAATCATTTTGAAACACACCATAGTTCGCTCCAATAAATACATTGTAACGCCTGATTGTTTCAACGATACTGTGTGGAATACAGTAATAATGATATTATCTAATAAAATAACTAAAAAATATATTCTTGTTTTTCAATTTATAGTATGCTTTTAGTATGGTTTGCCGAGAGAGAAGTGTGTTGTAAATTATTCAATGAAAAGGGGCGTTCATTCAAAAACAGTTTGGGAACCTATGTTCTAGTGGGTTCTCCTGGTTAGGAAAATGGAATTTGAGTCGCAAGCCACGGTACAGAACGGTTCACATCTTGAAGGAGTAGATTAATGGTCAACGGAGGGTCGGAAGGAACAAACTTTGAGCCCTTACTTAAAACACATCTCTTGCTGTCAGAGAGGGAAGGTCTGGAGGGAATGCAGACCACCTGGGGTGAGAGAAGATAGTCGTGGAAAATTGAGAGGGTAGTAGAAGATACAAGGCGAAAGAAGGTCAAGTTTTGTTGATGATGCATGCAAATAAATTCATGCAGTTGTCTGTTAAGAACATGGATAGTTAAACGGATAAGGGAGTAAAGGAGAATGTTGGTGAAATGAGACGTAGTAGACGTTGTAGAAATGAGGACTGGGAGAATCCAAGTCAGTTAGAGGTGTGAGTGGTTAGCGCGATACAACGCATGCGTTATGTAGCGCCCACATTTTGGTTTTCAACTTTTGTAACTAAGCTGCTCCTGGGGTATAATAACAAACACCAAGAGGGTGAAAGTTGGAAGTAAGCCTTTGGGAATAACCTTAAGACGCTGACATGAAGAAGAAAATTACATTAAAGGAACGAAACGAGTTTTTAAAGTAACCATAGCATAACTGAGTAACATATTGTTGAAGAAGAGATATAGTAGAGAAGAGACATGATTGTAATTATATTTTAATTATTCTTCTCTCTCTGTGTTGGTACACATCGTCAGGGAATAAGAATATATTTATAGGAAAGAACACTGAATGCGTTTCATAAAGGTATTTCCTACCTCTACTATTTCTGAAATACTAGATGTGGGGACTAAATTTCTCTTTCTATTCACTTTATCGGAGTAGCATCATCCTTTGAGACAATACTTTCTATTGGCAATCTGCTTGTGTGGTCAAACTATTTAATTTGATCTATCTTGATCTTGTTCAGTAATAGATTTTGTATGCACTCTGTTCCTGATGTCTTGATTTCTAAACCGGTCTCTTATTGTGACTTCTAGCATTTTGTCTTGACACTTTATCTCTGTCATGGCCCAATTTCCTCTATATCCGCACAGTGTAATCGAACAGAAATCATGACAAAATCCGTTAATACAATCATATCTATTATCCTCCCGCTTCTATTGATTAAGATTTGGGGCATTTGGATATCAACTTCTCGATGGTAGATGTAACTTTGAGACGAGAAAATATACATACTGTTTTCTCACTGCAGAAATAGTGCATACTGTTATACTCTATCATTATTATCAGAACAATGACACGTTTAACAACGACTCTTGAAAACAGTCTCCTAACGACATAAGTATCTGGATAATGAAGAAATGAGACTAGTAGTGGGCTCTTGCATTTTGAGGCCTGTCTGATCAAACACGCGAATTGTAAGAAACGACGATTTATTCCCGAATGTAATTGCAGTTCGAGATAAATCCCTCATAATGTTGATGTGAGCTATGGCAGAGAATATTACTATCGTATTGTGCGTTACAGTCACTAACATAGCTGCAATTATATGTTGTTGCTTTGATAAGGTGATCTGATTAGGCACGAAGAATGTAACTACATTATGTTAAACAATGATAATATCTTATTAGTTTAGTTTTTGATATCAATCGCTATAGTCCGTTCAACAACTCATGCCTGATAAGATTCAAAATTGTAGCAAAACCATCAATGTTGCAGTAGCTAAATGTTTCACCCAATCTTAGAATTATACAGACGCACATGTCTGATAGAAGAAATTGCTATTTGAAACCTGGATTTTGTAATATAACGGTTTTCATTGATGTTGGACGCATATTTGGATAGTCTGAAACGAAATTTAATTTTTACAGTAAACGCACCAATATGAAATTTGCTGAAAAGTCTCATGGAAAGGCGTATATTCGCATACTTTATACATAGGGGGCCAATGTTGCGACTTTCCAATAGAGTCATGAATCAACAAGATATGTAGCCAATTGTATTATTACTTTTAACTAACTTATATAACATTTAAAGATAGCTGCCTTATCAACAATGCCATTCCCTTTCACGTCAGGCTTTAGGACTGGCAATAATGAACTACTTGGATACGTATTTTCAAATCGCAACTACTTCGTTACAATGTGCGTGTGTTAACATATGTGGTAGGAGGTATCACTAAAGTAAAATAAGCTCTGGTTCTTGTATTGTAAATTTATATGACCCATATGCGCCTCTTTACAGAAATGCACGTATAGTATTAATTACACTTTGCAATGCAACTTCAAAATCATTAGAAATGTTATATCAATGTCTGTTTTGAGAAGTCAACAATATGACGCAATAGCCTTATAATTTAAAGTATACGCCTTAAACTAAAAGTCCGTCTGGAACTAATGACCTCATTTGTTTGTGGTCAATCGAGTCGATTTGGTGCGGGGAGAATTGCATGCAAGAATTGTTTAAAAAAAACATGGAATTCGTCTGAATGTTTGTATTTTTGTCGTCAATGTACTAAATTACTATAAACATTAGTTTTCTTCAACCATACCAATGGACATATAAATATATAACTTTTTACAGAGGAGAGCTTCTGAATTAAGTTTGATTGTTTGAATGCAAACACTGTTGCATAGCCAGCGTCAGGAGTTGCTTTAGTTCACATGCAGAGTGTTCAATTTATTTAATCCAAATGGTTACACAGATACATTTTATCTG
Organism: Arion vulgaris; assembly: GCA_020796225.1. Classification (NCBI taxonomy): domain Eukaryota; kingdom Metazoa; phylum Mollusca; class Gastropoda; order Stylommatophora; family Arionidae; genus Arion; species Arion vulgaris. Next base: position 8,329,228 of record CM036764.1, on the reverse strand, counting down.
TAGCCATAATAACTTTTTTATAGTCATTTATTTGCTACTTTTGTATTCCGTTAATAGAATGTCGGCCTGAAGAATACAGGTTACATTGTAATCTCAGCTGTTCTGAGGATGTGCAAATATTGCAACTACTGAAACGGTCATTGCAGCTGTAAGGAAGACCACGAGAGGATTGCTTTGTAAAGGTTTACAGTCAGCATTTTCTTTCACGTTATCTACTTTACGTTTTGTTTCTTCATCAAATGTGTAATCTGAAACATTTTCGAGATTTGTAGTGAATACAATAACATTCTCTATGTGTTTTTATATATTATATAAAGACCTTGGACTAGATACGTCAGCATTCTGGGACACCATAAATAATATGGAGGAGTCTCAGAGACATTTGAAAGACTTAATAGAATCATTTTATCATAGGCAATGCAGAGTTGAAACAAAGCACCCAAACTTTATAATGATTCTGGGGTACCAAATGATAGTAAGAAAAGCGATGGGGGCGTGTGTATCTTGACTACATACGTATTTAGCATTAATTCAGAAGGGGTTACAGAGAAATTGTCAATCTTGACAAGAACGACAACTATTTATATCCCATCTGGAAATGATGAAATATGATACAAGAGTTATGACACGTTTGTGGTAGGATTGAGACGGTAGTGGAATTGCAAATTCATGCTTTCATTTAAAACATACAGCTTGCATTTCTATATCTTATTTTACTTTTCAAAGCTAATGTTTTTTCACTATTCGTTGACTTTCTTTATTTTCTAATTCCTGCGTCATTTCTTCATTTATTTGTCAGTGGCTGTCCTCATTATAGTTTTCCTAGTGCATTATTTATGTAGTTCATAACTCACTGATGCTATATAATGTATAGTATTGATGCTACTTTGTATGTTATTCAATTTACATAGCTCATTAGTTTAAACAGAGCATGATGTATGGACATAAATATATATGTATATATATATGTTGTAGGACAATACGGACTAGGAACAAGGAATGAACGAGGAGATAGGCTTATCCAGTTCTGTGAAGAAAATAACATGGTTATATGCAACACATTTTACCAACAAGAATCTAGGAGATTATACATACGGAAAAGCCCAGGAGATAGAAAAGGAACCAGATAGATTTCATCATGATTAGGAACAGATTTAAAATAATGTAAAGAACACCAAAACATACCCAGGAGCAGATATAAATTATGATCATAATCCAGTGGTGATCAAACTAAATATAAAACTAAAAAAGATAGACCAACCAACAAGAAAAGAACCACATATAGATATATCAGCACTTAAACAATCAGAGATACAACATAAATATTGTGTGGAAGTAAAGAACAAATATGAATGCCTAATGACAGAGTGCTTAGAACAATACAGAAGAGAAAATCCTGAAGAGAAAGTAGCCAATAAATGGGATTGCTTAAAACAGAGTATACAAACTGCAAAAAAAAACCTGCCTGTAAAAGAATCCATGAAAATCAAATGTGGATGACTGATGAAATCTTAGAAAAAATGACAGAACGAAAGAAAGCCAAGAACACCCAAAGTATACAATTTTAGACAACGAAATACGCAACATGTACAGAACCACAAAAGTAAACTGGTTAGAAACAAAATGCAAGGAAATAGAAGATATGGCAGAAAAACACAGGACTAGAGATATGCACAGAGAAATAAGACAAATGACAAGTAAGAAAATACTGTAAAAAGTGGAGGATGTATCAAAAACAACAACCAACTTTTGTTTGATAAAACAGAAATATTGACAAGATGGACAGAATATATAACGGCTCTATTTGATGATCAAAGAAGCAGTAAACACAGTATAAAGTGCAATGACAGCCCAAGAATATTAAAATCTGAAGTTGTAAGAGAATCCAAACAATGAAGGAGGAAAGGCTGCAGGATTGGACAATATTACTGTGGACATGTTAACCTCCTTAGAGGATTTTGGTATTTCAACCATTACAGATTTGTGCAATGATATATATACCACAGGATATATACCAAGAGACTTGAAGACATCAGTATTCATACCACTACCCAAAAGCCCAAAGCACAGGAGTGCACAGACTATAGGACAATTAGCCTGATGAGCCAATAACAAAAATATACTCAAGATCATACATGAAAGAATTAAAAACAAGATAGACATAGAAGTAGGAGAAGAACAGTTTGGCTTTAGAAAGAACAGAGGAACAAGAGAGGCAATACTTTGTATAAGACTACTCGCTGACAAGTATATAGAAGTGCAAAAGTATCACTTGTGTTTCACGATTATAGCAAAGCTTTTGACAGAGTTCAACATGAAAAGCTAATCATATGTCTACAAGAAATAGGCCTAGATGGGGATGATATCAGACTAATAAGTAATATATACTGGGAACAGACAGCAATAATAAAATATGAAAATAGCTACTCTCCATACATAGACATAAAGAGAGGAGTGAGACAAGGATGCATACTGTCACCAAGCCTATTTAACATCTACACAGAGAAAATCTTCAAACAACTAGAGGGAATGCCAGAACTCAAGATCAATGGAAAAATAATAAATAACTTAAGATATGCAGATGACACAGTATTGGTAGCAGAAAATGAACAAGATCTACAAGAATTAGTGGCCCAAATTTGGGACAGAACTAGCAAGGAATATGGATTAGACATTAACATACAGAAAAAAAAAACTATGGTAATCAACAAGGAAATGGAAAAACCTAAAATGAATATAAAATACATGGAGAATTACTACATCAAGTAAAAGCTACTCCTATCTCGGTCAGATGATAACAGATGATGGCAGATGTATAACTGAAATTAAAAAGAGAATAGGAATGGCCAAGGATAATTTCAATAGTATGAGAAAGTTACTGACATCCAAACAAATCACAAACAGGCTAAAAATTAGAATGATCAAATGCTATATATATCCTATATTAATGTATGCCTTGGAAACATGGACACTGAACAAGCAGTTAGAAGACAGAATTGATGCATTTGAGATGTGGATATATAGAAGAATAAGCAGAGTTTCATGGACAGAAAAACAGACAAATAAACAAGTTTTGGGAAAACTAGGCATGAAGAAACAATTATTAAGAGAATAAAATTCAGACAAGTAAAGTATTTTGGGCACATAAAAAGGCATGACACCATGATAAAACATTTACTAGAGGGGAAAGTTGAGGGAGAAGAGCAAGAGAAGACTGAGAGATAAGTGGAGGGAAACTTAAGAAATGGACAGGTTACAGTCTGGCAGTGTGCAACACAAGGGCGAAAGACAGAGGATGCTGGAGATTCATTGCAGCCAACCTTCGATGTGGAGACGGCACCTGATGATGATGATGATGATATATATATATCTATATATATAAATGGTTCTTATATCAATACGTAAAAATATAAAATTTCGCCAGTAAATAACATAAATGGAAATTTGATATTAAGACGTTCACATTTATAATTATGGGAACCCGTTTTCAAATCATTCTGAAAAAGATAAATAAATGAACCTATATTGATGAGTTTCCAACTATTAACCTCTCAGAATACTCCAAGACTCATGACAAGCCGTTTAGTCAGTACCAATTTGAAAACAACTTACTTTACGACCACATTACGTTTTTCTTAATATTATAAGATCAGTTTTAATCTATGTGGGTAAACATTTTAAATTATATCGCAGAGTTGTTTATAACGTGGAATTTCAAATTATGTATATTCTGATCAATAAAATAGTGGTTTATTTGTCCTTCAAAATTTGCATTCTAAAAATGAATCGTCTAAAAACTTTATTTACTCACAATTATTAAAATCGTTCATACATTGCTCGCTACCACGAGGACAAAATGCATTTGTGTCTTCATTATTATCTCTGTGTATTGATATTCCATATAAGTGAACTATGAGTGAATTATGAGTGCAGAAAATATTATTTCGGTTCAGGGTTTCTTAATGTTGTCCTGTCTTTCTTAAATACTTTGCTTCTCAATTCAGAGCTTGTTTTGTTATTTTTATCAATTCTTCTCAGAATATGAACACCATATAGCCATTGTCTCTTTATTGTAATACAGGTTACCAGTATGATGGCTTACACTAATCTCTGATTGCGTCACTTTTCGAGAATTCGTGTAATTTTAATTTCATTGTTTTTCTCTTGCATCTATTTGTAAATACTTTCAGTTTACATTATATATATATATTATCCAACTCTCGCTCGATGTCGTTAGAATTGAGATAACATTGTAATTGACTTTCCCTTACAGTGGTAAACTACTAGATAATACAATCCAACGAAACCAAAGATACATTAAAATGAAGTTTTGCTACATTAGAAACAATAACTCTGTGAAATAACAATAAACAAGGGGGCAGATATTTTGACTAATAATGGAACAACACGAGAACACATGAAACTATTACGCAGATTCCAAGCTATGAGTCAAGAAATAAGGTATCTAGATGGATGCGTTTTTCATTTCAAACAAACTGTTTTTTTCTTCAGATGTTATTACAGATGCTAAAGTGTGTTCGTGAGTGCATTTCAGATATTTCTATTCTGAAAGATATGTGTCTCTCTACACACGCACACACCCTTACTTGCACACAGACACACACCGATATACATTTCTTATTTTCTACAATTTGTTATTATGGAGCATCGTTTAATCTACTATATTTATTAAATAGTGGTTACACATAATTTTACCATCAAATTATTCAGCAATAACAAAATATATATAAAAAATATAAAAACAAGAACAATATACTGTACTATATTATTTAAATGCACATTTATTAACCAGGAGTAACGTTAATTCTGAGTTCTAGCACTGTCGTTTAGTCTTGCAGCAGATCAAGCAGTAACATATTCATATTGAAGAAGAGGTAGAGTATAGAAAAGATATGATTGTAATTAAGTTTTAATATTCTTTTTCAATGTTCACACATCGTCAGAATAAGAATATATTTATAGAAAAAGCTTTGTATGCGCTTCATAAATAGTGTTTTTCACTATCTCTACTATTTCTGAAAATACTAAATGTGGGGACTAAATTTCTTTTTCTTTTCACTTTATCGGAATAGCATTATCCTTTGAAGCGTTCTTTCTATTGGTAATCTGCTTATGTGGCCAAACTATTTAATTTGATCTATCTTGATTTCTAAGCCGGTCTCTTCTTGTGACTCCCAGCATTTTGTGTTGATACTTTATCTCTGTCATGCCCAATTTTATATATTTCCACACAGTTTACTCGAATAATCATGAAAAAAAATGCATTAATACAATCACATCTACTACATCATCGTTTCTATTTGATTAAGATATGGGACATTTGGTTAACTTCTCGATGGTAGATGTCACTTAGAAACAAGAAAATATACATACTTTTTCTTCACTGCAGACATGGTGCAATATTGTTATACTCTATGATTATGATCAGATCAATGAACCGTTTATAAACATGACTATGAGAAAGAGTCTCCAACGACATATGCATATGGAAAATAAAGAAATGAGACTAGACTGGACTATTGTATTTTAGAACTGTTTGATCAAACACTCGGTGTAAACGAAGATTTACCTGAATCTAATTGCAGTTCGAGAGAACATCCTCATAATGTTGATGTAGAGCTATGGCACAGACTATCACGATCTCATCTGGCGATACAGTCACTAAAGAACTGTAAAATATATATTTACTGGCACAGCAAGGTGGTCATATTAGGCTGGAAGAGACATAAGTACATATTATGTTAAACAATGATAATATCGTATTCGTTTACTTTTTTAAATAAACTGCTAGTAATTTATTTTGCTGCTTTTCTTATTCCGTTGATAGAATGTCGGCCTGGAAAATATGGGTTAGATTGTAATCTCAGCTGTTCTGAGGGATGTGCAAATATTTGCAACTACACAAACGGTCACTGCAGCTGTAAGGAATACCACGAGGGATTGCTTGTAAAGGTTACAGTCAGCATTATGTTTCACGTTATCTACGTTACGTTTTGTTTATTCATCAAATTTGTAATCTGAGAAACATTTTCCGAGATTTGTAGTGAATACAATAACATTCACTATACGTGTTTTATACATTATACAAAGAACTTGGACTAGATAAATCAGCATTCTAGACAGCATAAAGAATCATGGAGAATCCAGAAAAATTTTAAGAATTTAATAGAAACATTTTTACATAGGCAGTGCGCAGAAGTTAGAACATCTTGCCAAACTTTATAATAATTTTGTGCAAATGATAGTAATAAAATAGAGAGGAGGTATCTTGAATACATACGTATTTAGCATCAATTCAGAGAATGTACAGAGAAATTGTCAATCTTGACAAGAACCACAAACATTTATATCCCATCACAAATGCTGGAAATATTATACAGAGTTATGATACGCTTGTGGTAGGATTGAGACGGTAGTGGAATTGCAAATTCATACTTTGGTTTTAAAACTATGGAACTTGCATTTCCATATCTTATTTTAGCTTTTAAAAGCTAATGTTTCTTTAACAATGTTTTGACTAATTTCTTTGTTTTATTTAAATTCCTGCACATTACTGCATATATATCATTGGTGTCTTCCTTATAGTTTTCTAATTGCAGTATTTATGTAGTCCATACCTCACTGATGCTATAGAATTTATAAAATAGATGCTACTTTGTGTGCCATTCAATTGCATAGTTTGACTGGTATAACAGAGCAAGATGTATTTAAATATAAATATTTATATAATGGTTCTTATATCAATAGGTACAAATACTAAACTTCTCCATCAAATAACATAAATGTAGGTTTGATATTAAGACGTAAACACTTTAAAATTATTGGGAATCAGTTTTCGATAATTTGAAAAAAAGATAAATAAATGAACCTATATTGATGAGTTTCACAACTATTAACCTCTAAGAATACGTCAAGACTCATGACAAGCCATTCAGTCAGTATCGATTTTAAAACAAATCACTTCACGACCACATTATGTATTTTAATATTATTTTGCAGATCATTTTTAATCTATTTGGGTAAACATTTTAAAATTATATCGTAGGGTAGTTGATAAAGTGAAATTTCCAATTCTGTATATTCTGTTTAAAAAAATAGTGGTCAGGTGCTCTTTTAAAACTTGCATTCTAAATATGAATCGCCTAAGAAGATTGTCTTGTTATGTGTTTACTGGGAGTATGAAAATCTTTCATACAGTACTGCTACAACGAGGACAAATGCATTAGTGTCTTCATTATTCTCTCGTGTTTAGATATTCCACAAGAGGAACTTTTAGTTAGCTATGAGTGAACTATGAGTGCAGAAAATATTCGTTCGTTTCTGGGTTTTTCAATGTTGTCCTTTCTTTAATTTTATTCCGATCCAGAAGCACTTGTTTCAGCTTTTCGGCTCGGTGCCATGGACATCGTAACCCTTCAGGTCGGTGCCACGAACACCGTAAACCTGTAGAACCTGTTGCTTTTCTGCCTGGTTTTTTTAACCCGCGCTCACAAAGAACTTGTGACCCGTCGTCCAACGCGCTACAAACACGTTGTGCAGGCGGCATCCTTTCCTTCTTAAAACACTTCGCTTGTTAACTCAGAGCTTGATTTATTATTTTCATCAATTTATCCAAGAATGTAAACACCACTAGTCTCTGATTGCGTAGATTTTCCAGAATTTATTCTATTTTAATTTCATTATTTTTCTCATGCATCTATTTGTAAATACATTCAGTTTAGTTTCTATATCTTTAGACATTATTCAACTCTCGCCCGATGTCGTTAGAATTGAGATAACATTGTAATTGACATTCCTTAGAGTGGTAAAGTACTAGATAATACAATTCGACCGAAACCAAATACACACAAAATAAAAGTGTTGCTACATTAGACATAATCTTTTGTGAAATAACAATAAACAAGGACATTATATATATTGCTAACTGTTCTTTCTTTAGATGTTATTTCAGATGCTAAAGTGTGTTCATATGTACATTTCCAGATACGTTCTCTTCTGAAGGATAAGTCTCTCTCTTTCTTTACACACACATACGCAGACACACACACACACACACACACCGATATACATTTCTTATTTTCTACAGTTCTATATTTGTGAGCGATGTTTAATTCTCTCTCTCTCTCTCTCTCTCTCTCTCTCTCTCTCTCTCGATCCCCGCCAAGACCTACGAACCAACTTTTTCAGGAATTCTACCGTTGTATTTAAGGACTACGTCTTTCCGTACATCTTCTCGCAAAGCTCTGTGTTATCAGGGCAGATTCCGCTTCTTAGGCCTACTAACAATTTTCAGTATGTGCTCTGCCGTCATGTCCGCCTTTTCACATGGAGAGGCTAGATGTGCCAATTTTAAATGTGTTGAACATATGGGCCCGAAGCCTGTTATGGCCAGTACGGAGACGAAATATAGTAACCTGTTCGCATGGACAGACCATAGTATCCATCTCTGCTGCTGTGTTGTGGGTGGTCTCGACCATTTTCTTGAACTGCCAAACGAGGGTTGTTTTGACTTCCAGGCTGATCTCGTGATCAGTCTGCGGAAGTCGTTTTCCCTTCTTTAGCTAGCTTGTCTGTGAGTTCATTTCCATTTATATTGCAGTGTGATGGTATCCACTGATTAACTGTGTGTTTGAGTTAACTAGTACACCGAGGATCTCTTTTAGCCCATTCAGCTCTGTTTTGTCTGCACTTTGCAGTGCTTTATGATCGAAAGAGCATCGTTGTCTATCACGACTTTGTTGTGTGAGGCGTTCTTCCTCTAGGATCATATCAGCGGCTTTTCTTATTGAGTCTGCCCAGTAGTTGTTTGAGACTTTCCCTCTGGCAATCGGATTCGCGACCGTCACTTTCTTTGAGGGTTTAAGCACTAATCCTCCTCCACCATCGTTGCTTTCATTTTTTGCCTATCCATCGGTATACACGTGTGCAAACACACTCTCAGAGTACTCGGTCGCTTTGTATTTCTATGTGACCGTTCTTCTTTCGCAGTCCTCTGTCTCCCCTTTTCTTTAGAATTCTGGTTTTATTCCTTCATTGTGGTATTTGGTCTCCCAAGGGGGCTCTTATCGGTTGCTGGTATCAGTTTAGCTTTGTAGTTTGTGGGACCTGGTGGTTTTTGGTCAGGTTTGCACTGTTTGCGTAGCTGGTTCATTTTTATTTGCCTTCCTAGTCCGTTCATTAGACGTCATAGGGTGAAGCAAGCAGTTTAAATTTTATTGAAAATATCAAAACATTCCGGTCTCTGCGGTTGCTGTTATTTGGGAGGCATGTGATTTTTTCCAGCGCCTAGTTGGTGGACTTCATGGCTCCTGTGATAATGCTTGCTGCTCATATTTTACTGCTGCTCACTTTAGCGAATTGCTTGTTTGATGCACTACTCAATGCTGCAATGTCGTGCTAAAGGACCGGTCACCCTACAGAGTAGAACGTTTTAAGGATATTGCTCTTTGTCACCAAGTGGGCTTGCAAGTTTTCGCATCATACTGAGCCTCTGTCTAGCCTTTAACGTAGCATTTTCTATCTGGGAGCACCATGCCAGCTTTTGGTCTAATGTGACTACCAGATATTGTGGGATTTTGCTTTCATGAAGATCTTGTCCGTTAACATGAAGCTTAATTGTGTGATTCTCATTGTTCTACGAGAACACAGTGTACGTGGTTTTAGAAGCGGTAATGTTCATGTTCAAAGTCGATGGGCAAGATCTTCCAGACAGCAAGACCCCAACGTACCTTGAAGTCACACTCGACCGAAAACTGATTTGGAGCCTCATATCGAAAAATACTACGGCAAAAGCAAGACGCAGGCTCACGATGATACGAAAACGCGAAGGCTCTACGTGGTTAGCAAACACCAGAGTCCTCTAAACACTCTACTTGGAAGAGTGCGCCCGGGTCCGGGAATACGACATTGCAGCGTGGAATAGTGCATCCAACAAACACCCGCCAAAGTGTGCAATAATCAAAACCGTCCAATGCACATTTTCACATGAGCCATGCAGTCCACGCGAATCAAGGCGATGGAAACAATCACATGCATCCTACCAATGGCAGATTGAAGGGACATAACAGTATTGGTGTTGGCGGAAAAACTTAAACTGCTCGATTCCCACCCTATGTGCGAAAGAATGAACGGATTTGAAAGGGGCAGAAAACAGAGGACCAGTTTCGCAAAAAAACGCGAAAACACTGAACGCAGACTATCCGGTCCTAGCAAACTGCAAAGTCAAATCAATCCCGGCAACTGATAAGTGCCCGCCGGGGAAAAAAAATATGTCGGAACTAAGGTAATCAATCGCAGGCATACTAAAAAAGGGCAGCAAAGAAACTTCAAAGAAGAGCGGCCACTGAAAAATATATATCGACCGAATGCCCGGAAAATAAGTGGACACATGTGTACACTGACGGGTCGGCAAGGAACCCAATCTGCGACGGTGGAGGAGGAATAGTGCTTAAACTCTAAAAGAAAGTGACGGGCACAAAAGCCATTGCCACAGAAAAAATAATAAAATAAATACCGGGCAGAGGCAATAAGGACAGTGGCCGAAATGATCCTAGAGAGAAGAGGCACCTTGCAACAAAAGCGTGATAGTCACCGATGCTCCATCGGTCATCACGGCACTTAAAGTCGTAGGTAAAACAGAGCTGAATGAGCTCAAAGCGACCCTTGATGAACTAGCGCGCTCTCTCAAACGCACCGTCATGCAGTGGGTTCCATCACACTGTAATTTAAGCGGAAACGAAAAAGACGACAAACTAGCTAAAGAAGGCGGGCGATTTTTCCAGACTGATCTCGAGGTCAGATATGAGGAAGCCAGAACAACCATCGGCTGGCACTATAGAGACAAATGGACAAACGATCATCCTCACCACAACAACAACGACGGATACTATGGTCTATCTCGTAGTGAACAAATTGCCTTACTTCGCCTCCGTATCGGTCACAACAAACCTGACCCACATGTTTCACAAATTTAAAATTGGCAAAAACTAGCCTGGGCCCCACAAAAGACGGACATGACGGTAAAATTCACGAAAAAGTAGGTTCATCAGTCTAGACCGGGATCGAGAGTAGAAGCGGTAATGTTCATGCTCAACTTCCGACAAGATTTCCAACTTGGTAAGTGTATATTGCAACTTTGGGTTATTGCTATGGGCATTGACTCCTTTCTCTCCCAGATCGTCGGTATACATGGCTGAGTGTATCACTTGGTAGACATGTTATGTCGTTGATAATATTAGAAAGAGAGTTGGTGAGAGCACCCTCCTTGGGGACTCCTTTCTCTAGTGTGGACGTCATGCTTGTGTACCCTGAACTTGAACCCTTTCTGTTCTGACTCTAGGTATCTATCCAGTCATTTGCACATTCCCACTTTACACCGAAGGTTAGCAGTTTGCGTTATCCCTCTTCCTAGACTGTGACGAACGCCTTTTCCATGTCTACCAAAACTGCCAGTGTTTCTTTTCTGGAAACCATCCTGATTTCCTAGGCGATATAGATTACCTGATCTTTGGTAGATGGGTACCGAAAGCCCTCCTGCTGCTCCATGTGCATGACATGATTTTGTTTATCATGCGTCTCATGAGTTTGCCCTTGCAGCTTAAGAGACTTATGGGCCTGTAACTCGCCGGATCGAATTTATCTTTGTCTGACTTAGGATGGGCACCTTGATCGCTTGCTTCCATTCTTGGTACTATTCCTGTCCACCACAATATGTTTAGGACGGCCAGTAGAGTTGTCTTTGCTTTGGTCCCCACGTTTTTAAGCATCTTATTTGTGATCCCACCCTTTCCCGGCGAGTTTCTAGACTTGAGCTCCCCTTTAAAGACTCTTCCAACTCGTTTCTGTAAATGTATTTTTAGGTGACTATCAGCTTTTCTTCGCTCGCCTTGGGGGGCTTCGCTTTTCTCTTTGTTTCATCGATTTTAATCTTTGGTATGCTTACTCTGCTGACTACAGCATATGTTTTCATTATGATATTTGCAGATTCCCTCCCCAAGCACATCTTATTTTGCTTCCAGAACTATGGGGGGTCGGCAGGTGTTTCCATCACTCAGCGCTTTGCCAGCTTCTCAATTTGTTACCGTCCCTATCAAGGTTTAGGATTATGTCTTTTCACGCAACTCAGCCTTGCTGACCCCTTTTACTTAACGTTTGTATTTAGCTGTTGTCCTTGTAATCATTATTGACGTTACTGATTGGGCCTTTTTCTGCCTCTCCTTGCCAACTCAAGGTCTTCTTCCTTGTGCCTCTGCTATCCAGTAGGGCTTGTAATCCTTCCGTGCGCCTCTGGAGATGGTCTCCACTGCCGCTTTCAGGATTGCTTCCGAGAGTTCCTTTGCCAAGGATCGCATGTGTTTATTTTCATGTGTGTTGAGCGTTTCAACATTGGTATCTGATAGTACTGCATATTGTTTCTAATTTTCTTTTTAGGTTCAAGGGCAACCACATTTTCGGCTCAGGTACAAAGGGAGATCTACTTGCAATTGACGGGTCAATGGTCGCTATCTCCCAGTTGCTTAGTGACCGTAGGTACTGTTTTGCTGAGAGGTCACTGTTGCTAAGGCCAAATGAGGGGTGCTAGTGGCATGCCACTTTCTCGAGTAGAAGGTCGGCAGATCGCAGGGACATTGATAAGAAACCGGTTGTTCTCTATCTCCCAGTCCTCAACTTCGACGCCTCTACTGTTGCTCTAAGGTATCCCCAAAGTTCTGAATGGCTGTTGAAATCACCGACCAGATTGCATGCTGTGTTATTTATAGACATCGTCTCAAGGGATAGCGAGATATCACTAGGGCAGTAGAGGTTGTACAGAAGAATTGTGTTTCGTCAGTGATGAGGAGGACTATAATCTCGCTGCACAGGCGCCTCCTATTGTCACATTTGTTTGTTTGACTGGAATGCCGTTTCGTACTATGGTGAGGACTCATCTTTATGTCCCTCTCGATCTAATCTGAAGGTCTGATAGCCCTTTTGATCCAGAACCTGTGTTGGGATTTAGGTGTGTCTCTTGTATACACACTACATCTATAACTTCATGCATGTCTAATGAGTACTTGCTTTTGTGATGGACACCTTTGGCATTCCATTGCACAATGTTTAGTCGTCTTTGGCCATTATACGGCCATATCGAACCAATAGCTTTTTCCCGTGGTCCGCGCTCGCTGATTTGCCGAGTCGGGGATGGAGACCGACGGTTACATAAACGGTCCTTCGAGACATAGGGCCTGACACCCATCCTGTCCGACGGATCTTCACAGGCGTATCACCATAACGAGAAGCTAAGTTATTGTACATTCATGAACAAATTTGGTCCATGCAGCCTTAGCATATATATTCTACGTCACAACGTTTAGTACCAATTAGAGTTCTAGTGCTTATCCTTCGGTGAATTGTCCGAATTCCACCAGCGTTTTGCCCATCGCCTCGGTTAGCCTTGTGCTGTCCCCAGCAAAACCCACATGGCAGAAGGTTGCTATTTTCTTTCAGGGCAACGACCCTTAGAAGACCAGCCTCCCGCGTTGATGATCGTCGTCAGCCCAGCTAACCTGTCATTTTATGGACAACTTGGTTTGCCTTCCGTCCAGTTTTGTCTACGGTTTACTCCACTAGATTTTGATTGTCCCCAATAAAATTATACGGAAGAGTTTTTGTGCTGGGGCGCTTTACACGTATACCACATTCTCATCTTTTTCTGGGCCCCGTTTCGGCACTTGGCAATTTGCAGTTGCTCTGCATTTTTCCTTGTCTCGGGAAACACTGGGCTGGGGCCCGTCATAAAAATGTATGATATGTATGTTTCATTAGGCGCTATCAGCGCAACTTTAAAATTTGCACTCGTAAGTCATCAGCCATCCGCATTTTCCGGGAGGTTAGTTGTGAGAACAACAGTACTCTGCCCGGCTGTCTCTGCGAATGCAGTTTGTTAGACGCTAAATGATAACTTTAGGTTTGCGCTCGGCCAACTTTACCCAACATCTCTTTCTGGTTTCTTGTACGGAGTTTACCAACTTCCCACGTGTTGCCTTCACTCGTCGTTCCATGACCACGAAGCTTGATTCGCACTGGGCTCGAGTTTCGCTCCATCTGGGCACTCTTTTCCGTTCGGGCTGAACCTCTAATCCCCTCACTTGCAGCCTTTCCCATTGGTCTTGAGCTGCTGTGACCATTGTGTTCACATTTGCCGTCACATTTACAGTACCTTGGGACTGCTCTATCACGCAGTTTGACACGTGCACAGGCTCCGAGGGGCCCACGTCTCTGTTCTGGGACGCACCTTTCCTCCCTTCGCGTGCAGCCTTTCCTATCGGCCGAGAAGCTGCTATGACCGTTGTGTTCACATTTGCCATCACTTTACGTACCACGGGACTGCTTTGACACGAAGCTTGAGTCGTGCATATGGCTCCGAGTTTAGAACTACGTAGGCCCACGTCTCTGCTTTTGATGCACTCTCATCACTTCATGTTTATTTCTTGCTTATATACTTTTGTTCCATAGGTGGCAATTGTGAGTGGTCATATTACTCCGTGAGAGTTAGTACTTGTTCGCTGATGGCACGTACTCTGCTGTTTTCTTTTCACAACCTGTGGACATTTTATCGATATTGGCCAGGGACATGAGTGCATTTTCGAACATTTTATCCTGCATTGCTTTCCGTGCTTGCACTACTACCACTACCTGTAGTTCTCCTCGTTCCTTCCTCTTAGCCAACCAGAACACTGTTATTTGGATCACCACGAGGAGTTGAGGCAGGGTTTAGATTGAGTGCCGGCTCACTAATCCTGGCCGTCGTTGTCATGCGTCTTTGACTTCCGTTTAATCAGCTATAGTTGTTAAATAGTGATTCACCACATGATTTTTACCATTAAATTATTCGGCCAAAAAAAATGAAAATGAAAATCGTGGCATTCCCAAAGGACGCAAGCCATCAACCACAGTCAACCATAGCAAAAATATATATATTAAAAACCCAAATTAGAATAATACATTGTTTTAGATTTGTTTAATGCACACTTATTAACCAGGAATAACTTTAAATTTGAGTTCTAGCACCGGCGTTTAGTCCTGCAGCAAATCAAGCAATACTATTTTCATATTTAATTAGCGCTAGAGTAGAAAAAAGAAGTGATTGTAATTAAGTTTCTTCTTCTTCTTTGTGTTCGTTCTTTACAACCAATTTTAATCACTCTTGTGATATGTTTGATCTTTGTCAAGAACGTGTATACGTTGCACATTGGTTTGGTAGGCCCCTAAATGCATAGATTTCTACACGCTTAGGACACATGTTTCCGATTTCAGCCAAACCTCCTTAGTCGACTCTTACGACATTCGTTGCAGGTAACAGTGGTTCTATTCTTTACACCCCACATTTGGGCCCCGGTAACCACTCGGCGTAATTTAGTTTAAAACCTTTCGCTCTGTATTTTTTTGACCTCTGGACGCGTTTATTTTGCAATTCCTATTTAACATTTAATGTCAAGTAGTTTAAACCATTATAACTCTAGTACTGTTTCTCTAAAGTATGACATATTATATATTACATTGTTGCTAATGGGATGTTGAAGATATTAATATAATAATATTTTACATCATGTCATATGCATTTCAGAAAATTAAATTATTGTAGCATTACTATTTTATTTTTAAAATCATAAAAATATGTGTACTCTCGGGTTTGTATTACATCATAATATCGATAGATGTTTCCAAAAGTAGCAGTTAATTAAAGATAATTTATGTGTGAACATATTCTAAATGTTTCACCTAATTAGTCACTAGTTTTTATAATATACACTTTTAATGCGGACATGTCAACAAATTTGTTCAACGAACATTCTTTAGAAGCAATTATAGCATTCGACTTAGAATAACAACTATCGATACTACATTCCATAAACAATGAAATGTCGTTATTGCTATCAATTAAATATTTTTCATTACTATCACAAGTCATAAGTTGATCTAACATAACTTAAGATTGCTCTGTATATACTCATTTTGATCTTTATGACAATGTTGGCAAATGTCGGACTCATTATCGTTTAAAAACAAAAAAAACTGGACTTTACCTCAATAACATATGCTTTTCCGCTTTTAAATCTTTGTTAACAGGAGGTAGAAATGTACCTACATATATGTACGTTGCGTTTCTGAAGAGTTCAGTATTAGATTTCGTATGCACTCTTTTCCTGATGTCTAGATTTCTAAACCGGTCTCGCTTAGACCTCCAGCATTTTTTTAGATACTTTATCTCTGTCATGGCTCAATGGCTTCTACACAGTATATTCGAATAATCATGAAGAAAACGCATTAATACAATCACATCTTCTATATCATCGTTTCTATTTGATTAAGATATGGGTCATTTGGTTAGCAAATTCTCGACGGTAGATGTGACTTTGAGACGAGAAAATATACAGACTGTTTCCTCACTGCAGAAATAGTGCACACTGTTATACTCTATGATTATGATCAGAACAATGACACGTATATCAACATGACTATGAGAAACAGTCTTCAACGACATATGTATCTGGAGAATAAAAACAATGAGACTAGGAGTGGGCTCTTGCATTTTGAGGCCTGTCTGATCAAACATGGGGTGTAAACGAGGATTTGCTCTCGAATGTAATTGCAGTTCGAGAGACCATCCTCATAATGTTGATGTTAGAGCTATGGCAGAGAATATCACTATCTCATCTGGCGATACAGTCACTAACATAACTGCAAAGTATCTATTTACTGGCACAGAGAGGTGGTCATATTAAGCATGAAAATATATAACTACATATTATGTTAAACAATGATAGTACCGTATTTGTTTACTTGTTTATATAAATTGCTATAGTCTGTTCAACAACTCATGCCCACAGTAAGATGTGAATTGTATCAAAACCACAATTCCACAGTTTGAAATTTTTCACCCAATCTTAGAATTATACAGACGCACATGTCTGATAGAAGAAATTGCTATATAAAACCTAAATTTTATAATATAACGGTTTTCTTTGATGTTGGCGGCATGTTTAGCTAGTCTGAAACGAAATTTAATTTTTACAGTAAACGCATCAATATGAAATTTGCTGAAAAGTCTCATGGAAAGGCGTATATTCTCATGCTATACATGGGGACCAATGTTGGGACTTACAATAGAGTCATGAAATAAACAAGATATGTAGCCGTAGTTGTATTATTGCTTTTAACTAACTTATATTACAGTTAAAGATAGCTGCCTTATCAAAATGCCATCCCCATTTCACTTCCAGGCTTAAGACTGGCAATGGGGGAGCTATTTGGGAACGTTTTTCAAATCGCAGCTTCTTCGTTACAACGTGCGCATGTTAACATATGTGGTAGGGGAGGTATCACTAAAATGAAATAGCTTTTTTCTCTGGTTCTTGTATAATGTAGCACATATGGCCCATATGCGATATTTGCAAAAATGCACATTAGTATTAATAATAGTTTTGCATTGTAACTTCAAACTCATTGGAAATGTTATATCAATGTTTTTTTTGAGAAGTCAACAATAATGACCCAATAGCCTTACACTAATTGCAGTATACGCCTTTAACTAAAAGTCCGCCCGCGTGCCCAGCGTGTTCGTAGCGCGTTGGACTGTGGGTGACTAGCCCCTCTGTGTGTACGGGTTCAATTCCGTGGGCAGGCAAAAAAGCCACAGATTCCCCAGATTCACGGTGTTCGTGGCACCGAACCGAAGGGTTACGATGTCCATGGCACCGAGCCGAAGAGCTGAAAAGCTCAAGTGCTTCTGGATCGAAAAAAAAAAAAAAAAAAAAAGTCCGTCTCGCATTAATGTCATCATTTGTTTACCTCGCTCACTCCCGAGTCGATTTGGTGCACGGGATGTGCAAGAATTGTTTAAAAAAAACATGGATTTGGTCCTGCTTGTTGGCATTTTTGTCATTATTGTATTAAATGGGTGTACACATTAGTTTTCTTCAACAATGCAAATGGAGGCGTTAAATATAAAGCCCAGAGAAAGAAACTTCTAGATGGTATGATTGTATGAATGCCAAAAATATTGTGTAGCGTCGGAACATGTGTAGTTGACATGCAAGTTTTCAAGTTATTTAATGAAATGGTTGCAAAGATAAAATTTTTACTTGGGGGCATGACAAGTTGAATGTACTTTTATAGTATTTATTTCTGCTTTTCTTATTCCGTTGATAGAATGTCGACCTGGAAAATACGGGTTACATTGTAATCTCAGCTGTTCTGAGGGATGTACAAATACTTGCAACTACACAAACGGACACTGCAGCTGCAAGAAAGACCACGAGGGATTGCTTTGTAAAGGTTTACAGTCAGCATTATGTTTCACGTTATCTGCTTTACGTTTTGTTTCTTCATCAAATTTGTAATCTGAGAAACATATTCCGAGATTTGTACTGAACACAATAACATTCTTTGTACATTTTTTTAAAAATTATGCAAAGACCTTGGACTAGATAAATCAGCATTTCTAGGACACCATAAAGAACATGGAGAGTCTAGAACATTTGAAGAACTTAATATAAACATTTTATCATAGGCTATGCGCAGAAGTTAGAACAGCTGGCTAAACTTTATAATAATTCTAGGTACAAATGATAGTAATAAAAAGGAGGGGTGTGTATCTTGACTACATATGTTTAGCATTAATTCAGAGAATTTACAGAGAAATTGTCAATCTTGACAAGAACCATAACTATTTATATCCCATGACAAATGATGGAAATTTGATACAGAGTTAGGGACACGTTTGTGGTAGGATTGAGATGGCAGTGGAATTGCAAATTCATACTTCGTTTTAAAACTATATAACTTGCATATCCATATCTTATTTTGGCTTCTAAAAGCTGATGTTTCTTTGACAATTCGTTGACTAATGTCTTTGTTTTATTTTAATTCTAGTGTCATTTCTGCATTATTTGTCATTATTGTCTTCATTATAGTTTTCTAACTGCAGTATTTATGTAGTCCATACCTCACTGATGCTATATAATTGATAGTATAGATGCTACTTTGTGTATTCAATTGCATAGCTTGACTAGTTTTAAACAGAGCAAGATGAATGGAAATATAAATATATATATATATATGGTTTTTATATCAATACATCGCCCGTCTGCCCAGCGTGTTAGTAGCGCGTTGGACTATGGGTGACTATCCCTCTGTGTGTGCGGGTTAAATTCCGCGGGATGGCAGAAAAAGCACAGATTCCCCAGATTTACGGTGTTCGTGGCACCGAACCGAAGGGTTACGATGTCCATGGCACCGAGTCGAAGACTGAAAAGCTTAACTGCTTCTAGATCGGGAAAAAAATATCAATACATAAATATACAAAAGTTTTCTAGGGAATAAAATAATGAGGGTTTGATATTAAGACGTACAGACTATAAAATTATTGGGAATCCGTTTTTAAATAATTCTGAAAATAAAAAATTAAAAAAAGATTAAAAATGAACCTATATTGACGCAACTATATTAACCTCTAAGAGTACGTCAAGATTTGTGTACACATGTTAGATAATATAGTAGGATAATATATGAAGTGGAATTTTCGGTTCTGCACATTCAGATAAAAAAATAGTGTTCTTGTACTCCTTTACAAATTATATTTTTTTAAAACTTTCGACTTAGTACGTTTTTGTATGTGTTTACTCAGAGTTATGAAAATATTTCATACAGTACTCGCTACCACGAGGACACAATTCATTAGTGTCTTCATTTTTCTCCGTGTATACATATTCCATACGAGTGAATTATGAGTGAACTATGAGTTAGCTATGAGTGAACTATGAGTGAAATTTGAGTGAACTATGAGTGCAGAAAATATTCGTTCGTTTCTTTGGTTCTAAATGTATTCCTTTCTTTCTTTCTTAAATACTCTGCCTCTCAATTCAGAGCTTGTTTTGTTATTGTTATCAATTCTTCTCAGAATATGAACACTATATATCCATCGCATCTTTCTTGTATTAAATGATTCTTTTCCAGAATTCGTGTAATTTTAATTTCATTGTTTTTCTCATGTATCTATTTGTAAATATTTTCAATTTACTTTCAATATATTTAGATATTATTCAACTCTCGCTCGATGTCGTTAGGATTGAGATAACATTGCAACTGGTATTCCTTACAGTGGTAAACTACTAGATAATACAATTCGACCGAAACCAAAGATACATTAAAATAAAAGTGTTGCTACATTAGACATAATCACTCTGTGAAATAACAATAAACAAGGGGCAGATATATTGATAAAATGTAACAAGACGAGAACACATGAAACTATTACGCAGATTCTAAGCAAAAGAAAACTATTATCAAAATGAGTCAAGAAACAATGTCTCTAGGTGGATGCGTTTTTCATTTCACACAAACTGTTTTTTTCTTCAGATTTTATTTCAGATGCTAAAATGTGTTCATTTGTACATTTCCAGATATGTTCTCTTCTGAAAGATATGTCTCTCTCTTTTACACACGCACACACATATACACACACACACACAGACGTACACATTTCTTATTTTCTACATTTTGTTATTATGGAGCTACGTTTAATCTACTACAGTCATTAAATAGTGGTTACACCACATAATTGTTACCATCAAATTATTCAGCAATAACAAAAAATATATATATAAAATATAAAAACAAGAACAATATGCTGCTCTATATTATGTTAATGCACACTTATTAACCAGCAGTAACGTTAAGTCTGAGTTCCAGCACTGTCGTTTAGTCCTGCAGCATATCAAGCAATAATATATTCATATTGAAGAAGATGTAGAGTAGATCAGAGAAGTGATTATTAAGTTAAAAGAGGCGTGCTGAACAGAGACGGTTTAAAATGAAGACTGATCGACTTGTCCTCAACTGTCTACGAATTGGCTATTGAAATTGCAAAACAGCATGCAACAATTCTACATAATCTCATTTATGACTTCGAAATTTTTATCATTTAAGAAACAAATTAAAAAAAGAATATAACACTAAAGTGTCCATGCTTCAATCATCCCACTCATAGAGAACATGGTGGATGACGAGGACAGTATATCTATGTGAAGCATGGTCATATCCACTACTGTCTTCATACTTATGATTCATTGCCGGAGAGTTTCGAATTACAGGACATTCAAATAGAAATTCGTGATCAGATACGGCGATTATATAATGTGTATGACTACGTGGTTCAACTCAATATTGCAGATAACTGGGATTTTGTTGCGACACTTTCAGATGTAACGGATACACATTTCCTAATATCAGGAGGTGTAGACGATCGATCAAAGGAATACCTGCGTCACTGAGAATGACACAAAACGCCGCTTTGAATCATGTTCTACTAAACCGACCTGTCTATTGTGAATGGCGGACACCTAACTAGAGTAGCGTCCAGTACTGAGGACACATATGCTATAGAAAGGTCTTAACGGGTGGTGCCATCGTCCTTTTGTAAAATTCCACGCGGAATATGTTGCAACCTAACTATGTGCAGCCTTGATTCGAACTCATAATTTTGGGGTTAATATACCGAGTCACTATCCTCTAAGCCACAGATGCACTCCAAATGGTACTGAAGATTATGACGTAAAACAGGTGTTCTTGGCAAAGGTTGTTTATATATCACAATAAGAATGAAAAAAAGCCCGAAAAGAACGATCGGGAGTGAGAGAGAGACCAAATTGCGACCAACCGGTTTTAGTCGAACATTTGCGTTTGCATATATTATCTTGATATATAGAACTGGATCAGATAGACAAGAAATGATTGAAAAATTTAAGAAAACTTTGAAAACCACTTTGCTTTTGTGCGGAGAGTCTCGTTCGCAGGCTAATCGTGATTATAAATTTATACGGTGATGCTTATTTGAATAATTTCCTTGTCATGGTCGATATACATGAAGTCACTTTTGTTGGCCATGCTATTGACTTCCGTAACAATTTGCATTATCTAGGAATACTATTTGATCATAGTCTTTCGGTAAAACAACATGTTGAACAAACGATACAACGATGCAAGTATTATCTTGTAGCTCGCAGAGACTACTTATTCTTCTGTCTTATCAACTGGACATGTCCGTGGTAGATTACGGACTTGGCATGCACCCTATATCAATATTATAATGCGAACGACTCGAACATATTCAGAATGAAGTTTAGTTTAGTTTAGTCGTCGGATCATCATCACCTCACCTCGAACCAGTTAGTCCATACGTGATCCGATCTCCCCCTCAGTATGTCTCTCAGCGTGCGGCAGTTAACGACCCGGTTCCGTGTTGGTTTACTATTATTCTTTGGCTAGCAGCATAATCTTCTTGTCCAGCTACAACACAATTGACTTACAATTCCAGCAGTCTGGTTAGAGTTGTAGGTTCACCACTATCACTTGAATCATTCACACGCCCTCTCTCCATTAGGGAATTTAGAACATCAGCCTGGTTCATTGCTTTCCCGCTTTGCACAACAGCCATACCTCCAAGCCTATTGGCGTGTTCATTGCCCTTCCACCTGCATGCCCTGGAACATAAATAACACTGATTGTTGTTAGCTTAGACTACCAACGACTCTATCTATTGTCTCGAGCCCATCCTGTTTCAATCTTTCTGAGCATACTCATTGTGTCACGGAGAAAACTTTCTGAGCATACTCATTGCGTCACGGAGAAAACATGTATGAATAGAGGTATGTGATTCCAGCCATGCCATCGACTTAACTACTGACATATATTCCATACTGAGACTGCTTGTAGTCACGGCAAAACCACTACTGCGTCTTTTACAACATCCCCATTGACCAGCGCAGTGAAAGTCCACGAGCTCCGCTCGTGTCGAATCACCGAATCATCCGTTTAAATAATTACATCGTTATAAGATTTGTTCTCATAAATTAATTCCTGAACTTCTGCCTTCATGACCAGTGGGTTGTCTTGTCTGCATTCTTTATCAAGGTTGATACAAAGCGAAATGTATGTACTGATTTATGTTGTTATTGGTATCCGTTCTTCACTGGGTTCAATGTCTTCTAGTGAACACACATGTTGAATGCAGTCCTCGATCTGACCTATCCAAGATTGTCCTGTTTTTATCCTATTTAGTTTTGGTCTCTTGATTTCCATGTGCATAGAATGGTGTGTGTCAGCATTCACTTCAAGGTATATCCCCGCACGACTCATCCGTGTTCTAACTTCCATAATATGATATGAAGGTAGCGCATTGCCCTGCTCGACTTGTCTTCAGTGCACCAAGCATGATGCGCGTCGCCTCATTCTTTTTTTTCCCAAATCGTTCTATCTGACTGTGACTGAGAATCATAATCGACAGAGCATACGCAATCACAGAAGGATCCAGATCAAGATTTAAGAGACAGAAATGGCGCTTCTCACAATTTGCCGAAATCATTTCCATCATCTCAGCCAAAGCCTTCCTCGCATTTACTATCACATGATCTGTGTTCTGTAAAATCCAGACTCCAATCAAACCACAACCCAGGTATTTCATAGTCTGAGTTCTCCTCACCACCTCTGCACACAAACCCACAGGTGTGGTTGGAGTATTGCTTATTAGGTTGTTCAAAGAGTACCATGTCACTGCTACTTTTGTGGGATTAACCAATGCTCCTGCTTCACCGCACCACCTATCTAAGCGGTCGAGTTCTGGCAAGAAATTTCCTCAACAAGATGTTCTCTATCCTTGCCATGACAATACACCAACATATCATCTGCATATGACATTGTGCTTCCCCTACCTGTGATCTGCTTGTATGTGATTATGTGAATCAGGATGAAGGTTTGCGTATAGTCATTTGTTGTACTAAAGATTATATCAGTTAAAAAAGTGGTATATACTATACATTATGTCACTACGCTCACCAAAACAGAGCCCATGTCCGTGTTAATGCTGATCACATATATACTTTACAAACATAATAAAGGTGTTAAAAGTACGATAATCTAGCGTGGCATGTCGTTGATAGCATACAATGGGAGAATAATTATCCAGGCTACCAAAGCCTGATAGAATGGGTCCATTAAATGGTAACACGGTCAACTCTGGCAATGCTATCATTGTAAGGAATTGTCAAGACTGAGGGAACGTGAAGGCTGAACTCGCAATTATACAGCTGATAGCAAAAGTATACAAATGATGACGGTATTGATGTGTAGTGCATCATGGTCAGAATTCAGGCTGGGGTTTTGACCAGCGTGCAAGTTACAGTCATTGCAGAGAAAAAATGGAACACATTATTCCATAAGAGGATGGTGGTTGATGCCGTTACTACTACCATCCAGTAATTCTCTGTGATTCGGGTAACTGGGAACGTTGTTATGTCAAACTCTCAGTCGATGCTTCGGAAGTTCCTGAATGGCTGGTTGATGTATAAAAGGATGGTGTTCATAGAGGTTCCCGTTATCCACACACTCACATGGAAATTCAGTCTTGGACACGCGGGGGTTTGCGACAACAAAAGAGCGAATGCGCTAACATCCAAAAAAGATGTCTGTCGAGGAGTTTACGACATACAAGATGTATGTTCTTTGGTCTCTTGGCGACCTACTTTTGCATGAGTACACTAAAAGTGATGTTGAATCAATCTTTCGATTTAAGGTGTTTGGAATTCGAATGTACATTTAGAAGTGGATGCTGGATAGGCAGATAGAGGTTTGCGTTTATCCAGCAAGCTACAATAAACTATCATTATCCATACCATATGACTTCTTTTGGACTAGACTGAGCACCTATGTGTTTGACCGGTTTGATGTGACGTCAGTTAGTACCTAGAAACCAATATAAACAAGGTATGGGACTTGTGTTTATGCTTTTGCTATGGTTCTATAGATTTAAAAGTGAGTTTGTTGTATCTCTTTAACAGCAGTACTCGTGTAATGGTATGCTCTTATTTCCACATTGATGTCAATGACGATATCGCCTCTGGTAGGCACGTTATAAATTACCTTGTCGCGCTGGTTGGATTTCTCGAACGTTACATAATACAAGCCCTCACAATGTGTTCTTAAGCTGTGATAACAAAAATAAGACACAAGAAACACGACTCGTGGAGATTGATGGTGCGGGGCAATGTACTTGTTTTGAAAATAGATGTGGAAATGTGTCATGATACCGAAACAAATTGCGTGTGCGCAAGTTATCAACGCAGCTTTTCCAGACACAGTATCGGCTGCCTTGCAGATTACTGTAGAATTCATCAGATGCATATTTTTTACTCTTTTCTCTAATGTTATTTGGTGACACATCGTCAGAATAAATGAGATTTGGTATGCTCTTCATAACTAGTGTTTCACTACCTCTCCCATCTTAGAAAACATCAGATGCAGGAATGTACTTTTTTTTTTATCCACAGTGTCAGAGTAGCATTGTCATTTGAGGATCACTATCTATTGGCAATCTGCATGTGTGGCCAAACTATTCAATTTGATGTTTCTTGTTCAAGTTCAGTATTGATTGTGTACGCACTATTGTCCCAATGTCTTGATTTCTTAATCGGTCTCGTCTTGTGACTTCCAGCATTTTGCGTAGACACTTTATCTCTGTCATGGCTCAATGTCTTTTATTTTCACACAGTATAATGGAATAATCATGAAGAAAACGCATTATTACAATCACATCTACTACATCATTGCTTCTATTTCTTTAAGATATGGGCCATTTGGTTAGCATCTTGTTCCTTGAGACGAGAAAAATACAGTTTCTCACTGCAGAAATAGTTCATACTGTTATACTCATAATTATGATCAGAACAATGACATGTATATAAACATGACTATGAGGAACAGTCTCCAACGACATATGTATCTGGAGAATGAAGAAATGAGACTTGTCTGGACTATTGCATTTGTAGGACTGTCTGATCAAACACGCGGTGCAAACGAGGATTTACTCCCGACTGTAATTGCAGTTCGAGAGATAATCCTCATAATGTTGATGTGAGAGCTATGGCATAGACTATCACTATCTCATATGGCGATACAATCACCCAAAGAACTGCAAAATATATATTTACTGGCACAACAAGGTGGTCATATTAGACTGGAAGAGATACAAGTACATATTATGTTAACCAATGATAATATCGTACACGTTTACTTTATTGTATAAATTGCTATTAGTTTATTTTGCTGGTTTTTTTGTTTATTCTGTTGATAGAATGTCGGCCTGGAAAATATGGGTTACATTGTAATCTCAGCTGTTCTGAGGGATGTGCAAATATTTGCAACTACACAAACGGACACTGCAGCTGTAAGGAAGACCACGAGGGATTGCTTTGTAAAGGTTTACAGTCAGCATTATGTTTCACGTTATCTACTTTACGTTTTGTTTCTTCATCAAATGTGTCAAACTTAGAAACATTTTCCGAGATTTGTAGTGAATACAATAACATTCTCTATACGTGTTTTATATATTATATAAAGACCTTGGACTAGATACATCAGCATTTCTAGGACACCATAAAAAAACATGGAGAGTCCAGAACATTTGAAGAATGTTATAGAAACATTTTATCATAGGCTATGCGCAAGTTAGAAAAAGCTGGCTAAACTTTATAATAATTCTAGGTGCAAATGATAGTAATAAAATAGAGAGGGAGTGTGTATCTTGACTACATACGTATTTAGCATTAATTCAGAGAATGTACAGAGAAATTGTCAATCTTGACAAGAACGACAACTATTTATATCCCATGACAAATGATGGAAATATGATACAAAGTTATGATACGCTTGTGGTAGGATTGAGACGGCAGAGGGAAATTTCAAATTTATAATATCGTTTTAAAACTATATAACTTGCATTTCCATATCTTATTTTAGTTTTTAAAAGCTGATGTTTCTTTGACAATTCGTGGACTAATTTCATTGTTTTATTTTAATTCTAGTGTCATTTCTGCATTATTTGTCATTAGTGTCTTCATTATAGTTTTCTAATCACAGTATTCATGTAGTTCATACCTCACTGATGCTATAAGGATTTATAATATAGATGCTATTTTGCATGTTATTCAAATTTCAGAGTTTGAATGGTTTAATTAACAGAGCAAGATGCATGTATATACATATATATATGTGTGTATATATATATATTTTTTTAAGAATCAGTTGAATTCCATTGTATGTCTTTCCCAATTGTTTGAAGATATCTCAGGAATCACAAAGTACGATAGTTTTACAGAATACAAAACAATGACAATACACAGCAACGTTTCGACCAACAAGGCCTTTATCAAACAAACGATACAACAAAGTGACGAATGTCACAGCACACTACATACAACCTTGACAAATATATTACAACCAAATTACTACATTCCGCTCAATTCCCGGTTACATATTGCTATAAAAAAGCTCACTATTATTATAACGTATTTTAAACACATTTATGTATAAGTTTGTATAGTTAGTTAGTTAGTTTGTTCCTTTCGTGCCAAAGACGGCACATAGGGCAGATGTTTTAGATATCCATGTGATACGGTTCTTTGCTAGCAGTTGGAGATCTTGTATGGTTTTATATCTCATTAGTTTACTTTCTTGTTGGATGGTTCTTCGAAGAGTGGTCTTTGGTCTTCCACGTTTCTTTTCCAACTGTGACCACATAATGACTTGTCGATATAATCTCTTTTCGTCTGATCTAAGAACACGACTTAAATAGTTCCACCTTCGTGTCCTTATAATATTTGATACGGGTTGTTGGTGTGTTCTATTTTTCACTGTGTTGTTAGAAACGAAATCACTCCATTTTACTTTTTAGTAATTTTCGGAGACATTTATTCTCAGAGCTTTCCAGTTTCTTATCAATTTTCTTTGTTGATTTCCAACTTCGACAACCGTAGGTCGTTTCAGAATCACATGACCTAAATAATTTAACTTTGATGACCAGAAGGACAGATTTTACGCTTCACTGCTAGACGTTCTAAACAAAACACCTAGGTACGATTTCATTGTGACTATGGGCGACTTTAATGCTAAAATCGACAATGACAACAAAGGCATAGAAAGGTTCCATGAATCAAAATGGTGAAAGACTACTGGAATTATGCGAACTGACTAATATTACCATAGCTAGTACATTTTTCCCACACAAAGACATCCATAAAACAACTTGGAATTCTCCTGACCAATATACAAAAAACCAGATTGATCACTTCTGTATAAACGCAAAATTTCGTACGTCCGTCTTAGATGTAAGAGCCTACAGAGGGGCAGAAGTTTGTATAGCGCATTTGATAACATGCCCGTCTACACTACAGAGACAATGCTCTGATTCACGTTCGGGTCACATTTTTTTAGACCACTCGGTCAATTTCTTATTTTTAAACACGTCGATAAGTTAATAATCTGAATAAATTTAACTTGCCAATTGTTATTTTTCAACTTTCATCGTAATTCAATTGTATGAGATTTTACTGGCAGTCGGAATAAACTTATGTAGGTTCGGAAGATCAGCCGAAAAGGATAACAAATGTAACTTTAGAAGTGATGAAATATGACAACTAAATTCAACTTTAACGGGAACGGAAATTATGTTTTATCAGGTTTTAATGGCAATCGAAATGAGGGACATTATAAATTGTTATTTGTCAACTTTAACGGGAACCGAAATTTTATTGAATCAGGTTTTGCTGGCAATCGGAATGAAAAAGTGTGGAGACTGCAGTAAAACTTGGAAAATAGGTAAACACGTAAAAACAAAGTACTACAGTTTTACAAAATACATAAACAGTGACGATAAACAGCAACGTTTCGACCAAAAGGCCTTTATCAAGCAAACAATACAACAAGAATGACGAATTTCGAGGAACACTACAAATGGACGATTACATGTGGAAACATAAACCTATCTGATGAAAATATGGGAATAAAAACGAACAACGAAATGAGTGCAACACAAAAACCGAAAGTGGAAAAGGAGAGGAACAAAAAACAATATAGTGGATAAATGACACATATATGGAGCAAACACACATATAGATAACAGGGCACGAGATAAGACAGTACTAAGAAGCATAGGAATGTAATGCGTTGAGTCAAAGAGGTCGCAAAGTGCCATAGAATGAAATAAAACGGTTCTCCAGGGCGAATCGACTGCGTTCATCGGAGGAACATGATCGGATGGCTGTGACCTGGACATCGTCAACTCCTGAATGGCCAGTATCATTGAAATGAGTGGCCACATGAGTCACAGAGCATTGGCGAATATCGCGTAAGTGTTGGGCGAATCGGTCACTGAGCCTCTTACTGGCTTCACCAATATAGGCCTTATGACATCGTTTGCAGGTGATAGCATAGATGATATTGCGGGACTCACACGTGAAACTGTCTTGAATGGTATAGGTAGCTTTTGGAAAAGAGACAGTACGGGTCTGTATTACATATGCACATGTATTACAGCGCCGATGGCCACATTGGATGGTGCCAAAGTGACTCTGGATGTTAGGCTTGAGGCGACTGTGTACCAACAAATCCTTGAGGCTTCTGTCCGTCTGTACGCCACCAAAGGATAGTGTTGGAAGATTGAACGTGTCTCAGGATCAGACTGAAGAATAGGAGATGATGGAATAAGACCTTTTTCACCAGGGAACTATGAGGGTGGAAAGTTAAGATAAGTTTAACCCTGTCAGACTTGGGGGTTCTAAGTATGTGAGAGAGGGCCTCTTGGCGAGCAATTAGCTGAACCCGATGCATGGCAGATGTAAGCACATTCTCCTATTCCATCATCTCCCTATTCTTCAGTCTGATCCTGAGACACGTTCAGTCTTCCAACACTATCCTTTGGTGGCGTACAGACGGGACAGAAGCCTCAAGGATTTGTTGGTACACAGTCGCCTCAAGCCTAACATCCAGAGTCACTTTGGCACCATTCAATGTGGCCGTCGGCGCTGTAATACATGTGCATATGTAATACAGACCCGTACTGTCTCTTTTCCAAAAGCTACCTATACCATTCAAGACAGTTTCACGTGTAGTCCGCAATATCATCTATGCTATCACCTGCAAACGATGCCACAAGGCCTATATTGGTGAAACCGGTAAGAGGCTCAGTGACCGATTCGCCCAACACTTACGCGATATTAGCCAATGCTCTGTGACTCCTGTGGCCACTCATTTCAATGATACTGGCCATTCAGGAGTTGACGATGTCCAGGTCACAGCCATCCGATCATGTTCTTCCGATGATTGCAGTCGATTCGCCCTGGAGAACCGTTTTATTTCATTCTATGACACTTTGCGACCTCTTGTACTCAACGCATTACATTCCTATGCTTCTTAGTACTGTCTTATCTCGTGCCCTGTTATCTATATGTGTGTTTGCTCCATATATGTGTCATTTATCCACTATATTATTTTTTGTTCCTCTCCTTTTCCACTTTCGGTTTTTGTGTTGCACTCATTTCGTTGTTCGTTTTTATTCCCATATTTTCATCAGATAGGTTTATGTTTCCACATGTAATCGTCCATTTGTAGTGTTCTTCGAAATTCGTCATTCTTGTTGTATTGTTTGCTTGATAAAGGCCTTTTGGTCGAAACGTTGCTGTTTATCGTCACTGTTTATGTATTTTGTAAAACTGTAGTACTTTGTTTTACGTGTTTACCAATCGGAATGAGGACATTTTAACCTTATGTGGTCAACCGACAACGTTTTCAAACCAAACATGGAGACAAAACGTATTGTTTTTAATGGGGAAGAACATTGTTTGTGGAATATGATGTTGGGATTGTATTGTTGTTTGACTTATGACACATGATGACAAATGTGGCCACATTCAGACGGACGCACTTAACTCTCCAGAGCTGCTCTGGTATCCATTTTCTTCACGGTTGACATGAAAGCTGTTTGAGATCGGTAATTTGCAAACTGGGATGCGAAGAGAAATAACCCGTTTATAAAACCAGTACACTAACCCATGAGCCGTAGTAACATCTACGTCCTTCGTGTGTATTACTAAACAGATAAGAATAATATGTAGAATACACAATGTTCATCAGATGGATGTTGCAGATTAATATATCCAATAGTTGTATGTTTCATAGTTTGTCTCTTGATTGTCTAATTACGATAGTTTTAGTATATAGCACTACTGATCTTTATTTCCTTCAGATTGGAGGTGTCCAGAAGGATATAATTGTCACGAGAGGTGCACCTGTAACGAAAATGAGATGTGTGACATCATCACTGGAGAATGTACTGGAAAGTGTGTGGTTGGCTTTTCTGGAGCTGACTGTTCACTTACTTGCAGTTTTGGTTGTAATGACCTGGGCTGTGATCAGTTTAATAAAAAATGCATTCAGTGTGATGACGGCTATATGGGAAATTATTGTGATACAGGTAAAATACAATATAAAATGTTATACAGCGTTGATGGTTTGATAAGAATTTTGACAATTTATATAAAATGTAAGAAACGCTTTCAAATTATGACTTCCAACTACTAGACAACACTGTAGACAATTTTTAAGAGTGTTGCGTTTAAACAGTTGTAGGCAAACAGACTGCACATGAAACCTGCATGGAACAATGTTTGACCTTCACCTAAGAGGTAGCAAACATTACTTTACACTTAAATATACTTGAGTTAGAACGAATTTATTTTGGGGAAAAAACTCACAAACAAAAGCCAGTTTTCTAGATTGACATATCAAATAAATCGATGCGTTGTGTAACAATGTCAATTAAAAATGTGTTCGTCAAATCTATGATCGTACAAGTAGAACAGGTGTTCACGCAAAACATATGGTGGGTTAAAACATCTTAGATGATCCAAAGACAGTGTCATTGATATTTTTGATAACGAGATAATGAGGAGACAGCGATATTTTTGATAACGAGATAATGAGGAGACAGCGATATTTTCAGCGGTCGGCAAGACTTTGAAGTCAGACAAGTGATACTGCGTTGTCTGTGTAATTGGTAAATTCTAATTTGATGAAAAGTGGTGTTGTAGATGTGTATAACTTAAGCAAGACGTTGAACATAGATAGCTAATATGTTGTGAAATATTCAACAATTGCAATGTCAGGCAAGAAACGAAATGAGGACTAACAGTAAAGATTGACTGCGGTTCATTTCTTTAATCTGAGTTAATCCGCAATAACCTTGAGATAATATGTGTGACACATTGTGTCTTGCTCTTATCCAACCACCACCAGATTTGAACAGGATTATGTGGGAAGCTCAAACACAATCGTATGATACAAAATGTACTTTATACGTTTATAAATAATCGTCTATTGTTCTTTATCTTTTCGTTCATTCTCTCTGTCTCCCTTTCGCTCTCTCTCTTTCTTTTTCTAGCTTTCTTTTATTTTCCTCAGTAATGATATTTCCAATTTACGTTAGCGTGCGCTAAAGGGTTTAAACCAATATTTTGGTTGTTTCTACTTAACAAGACAATATCATCTGCAAAATCCAAATCTTCTAGTTGACTATTTTCTACCCAATCGATGCCAATTTCGCCGCTGTAACATTTTCGAATCACTCAGTCAATATCCACTCTAAACAATAGCGGAAATAGAATACAACCTTGCTTTACTCCTGTTTCAACCATACACCAGTCGCTGTGTCCACCATCAGTGCGAACTGCACATTGTGAACCACCGTAGATGCTCTTAATAATGTTTATTATTTTTTTCTTGTATTCTATAGCATCTCAGAATATTTCACATCGAAATTCTGTGTAGAATAACAAAAACTTTTTAAAAAATCGATGAAATTTAGTATAAGTAGTTGTTGCTTTTCAATATGTTCCTACAAAATTAGTCGAAGGTTAATTATTTGGTCTAAGCAGCTACTCACAGATGTAAAACCAGCTTGTTCTTCTCTGAGGGTTGTATCCACTGCTCCTTTGATTCTATTAAGAATGATTTTGCAGACAAACTTGTTCATTACTGATAATAGGGTGATATATCTCCAGTTGTTGCAATATTTGAGATCACCTTTTTCGGGTCTTAACAATTATTACTATTTCCCATTGATCTGGCACAGTTTCTTCTTTCCTTCTTCTTTCTTCTACCTCGAATCATGTTTGTCTCACAGCGTCAGGTCAGGAAGAGATTTCTAAAACGGGCCTAGTATGCGCTTTGCAAAGTCTCTTTCGTCGACTTTGTTATCTCTGAGGTCCATCTTTTGCGTGGCTAGCCATTTGCTTTGTATCCATTGTATCGGAGCAGCATTGCTCTTTGAGGTAATGGTAATCTTCTTACGTGGCCGAACCATTTAATTTGTTGTTTCTTGATGAAGTCTAGTACTGATGTTGTACCCACATTTTTCCTGATGTCTTCATTTCTCAACCGGTCTCTTCTTGTTACACCCAGCATTCTGCGTAAACACTTCATCTCTGTCGTGACTAGTTTTCTTATATCGTTTGTTGTCAGTGTCCAGGTTTCGCACTGGTAACATAATGTGGGGAGAAAGATTGTGTTGAACATTGCTTTTTGTGTTCATGGTGACGTGTTTGCATCTTAAAATTGGCGCCATTTGCCCTATCATTTGATTTGCTTTGTTGCATCTGTGTTGAATTTCATTAGTTATTCTTCCGTTCGCTGAAAAAATGCTCCCTAGGTATGTGAAGTCTTTTACTTGATTTAGTAGGTGATTATCGATTGAGATATTTGTAGTGCTTTCCTCTCTGGCGAATGTCATTACTTCTGTTTTGTCGATGTTAATTTTCATGTTGTATTCGTTACATGCTAACTGGAGTCTGTTGATGTGTTGTTGTAGCTGTTCTTCTGTTGTTGATATGATTGCCTGATCGTCTGCAAAAAGAAATTCATTTAAGAGCTCTCGAGGTTGTTTCTTTGCTGGTGTTAGCTATTTTACAAATGTGATCAATATGAGTGATGAATAGCAGCGGATAGTAGCAATCTGGTTATACTCCTGACCCTACGTGAATCTTTTCTCATAATCCTGTATTTGTTCTAATCGTACATTGGCTGTCAGTATAAATGTTCTTGCAAAGGTTGATTAGGTGTTCATTAACCCCATAGTTTCTTCTTCCCATACTGTATTAGACAGTTCTTGCACCTGGCTAATAGTTGTATCTGCCGTTTTGAGCATTTCTGCAGTAATGTTGTCATCACCCGCTGCCTTATTGTTTATTAACCCAACGGACTTCAAAAACCGATATATCGGTTCAGAGTAATGTTCATGATGTTGCATAATCGATATATCGGTTTTTGGAAGTATATTGACGAAAACGAATGTATCTTCCCAACCCCTTTACTGAAGTTTCAAAATCTTAAGAAACGGAAAGTACTTATATATATGAACATTTCTAATTCCTTTTAACAAAGATTTCAAAACTGGAAAGTAGTGTTTTAATGTGTTAAAGTTGAGTCCTATTTTTTTTTACTATAATGTTTCCGACATTTGCTAACCTTGTCATAAAAAAGTTTGATAAAGGCCTTGTTGGTCGAAACGTTGCTGTATTTTGTCATTGTTTTTGTAATTTGTAAAACTACAGTACTTTGTAATTACGTGTTTTGCCATAAAAAAAAGTAAAATCTACTATATATATATAAAAATGAATGTTTGTTTGTTTGTTTGTGACCTATACACTCGGAAACTACTGAGCATATTTAGCTGAAATTTACAGGATATGTTTGCTTTTCTGTCGGGATGCTACGTGTCATAGTTTGAAATAGGTAGCGCTGAAACTTTTCGAAAAAATCGAGAACACGCTAATTTCATCGAGAGTTTCTTAGTTTATTTACAATTTGTTATGAACGTTTTCGGAAGTCTACGGTATACACATTAATGTATACACAAGATTCGATGACGTATGTTTTAAAACTATGGAAACCTCGATCTCTTTCATAGCATAAAATAATCGTTTCAAGGCAATTTTACAAACAAGCTGAAGTTACAATACGCAATCCAGGTTTGTTTCTTCATAGGATTTCTACTCATTTCGAATCATGATAAGATAAATCAACTGAAAGCGACATTAGTAGGTATACAGCAATATGTCAACTGGGACGCGACATTAGTAGCAATGAAGCAGTATGTTAACTGGGACGCGACATTAGTAGCAATGAAGCAGTATGTTAACTGGGACGCGACATTAGTAGCAATGAAGCAGTATAGCAACTGGGACGCGACATTAGTAGCAATGAAGTAGTATGTCAACTGGGACGCGACATTAGTAGCAATGAAGTAGTATGTCAACTGGGACGCGACATTAGTAGCAAAGAAGCAGTATATCAACTGGGAAGCGACATTAGTAGCAATGAAGTAGTATGTCGACTGGGACGTAATTCAATGTTTTTTTTTGGAGCCGTAGCAACGCTCGCAGGGTACAGCTATAGTGAGTTTATAAAGTCCAATCTTGAGTATTGCTAGATCAAATTACAACTTGTGATAGTAATGAAAAAGGTTTCATTGATGATGAATAGTAATATTTCATTGTTTATGGAATGCAGTATCGATAGTTGTAATTCTAAGTCTAATTCTAAATTCTAAGATATTGAAGCATATTGGCTGTCCCCCAAAGTTGCTCCAATTGATTGTCTCCTTCCATGAGGACATGAAAACCAGCATAGAGTTCGATGGCAGCACATCTTATAGTTTTGAGGTTAAGAGTGGAATCAAGCAGGGCTGTGTCATTGCCCCCACTCTCTTTGTTATCTTCTTCGCAGTCCTTTTGAACCACGCCTTAGGGGACGCTGATGATGATGTTTTCAACGGTACTAGATCTGATGGCTCACAGTTTAACTTGGCTCGCTTAAGAGCCAAGACAAAAACGATGGAAATACTTCTCAAGGACATCCTTTTCGCTGACGATGCTGCCTTAGTCGCCCACAGTGAGACTACACTGCAATGTCTAATTAACAATTTGTCAAAGGCATACGACCTATTTTCTCTGACAATAAGTGTCTCCAAAACAGTTGTATTATGTCAGGAGGTAAGACATCAAATATCACTTTAAATGGCAACCATCTAACATCAGTTCAAAAATTATGCTATCTTGGGTCCACGGTTACTGCCAGCCTTTCTCTTGATAAAGAAATCAACGCTCGTATAGGGAGTGCAGCTACTACATTCGGCATACTATCAAAGCGAGCGTGGAGCAACAAATAATTGACATTGCAGACGAAGATTCAAATATATCGAGCCTGTGTAATTAGTTCTTTACTATAGGGCTTAGAAACATGGACAGCCTACTCAAGACACGAGAGGAGACTTAACATCTTTCACCTTCGATGTCTCCGCAAGATTATGAACATCAGGTGGTACGACAAGATAACCAACTCTGAAGTACTGCAACGTGCAAAACTGCCTTGCATCATGGGCATGCTCAGCAGTAGACGACTAAGATGGTTGGGACATATGAGAAGAATGGAAACTTGTCGCATACCAAAACAAATGTTGTTCTGTGAACTTTCGGAGGAAGAGGCACCAGGGCAGACCACTGCTCAGATATAAAGATGTCTGCAAAACCTCAAAGAAAAACTTTTCTATAGATCCCAGCACATGGGAGGGACTAGCTGATGACAGAGTTGTGTGGACAGCCAAATTACGAAAGGGCGCAGAGTCTTTTGAGAAGAGACTTATGTACGAGGTGAACGACAAGAGAGAAAAGCGAAAACTCAGAAGTTGTCACAGTAAAACACTTGCCAATTGACCGTCTGTAAAGATGAAAAGGCCATATACATATATAATTCTAAGTCTAATGTAATAATTGCATCTAAAGAATGGTGGGTGCACATAACATTTGTTAAGATGGCTGCACTAAAAAGTGAATATTATAAAAACTACTGCACCTCATTAGATGAAACTTATATAATATGTTCACAAATGAATTATCTTTATTTGACTGTTACTTCGGGAAAGATCTATCAAAAAAGTAAGATGTAATAAAAACCCGAGGTTATAAATATGTTTTACAATGTTTATTTTTTTTTAAATAGTCATGCTACAATAATCTAATTTTCTCAAACGTATATCATCTGATGTTAAAATGTTATATATTACTGTATTCCACAACCAATTAGCAACAATGTAATATATAATATGTCATACTTTAGAGAAACAGTACTAGAGTTATAAAGGTTTAAACTAATTGACATTGAGTGTTAAATTTATAAATGCATCCAGAGGTCAAAATAATACAGAGCGAAAGGGTTATGGAACGGATTGCCTCCGTGAACTCAGCTACATTTATCACTTCTTTGTTAACTGGTAGAGAGTTGTTTCTTTTTTGTTTTCGTCAAAGTTGAGTAGTATTGGTAAATCAGGTCAATTAAGGATTCCATCAAAATATTCTGCCCATTATGTCTTCTGCACGGTATCTGATGTTATAAAAAATCTCAGTGATTTTTTGCAAGCAGCCTTAGAATATCCATGACGCTAGAGAAATACTTTTTTTCCAAGAAAATTTGATGTACTTTGACATATTTCTTCTTCAGGTTATATTAAAATCAACCTCACCGGATTGTACACAATAGTAACAGATCTACGGTACACAGACGCGTTGTTCTAAAAATACATTATGGTAACATTGAAATATCGTGAGTAAACAACAATTTCACAAATTCTCGTGCACCTAACCCAGTCGACTTTGAAAGCGGAAAGCATATGGCGTTATAATTGGGATACCGTTGTATAGTTATAGGTGTATCTCGCTATTTGTATGAAGCTATTGTATCATATTTTTGTCTTATCAAAACTGACATTGATATCACATTCATAATGAGTCTGAAGTGCACATTTATAACAATGCAGAAGGTTACAGTTTTACTATACCAACACTTCCGTAGGGAATCTAAGAGAGGTCATCTATATTGCGATATTCATAACCCTGAGAAACGAACGCAACTGGAACTTGGTCTGAATAGAGATTCCTTTTCCCGATGGATTAAACAGGACACAAAGTGCACTAATGTCAAGCAAGGAAGGAAAAGAACAATTGACGACTTTGACATAGATGTCATAAGACGGGAGCTCTTGAAAATGTTTGCGACAAATCAACTTGTTACTCTCAGGAAACTGAAATTAAAACTGCAATCAGATTGCAGCATAGACATTTCTAAAAGTACTCTATGGAAAATTGTAAGAGCCGCCGGCTTCACCTTCAGAAAAACTATAGGCGGCAGGAATATTATTTGTGAAAAGCCACATTTAATTGCTGCCCGAAGTAAATGCCTGAGGCAGATCCGTGAGCGGCGGAGGCAAGGCTATGATATTGTATATTTGGACGAATCCTGGGTCAATGCTCACCACACCAATGCTAAAGAATGGCAATCAGTAGACGGTGAACAGAAAAGAAAATACCAAGCAGCAAAGGCCAGCGTATTATACTAACACATGCAGGAAACAGTGAAGAAGGTCTTGTCCATGACGCTGGACTTATTTTCCAATCAAAAGTACCGACGGTAGGGACTACCACACATAAATCAATGGACATATTTTCAGGCACTGGATGGAGAAAGATATACTTCCAATTCTAAACAGACCATCATGCTTGGTAATGGATAATGCATCCTATCACAACGCAGTATCAGCGGAAGACAAAGTACCAACTGCATCAAATACAAAAGATCAAATTAGGACTTGGCTTGCTAAGGAAAATGTCAGCTTCGATGATACATATTTGAAACCCGAGTTGTTGCACCTGGTGAGGATGCCAAATAAGACAAAGGTGTTTCATATTGACACAATCATTGCGGAATACGGCCACACGTCTTTGCGACTACCTCCATATCATGCTCACCTCAATCCGATAGAGCTTGTCTGGGCTAAAGTAAAAGGGCAAGTTGCCGAACAGAACAGGACGTTTAAAATGTGTGATGTTGAAGTTCTGACACGTGAGTCCCTCTCAATGATAGACATGCAGTTCTGGAAGAAGTGTGTTGAACATGTGCTCCGAGAGGAAGACGAGTACTGGCACCGAGATGGATTACAATTTGTCCAGCCAGTAACAATTATCAACCTCATGGAATCGTCAGATTCGGGATGATACAAATCATATTTTGATTACAGACTGAGAAATAGCAACGTATACATTTCCATATCCAAATGCGTCTACCATCATACAATTTGTGGTGAAGTTAAAACACCCTGGGGTCTAATGGTGACCGAGGAGGAGGACTAACTGTTGCATATTGTATCCAAGTTCACGATTGCACATAAAGGGCAACACACTTAATTACTTGACCTATCAAGTTAATATGGAGATACACCTATGAATAGAATTGACATGGACAAATTCTAGGGATTACTGTAAAATCTAAAATTTGAGCCCCCGTATTTGCAATTATCATAAAAGATCAAAGGAATTCGCCGATGTGCAAAATCCGTAGCATCTATGGACTACTGGTTAGCTTTATTTTAGCGTCATTGATATTCTAAGGCTGCATGCAAAAAATCACTGAGATCCAACAGGTAGTTTTCGAGAAAATCAATTTCAAACGTGCTCACGAATTAATAGACATACTATAGTACTTTACCATCTTTACTCTTGAATGGGCCACCCTTTGAAACAAAAATTCCAGTAAGTTGTTATATGTATTTCATTGCATTTTACTATTTCCAGTCTTAGCTGCATTTCCTCTTCTTTAGCCATTCGATTGCCATATGCTCTTATGGCTCTCCTTGCTGCTCTTTTCACTCCCTTGTCTTTTAGTCTACATTCTTCTTTAGTTTGGATATCATCTGGTGCACTCTTTGTATTGCTAGTTTCATCTTCTTTCATGAATACATTTCAAGGTGTCATCACTTATCCAGTTTGTTGTGTCTTTTATCTTTAATTCTGCGCTACTATATGACGCCCACAATAGTGTGAATCTGTTTGTATCAACATATCGTTTGTTTGTCAGAATTTCCTATTTAAATTGAATATCAGTAATATGTTTTTTTTGTAGTTTGCACGTCTGGCACATTTGGAAAAGACTGTCAATTTAAATGTTCAAAGAATTGTTCGGATGTATGTAACCACGCAAATGGAAACTGCATCTGCAAAGAACGTTT
Organism: Arion vulgaris; assembly: GCA_020796225.1. Classification (NCBI taxonomy): domain Eukaryota; kingdom Metazoa; phylum Mollusca; class Gastropoda; order Stylommatophora; family Arionidae; genus Arion; species Arion vulgaris. The sequence goes on along the minus strand of CM036764.1, from coordinate 8,289,231 downwards.
CGCTGGAGTAGATTGTACTGGTATTATAATTAATTGTGTGTACTCATGTGTCTCGTAATCATATTGTACATTAAAGTAAATTAGTTGTGCTGAACAGAGTGGGTTCTACCAAGTTTGAGATAGTGAAAGTCATTATGCGAAACTTGCAGCCCTTTAGATATTGAAAACTGAGATACATACCAAATCGATGACATCGAGTTTAAGAATAATCTATATATTTTAAAGGATAAGTTGAATTACAATGTATGTGTGTCTGTTGACATTAATTGAAGATAGCTGGACATCCTATGAACTTGAAGTTTGACAAAATGTTAGCTTTCATAGAGTGGAGAATGTACCAATTATAAAACCGGACTATTTGTTCGTTTCTATATTACATTCCAGTTTAACGAAATGGTGATGAAAAGTTAAAAACCGAAAAGGTGTATCCATGTCTTAAACTTAACAGTCACGTTACGCAATTATATAATGCGGTTTATTGGTATTTCAACACATCTGGTCGATGGACGAATGGATTAGATGCTTGTCTCCAACACGGAAGACACGTGTTCAATTCACAGGAAGGCTAACTTTAAAAAAACAATTAGCACATCTGGTCAATATTCGATAAATTTATAATCTGAATAAATTAAATTTTCCAATTGTGTCAACATTCATTGAAGTTCTCTTGTATCAGGTTTTTCTAGCAATCGGAATGAGGGACATTTTAATGTTATATGGCCAATCGACAACGTTTTCCAAACAAGCACGGTGTGAAAAAGTAGGCATGTTTCTTTGATATACTCAGTTGAGCACTGTTTGGAACTTCAAAAATTCGGAAATGCAACAATTTCGTAGATCTATCGAAACTAATGGAGTTAGAGATATGCGGTTGGAGAATTATAAGAAAAACAAGGAAGGCCAAAAAAAATGGAGAATATACATATTTTATATTAAAATATTGGTTTCACATTTTCCAAGTGTTAAGCTACAAAACAACGATAAACACTTGCAACAGTAAAAATGCATTATTTGTTCATGCAAATCAATACTTATCATTTTCTCCAGAATGTAATTTAATGATGTATGGAGACGAATGTAACACCCCGTGCCCTGAGACATGTAAGGGCGGCTGTAATCGAACAACTGCTCATTGTTTCTCTTGTAACGGAAATAGTATTGGACCAAATTGTACTGGTATAGTAGTGTTATGATTACATTGCTTTCCTTTTTTGACAGTGCAACAGCATAATCTCATCCTGATCAGAATCATATATATATATATATATATATATATATATATAATATATATATATATATATATATATATATATATAATATAATATATATATATATAAACGAAAGTTGAATGCAATTGTATCTATATCTATCTCAGTTGTTTTAAAATATATTGACATCCTACGGACTTGACATTTAGCAAGAGTGTAGATTTCATAGATGGCAAGATGTAAAAATTAAAAACTAGACTGTGTGTATGTTTTTAAATATATATTCTAACTTAAATGGTACGACCATACAAATAATTTATCGAAAAAGTATATCAATCATGTAACAACGTTTCCGGGAACATGATACACAAAGGTAATGTTCTTAATATCCGGTAATTCCTTGAGTACACTGTAGTATTTTAACACATCTGATCACTATTCGATATTTTTATAATCAGTTCAATTATTGAATTTGCCAATTGTAGACTTTAATATAAAAGCAGCAGATTTTGATGTTTTTGTTATACCGGTAACAGGTGACGGAGACTGTCTATTTAATATGCGCAGTCTGGCATTGTTTGGAACTGAACAGTTTTATGTTTGTGTTCGCAATGTAACTTTAAAAGTGATGAAGTAATACAGATAACCTTAAACTAAATTTAACTTTTACGGGAACGGGAAATATATTGTATAAGGTTTTACTGGCAGTCAGAATGAAGGACATTTTAACCTTAAGTGACCAACCGACACAGTTTTCAAACCAAGCATGGAGAGAAAACGCACTGTTAGTAATGAGGAATAAGCCGATTTTGAGGCAATGGGGCATGTTTCTTTAAGGAACTTTACAATAGATTTAAATTAAATTCCCCCTGCGAAGAACTGGTAAGACTGCTAGTATCTATATGTATAAATGTGTAACAGTTTCACTGTTACTTGGGGATGAAATCGGAGACAACTTTTTCTCTTATGTACTTGGCGACTTTGAGTAGAATTAGAAAACAAACTTGTTTACCAGTCCAGGCATAAACAAGGGGAGGACTCCACATTGAGAAAAGTTGACTTAACTCGGGGTAGGCGAGATTTACTGGGAAGGCGAGAATCTCGAGACCAGGCCAGGGGTCAGCTAAGCTTTTAGTAAAACATAAATTAAGAAAGGAGGGAAGAATGAGAGAGTTGAGACATGAGACTTTGGGAAGAACGGACAGGAGAAAATTTGTTTTGTTAGAAGATTGTTTATCCTCAAATGAAAGAGGGAGTTTATTTAACAGGGAGTTAATATGTTTTGATCTGCTAAGAGCAGCATTTTGGAACGAGAAAAATGAGCGTGAATTTAGAACCTGAGAAGAAAATATTATATTTTGTTGTTGAGAGTTCAACCAAGTGAGGACAGACTGTGAAGTCAGAATTCGACCAGAAGTGTTTTTCGTTGACGTTGAGCACTCATGGTCCGACCTAAGTGAACAAGAATATTGAACTAACGTGAAGAACTCGTTAACTAGATCCAACTTACTGCCAGCAAATTAATCAGAGAAGAACCGCGTTGTTCACTATACGTAACTATGAACCTGACGACGACCAGAAATAAAACAACGTGAGCATACCACCCAGCGAGACGACCAGACGACCAGATGACTGACCCGATGAACCGATGCCAGCTGATAAAGGGACCAGACGCCTGACGAGGGAACCCGATGCCAAGAGACTATTTGAAGTAGAGGACTAGGCGACCAGATGTCTGTAGGACTAGATTTCCGAGGCCATGACAAGACCAGTGAATTTCCAGAAGAATCCGAACTTACCTGAGGAAGAATGAAGTTGTGAATGTCCATAATCTTCTGCATCACCGATGCCAGGTAAGGAATCATTGTGACTGAATGAACTATTTTAACTTATGTGGACTGATTTGTTTATAGTGTCATCGGTAAAGATTAACTTTATGGACAAGAGTGATAGAAATAAGTGAGTGAAGAAAGAACATATTATTCAGAAGGATTCGTGGAAACTGATAGTACAAGAGACATTATGTTATGTGGATATATGTTACGAGAAGGAGAGGGACATAATTTGTGCACTTTGAATTTTTTATAAATTGTTTGTGACTTTATAATTACCCGTATCTGTTATTATTTCGCTCTCCAGGACAGAGAGAGAGAGAGAAGTTCAAGTGATTAAAAATATTATGAACATTTTAATTGGTTGCCTGATATGTTTGTTATATATGTCAGAAATATGATGAGTGAAGTAGTTAAAACTGTAAGAGGAGTCAGATACATATAACTATAGTCCGTTCAACTTGTCATGCCCACAGATAAAAATGTGTATCTTTGTAACCATTTGATGAAATAACTTGAAAACTTGCATGTGAACTATACATGTTCCCGACGCTACAAAATATTCTTTGCCATTCAAACATTCATACCATATAGAAGTTGCCTTCTTTGTGATATATATTTAACGCGTCCATTGACATGTTTGAAGAAAACTCATGTTTACAGCCATTTAACACATTGAGGACAAAAATAGCAACATTCAGGACGAAATCCATAGTTTTTTAACGATTCTTGCATTTTGCCATGCACCAAATAGACTCGGGCTTGAACATGGTAATTAAATGACGTCATAAGGGCGACACAAACATTTAGTTAAAGGCGTATAAAAAGTCAGAAACAGCCTAGGACAACTGTTGACAACAGAGCAGGAGCAGGATATGAGATGGACATCCAACTTTGAAGATGTGCTAAACAGACCTGATCCTGAACATCCACCGGATATCCCACCGGTCGCACAGGATATTGATATCAACCTCAAATTGCCAGAAAAGCAAGAAATAGTAAAAGCTATTGGATCCTTGAGAAACAACAAAGCACCGGGAAATGATGAAATGACAGCAGAACTTTTCAAGATCGATCCCATCTTAGCTGCAAACATATTAGAGCCATTGTTTGCAGATATCTGGGAGAAAGAAGAATTGCCTAAGGATTGGACTAGGGTACTGTGGTGAAAATCCCCAAGAAAGGAGGCCTAACAGATTGCAATAACTGGAGAGGAATCACGTTGCTTTCAATCCCAAGTAAGATATTCTGCAAAATTGTCATAATGCGAATACAAGAAGCAGTAGACAAGTGTCTACGAATGGAGCAAGCAGGATTTAGGTAAGGAAGAGGAACAAATGAACACATATTTACCCTGCGTAACATTTTAGAACAATGTAGCGAGTGGCAAAGGACTATATATATCAACTTCATAGATTTTGAAAAGGCATTCGACAGCGTCCACAGAGACAGCCTATGGAAGATACTGAGACAATACGGCGTACCGCAGAAGCTTGTCAACATCATAGCCCTCTTCTATAAAGATTTCTCCTGCAACCTAAAGAATTCCAACAAAACATTCCCAGTAAAATCTGGTGTAAGACAGGGATGCGTAATGTCCTCTCTTTTGTTTAGTATTACAATTGACTGGGTGCTAAAAATGCCATAAAACAACAAGCACCAAGAGGAATAAGATGGACCCTTTCGAGATGCTTGAGGACCTGGACTTTGCAGACGATATAGCCCTGGTGTCACACAAATATGAACATATACAAGAGAAAGTACAATACTTCACAGCACGGCAAAGACAGTAGGCCTCAAAACAAACACAGGAAAAACAAAAATTATGACAAACAGTGAAATCCAACAACCAGTAACGTTAGAAGATGAAACACTGGAAAGGGTTGAGCAGTTTACATATCTTGGTAGCTTACTGACACTAAATGGTGGCACAGAGGAAGATAAAAAATCACGTCTGAGTAAGGCCAGAACCGCTTTTGCCAGAATGAAACCAGTATGGAGTCCAAAATCTACAATAGGACCACAAAGCTTAAACTCTATAAAAGCATTGTTTTGCCAGTTTTGCTCTACGTATCGGAGTGTTGGAGGATGACCAAAGGATATACTAGCAGGCTGTCAGTTTTCCACCACTCTTGTCTTCGCAGAATCTTGGGAATCTTTTGGCCAGTAAAAATATCCAATAACCAACTACTCCAAGACACAAGACAAGAGGCAATGAATGACATACTCAAAAGAGAAGATGGAAATGGCTCGGATATGTTATGAGAATGAGACAAGAAATGCCTGCAAGGATAGCCCTCACTTGGACACCAGAGGGAAAGAGAAAGAAAGGCAGACCACGGACAACATGGAGGCGCATGATGGAAGAGGAACTGAAACACCGCATCTCTGACGTGGGGCTCTGCGCTGAAGGTTGCACGGGACAGGAGAGCATGGAAATTCCTTTCTGAAGCCCCATGTGTCACTAGGCATGACGGGATTAAGTAAGTAAGTAAGTAAGTATAAAAAGTGTGAAGCTATTGGATCATATTGTTGACTTCACAAACCAGATATTGATATAACATTTCTAATGAGTTTGAAGTTACAATGCAAAAGTGTCATTAATACTATACTCACAGTTCCGCAAAGAGGCACATATCTCTCTCTCTATTTATCTCGGTCGTACGTTTTCGGCCATTTTGATCATTCTTATTGTTGATATAAAAACAGGCTTTGCAAAGAACGCTTGTTTTACGTTACAATCTTATGTACCATTTGATACTCTAGTGCTTGTCCTTCGGCGACGTGTCCGATTCCAACAAGCGTTTACTGGGTTCGCTCTCCGTTACACTTTGACTGTCCCTAGCCAACCTGCAAAACAGCAGGTTGCTATTTTTGTTAGGGTAGTGACCATTAGACGACCTACCCTCCCGGGCTGTCGAGCATCATCTGGCCAGCTTGCCGGTCATTTTGTGGACTACTTGGTTTTCCTTCCGTCCAGTTTTGTGTACGGTTTGCTCCGCTAGCCTTTGATTGTCCCCAATCTATCTACAAGGCAATAGTAGTTCGCTACGAGCGGAAACGCGCACTAGATTCAAGCTCTGCTGGGC